>WOVY01009919.1:0-1200000 GCA_013436015.1 Rhipicephalus annulatus | reverse complement strand
CCTCTTAATCATTTCCGCTACTTTGCGGGATTCATCACAACTGATTTGCAATACTTCAATACTTTTTAGACGTGTGCTTCGAGTTGCTGATGAATTCACCCTCGCGTGGCCAATCCTGTCCCACTTTTTTGTAGAACGACCACTCCGGAAGAGCGTTGGTCCGGGGTTTGATTCCCGGACAAAGATGAACTTTAGGGAAACTGAGTGGCCTTTTTTCGGAAAAATTTGTAGAGATTTCTTTGGTGCTTCATGTTACAATCGAATGGGAGTTCATTTGCACTTCTTAAGTTTTCCGCCACCTTGCGGAATTCCGCAATACCGTTTTGCAATATGCAGGACATCTTTCTTTCGTGGACTCTTGCAGGTAAGTTTAAGAACTAGTTTGGTGAGTCGCGTTACACTTGTTCGTCTTCCCTTCATTGTTTTACACTGCTTGACGAAAGCTGAAAATCTCTTACTTTACCGCAAATTATCAGGAAACAAAGCCAAAAAGACGTTTCACAAAGCGCAAATGTAGTTAGGCTCACAGTGTACCACTAGAGAAAACTTGCATGAAGACAAGTACTGCAATTACACGCGTTATATTGTGATAGCAATTACATAGACACTCTTCACTGTATTTTGACGACGCTGACGTCAGCATCACACACACACACACACACACACACACACACACACACACACACACACACACACACACACACACACACACACACACACATATATATATATATATATATGTGTGTGTGTGTGTGTGTGTGTGTGTGTGACGTACGAAGTGATGGTTTGTAGAGGCAGAGGAAGAAGTGCAGAACAGAATAAACATGGAGTATGAGCCGGGCCACGTCACCCAGTCATCATAGCGTCACACAAGTCGACAGGATGAAGACCTCGCAACCACTTCATCGCCCGGCCATCATCATCGAAGACCTCAGCGAGACGCAGTGACCGAACGCGGACCACCAAGACCACTAAGCATCATGACAGCCGCATCAGAAGACCTTGACATCCCTAAGTACACCGGATCAACGGACGACGGACCCGTACAGGACTGGTTCAACCTGTTCGAGCTCCATGCCACCGCTGCATCATGGTCGGAACGGGAGATGGTCATCAACTTTACTGATTACATCTCAGGTGAGGCATTCAAATTTTACCTCACCCACATCTTCGAGAACGATGAGTCTTGGAAAAAGATCAAAGAAGAAATGATCACCCGTTTCAAAGAATACGATGAAGACCTGTCCATAATTCACCAGCGGAAGGCTTTTCAACTCGCCCATCACAGTTGTGCGAAGTCTTCCCGCAATAAGCCTATTTTCCAAACAAGACCTCAGAGAAAATATGCCACCATTGTACCATCATATGACTCTTCCGAAAAAAACGTCACGCATTCGAACACCGACCGGTAACTTGCACGTTGCAACAGACAAGATAAAGTCTCCATATACCGAAAGAAATCTAGACTATTTCGGCAAAAGACAAAACCTAAAGCCGGCTTTCCCAAGAGCAATAAAATCGGCATTGTCAACGTGTTCACTGCACCACAACACTTAACATTTTACTGAACCACCCGTATTCCTTGAACCACCCGTATTCGTGTCACACACAAGGCCCAGGCGGTTTCGAACGTGCGACGGAATTCACGCGTGACGAGCTGGTGAATCCTCACAATACCAGCCCATACCCTGACGTTCCGGACCAGGGTCGTTCGACAGACATTCTCAGCCCAATCGCGCTGCAAAAAGAAGAACATACGCCATCAGAACCATCCGAAGCCATCTGTGTTGTGCTCTCATCGTCAAGTGATAACACACATGTGAGTCAAAGCACTGCAGGAATTTCGAATCCACCAATGCCGGCGCATTGTCAACTGACAGAAGAATTTACAATCAATGATGACTCACAACCATCTTGGGAGCTTTATCATCAGTCTGTCACGATGCTTTCCTCGCAAGACAAGCCCAGCAGTACAGTATCGACCACCGACTTTCTACTGATCATATCACCATGCAAAAAAAGCAGACTCATGTTCCTGAGAGATGCCCATCTGACCAACTTTCACAACAAAACGAGCAACTTCAACAAAACCAACTCCACGAACTCCGGGAACTGCAACGGCTACTCAGACAAGAACGACGATCAAGTGCCACCTCCTCACGAGTACACTTGTGGCTGCAAGGTCATCAGAGACAACATCAATTAAAGAAGCAAAGACAAAGTCGATGCCTAAGCCATCTTCACAGAAAGCAACGTCGACAAAATTTTCTGCACCAGTTCTCAAGGCCGTGTCTCCGATCCAACAAACGGAGAGAACGCCACAGAAAGTTACGAAAGAGACATGAAGCTACCACGTATACAACGGAGAAAAGACATTGTCTCATCAGCCTTGGTTGTCATGCACGCCGACTAGAAGCAAAGCGTCTGTTGCCACGACAGCGTTGGATCCGATGCCAGGGACATCCGTCAAATCAATGCTACACAGATTTCAAGCCTTGTTCGTTCTTCACAAGACCTCAAGTCATGTCGTCATCAGAGCAGATGTGCAGGGCGGGGTTATGCTATCCTGGGCGCAGCACCCAGCCTCGTCCACCAGAGCTACCCTAGATTTGACCGGACAGCTGCCCTCTGCTGTGAATGTGAAGCTTTGTGCGAGATAAGAAACTGCCTTATGAAATCGAACTACCGTGCATTTTGACATTCTTCACTTTATGCTTTTTGTTGTTTTGTTGATTGTAACGTGCTCATTCTTTCGGGGGGAGGGGGAATCGTGTGACGTACGAAGTGATGGTTTGTAGAGTCAGAGGAAGAAGAAGTGCAGAACAGAATAAACATGGAGTATGAGCCGGGCCACGTCACCCAGTCATCATAGCGTCACACACACACACACACACATATATATATATATATATATATATATATATATATATATATATATATATATATATATATTAAAATGTGGTGTTTCAGAGTGGCACTACTCTTTTATAAAACAGGAGAGCGGTCATAACACGTCAAGTGGTAATGGCGGAACCAGTCTGAGTACCCAGCCAACCAAACGTCGTCTTCTTCACCGACTGAGTCATACCCCCTGCCTCTCTGAGTAGCACTCATCTTCTTCACTACATTTTCCTCCCCTCAGAAAAAAAGCCATCCTGGCGACTCATGGTCAGAAGACAATAGAGGGATCGTAATACGGTTTTAGGTGGTCTACGGGGACGGTCTCGCGTCCACGGCGTCGTTGATCATGAGGCTGCTCAAGCGGCTCCACGATGTAATTGACGGGTGAAGTTTGTTTAACCACACGGTAAGGGCCGTCATACTTGTACATCAGTTTCGTTGAAAAACCAGGGCTGGTTGAAGGCATGCGAAGCCAGACAAGGTCATCCGATGCATAAGAAACCGGAGGCGTCGGGCTATCGCGGTGGTGTTTCTGGCGTCGCTGTTCAGCACTTGTGAAGGAGCGGACAAGCTGACGACACTCTTCCGCGTATTTAGCAACATGCGACATCGTCGTCGACTCAGCGACATCCGGGTGGTAAGGAAGGATGGTGTCTAGCGTGCAAGAGGGCTCGTGACCATAAAGGAGGAAGTATGGAGAGAAACCAGTGGTTGTCTGGACAGCAGTTCTATGCGCGTATGTTACAAAAGGGAGAATACTGTCCCAGTTGGTGTGATCGGATGCGACGTACATTGACAGCATATCTCCTAATGTGCGGTTGAATCGTTCTGCAATGTGATTAGTTTGAGGATGATACGGGGTGGTGGTGCAATGAATGACTTGGCATTCCTTGAGAAGCGATTCAACGGCGTCCGAAAAAAGACACGCCCTCGGTCACTCAGGAGTTCACGTAGTGCACCGTGACGTAAAATGATCTGATGCATTATGAAACGACCGACGTCACTGGCTGACGCAGTGAGAGTGGTGAAGTTTCTGCGTAGCGCGTAAGGTGATCGATAGCGACGATTACCCAGCGATTTCCAGCCGGTGTGATCGGAAGAGGTCCATACAGATCTATACCAACACGGTCAAATGATCGGACAGGACAAGGTAAGGGTTGTAGTGGAGCTGGAGAGCTTGGAGTGGGATTATTCCGGCGTTGGCAAGCGAGACAGGAACGTACGTAGCGACGAACGAGGCGATACATTCCACGTCAGTAATAGCGGTGGGACAGGCGGGTGTAGGTTTTTTAACACTCCAGCATGAGGGCATTGTGGGTCGGCGTGAAAGGAGGCGATATGTCTGAGCGGAGACGTCTGGGAACGACTAGGAGCCATTGGCGTCCTTCGGAGAGATAATTCCGTCTGTATAGCAAACCATCTCTGATAACAAAGTGCTATATTTGAAGGCGCATATTTCTAGGGATATTTTGCGAGGGAGTTCGACCCAACAAGTTGATAAGTGAAGCGATCCAAGGATCTTTTCGTTGCTTCTGTAGCATGTCGCTGACACTAAGTGCAGATACGTCGGGGGCAGGCGAAGACGGCGACTTGTCACTACATCGTAGAGGTTATCGGGACAAAGCGTCTGCGTCGGAATGTTTTCGGACAGATCGGTAAACGACGTGAATGTCGTACTCTTGTAGCCGATGCGCCCAACGTGCGAGCTGGCTGGTGGGATCTTTCAACGAGGAGAGCCAACATAATGCATGATAATCTGTAACCACGCTGAATGGGCGCCCGTAAAGATAGGGTCGAAACTTGCCTATGGCCCATATGATGGCTAGACACACTTTTTCGGTGTCTGAAAAGTTGGCTTCTGCTTTTGTAAGTGCGAGGCTGGCGTAAGAGACGACGTACTCATCAAATCCAGGTTTAAGCTGGGCGAGCACAGCACCGAGGCCAACTCCGCTAGCATCCGTGTGTATTTCTGTCGGGGCACGAGGATCAAAATGTCGCAGTATAGGAGGTGACGTAAGAAGGTGGCGGAGTGTGGCAAATGCATCATCACAAGTTGACGACCAACTAGAAAGGTCGTTGTTGCCGGCAAGAAGATCAGTCAAAGGCGATATGATGGAGGCGAAGTTGCGAATAAAACGACGAAAATATGAACATAAACCGACGAAGCTGCGAAGTTCTTTTAAGGTCTTTTGCTTAGGAAATTCGGCAACGGCACGGAGTTTTGTCGGATCCGGAAGAATGCCATCTCTAGATACAATATGGCCCGAAATCAGGAGTTTTCGAGCGGCGAAGCAGCACTTCTTCAAGTTGAGCTGCAGACCGGCGGAGGTGAGGCAAGTAAGCACTGTCTTAAGCCGCTGATGATGCGTTGAAAAGTCGCTTGAAAATATCACGACATCGTCTAAGTAACACAGACATGTATGCCGTTTCAGGCCACGGAGGATGTTGTCGATCATGCGCTCGAAAGTGGCAGGCGCATTGCAGAGCCCGAATGGCATGACGTTAAATTCGTATAAGCCATCAGGGGTAACAAAAGCCGTTTTGGGGCGGTCAGCCTCAGCCATGGGGACCTGCCAATAACCTGAACGCAGATCTAGTGACGAGAAGAACTCCGCGCCTTGTAAGCAGTCAAGGGCAACGTCTATGCGAGGTAGCGGGTAAACATCTTTGCGCGTGATCTTATTCAACCGGCGGTAGTCGACGCAGAATCTTATTGAGCCATCCTTTTTCTTGACTAGAACGGCTGGGGAGGCCCACGGGCTGTTAGAGGGCTCAATAACACCTCGCTTCAACATGTCGTCAACTTGTTCCGCGATTATGCGACACTCAGATGCCGATACCCGATACGGACGCTGACGTAAAGGAGCGTGAAGGCCGGTGTCGATTTCGTGAGATACTGTGGAAGCACGGCCTAAAGTCAGTTGCTGGTGTTCGAAGCTGGCGCGGAAGCGCTCGAGGAGGGCGATGATGTCGGTGCGCTGCTGGGCCGTAAGGCTGGTGTCGATGCAGCGCGAAATTGCGTCGGTGAATGATGGGGAAGACGATGACGCGAAGCAATCAACAGCGTCAATAGGTAGCGTAGTCGAGTGGTCAGGAACTACACGTGCACTCGAGGGATCAATGTCATCGGCAAAGCCCAGGCACTCTCCCCGCAGTAACTTGGAAGGCGAGGGAAACGGATTTGAAACATACATTGCACTTGATCCATCAGAATGGCGAAAAGAATCAGGAAGCACTTGCGGCGAACAGTGGTTTCAGAAGGCGTAAAAAGAACAGTTGAGCCACTACAGACGTCACAGGAAAGCGGAACTAGGGCGGATGAGAACGGGGGTATCGAAGTGTCGGCGGCAACGAAAACTTTTGCAGGTGAAAGGGACGAGTCGAGTGAGGCAGCATCGCATAACGGCGCGAACTCCACTTCGGCGCGAGCACAGTCTATGACGGCATTATGAGTGCAGAGAAAGTCCCAGCCTAATATAATGTCATTGGAACACTGCGGGAGCACTATGAACTCGATGACATAAATATTGTCAGCAGAAACGACACGTGTTGTGCATGCAGCAAAAGGGCGAATTCGTTGCTCGCTCGCAGTGCTCAAAACGAAGTCGTTAAGAGGCACTGTGACTTTTTTAGTCGACGGCAAAGTTTTTCAGTCATTACAGACACTGCGGCGCTAGTATCAATCAATGCAAAAACAGGTATACCTTCAACGGAGACAGCAACGACGTTGGACGGCGAAAAACAAGGTCTTGTGGAGTTCGAAATATCCGCAGTTCTTGCCTCCGGAACTGCGGCTCCTAGTTTTCCTCAGGGACAGGGCGAGGTCGACGTAGCATAGGGGAAAGAGAATGGCGTTGAGGTGAAGGCGACCGGTGTCTGTTGAAGTTCCGGCGAGGTGAAAATGTGTTCATGGTGGCGGTCTCCCAGATACAGCAGGCTCCGGTCGTGGTGGGAAATCATAACTGTTGGGCCTGACGTCGTCACTAAGGAAAAACTCACGCCGTCGACAAAATCGTGCCACGTGACCCGAAATTCCACAGGCGAAGCATATGGGGCGGTTGTCTTCAGTGCGCCAAGGGTTCCGAAAGCGTAGAGGTGGTGGTCGGTAGAAAAGACGGGCACCCTGGTACATAGGCTCAGTCGATACGACAAAGGGGCGCGTGGACGGAGGCGTTCGCGACAAAGAAACGTGGCCGTTCGCGACAGGCGGACGTCGGGTTCCGTTCATTGCTTCGGCATAGGTCAATGGAGCAGCCACAGGTGTGCGTGAGCTGTTGGTAGCGCCTCGGACACTTGCTCCTGGACTACTCGCTGTATTGATGGCGCTGAAGTAGATCTGGCACCTTCGGAGGTATAAGGCACGAGGGACAACTGGCGTGCGACCTCCTCTCGTACAAATTGCTTGATCTCGAGAAGCAGTGGTGTGGTTTAATAGCAGTGCCAGCCGACGTTAAAGCGGAGATTGATGCACATGGCGCGCTGGCACAACGAGTGGTGTCACGCTGTTTCCAGAGCTCATCATAGCTCTGACAAAGTTGGATCACTTCCGCTACAGTTTGCGGGATTTGGGTGACAAGCATCTGAAATGCGTCGTCAGTCACGCCTTTCAAGATGTGTTTGATTTTTTCGGCTTCTGTCATGGCCGAGTTGACACGCCGGCAAAGGTCGACCACTTCTTCGATATAACTGGTGTGATTCTCACCATTCTGCTGAGCCCTAGTACGCAAGCGCTGTTCGGCCCGTAGTTTGCAAAGCGCTAGACGGCCAAACAAGTCCGCAAACGCCGTTCGGAAGGCTGACCAGGTGGGGAGGTCTCTCTCGTGATTACGGTACCAGAGACTGGCGACGTCGGTCAAATAAAATTGAACGACAGTAAGCTTGTGCGCATCGTCCCACTTGTTGTGTTTGCTCACCCGGTCGTATTCGTCGAGCCAGTCTTCCACGTCTTTGTCATAAGTTCCACTGAAGGTAGGCGGATCGCGTTGCCGAAAGGAGCCGAGACAGACAGGAGCTGCAGTAGTTGGAGCTGCGGCGGCCGCCTGCTGATCGTCGTCCGTGGACATCGTAGCAACTGGAGGCAACGTACGGTTTCGCAATTCCAGGATTAGGCGTTACCCAGCACTCTCTACCAATTAAAATGAGGCGTTTTAGAGTGGCACTCTTTTATAAAACAGAAGAGCGGTCACGACACGTCAAGTGGTAATGGCGGAACCAGCCTGAGTACCCAGCCAACCAAACGTCGTCTTCTTGACCGACTGAGTCATACCCCCTGCTTTTCTGAGTAGCACTCATCTTCTTCACTACAATATATATATATATATCCTCTCATTTTTAGGATGTCTGCGGTCTGTGTATACTTCCTGAAAAGAAGAAAAGGGAGAGAGAGGGAGCAGGAAGAAGAAGAAAGAGTGAAAGGGTATATTCCTTTTCTTTCTTTCTTTTTTCCTTTTTTCCTCTTTCTCGCTCTCCCCTTCTGATTTAAGATTGTATCTAGCTGAGCACCAACAAACCGTACCCTCAATCCTGATGAAGGCCAGACTCTGGCTGAAACGTCGAAATAAACCACGTTGTGACTGCTCACGGAGGATGTACTTGACTACTTGCAACACTATGGCCACTCAACCACCATGCCCCCTGCATATATATATATATATATATATATATATATATATATATATATATATATATATATATATATATATATATATATATATATATATATATATATATATATGAAACCACAAGAAAGAAAAATAATTCAGAATAAGACTCCGGCGCACGGAATTAAACGTGAACGCGCGGCGTTAGCCACTGAGCCAAGAAGGAGCACTGCTGTCGACGTCGAAGAAGCAAGCTACTTATATCTACCACTTAGCGCTGGCGGCGCCTTACTCGGGGGAAATAGCGTGTTTTTAGCATTACCGGCTAGATAGCGCTATGAGCGCTCTCGGCGAAAAGCTCGGCGCTCAGCTCGTCACGATGCACCGATGCGCGCTCATCTTCCACGCATGCTTTGCGCCATGGAGGGAGAGGGCCCTTATTCATGCACTTATCCTGTAGTGGGGGAGAATTGTGTGTTTTGGTGGGCGCACAAAGATCACTTCAAAGGTCCCGATTTGCGAAAAGAGCGCGCTTTTCAAAGACAGCAAAGTAACAGAGGGAAACTTGTTAGTTTGCACTCTTATCTGCACCTGTGATTACGTTTCGTGAGTCGTTGTTGTTTAAACAGCGCGTTCAGTGTCGAGCTGTAAATGTTGTTAGTTGGCTTTCGTCCTATGTGTGTTGTTTTCGTGCGTCATTTTTGCGTGAGCAGTGCGCTGCATGCTTCGATCTGCTCGCCGTTCTCAGTGTTACATTCCAAGTTGCTATTGCATTCATTTCTTCGCCCTTGCGGCGACACTGACTTTTTTCTGAGAAAAGAAGTAATGCTTTAAAAACAGCGTCTTTCTCTCAAGCCAATCTCTCCGCCACCTTCTTCTCCTTTGCTATAGAACAGAGTAAGCCTTTGAAAGAAATACGCCCATCGTATTGAACCGCAACAACAATGCAACAATTCGTGAGACATCCCGGTACATGGAACTGACAGCCAAGTACGGATACTTGGTGATTGTCCTCGACTCATTGCAAAAGAATCACATGAAGGGTGAGGGAAATTTTTGTCTTTGTCGTTTTATTTTTATTTCAGCCTCGTTGAGTTACTGCAGTCCTGGTGCAGAGCCGACTAACACACCCCATAATTTTACGCGTAATGCACTGGCTATAGCACCCTCCTATCTGTGCTTGCCCTCCATCAGATTGTAACACTTACACAGAGGGGGGGGGGTCAAAAGTTCCCAGGTCACTATCTGATGTATTTTGAAGGGTGGTCATAGAACTTTTGACCAAGACTGTACATGTGGCTTTATGTGTATGGAGGCGCGGATCTAGGTTTTATTTCAAGGGACGGAAAGGGGATGGACATGGTGGATACGTGTGTTGAAACGTTGGTTGATGATTGGGAATACAGAGATACTTTCGATCAAGGAGGAGGAGGAGGTAGAGGCAAGGAAAGGCAGGAAGGTCCACCAGACGAGCGTCCGCATTTCTATCCTACACTGCGGGAAGGGGATGGGGTGGTTCTAAAGAGAGAGATAGAAAGAAGAGAACATAAAAAAATACACGTAAGTATAAACTAGACTGCTGGGTTCAATATTTAGTAATGGATGCGAGGCGTATCACGCGCCTTTGTAGATTGTCGGATCATGGTGTGTTGTATGGCCTCAGTGTGTGGTGACTTCAGTCTGCCGAGGAACATTAGAAGTGTGTCTAACAGTGGTTGAAGAGCTACCAGGGTTAATTTGTCTTCCTCTGACAGCTTGTTAGTCGCGAACTCAGGGTTCACTCTTGCCGAGGTGCGCTGTGAGTCCGCATGCCGCTGCAACTTCGGCAACAAATGCCAAACTGCGTAAGTTGTGTGCATTGTGTTCTTGTTTTACCGACTCTTGCCGATCCATGTGGCTGCGTTTTTGGCAAAGTACACAAAGTCGAATCCACAGAAACCATGCTTTCATTTTATTCTGCTTCATACCAGCCGAGTACAATTTGGGTGAAAAAGAACATGGTGAAGCAGGGCGTCGAATGAGTGCTGCGTTCGCAGAGACATTGGCTTTTTCTGACAAACATCGACCCCAACGGCACCGCTTTTTGACGGTTGTGGTGGCCTCGTGATGCGATGTATGGTATCTCGCAATATGTTTCATTATAGCTATCTTTCTTTTCATTTTTGGGCAAATTTTTGAGGAAGCTTCGTGGGGTTCGTTGCAATTTGAGCACTTGAGAACATTCGCTTTACAAATGTCCGCTGAATAGGTTTCAGGGCAGCGAAAGCATACTCAGCCTATCACTTGCCTTTGCACACGCTGATTGTCGCGTGATCAAGCTTCATGCACTTGTGACATGTGACATTGCAGTGGCTAAAGGTCTTGCATGGTGCGAGAAGTGGGCCACCTTTACGTGCGAAGGTAGACAGTTGCGACAATATATATATATATATTACGGTACCAGAGACGGGCGACGTCGGTCAAATAAAATTGAACGACAGTAAGCTTGTGCGCATCGTCCCACTTGTTGTGCTTGCTCACCCGGTCGTATTCGTCGAGCCAGTCTTTCCATGTCTTTGTCATCAGTTCTACTGAAGGTAGGCGGATCGCGTTGCCGAAAGGAGCCGATATATATATATATATATATATATATATATATATATATATATATATATTTACATATACTTTCAGTTTCTTGAGGGACTACAAGAGTAACAGTGAAAAACATGGAAAATCAAGTAAACATAATAGGCAACATATAAATTTATGTGTACATACATATCCATATATCTATATACACATACTCACACTAATATACAGAAGAGAGTCAGTGCTGATTTTTGTTTTACCAGGAATGCAAAGTCATATGCAGTCGAAAACATACAGAATATGGGTACTGGTTATAAGTAGTCATTATGATACATGAAGTTTTAAACTAAAAAAATGCCTCAGTGTAAATATGGTAGAATAAAAATATGGTGACATAAACAGTATTCACCCTAGCAAATAAGAGTGCAGTGCTTCATTGTATAGCAGGCGCACACTGAAAGCATTATTGTAGATGTCCAAATGATACCATAACCACAAACAGCAATAAGTACAACATATATATACAAGATACAAGTGGACAATATTTATGTCTGTAATGCTAGCAAGTTATTTTTCATGAAGCAAGTGAATACATTCGAAGAGCAGCTGCAGTAATGGCCTCGCTTATATCATTCCGCTCTCTTATGGCGAAAGGAAGGAAAGAATTATAAAAAAACAGTCAGTGCGAAATGGATATCATTTGAGTGTTTGTGTCAGATAATGTCGTGATAGCCGTGTTTCGCATCTGGAAATGTGCCTGAATGCATCAATGTTAAAGTGTCTATGCAAAATCTGCTATACGAAAACTTAGAACGTGGTAATACTGCTCGGTTTCGTAATGTTAAAATCCCGGCATTCTTGAGTTGTCGGAGGGTGAGTCTGCAAGCTTATACCTATATATATGTATATATAAGCTTATACCTATATATACCTATACCTATATATAGTGTATATATACCTCAGCGCTTTTCTTTGGGCGCATTCTACTTTTTTGAATGATTCCTTAGCGTACGGGGAACAAATCACATTTCAATACTCCAGGACTGACCTGACAAAGGTTTTATATTCTGGCATTTTGATATGGTGGAGCTAGTTGAAGGGAAAAAAGGCGCTTCAGTGCAGCGAATGTTATGCTGTCAATATGCGAGTTCCATCTCAAGTCACGTGTTAATTTTCATCCAAGGTATCTGTGTTCTTTAACACGCTTCGGTAGGTTGGCATTGATCGTGTACAAAAAGTCGAGACATCTTTTTCTTGGCTATTGATAGCACAGCAGTTTTTTAGTATTTATTGTCATAAGCCAAACAGCACACCAATTAGCGACTGTTTTTAAGCCATTATGTAATGACACGTGGCCATCATGAGAGTAAATATTTCGATATAGGATGCGGTCGTCTGCAAACATTCTGATATTTCCTGTAATATTGGAAGGCCGGTAGTTTGTAAAAATTAAGAATACTATCGGAGCCAAAACGCTTCCTTGGGGTGCCCCTGAGGTAACCTGATCTGTCCGATAGATCTGGCCGATAGATCTGGCCGTGCACTTCAACCGTTTGTGTACGGTCAGTTAGGTAGTCGCGAATCCACTGAAATATAGGGCCAGTGCCAAGTGTAATTTCAAGTTTGTCAATGAGTTTTTTGTGAGATAGCCTACTGAAGGCTTTCGAAAAATCTAGCAAGATGAGGTCTATTTGTTTAGGTTTATCTATACTAAATGAGAGGTGATGTGTTCGAGTAGCTGAGTCACTGTGGAAAGCCGTCTACGAAAGCCATGTTGATAGCGTGACAATATATATTTTTACTTTCTAGAAAAGTAGGTATATGTTTGAGTATGATGTGTTCAAGAAGTTTGATTGCCCTAAACTTCAATGGGTCGTTTTTGCTGCCATATTTGCGCACAGTGATTACTCTTGCAGTCTTCCAGTTGACAGGGAGAACAAAGGAAGATAATGACTTAATGAATATTATATAGAGGTACTTCACCATTCATTCTGCGCACCGTCTCAAAACGGCGTTGTTTATTAGGTCTCGACGCGAACCTTTATTAGTGTGCAGCTTTATAAGGAGGTTCAGCACTCCATAATGATTAAGGGGTTAAGTTTATTGTGGGCTTTCAATGTGTTTTCAATAATAATATTATTCATATTAACAATAAACGTTAGGGTTTGACGTCCCAAAACCACGATGTGATTATAAGAGACGCCGTATGGGAGGGCTCCAGAAATTGCGACCTCCTGGGGTTGTTTAACGTCCCGCTAGATCTAAGCACACAAGCCTCAGGCATTTTCGCTTCCATCGATAATGCGACTGCTGCAGCTCCCATTGTCTCTATACCAAATTTCTATTGCCTCCATCGACATGAAATCTACAAATTCGCCACACTTTCGCTTGTGCACTGTTTCACAGTGTGTGTTTGAAATTCAAATGCATATTATAGTTCAGTCTTCGGTTCTCCTTGTAGTATTTAGACACCTGCAACACCAAGTTACTAGATGCGACGTATTTTAGCCGCGCATTGGACAAATGGGGAGGCGTGTATCCACTGTGTACAGGCTGGTTTCTGAAGCCGAGCGATAAGTTGTATCTTCTACGTCGCCTTGCTCTGTTCCAGAAATCATGCGCGGAAAATGGTACGAAACTGAACCATTTCCTAGCTGCACTTGCTCATGATGGAAACAACCGCATTTCTGGTGAAGGGGGCGTAGTGCTGTTTTGCGCGACAGTACATGAGGAAAGATCACGCTATAGGCGTGACCTGTAGATGGCGGTTGCAAACAATTTACTGCTGCTTATATTGTCTTTTAATATTGGCTGTGCGTTGTTGTTGTAGCATCGGTGCTTGCTTCATCGTGCGAACTTTCAATATCAAAGCTCATGGAATGTTGTGGTGAGCTGGGGTGGATCATGATGCGACCAAATGAGACTGAAGTTTTTTTCCCCTTTTTTTTGGGGTGGGGGTGCACCAAAAATTTGAGCTTGACGTGTGTCAGGCTTCATTTGTGCGAGTTTCGTATGTATGGCTAGATGCTTCAAGTGACGCATCATTTCAGCGCTATACTCTAACCCCTGTATTCAGAAACGATGCTTTACTGGAACTTGACTTGCCACCGACTTCAATACAGCACAAATGGGTTTCGAACTCACTGTATTTAGGCGGTGCCAAGGCAGCACGAACGCACAGACGCGATTCAAACGCGCTGCATTCAAGGCAGTTTCAAGTCAACTTCAAGTAAAAGAGCGTTTCTGAATACGGGGGTAAGGCCTGAATCACATACATGTGGTGCCTCCAGAAAACAAGACCGTATACTGACAGGACATGTTCTTAATCAGGCTTGCCGATGAGCTAGGTGCATGCGACACCTGGACCATCCTTTTGTCTTGCAAGGTTCTGTTGGTTTGGCATTGAGGAGTCTATCGAAGCTTAGTTTGATAAGGTGAGTCATTTAATCTACTTAGTATTTATCCTTTTTGTTCTACGTTTAAGGATCTTAACTAAAAACGTATATATAGGTAAAGACGCGTGTGTCCGTTTTCTATTTTTGCAATGAATACTGCCATGTATGGGAGAGAAGATAAGCTTTGGTGTTGGATTGTACCACATTCACACAATTAAAAGGGCTTATGGTGACACTAGCGAGAGTTCTGGGCTCACCATGAGCGTAATAGCAACTCAGAGTTTTTTTTTTTGTACACGAATACGTGTCTTTCAGGACGTACGAAACATAGATGTTTTCAGGTAGTTTTATAATAGTGCGTTACACTGTGCAGAGGAATGAGCTACCGATATTTACACTGTGCTTCGGAGTTGTTATTTGAGCTAATCTTTATTAAACGCCATTGTCCCGTATTAGGTGGATCGGGACAACACACCCACTGCAGTTCCTGTGTGTTTTTTGTTTTGTGAAGACATATGTGGGTTATGTGCTCTTTAAATGTGTGGAGCTTGTTGAGTTTCCAACTTTGTTTGATTGTTTGTTTGAATGGGAAACGTGCAGCACCTACAGTTGGCGCAGTAGCCTACTGCGCCGATTAGAGTCACCGAAAAAAAAAAAGAATTCAGAGTACTGCAAAGGTAGGCTGTACGTGGGTAACATTGAGAGGGGGTGGCCATTTTCCTTTCAGGCTGTCCGGAGCCTTGCTATCGTACGTGGAGACCAGACCGATCTTTCTGCCTCGATGCCGTGTTACACTCGTCTAAACTAGAATATGTGTGTGTTGCTTGCAGAGGATACTAGAAGTCATTGCGAGTCAAAGATGATTATGAATGAACTGCACAGTAAGCTGTGTGATAGCGGAAGCAATGTGCGGCGAGTTGACTTAAGCTCACATGTCTCTCATGGTCATCATGATTTCATCAGTCTGGTCTTGTGACGGGTGTGTTCGCTCGGCATAGAGGTGTATGTGTTCAGTGACTTCACGCAAAAGGTCGTTTAATTCTACACTAGCTCAATATTGCGTGTCTGTGCTAACAATAAAGTCTGTTCAATGTGCACTCGCTGTCCAGATTCACTTTACAGCGTGATTTCAAGTTGTTCCCGGTGGTACTGAAATATGCGTCTGTGTGTTCCTTCAGGACGATATTAGAAGTGTTTTTCAGTTATCGATGTTTTTGAATGAACGAAGCGTAAGTGGTGTGATTGTGGATGTTATGTGTGACGAGGGTCGTCATGTGTTCGCTAGGTCTCTTCATGGCTTTATCAGTTTCATTTCGTGTCACAGGCGTGTTCGCTAGATGCGGAGGTGAATTTGTTCAGTGACTTCACGCTGGGCGGAGGCTGGCACCTCTTTTAAAGTTGTTTTCGCCACGTAGCGAGCATGTCTTGCGCAGAAGCCATGTTTCAAAGTCACATCTATTGAGTGGTAGGTGGCGTTGTTTTCGCGAGTGTTGATCACCACAATCATCATCATGATTAGATCGGTAGCACGGGAGGTGACCCCTGGCGGCAAGCCTTGGTGGCGGCACGAGAGAGTTGAGCGAGTCTCTTTGGCTGGTGGCGTTTGGCAGGATCGAAAGTTTGTTTCTCGCAGGCGGATCCCGGTGCACGGCACCGCGGGCCGTCTGCCGGGGGTCCCTTGTGGTGAGTCAGGCGTTAGCGACACCACCTTGTTTGTCATGTTGTTGAGTGTTGTGTAATATTGTGTAAGTTTGTTTTAGCGCGTTGATCACAACTGATCTTATAATAATTAGGCTGATGATATCGTCTTTCTCATCATCATCACCATCATTATAATCATCAGCATCAGCCTGGCTACGCCCACTGCAGGACAAAGGTCTCTCCCATGTTCCGCTAGTTAACTCGGTCCTGTGCTTGCTGCTGCCAATGTATACCCGCAAACTTCTTAATCTCATCTGCCCACCTAACCTTTTGTCTCCCCCTAACCCTCTTGCCATCTCTGGGAATCCAGTTAGTTACCCTTAATTACCAGCGATTGTCCTGTCTACGTGCTACATGCCTGGCCCATGTCCATTTCCTCTTCTTGATTTCAAATATTATATCATTAACTCCCGTTTGTTGCCTAATCCACTCTGCTCTCTTCTTGTCTCTTAAGGTTGCACCTACCTTTTTTCCCTCATTGCTCGCTGCGTCGTCCTCAATTTACGCTGAACCCTCTATGTAAGTCTCTATGTTTCTGCTACCGGCAAGATACACCGGCAGGATCCACCTGTAGGATACACCGGCAGGATACACCAGTACCGACAGGATACACCTGTTATATAACTTCCTTTTGAGGGATAGTGGCAATCTACCTGCCATAATTTGAGAGTGCTTGCCTAATGTGCTCCACCCCATTTTTATTCTTCTAGTTACTTCAATCTCATGGTTCGGCTCCGCGGTTATTGCCTACCCTAAGTAGATATACTCTTTTACAACTTCAAGTGGACTATTACCTATCTCAAAGCGCTGCTCTCTTTCGAGGTTGTTGTACATTACTTTCGTTTTCTGTAGATAAATTTTAAGACCCACCTTTTTGCTCTCCTTGTCTAACTCCGTAATCATGAGTTGCAATTCGTCCTATGAGTTACTCAGCAATACAATGTCATCGGCGAAGCGCAGGTTACTAAGGTACTCTCTATAAACTTTTATGCCAAATTGTTCCCATTCTGGGCCTCTGAAAGTTTCCTGTAAGCACGTGGTAAATAGCATTGGGGAGATTGTATCCCCCTGCCTCACACCCTTCTTGATTGGTATTCTGTTGCGTTCTTTATGAAGCACTATGGTAGCAGTTGATCCCCTGTATATTTCCTCCAGGTTATTTATATATGCTTCATCGACTACTTGATTCCGCAGTGTCTGCATGACTGCTGATATCTCTATTGAATCAAACGCCTTATTGTAATCTATGAAGGCTATGTACAGTGATTGGTTATATTCTGAGCTTTGAAATTCAGCATTCAACATTCTACCACATTCATACTATCAATCTCATTACCTGATTGATAGTATGAATGTGGTAGAATGTTGAGTAGCCTGTTCAAAATCCTGCTTGTTCCTTTGGTTGATTGAATTCTAATGTTTTCTTAACTATGTTAGCAATTACTTTTGTAAATAGCTTGTATACTACGGAGAGCAAGCTGATCGGCCTGTAATTCTTCAAGTCCTTGTCATCTCCTTTCTTATGCATTAAGATGATGTTAGCATTCTTCTAAGACTCTGGCACTCTTCCCGTCAGGAGACACCCCGTAAACAGAGTGGCTAGTTTTTCTAACACAATCTGTCCTCCATCTTTCAGCAGATCTGGTATTACCTGATCCTCACCAGCAGCTTTGCCTCTTTAAATGCTCTCCAAAGTTTTTCCGACTTCTTCTATCATTACTGGTTGGTTGTCATGTGGGTTACTGTTCGTTTTTATATTATTAATGTCGTGGTTGTCCCGGCTACTCTACAGACCTCTGTAAAACTCCCCCGCTATTTTAACTATCCTTTCCATATATGTAGTTAATTTGCCTTCTTTGTTCCTTAGTGCATACATCCGATTTTTTCCTATCCCAAGTTTCCTCTTCACTTATTTGACGCTTCCTCCGTTTTTCAGAGCGTGTTCAATTCTTTCTAAAAGCAGTTAAGTAAATGTGAGTTGCTGGGTTTGGTCCGACCGCGTCTACTGTGTCCGTGTTCCAAAGGCGTGGTGCTCTTTCCACAACCAGACCACACACTGGCTGCCCAACTTAGAGCTCTTGGAGCACCAGACGACAGTTTTCACGGTTCAGAGCAGCCAGTTTTTGAGCTGGGGAAGAGTAGGCCTAGGGTGCCTAGGGGGACTTCCATTGCTAGCGTCAGCGGTGTGCTTTGTTTAGAACGAGGAGATCGGTTTTCGTGACGTGTTTGAGCTTGTCGGCACGTTGAGTTCTTATTTTTTTTCCTGCTCACAAGTGTTTTTTTTTTGTTGTTGTGGTTGTTTCAAGAACGTTGTTCAGTTGGGACGAGAACCATGTGGTCTGCATCCTGGGGTGAGCAAAGCTTACAGCACGTGGATTGTAGGCCAGGCCCGAAGCGAGTGAGAACGGAAGCCTCGTGGGTTGTCCCATTTTCTGTAAGTAGCTTCTTTTATTATTTGGACTCACAGAGCCAGGCGTCGATGCTGTCTTGTCTTGCGGCTCGACGCCGGCGCGTCATGACACCGTCCAGGACGGTGGGCGCCGATCGTTCGGTAAGCTGCTGTGTGCGGCGAGCGAGTAGGGCCACCTTACAGAGTGGATGTCACCTTGCGGCGGCCTCATTTGCGCCTAGGCTGGGTGTTGGGTGGATGCCGGTTGTTGTCAAGCGACTCATTAGGCCTAAAGCTCTGCACAGCCGCCTGTCGCACGTGGCACAACTAGGTAGATCGTGGCGATGAGGTTTTGGGCTGTGCTTCCCTCATTTTTTTAATCTTGCGATGCACTAGTTAGGAAAAGCGACCTTTATTTATTTTGAGCTGGGCGTCTTGGTCGCCGCTGACGTATTAGCTAGTAGTACTGCCCATCGTAACACGTTGGCGAGGAGCCCGAAGCTCCCTTTTCTCTGCCCTACTGCATTTTTCTCTTGGCTGTTTTGCATGTACGCAGCGGGAGTGGTGTAGCCCTCGGCTGGCTGTCTTCTGCACTTCGTCAGCGCCACTGGCCAGGAGCGCGGTTGTGACTTCGGGCGATGGACATACCTGGGACCTGCGCTACTGCCTGCAGTCCAGCGCCCTCGTGAGCGCTGGTCGCAACCGGAAGACGTGTCGGCGCGAGTGATTGTTTGTCACGCCTACAGTAACGTTGCTCTTGCGAGACCGGTACTGAGGTGAAGTCATCAACACAACGCAAAACGCCATTTACTTCTTCACAACGCAAAACGTTCCCACAACGCAAAACGCCATTTACTTCTTCACTACGGGTGACTTGCGTGTTTGTGTTGACTTTTGCGATGTGCTTAATTGGTAGTCATGTGTTCAGGTACACTTTACAGCGCTCGATAGTGTCCTTCAATTGATCGCTGCATTATACTTTGCTCGCGCACCTTATTTCTTGTTCAGCTTATTTGGTGTGGCTATGGTAACTGCGTTCGCGACGTATTTAAGTATCCGTTTGGAACGCTAGCAGTTCAACGTACGGGCCAATGGGCATGCGGCAGCTACTACGGTATCTTGTTTGCGAATTTCTTACTGATTCGTAGAAAAGTACGGGGCCAGAAACTGACTGACACCACTTCATTAACATGGCATGCGGCGTGCTCTTGAGATTTTTCTGTGTTCCAACATGAAAGTTTTCTTGTTAACGTCGACAGCACGTGAGCAGCTGGAGTTCTGGGTGCATTTTCCATTTTTCTTATGTCATGCGCGCTTGTTACAGCTTTCTCGGCACCGTAGTTTTTAGATTTTTGGTCAGAAATAGCATATCCCAAAAACTTTCAAAGCGTATGCGGAAGGAACAGAGTATCTCTGTTGAGAGCGTACATTTTGCACTGAAAGTGTCGCTAACCAACAAGCCAAACAATAAATTCTCGTAAGGAACAGTGTTGTACGTTTATCTGAGCAGTTAAAGTGCGCCGGAAGGCTTTACAAGATTGGGATGATAAGAAACAGCTCGGACTGCAAAGTTACCGTTGTATTTTTATGCCACACATTCAGCTGTTATAACTGGCCCACTAACGAGTGTAATTCTCTGCAAAAGTACGTACTTGTTTTACAGCAAAAGCTGTTGACGAGGTCACCACAGGGGTCACGTGTGGTGCCATAGTTGTTCGCCACCTCTGGTATCTGTAACCACTACAGCTCCAAATAAGAAAAAAAAACCTTTGAAATTAAAAACACGAAGGACACAGTGGGATTCGAAGCCGGGTCCCCTGCGTGCCAGGCCAGTAAATTACCTCAAAACCCTGCTGGTGCTTCAAAATCCGTTGCGAACTTGCCCTGACAGGCTTGATATCGGGAAAGGAATTTGGTTAGTACGAGTAAAAAAGCGTTTTAGAACAACAAAGCAACAACCAGATGTCACACAATGCGACTTGTGTAAGGAGTGAGTCGTCCAATGTTCCAATCCATTACAAAAGTCCTTTGATGATAATGATGATGATGATCCTTAATACTCTGGCGCACACCCACAAAGGGGGATCGTGTATATATATATATATATATATATATATATATATATATATATATTCTGAAAGTAAGCGCTGCTGCTATCGTAATATCATTGCTGGGCACTTTTAAAGTGTATAAAGTCTGCATATGGGAAAACGTGCCGCGGTGTTTCTCAAGGCTTAGCACCCTGTGAGATATTAGGCAGGAATCTCAGCCGCGAGTGTTTTAGGCTGGCTCGGCGACGGGATTAATGCTCAAGCGATGGTCATATTTCGTACCCGCCGGAACAAATCTTGCCAGAGTCAATCACTACGATAATTTTCAATAGGGAGAGGTTCCTTTTAATGGGAATAGCCAGACAGATCTCATAGGCCACGTTCAAGCATATTACAGCGTGAGTCTTCGTATGTGTACTAAGATATACTCAAACAAAGAATAACATTTATGGTTAACCTTCACACGTTCTGCTATTATCTAAACTCACACACACGCACACACACACGTGCATGCACGCGACATAATATTCGTATAGAGATTGGCACAGTTTTCGGCACAGCAATTCCAATGCAACTTTGCGAAGCACCAATAACAACCTGACATGGCTCCGCTGATGGGTTGGCTGCTGCACAGAGCACACCAATTTCTTTAGCACACGCCTGCACCGCGGTGCCACCGGCTCAGTCATCATCATCATCATCATCAGCCTGTCTACGTCCACTGCAGGACAAAGGCCTCTCCCATGTTCCGCCAGTTAACCCGGTCCTGTGCTTGCTGTTGCCAATTTATACCCGCAAACTTCTTAATCTCATCTGCCCACCTAACCTTCTGTCTCCCCCTACCCCGCTTCCCTTCTCTGGGAATCCAGTTGGTGACCCTTAATGACCAGCGGTTATCCTGTCTACGTGCTACATGCCCGGCCCATGTCCATTTCCTCTTCTTTATTGCAGCTATGATATCCTTAACTCCCGTTTGTCCCCTAATCCACTCTGCTCTCTTCTTGTCTCTTAAGGTTACACCTACCATTTTTCTTTCCATTGCTCGCTGCGTCGTCCTCAATTTAAGTTGAACTCTCTTTGTGAGTCTCCAGGTTTCTGCTCCGTAGCTAAGTACCGGCAAGATACAGCTGTTATATACCTTCCTCTTGAGGGACAGTGGCAATCTACTTGTCATAATTTGAGAGTGCCTGCCGAATGTGCTCCACCCCATTCTTATTCTTCTAGTTACTTCAATCTCGTGGTTAGGCTCTGCGGTTATTACCTGCCCTAAATAGACATAGTCTTTTACAACTTCAAGTGCACTATTACCTATCGCAAAGCGCTGCTCCTTTCCGAGGTTGTTGTACATTACTTTCGTTTTCTGCAGATTAATTTTAAGACCCACCTTTCTGCTCTCCTTGTCTAACTCCGTAATCATAAGTTGCAATTCGTCCCCTGAGTTACTCAGCAATGCAATGTCATCGGCGAAGCGCAGGTTACTGAGGTACTCTCCATTAACTCTTATCCCTAACTGTTCCCATTCTAGGCTTCTGAAAACGTCCTGTAAGCACGCAGTGAATAGCATTGGGGAGATTGTGTCCCCCTGCCTTACACCCTTCTTTATTGGTATTCTGTTGCTTTTTTTATGAAGCACTATGGTAGCAGTTGATCCCCTGTAGATTTCTTCCAGAATGTTTAAATATATTTCATCTACGCCCTGATTCCGCAGTGTCTGCATGACGGCTGATATTTCTACTGAATCAAACGCCTTCTCGTAATCTATGAAGGCTATGTATAGTGGTTGGTTATACTCTGAGCATTTCTCTATTACCTGATTGATAGTATGAATGTGGTCAATTGTTGAGTAGCCTGTTCTAAATCCTGCTTGTTCCTTTGGTTGATTGAATTCTAATGTTTTCTTCACTCTGCTAGCAATTACCTTTGTAAATAGCTTGTATACTACAGAGAGCAAGCTGATCGGCCTGTAATTCTTCAAGTCCTTGTCATCTCCTTTCTTATGTATTAAGATGATGTTAGCGTTCTTCCAAGACTCTGGTACTTTTCCCGTCAGGAGACACCTCGTAAATAGAGTGGCTAGTTTTTCTAACACAATCTGTCCTCCATCTTTCAGCAGATCTGATGTTACTTGATCCTCACCAGCAGCTTTGCCTCTGTGCATGCTCTCCAAAGCTTTTCTGACTTCTTCTATCATTACCGGTGGGGTGTCGTCTGGGTTACTGAGTGCACGTTCCCTATAGATTCGCCTCCATTAAATTTGCAGTGGAAAAGAGATTATGAGTGTTTATGTACCGCCTATATTTAATTTTGATTTATATGCGGGTGTTTAACGTCCCAAAACCACCATGTGATTATGAGAGACGCCGTAGTGTAGGGCTCCGAAAATTTTGACCACCTGGGGTTCTATAATAAGCACCCAAATATGAATACACGGGCTTACAGCATTTTCGCCTCCATTGAACATGCAGCCGCCACAGTCGGAATTCGATCCCGCGACCTGCTGGTGAGCAGCCGAGTACCTTAGCCACTAGACCACCGCGGTGCATGGTGCTGTGCCGCTATAAAGTCATATATTCTCAAGTTACTCACTAGAACACAGCTTAATGCGCGCTCGGAAGTATACCCCCCCCCCCTCAGTGTGACTGGTTTAAATATGAACAGAACAATGAAGCAAAATATTACTGTTTTGTACAATACAGGGATACCAGGAAAGTGACCTCAACTTCAGATTGCCATTGTAACCTTTGATTCATGACTTTTTTAAAACTCCTTTAATTTTTTGTGCAGACAAAAAGCTTAATAGGAATGACACACCTATTGCGAGTGTATACATACGCTATCCTAAGAGAAATAATTTACTGCCTGGTAAAGTTGTACGGGAGTACTAAAGTCGAGTTTGCTTGTGGCGACAGAGTCGAATTCTGGGGCACCGCTTTGTGGAAGAAGACTTCATGTATCGTTCCTCCAGACACACTGCTTCCGCTGCCTGACGAAGTCGCGTGTAGCATTTCTACGCCGTCCACTACGCTGACGCTTTCCAAGCACATGGGCTTTATCGTTCTGGGAGATACAAGCGGTGCAGCATCGACGCCTAACGCACCTACCCTTCATATAGCCAAGATTCGGCAAATATCTGCAAAAGACTGCAGGTCTTCGCTCAATCAGAATCAGTGGTGCCACAACCAATGAGAGCAGTGACATTCGTCTTATACTTCTTAATGATGTACTCTGCCTTAAGACAGTATTTACAGGGTTCTATCATCTGTGCTAGCTGAAGCAAGTAACGCCTTTATCATTCGCAGGATATAAATGCAGGAAACTCAAAGCGCAATGCACGATGCCTGCATTCTTATTAGCAGTAATTTGGCACAGAAAATATGAAGATTGCCTTTATAAAGCATTTTGCTTTGTTAAAAACACTCAAAACGATATTTAAGCTTTGCTAACCATCAGTTTTGTGTCCCGCTGCTGTGATGCTCAGGGCCGTGCGTTCGAGGAAAATCTAACCCACGGCCCCGAGCCCCCAGCAGCGATATCGAAAGGAGCGCTTGTACTCTAATATATGCACAACAAAGTGCATGTCAAATTTAGTCCCTAGGCTCCTACTGCGGGCTTTGAGATAATGAGGCTATAGTTTTGGCACCTGAAGCGCTGGAAATAAAATTTAATGTTTTCGTTCTTGCGCAAGACACCTTATACTTATACCAGTGGGCTCAGATTTGGGTGCACGTTAAAGTATCCCAGGTGGTCGAAATTTTCGGCGTCAATCACATTCATATATGGTGGTTTTGGGACGTTAAACTCCACATATCAATCAACTTTATATTCAGCCAGCAAGCTTTTCGTGCCAATATGCAGAAGTGCAGGCTTCGACTGAATGAAAAAAAAGACACAGCTTGAATTAATCGACATCCTGCGCGATCGAAATCAAGATGATCGCGATCTGTGCTTCGTTATCGGACTTCAGGATTGCGATATTGCTGGCGTCTCGCCAAACTCGGTCCGGATTAGGCTCTACCATGTAGCAGCCACAAGCTTGCTGGTCACCTTCAAGAAGACCGTCGCGAATCGGCCCTGAGCGCGATCAAAAGTGCCCGTCTGACAGCGGTATTATAAAACCACTCGCGTATTGACATTAAGGCGCTCGTCAAAGATTCCGCACTTCAAAAAATTTAAAGAGGCACAGCTTTGCCGCAAAGGCAAAGCAATGAACGTGATAGCAACAAATTGAAAGGTCATGCGAAGAATGGCAAGCAGATCGAAACGTGCTCCGCGTTTCTCATGCACAAAAGACGCACGAAACGTACTCACAAATATAGATGAACGAGAATAAGCGTCTCAGTTGTTACTTCGCTGTGTCTGAAAAGTGCACTCTTTTAGAAAACGGAGGCTGTGAAACGATTGCAGTGACCTTTGTGCGTCCGGTAACTACAACAGAATCGTTTTCAAAAAACCCAAAGGCTAGCCAAGACGTACGATTCTTCACGGCAAGATAAGGGAGCCCTACCGATCGTACACCCCCTTATTCTCTACGCGGGCCAAAGCACGCGTGAGAGATGAGAGCCGCCGTGCGCTCATTGCACCACATTTCTGATAATGCTCAAAACAGAATAGTCCGCCCCCGAGAAGCCCGCGAACAGCAGTAAGTGGTAGATATAAATAGCTTGCCGTTTGAACGTTGAAGGTGGTACCTCTCGGTGGCTCAGTGGTTCCAGCCTGGCATTCACGACGCGGAGGTCCCTCGTATAATTCCACGTGTTAGTCTCTTTTCTGAATTTTTCTTTCTTTCGTCTCCATATATATATACATAGGTATGCATATACAGTGCATCACACCGGCGCTGACACCAGTGGTGAAATTCAGACTAGAGTGTCCATATAGTTACTATCGCAATGAAAAAAGAAACGCAGCGTAAAATGTTTGGTGGAGCAGCGCGTTGTGCTCGCGTATGCGATAATTTGATTGACATCTATAACATCGCAATCGGTTGACTTCATAATCTTTGAAACAGCAATAAGTGTTTGTAAGCTTTCGGAAATAGTTTCTAATTTGTAGGAACCCTGTTCAATCTGAAATTTTTTACCGTCACTTTTGATTGCTTCAACTAGACACAACCCCTACAAATATTTCAAAACACGAGCTGGATGCAAACAAGGAACCTGATGCATGCTTGACCATTGCAGAAAAGATGCAAAGCCGCATTCTTACCACTAAGATTTTCTGTCTCCCGCCGTTCGTTTCACAAGTAAAGGAAGAATGCTACAAAACAAATCTGCAGTGACTAATGGTAGGATAGCTGCCTGTGGAATACTCTTTATAACCAGGCTTTCCAGAGAAGGCGAATGCGCTGTGCTGCATATAGGCGGTTCAACTACTCCTGTCACTACGACGCCGGCTTTGAATGATGCATGTGTGCAGCATTATGACCATATATGCTGAATGATCATTCATATTCGCCTTCGAGCTTGTATCTAACGAACTTGGCTGTTTAGTTGCAAAACTACAGAAGTACATGTACTCTGACATTATTGTTCACCCGACTGTATACTTTCCGGTTTCCCCTTTCTCGAGTCGACGGCGCGTGAAAGAAAAATACGGCTTTATACTGTAAAGCTGCCAGCCACGTGACCGATTGAAGTCAGTGCAGGTAACTTAGTCATCATCTATTCACAACCTGCAAGGGCAAGAAGCTGTTTGTTTTACTTGCAAAACATCTGTGCATCTAGTTCGCCTTGGTAAAACAGTGGCTACGGTACTCGGCTGCTGGCCTAAAAGTCACGGGTTTTATGTCTGTCGCGGCGAACGGTTTCTGGTGGAGGCAACATGGTAGAGCTAAACCTGCGTACTGAGCAAAGTCAGTACATGTTGAAGAAGACCAGATGGTCCAAATTTCTAGAGCCCTCCACTATGGCGTCTCTCACAATCATATTTGGTGGTTTAGAGACGTAAGATCCAGGATATTATTTCATTATTTTTATTCTACGCACTTCCTCGGTGGCGAAGTTGGTCAAACGTGTGCATTCTGCAATTCCAGCTGCAGACAAGGCCTAATCAGACTATTTCATGACCTTAGGAGCTGCTTTTGACCATGATTCTCTCATAAGTAAAATAAGGAGCGTCTCCTAGCAGACCTAAATGCCTATTTGGTTTAATTTCTCATTATTCCGGTCAAGCCGAAGCTTAAATATGTGATGCAATTCTCGATGGTTCAAGTATATTACTGACGTACACGTTAACGACGTGGCAAATAGGCTTACATAGTCACGAGCTCAGCCGTTGAGGATTACGGTAGAAAACTGGCGTAATGGACGGAAGCGTTTCTGAGAAGTGCGTCCGGGATACCTTAAAACTGCAAAGATAATCTGTTTGATTGAACGCTTTGATAACTCGAAGTTTTTTTCGCAACATATTGCTCACGGAGTGCCCACGGATACACCAACTCCTAGCTAACAAAAGAAAATGGGCCATATAATACTGTAGCTGTGTGTCTTACTCGCGTAGAATTGCGTGTAGTCTATACGTTCCTATTGCATGTGTGTATCTTTTTTGTTTATCAGGAAATAAAAAAAACGAAACGATGCGTAAGTGCTGCTACCAGTTCAGATTTGCTTGCCCATCACATCGCAGTCGTGATCTGTGCATAGCTTTCTGGAACCGCGTGTCGTGTCCGGCTGGCTGCTATGCGGCAAAAGGGATATGCGTGTTTACGCATGCTCAAAACGAAACCGGATTCCTTGTTCATTGCCTCCCTGTAGTGAAATATTTTTTACGATTTTGCACTAAGATGTATACGAATGAACGTTTAGGAAACAATGCGTTATGCGGATATTAGAACAGCAATAATAATCTTTAAGCAAAAAAAGAACAAAAACAAACGCAGAAAAAACTACAGCTCAGTGGTCAGAAAAACTTTATATGGAAGTTTCGCTTTTTAAACGCGAGTGACGCACAAGCTCCTTTAGTGCATTGGTGTTGGATGCTTTATACATGCTCTCGTTGGGTGTATATGTAGCTCTTATTAAGCCTAGAACGTTCTTCGATAGCTGCTTGGCCGGATAAGTCTGGGACCTCCGCCATCTTTGTTCAGGTCGTGCCTGGTTACGACTTCCGGGTTGGTCGACTCCAAGGGTTCAGGTATCAGCCCCCCTATGCGAAGCATGAAATCACGGACAATTTCAGGCTCGATTTTTTTAGCGCTCCAGTGAACTCTGGTTGTTATCGAAAGACCGAGATAGAGCCAAGATTTGACAACGCAAAAAAGTGCACCCTTAGTTGAGAGAGTAGTGAAAACATTCCGCATGCATGCACTCTCGGCTGGTTAAATCAGAATATATCTAAGTATAGCGATGGCACGGAGCAAGAAACATTTCTTCCTCCGTGATGAATGGAACAGGGAATTGAATTACGACAAATACAATGCACTTAAGAACATTCCAGAACACCTAAAGTCCTTTCATATTCATCGCCTTGTCTATTGTCCAGCAGTCTGCAGCTTTAAGAAACACGCACATGTACCGGCGTAAGCTGTAGTGGTGAGTGGAATTCCCTTTAGAGGGTCAACATTTACATATCTACATGTCACCTCTCGGTGTCACTGTCCGGGAGACGGCTCGCCGAAGCGGTGTCTCCTGGAGTTACTGTTGATATGCCCTAGGCATGGTCCTCATTCGGTAGCGCTTCTTCCCACGAGAATGATCGCTGGTCCGGCAAACTCTTCCCCCCTCCCAGCGCCACCTTTTACGCAGATGGCGGCGAGTCACCGTGCAGTTCCGGGGAAAGCGTCACCTCCTCCGCCAAACCACCGTGCAGTTCCGGGGAAAGCTTCACCTTCTCCACCAAGCACCAGGAACAAATCTCAGAGAAAAGACCAAAATGTTATTTAAGGCCGTGTCGGCCTGATGTTTGAGGATTTTTGCCCCAGCCGACTCCGTCATGCTGGCTGGCTTTGTACAAGCTATAACCTGTTATATATAGTAAACGTTCCTACCTGTTGCTCTTTTCACAACAACTGCCTCCCTGTTCCGCCTTCAGCGACGACTTCAGCGAAGTCGTTCGACTGCTCGTCGCTCTCGGCTACCGCTACCATCACAACACAGCGAATTCCTAACAGTGGTTGGCAGCTTCGGGATACATTACCCTACGTTCGGCAAGTCTGATCGGATTTCTGAGCACGAGCATGACCACCGTGATAGCGTTTGGCTACGCTAGGATACGCTACCCTACGTTTGGCACGTTGGGGTCGGATCACTGGAAGCTCGAGCACGACATACCTGATATCAGCCTTTGTATACGCTGGGATACGCTACCCGGCTCTCATTGTTCGGCAAGCTGGGACAAGCTACCCCGGATGTCAACATTGGCAAGTTGGACCTGATCCATGAAGGCCCGAGGACTCCTACGACACTGTTCGATGGTAGCCACGACTTGGAACATCATCGGCTACTTTGGTTGGGTGAGTGCCCAATGTTTACTGCTCACTTCGCCAGACCTCTCTAGCACAGGTAGATTTTAGGAGTGTTTTGTGTTTCTTGTTGGCTGTGATTTAATATTCACGTGCTTTAAACGATGAGGTAAGTTTTATAGTGCGGTGATTATTAGTAGTGTAGAATCACGATGGACGAGATCGTGATGAAGAAGTACATTGTGCAGGACCTTTTTGAAATTTGTGGAGCTATGGGGATTTCCGCCTGGTCCACTAAAGCAAGGGAAGCGATTCTCGAGGTGATGCGGGCAGAGAATGTGACGGCTGAGGAAGCTGAAGAGTTTTGAGAGATCATTTGTGAGCAAAAGCACGAGGCCGAAGAAAGTCGCGAAGAGAAAGATGCCGAGAAACGCCGTGAAGAGCTCGAAGCTCAAAGGCGTGAACAATGCGAGGTCGAGGAGAGTTGAAAAAAGAGAGAGCATGCTCTCAAAGTGAAAGAGCTTGATCGCGATCTTCAAACACTTGAGTGGCAGCAAGCGAAATGCCAGCTCCACAACTTTCAGATAGGCGAGAACATCGCGCATTTTCTCGATAATTTTAAATGTAGTTGTCTGCTGTAACGTTGGTGTTAGCCGTGACCTTTGGTTGGAGAGACTCGTCACGTTGTTGCCGGGCAAGATCGAGAATATTTTGTATTGCTTACCAGCCAATGAAGCAGGAGAATTCAGTCATGCTAGATAGGCTTTGATCAGACATTTTTTTCTTTGAAGTCCTGTTGACTGCGAAAGTGGTAGCTATAGAGACAGCACTGAAGTGCGTCGTGGGGCGCTAGAGGTTCACGCCCACCGAAAAGAGCGAGAGGATGAGGTGTGTCGTAGAGCAAGGAGGCCCATCGTGTAGCGCTTTAGGATGAGGCTCGCCGAAACGCGCTAGAGGAAAATGAGAGGCGAAAAGCGCAAGACGATGAAGAACGTCGTAGTGAGCATCAAGCCGACTACGAAGGCGTGGAAACAAGGGCTACCTCGCACAGTGAGAGACCCTTACGAACTGGCGAGAAAGCTTTAGGTGAGATGGTTAGCTTTGAAGGCATCGGGACTCCCGTTCTGTCACAGGCAGAGACAGCTAGCAATGGGCCCGGGGAAAAGTTAGGTAACCAATCTGGAGCTTTGACTCCACAAAGTGAAGGCTGCGTACTTGCGAGTATGAATGTCAGTGCTCTGAGCACGATGATCAGTTCCGTTGGGAAGAGTCGCCAGCGAAAACATAAGGCAAAGTTGAATAACGCCAAGCACGTGAAAGTGGCTAAACGCCATGGCTCTCAAAAGGCCATACTCAATGTCAGGGCTGAGGTCGGGACAAAGCTCAGTAAGAAAAGGGTGGCGTTCAGGCCAATCCTGAGATCTGAATTGAACGTGAAGCGCGTCGTGAAGAAAGGAACTTCAAGGAAATTCCGACGCCGAAATCTTCGCTTGGTCTCATCTCTTTCAGAGCAGACACCTAAAAATAACCACAGTTATAAGTTGGTTCAGCCGCAAGGAGTTTGACAGAGTCCGTCGTAGCCAGCGCACTTGAAATTAAGCGTGTCGAAGCAGCTGGCATTAGCCATTCCGTCAAAATGAGGCGTCGGCGTATATAGGCGGCTGCATTCCCGATGGAGGCGGAAAGGTTGTAGGCCCGTGGGCTCAGATTTGGGTGCACGTTAAAGATTCCCAGGTGGTCGAAATTTCCGGAGTTTTCCACTACGGCGTCTCTCATAATCATATGGTAGTTTTGGGACGTTAAACCCCACTTATAAATCGAGGCATCGGCGTAGGCGTAACGCGGTAAAGACGACTGGCGCCAAGCGCGCTAGAGCCGCTGTTAACTGCCATGACCTCATCAGTCGAGATGCCAGGTTCAGGGCTAGGCCTAGGATCGCGAGAAGGCCTTATAAAAATTGCTTGAAGCTTAAAATGTCACTGAGTTTGAGATTAGAGGCCCCGCCGCGGAGGTCTAGTGGCTAAGGTACTTGGCTGCTGACCTGCAGGTCGCGGGTTCGGATCCCGGCTGCGGCGGCTGCATTTCCGATGGAGGCAGAAATGTTGTAGGCCCGTGTGCTCAGATTTAGGTGCACGTTAAAAAACCTCAGGTGGTCGAAATTTCCGGAGCCCTCCACTACGGCGTCTCTCATATTCATATGGTGGTTTTGGGACGTTAAACCCCACATATCAATCAATCGAGTTTGAGATTAGAGGGGAAGCGCGTCGAGAAAAACCGAATTTCAAGGAAATTCAGACGCCGAGATCATCGCCTGGACTCATCATTTTCGGTGCCACTTAGAGGCAACCACTTACGCCTGAGCGGTAACACGGGCTGTTTTTCCCCACCGTGGCGAAAGGGTCATGGGTCGAATGGGCGGGGTAAACGATGCAGTGCAAATGCCCTTTTCTTCTGGTTCAGTGGCTGCGGGTGAAAAGTCGCTGCTACTGAGTTCGGCGAACAGGTTGGTGTGTCGTCCTTTTGTCCAGACCACAACCCTCTTAAGCTATGGAGTGTGCGCCTCTCCAGAGTTAGTCTGAGAGAGTGCCGTCTTGCCGTTACTAAGAATGAATCTTGTATATAGTTTTGAGAATAACTTTCTAATTTGGTCGACCACTGATGAGCGGCAAGTGCGGGTATATTTTTGTAAGTTTTACTTTCTTTCTCGTCGGAGAAGCAGACATTATTACGTTTGTTAGCATGTTTTTATCTTAAGAGAGAAGGCTGAATAAAAGCCCCTATTTAAAATGCCTTCTGTGCTTGGCATTACAAACTAGTATGCACATCAGTGTAAGATAACTTTTAACTTTGTTTTGTGTAACGTGCGCAAGTTTGATTTTCAATGTTATTTTCTAAATTTTTCAAGCATGTTTTATCTTGTTGGGATGCTCATTGACTGAGCGCCTTGAGCGAGAACTTATCGAACGACTTTGTAATGTTTAACGGTCTGATGCTTGCACGCGACGCCAATGTGCGTGATTGGGAAGTGCTTGGCATTCTAAATTGTAGTTTCGGGGCCAAATTGAGCGATATTCAGCAGCTTCGATTGTCCCGAATCTGCCTGGGTCATGATCAAGAATTGCTCGCGGAAAAAATTTTTGTTTGATTTAGCAGTTTTATGCACTGACACTCAGCTAAAGCTGTGTTCACATTGTGTATTCCTCCATAGATACGTTGCTCATGATGCTATTTTTACTGGGTCAGCTCTATCTCGAGGAAACATTTTATTTTCTGCTGGTCTAGCGAGTTGATCAGCATTTGGAGGGCGCCTGCTTTTGCCAGAGGGGTTTGGCTTTGTGCTCGACTCCATCGTTCCACTGACCCTCTGAAGGGCTGTGAAAGTCTCCACGGGCGGAAAGAGCGAAACGGCTACAGTTCTCAACGGTCCAGCATCCCTCTTTTCGAGCAACGCAAGATGACTCAAATTTCTGGATGCATTGTCTTGCGGCGGGGTTGCTGTTATGTCCAAGGCATGGTCCTCGTTCGAGAGCACTTCTTCCCTCGAGAACGATCGCAGTTCCGGCGAACTCCCCCCCCCTCTCTCCCAGCGCCACCTTTCACGCAGACGGCGGCGAGCCACCGTGCAGTTCTTGTAGAAGCGTCGTGTCCTCCACCAAGCCACCGTGCAGTTCCGGGGAAAGCTTCGCCTTCTCCACCAAGCACCGGGAACTGGTCTCAGAAAAAAGACCAAAGCGCAAAGCGTTATTTAAAGCCATGCCGGCCCGATGTCCGAGGATTTTCGCCCTAGCCGACTCCTTCCTGCTGGCCGGCTTTGTACAAACTATAACCTGCTATAGCAAATGTTCCTACCTGTTGCTGTGTTGCTGTTTTCACAACGATTGCCTCGCTATCCCGCCTCTAAGCGAAGGCTTCAGTGAAGTTCGTTCGACTGCTCAGCGCTCTCGGCTACCGCAACCATCACAACACAGTGAATTCCTAACACTGTATATGCTGCCTTTAAGTAGCGGAGTTGCATCACAGTTTTCTGGGCGACACTCACTAGACCTTCGATGATTTCAGCCATGGTATTGGTTGAGCTTCATCACTAGGTCATAGGTGGTTCATTTGGTGGTGGTGGTAGTGGTTAGAAGGTGAGAAAAGGCACCTAATTTCTGCAACCTGGTCGGGAGCACGGCGCAGTGCCTGTTCATTTGCACTGCGGAGAAGCGAACACTAGCGGACGATGCCGAACGCCGATGCTCCGCAGATTCCCGGCAGAAAAAGTGCAATTGCCATAGGCTGTTGTTAATCCCGCGGTGCTTCTTCGGTTCTGTAGCCATGTTGCCTGTTGGTCGCGAGAAATGTGGTAGCAAGTGCATTCTGTATTGAATTCTACTACGTACAGCCCATGTGATTAGACGCGGGTGCAGAGGGTGTTGCTGTAGAAAGGTTAGTGTTGAATGACTAAGGAATAAACGCTTGGCTTCTTTTTATCTAACCCCGGCACCGCGAAATTTGCTCTATTTTTGTATTACTCGCAGATTCAGTGAATACTTTATACATGCTGAGCTGTTCATCCTGTGTCGGCTGCATACGTCCAAATTGTTCTGGCACGTTAAACGCTAAAAATTAAGGTTGAGGTTAGGCTATAATTTTAAGAGTCAGCGAGGTGTTGCAGATAGCGTGTTTATTTAATGCAGTTTTCAAGCTTTAGACGAAAGAAATGTTGGACACGTTAGGGCTGTTGAACAGCGATTCACACCAGCTGTCGTGAGCTGCGATTTTAATACGAGCGTAATATGAGAGCCGTGTGTAGAATGGGCATCGCACGGCCATTCTCGATCGCTATCCAGCCTATTTCAGTGGAAAACTATAAAACTACAGCTGACTTTCTTACACAGTTAATGAATGAGCCAAGCGCGACGAAAATATTCAATTCTTGACTAACTCGATCACTTTGAAAATGCAAAAATAATTTCATATTGGTAAATAGAAAACAATGGAAAGGAAAGCAGAGCCAACATTTGATCAACTAGAAATGCATATGTCACTAGTTCAACGAGCTGACGTACTTTGTTTCATTATTACATACGAAGAGCATAAGCGTAAAATCAATACTTGCAGGCGTGTGTGCAGGAACCGAGTTTTGCTAGTACATTCATATAAAATAGAAAGAAAGAAACATTAAAAATGAAGCAGTGATAGTACTCTGAAATACGAGTGTTGGTCCTACAGGAGTGGTGAATGGTTTTTCAGCACAGCATTTGAACCCAATATGGCGTACTTTGGGGCAACTTTGCTACCTAAAATTAGCATATACAGTAGCTCCAGTACCCCCCGGAGGCGTAACGATGACGTCCCTTACAAAACTCCTATATCATCATCATCATCATCATCATCATCGTCGTCATCATCATCATCATCATCATCATCATCATCATCATCATCATCATCATCATCATCATCATCATCATCAGCCTGACTACGTCCACTGCAGGACAAAGGCCTCTCCCGTGTTCCGCCATTTAACCCGGTCCTGTGCTTGCTGCTGCCAATTTATACCCGCAAACTTCTTAATCTCATCTGCCCACCTAACCTTCTGTCTCCCCCTAACCCGCTTCCCTTCTCTGGGAATCCAGTCAGTTACCCTTAATGACCAGCGGTTATCCTGTCTATGCGCTACATGCCCTGCCCATGTCCATTTCTTCTTCTTCATTTCAACTATTATATCCTTAACCCCCGTTTGTTGCCTAATCCACTCTGCTCTTTTCTTGTCTCTTAAGGTTACACCTACCATTTTTCTTTCATTGCTCACTGCGCCGTCCTCAATTTAAGTGGAACCCTGTATGGAAGTCTCTATGTTTCTGCTCCGTAGCTAAGTACCTGCAGGATACACCTGCTATATATCGTCCTCTTAAGGTATAGTGGCAATCTACCTGTCATATTTTGAGAGTGCTTGCCAAATGTGCTCCACCCCATTCTTATTCTTCTAACTTGAACTTGAATAAAAATTTCCATATATGGCTACATCAGTAATTGGGCATATCAAGCTTCATATGGAATCCCCATCTATGGGCCTTATATAACCTGATATACCTAATCTTTTATATACCCATAAGTGGGTGTTGCTGTATATGGCCATATATGGCCATCATTTATATATGGCTATACATAGAAGCACCCGTATAAGGTTAAACATGGTCATATATGGATACCTTTATAATAGCTATTCAGCTGATTTATTTATATAAGTTTAGCTTGTGTCGCCGGCGAAAACTTTAGCCACACAAACCATTCTTTAGCTAGAAATATCGCTGTTTGTTGAAAAGTCTGCATGCAGTCTCCATCGTCTCCAAAACCTAATTAGTACATATCCCCTCATTATTTTTGTTCGTTATCCTCATTATACCTCGAGTTATTCTCTACAAATAATTGCTAAAAATGTACTTTGGCAACATAATTAAAGTTTGTGGAGGGCACATGTCACTGTTGGTCCACTTTAAATGAAGAGATACATTTTTTGTGCTTAAATTTATTGCTTATTTAACGAAACTTTCTTTATTTATCTATTTACTTCATTACCCACAGTACCAATTGGCATTATAGTGTTGGAGCGTTTACAAAAACTAGAATGCAAACAAAGATACATAGTCAGCCAAACAAATAACCGAAGTCACCTCAATCACAATCTGCAACACAAATACGTATATAAATAAAAAAATGTAACACACCCAAAAAATGAAACAAACACATTCTAACATAGAATAAAACAAATAATTTGAGATAGTAGAGGTAATGATAGAAGGCAGTTGGTTCCATCCTCTGATTCTTTCAGTAAAAATTATTTTGAAATACGTCGGTGTTGCATGCGATTTTTCTAATCTTGAACCTATGGTCAACACGGTCTGAACATAGTATGGTGCAAGTAAATATTCCAGTTTATCGATTCCAAATTGACAATGATAAATAGCATAAAAGAACCCAATTTGAGTTTCGTAAAGAGATTTTCCACAGTGAGTTTACTTAAAACTTTCCTGGCGTGCCAATGGAGTGTCCAGAGTGAGTGAAAACGAAATATTGACTTGCTGTTGACCGTATGAACTGCGTGTGCATTGAATAACTTAAATGAGTTGATAATCAGCCTTTAAGGAGTTCGGTCAAAAGCGATTGGTATGAAAGCGATTGGTATACAAGTATTGTGACTAGGAATGGCCTATAGCGTGACTGCTAAAACTGGTGTCTATAGGTCTCTGTGCGTGTGTGAACGGTGGCTTTTAGCGATATTTCTTGACAACGGGACACTAAAAATGTTACGTAACCCACTTTCCGTTCTGCCAATAATGCATCATTAACGTAACAGCGGTAAAGAGATCGTTCCGCAGAAATTCTGGCGTAGGCGTCAGTGGCTCTCAGTGAAAAATCGTCTTGTCCATGACCGAAAATTGAGAGAATGCAAATAAAACAAATATAAATTATCAGGTTTGAGTGATGATCGAAATGATGCAAACCATTTGCATGGCAAACAAGTGCTTTACCACACAGTTATGCATCTGCTTGGAAATAAAGCATGATCACCTTCCTCTAGTTGGAAATGCAAGAAAAATAACTGTCATGCTTAACAAATACACGCATCCTGTATACAGGTTTCACAGCACAACATTTATATCGCCGCAATATTGCATGATACAAGCGTGCATTATCATCGGGCATCACAACACGTTATTACCAACGTGACTTCGTGGTCTATAGACAGCCAACCATTACAAAAGGCACACACGTTACTGCGCGTATTCCCTCACGACTGCGTAGTGGGTGCATAAAGTTATAAAACATTTTACACACATATTATTGAGAAGCACTGTCTGCTGGATGATTTGATAATTCATCTTACTGAGTTGCGCGAAAAAATTTGAAGTGCAACACCAGGACACAGCGCGCACTAAAAACTGAAACTTTATTGGAGAAAACAGACATATGTATGCGGTTACGAGAACACGTGAGGTGGAAAAAATGATTAGATGAGCAGACATCTAATCATTTTCTTTCACCGTGTGGACATCGTGTAGTGTACGGCTCTGCGCTGTCGTGCGGGAAGTATTATTTAGAATTCATTCATATAATTGTGGATTACAAAGCTTCTCTAAAGAGACAGCTATTCTCGAACCAATCATCACAATGTAGAGAGTGCGGCTGCACGCCCTTGTTTGATGATACGGTAGTTAAAGCTAGACTCAGGGACATGGTAGCGCGGGAAATCTAAGAGGTGTATTTCATAAACAAAGCTGGTGATTCATGTGTCGCCTAAGTCTCAGTTATGTTGCATGCCGCTGAGGTAGTATTTCTGGAAACGCATCATTGATACAATCTGTCTGCTCATCTAATCATTTTTTCACCGCACGTGTTCTCGTAACCGCATACATATGTGTGTTTCTCCAACAAAGTTTCAGTTGTCAGTGTGCGCTGTGTCCAGGTGTCTTCCTTTTGCATTTCAATTTTTTCGCGCAACACAGTAATAACATAATATTGCTGGTGCTTTAACAACACCAGCAATATTATGCTGAGATACAACAACAACAACAACAACAACAACAACAAAAGCAATAACAATATAACAATAACAATAATAACAACAATATCAGTAATACACTCATATCAGTTTGACATGGCTGAAAATATCTGGCCACATTGAAGGAAATGCTAGTGTCCGGGTGCCCATGAATCTGTATACGTGAGTGTGTAATTGCGCAGTTTGGTGGGTATGTACCTGCATACATATTTTATAGTAAATGCACCACTATGTTGGTGTTGAAAGGATATGTTCGCAAGCAGTTTCAATCATTACACGCCTGCACAGCAAGGGCTGTTTACATAATGTTGTTTGGCTTAGGCATCACGCCAGCCCGCAAAAATGTGTCATACTGATTGTATTCGCAAGACAATGTTTAAGCTAATCTTGATGATGGCACATGCGCATTAGTGACCTCGACCAAGTAATGACACACCCACACAAAATAGAAGTTTTGTGAATTCGGCAGCCTACGCTAAATGTTGCTATAAAGCTTCAGCATTTCAGTACATGGTCCATTAAATGTGTATCACGTGTAAGTCAGTTGCACCTTTCTTAACGTATTTTTGTATGACGTGAGATTTATTTGACGCTTGCAAACATTACACTGAATTAATTGTTTACTAGTGCAATCACAAAATTTTCGATAAATTTACTATGTGCACAGCCAAGAACATTAGACGTAGCCAAAGGAAACACAAGATGTATTTTTGCAATAAGTTAGTGCAACTTCGATCTTGAATTTAATCATAATAGTGCCTGCAAGTTGCATTCACGTAAGTTCTTTTTCTGTTTTTTTTAAGATACTCCCTTAAACATTGCACTGCGCATGCAATTATGGTAAATGGCCGCTGAAAGCAATCGCAGATGAGGAGTAAACAGGATTAACTGAAATCTTGTTATACGAAGGGAGCATATAGCCATCAAAACCTTCGAATAATCAGCAAATTTGTCCACTGAAGTGAAAGCTAAGATTATATTGAAATTACTATTTGTTGCTGTCACTACAAACAATGCATTAATGTGAACAATATATGTTGCATGCATTTCGTTTTTACATAATACTATAGAGGATTGCTCTATAGTAATAGCGAGGTTCGGGAGCTTCAAACGTTTTGTGACCTAACGCGATTCCTTCCTTGTGAGCATGTTTGCTCTCGTATACATTATTTACGTCATATGAATAACAATTTATTGTTTCGAATCTAAATGCCATGAAAAATTTACAAGTTAAATTACACAAATGCATGCACCGTTGCAACTATCACGTACACAAAGCTGACCTGAAATTTTGTTTTTTTTGCATAGGAGAAACAACATATATAATTAATACTCTTGTTGTTGTAGAAAATAAGCAGGTGAACATTGTGTACAAATTGTTATATATTACAATTCCCATAAAAGTGTGATCATGGTGCTAATATATACGGAAGTCATTCCATACAAAGGAGCACTTCCACATATAAGGATCCACTTGATATGTTATATATGGTGTGGCCGTTCCTTATTAGGGCCAAACTTGACTCCTGATATGGGCCAACCACGTCATATATGGCTGTGTATAACCCCATACGTGAACCGACTCCGCCAGATATACATTTCTATATGGTAAATAAAAGCCACATATGCTGATTTATATGCTTATATGTGGCCACATATAACCTATATAAGCGCCATGTATGGCATTTCCGTAAGAGATGACCGGCGTCATCACCCCACCACGGCGTCACTGCCACGCCATTTTGCCAGGCACCCTCTATACACCGCAGCTCTTTTAACGGCATCGCCCCGCCGTGTGGCCGTGTTTCGTCGCTCCTCATGCATAGATATTGGACCCAGAGGGCGTCCGCACTGCGGCCTTCCTTATGGTTCGATTTATGTGTCTACCGAGAAGTTAAACTAGGCTAGCGATTGGGAAGGCGATAAGAACACAGCCCGATTAAGCTATCGCGTTATATATATACTCTAGAAAGCGAAGTTCAAGCGTCCTCCAAGTTTTGATCAACAGCCCGAGAGCTTAGCGATCGAAGAAAAAGAAGGAAAGAGCGCTTCCACCGTAAACTTAACCTTATGACCAATTCACAAATACTTTACTTGCCGAGATCTTTACCTTGAAACAAATATAATTTAGTGTCCGCCTCACTTCGACTGTAGTTTGTATGTCAGCAAGTCGCATGATTTCCCCGCAACACCACTATATATAGGAACTTAATTCACGAGCATTATTCACCGTAGTTGGGGGTTTCTGGCTTTCAAGAAACGAAAACAGTGACGTAGGCAGAGAGTGGCACACCAGGCCAGTGTTCCCCTCCCACCCCACCTCCAAAATAGAAGTTTTTCGCAATGTTATACAGAGCGTGTTAATTCTATCGCGAGTGCTGGCGGACCACCAGACGAAGAGGTAAAAGGATAAAAGATCTCGGGCGAAGAAATGGAAAGCAGGAGTAGGGGCAGGGTCTCAATGGCCTCATACATGTAAAATAGGGTCTCTTTTAACTACCTCGACGCATTCGAGTCTTTCCAAGGCTACTCCACGCCATGCACTCCACATTTTGGTGCTGATTAACCCGAGATTGACCAACTGACGGCTACGAGTGGCCTGAAAGACATGAAAAGGTGAAGGCTAAGCGGACATCGCAACGATCCCTGAAAAGCCGGATCATCAATGAGGCAAGTGTCCTACTTCGCAATGACTCCGCGACAAAAGAGCAGCTCGTTTTCATGTACGAGAGACTCAACACAAATAACGACGTGCTAAGCAAAATCAACGTTGAATTGGGAAGTCTCATCTCAGAAGAGGACTTTGAAGACGAGTACGATAGAATTCTAGAATACGAGGACAACGTGACGCGTATCCTGTCCGAGCTCCTAACCAGGCAGAAACGCGTGTCAAGCGCCCAAGCAGAAGAATGATCGGTGACGGCTACCCATATGATTGCTACACCATCTCACAGGACGGGAGCTAAGCTACCGAAGCTCACGATTGCGCCTTTCTCTGGGGATGTGTGTAAATGGACGAAGTTTTGGGAGCAGTTTGCCCAGCTTCTTCATAACAACGCCACCCTGACAACGACGGAGAAATTCCAATATTTGCGGCAGTTTTTGAAAAGACACGCTGCGCCAGTGGTGGCCTCTCTTCTAACGATGGAAGCATGTTACCAGGACAATGTATGTATGCTACAGAAGTGATTCGGTGACAAGACGCACCGGGAGCAAGAGTATTACCCAAGATTGCGTCATCAGACTCCTGTTCGTGCGTCCGGTGACACAATAGAGCCCTCCAACAACTCTATGGCGAAGTGCTTGTCAACATACGAGGGCTGGAGTCATTGTTCTACTTTTGTCGGGCTTTATTTTCGTCGACGCTCTGCGACAACATACTTAGAGCATTGCCCCGTGACATCATGGTTCTATATCACCGTATCTGTGCCGCACGAGGGGCTACGGACCATGCTGCTGATTCTTCGGGGCTTGACGGTCTTCTGACTTTCCTTTAAATTGAACTAGAAAGCCTCGAGAAGAGTGACTATAACGACAGCAGCGGATGAGAAAGCGGTGGTCAATATTCTTCAGAACAGCCAACTTGAAGTCACAGATGAGACCAGCCGTCTTCATCGATTCTACTGATGAACTTCTCTGGAGATTTCGAAGGCGAAAGAAAGATTTGTGTGTTCTGCACATGAAGACAGCACTCCACAGAAGCATGTCCTGCCGAGATTCCCCTGACACAGAAAAAACAAGTACTGTCCAATAATAAACGTCGCTTCACGTGTACAATGAAAGGCCACAGGGCACGTGACTGCAAACGAACAGTTTCTTGCTTTAGATGCAAAGGCGCACATGCCTTAAGCATGTGTGATCCACGGAGGATTGCTCAGATATCACAACAAGGCCTCACCAAAGATCATGTGAGCGAACCGAATGAATACGAAACGAAGAAAAAAAGCACAAAGGAGTCAGAACTTAGAAAGACATCAGTGGTTGATGGTCAGCAAGAGGCGAGTTGGCCTGGCTATATTACTCTGAATTAAACCTCTGAAGACCATAATGCAACTGCTCCTTTCCTACACCATCTGCCATCTCAGAAGAGAAGAGCCACAAGAAGACTGAATTGTACGCTAACCGTAATCAACTCATTCAGCAGAAGGACCCTGCACCACGTCAAGTGGTTGAAGATCAGAGCAAGAGGCAGCAGGCAGCATTGCTAGAAACCAAGAAAGTCGACTTGCAATCAAAGATGCGTGAGGCAAAGTTGCAATGTGAGCGGGAGCAAAGCTACGATGGGAGAAAGTTAAACAACCTCGAAAGCTTTCTTCACGAGGAGCGACAACATCTAGAGAAACTGGAGTATAAGCTCGAAATGGAACTCAGGGAAACTGCACAAGATGACTTGATTATAGAGTACCAGTTGGAACTACAGCAGATGACCGAGCAGTTGAATGATATGCGGAAGCTGTTGCTTTCAGTGGAAGAGAACCTAAGACAGGCAACCCCTTTGTTGCCCAAAATGCAACATAATATTGTTAAAAAAGGGCACCATGCGAATTTGTCCAAAAACAGGAACAGCCAGAAGGCATTGTGGAACGTCCGCATCAGCAAACGACTTAAAGCGAAGCACTACTGGCTAGCCTGGAGAGCCGTCCAGAAGAGTCGCTACAAGCAGTGGGTGTAAACGAGCTATTCCTCACACAAGAGCATGCTGCCATTCAGAAGCTGCGAGGTCGTTTCTTGCAGCTTGCCGCAGAAGACGCATTTGTTGATTATCCTGTGGACATCGGTTCCAAGACAGCAAAACTTCCTTGCCAGGACAGCAACCTAGACGGGAAGGCTTTGGTGGATTGTGTTACAAAAAAGCACAAACAGGCCGACGAGTCAAGACAGAGGAGTGAGAAGCCTGCTGACTTGATTGCCTTCTTCCGTGAGCTGGCGGGAAAGGAAGTTCTTAGTCTGCATTCCAACTGGAAAGAGAAGGCTTGCAAAGAGAAGGGACAGTTTGAAAAGTAGAATACTCACAATGATAAGAAAATCAGGCTAGACAACTATGGAATTTCGCATATATCTTTCAGTCAAGAACTTCGGGTGGTAACTTCCATTCTTGCACAGTAAAACAACAGCGAGGCGATGACGTAACACGGTCAACCTGAACTGTGCACCTAGAACTCTGCGACCAACTTCAATGCGCGGCCGCGAATATTAATTCTATCGCGAGCGCTGGCAGACCATCAGACGAAGAGGAAGAAGGATGAAGGAGCACAAGCGAAGAAACGGTGTAGCAAGAGTAGGAGCAGTGTCTCAATAGCCTGATACGTGAATAAAGTCTCTTTTAACTACCTCGACAGATTCGAGTCCTCCCAAGGCTACTCCTTGCCATATACCCCCAGAGCAAAAAAGGACCAATTTAAGGGGGTGCCCCCCCCTAATTTAACGAAGTTCTTTTCCCTCCTCTTCCCATCCCCCCCAAAAATTTCTGCCTATGCCCTTGAACAAAGCAAACAGTGTGCCTTCATCACTCTAAAAACTGCGGAGGGTATTGCAAGAGTAAAAAGGCCAAGTTACCTTTCAGAGTGTTGTTCTGCTCTCGCAAAGCATCAGATAGAGTGAAATTCATTTTCACTCTGTATAAAAGGAAAGAGTGAAACTGCTTTCTATTCCACCCCTCTCCGAGAGGGTGGAAGGCCCATATACTTATCAGGCATGACAGAGTAAAACGAGATCATACTCCTGCTTTTGATTCATACATCGAGGCGCCGGCACACCGCGAGTGATTAGCACTACTTAAGAACCACACATATATGCTGTAAAAAATACTGCGTGTTGAATATTAAAAGAAGAAAAGGACGATGATGGACTAGCTCGTGGAGTGCGTGGAACGGGACTGAACTGGATCGGCCGAGAATGAGCGCGTTTATGCAAAGGTGCTCTGGGCAATAAAGTCACCCAGTTTTTACTCCTTCCAACGAGGAGGCTTCCTTTATTCTACATGTTATAATGCCGAGAAACCCAGGATTCGAGTGACCCGACAACGAAAAAGACTTCCGAAGCAACGAAAATGGATCAGATCGAAGGAAAAACGAGCGACTCATCGAGCTTTACATACGCATCTCCGTAACGAGGCAAGCCAACTCATTGAATCGAGTCAGTTTAGCGCCCCGGCACCTCGAGTTCTGCGCGACCGACTGAAAAACTGCAACGATGGACTACGCGTGCTCAACAAAGAACTGGAGAGACTCCTCACGGATGAGCAAGCACCTGAGGGCTACCTATCAATCTCGCAGTATGAATACAACGCAGTAGCAACGTTGTCTCTTCTCTATTATCATATCGAGCAACTTCAGCCTGAAACAACGGTGGTCCGAGACCTGCCGGCACCCAATGACGGTGCGAACTTAGGTACGAGTGATTTTTTAAGGCCGGTTGCCGGTACTTCAAGGCCACCAATGCTTGACTTGTGGCATTTAAACGGAGCAGTGCTACAGTGGCAGCCATTCCTGGACGTGTTGAAGCACGCCGTCCATGCAAACTCCGGGCTGACGAACGTCGAAAGATTTCACTACTTGAAATCCGATTTGATTGGACCAGCGGCCAAAGCAATCTAGGGAATTCACATGACGCACTCTTTATATGCAGATGCCAATTAAATCCTGACTAAGCACTTTGGAAACACGTGAATCATCGAGCATAAGTACTTGGAGAACCTTAGAACATTCAAGTCTGTATGAAGTTTCACTGACGTGACCGCCATGAGGAATCTCCTAGATACGGCGACCATAACTGTGAGAGGTCTCAAGGCACTTGGACGATCAGAGGTGTCGTACGCTGTGATGCTTCTCTGGATTCTCAGCAAAGTGATTCCCACTGACATCGTGGCGGAACACTACAAGCGAGAGAACTCACCAGTGAGACCCAACGAGACTCCATTGGCAGTGACAGAGCTACAGCAACTGTTGGACCATCTGCGGCTGGAGGCAGAAGCCCGTGTGAAAAGCGGACAACACGAGTCCTGTGCTCGCGACACAACTGAAGGAAGGCGTGACAGGAGACGCAGGGTGATGCCTATCGCTTCGGTTTTGCACAGATACTCTTAAACGACAGGTACTTGTTTTGTCTGCCTTTCAACGGCCCATGCTATGGAGGCGTGCACTTCTACTTTAAGTCTGCATGAGAAGAGCCGTCTGACCAGATCGGGTAGATGTTTCAAGTGCACAGTATCAGGTCAGCGCTTAAAAAATTGCCGACGCAACATGCGATGCGCTAATCGTAAAATGAAGCACGAAACAGCTATTTGTGACCCCAACTACGCGCGAACGAAGAAATCAAATGAACGCCCTAGCCCAAGCTTGCATGCTGCCGCTCAAGTATCTCCAAACAGCTTGTTTCAGACCGAAGTATTGCTGCAGACCTTTCGAGTAGAGGCTCTTGGAGACTACTGTGCTTGCTTTATAAGGGGAGTTCTCGACAACGGAAGTCAAAGATCTTTCATCAGGCAAGGCATATCTCAAAAACTAAGTCTTCCGATACTGAAGTACGTAAAAGTAGACGCGGAAGCGTTTGGTGGTTTGAGTGGGGCGCTAAAGGTGCAACTTATCCTAATAAAGGTAACGTTGATAAGCCAGTTTGTCAGCGTCAAGCACGAATTTGAAGCGTTAGAGGTTTCATTTATTTGCGATCATTTGATTGAACCTCCTCTATCCCATTTATTAGTGCACAAGCTGGTTTCTGATTTGATTGATTTGTGGTGTTTAACGTCCCAAAACCACCATATGATTATGAGAGACGCCGTAGTGGAGGGCTCTGGAAATTTCGACCACCTGGGGTTCTTTAACGTGCACCCAAATCTGAGCACACGGGCGTACATTTCCGCCTCCATCGGAAATCCAGCCGCCGCAGCCGGGAATCGAACCCGCGACATGCGGGTCAGCAGCCGAGTACCTTAGCCACTAGACCACCGCGGCGGGGTGCACAAGCTGGTTTCTAAAAGCAAGGATATTGCTGACATTGTATCACTTTTTGGCCTACAAACTGAAGTCAGCCTTAGTCTATACTCATTGGAGCTGATCAAATGTGGAAACTGGTACTAAATAAAGGTTGCTCTCACGAGGAAGCCACAGCACTAGCGGCGATCAACACTAAGCTTGGCTGGACCATGCAAGAACCCGTCCCATGCGATGGGTGCATTTTCAAAGAAGCCAATGCGCACGTGTGTGCACTTCACACAAGTTGCACCGAAGCTAACGTGTCTAAAGACCTGCAGCAATTTTGGAACCTAGACAGGGTTGGCATTGCGGACCCTTCATCGAACGATGAGCAAGAAAACGAGGTTCTACGACAATTTACAGAGAAAATTACCTTTGAGAATGGAAGGCATGAAGAAGCGCTTCCTTAGAAGCGTGTCAAGACGGATCTCGCAGGCAACAGAAGTGTAATAGTTAGACGCCTACAGGATTTATTGCGGCGATTTAGAAACAACTTGGAGCTCATGACAATACGACAAAGCAGTCAGAGAGTATGAAATTGATGATCATGCTAAAAGAGTCCAAAGAACACATTCCGCTAAGACATGCTACAATATGCCACATCATGTGGTTATCAGAGAGTCATCTTCGACGACACGTCTGAGGGAAGTTTTCGACGCTTCGTCACATGCGCGAGGAGCAGCGTCTCAACGACTTATTAGAAAAGGGACCGAATATCAACAACAGCGTGGTTGAGATGTTGGTGAATCAGGCTGCGCAAGATTGGACTTACTTCCGATGTGCAAAATGTATTTCTTCAAATCTGCATTAAGAAACCTGACTGTGACGCCTTACGGTTTCTATGGTTTCACAACGCGCCGATTCCAGGTGAACCCACATGGAGTCCCTGTTGGAGCTTCTGGAATAAAGGAACGGCACCAAGATATGTGTATTCCAGACGACTGCATGATTTTTCGACCCATTAGGTCGGCTGTCACCGTTCGCTGTGAGAATGAAAGTGTTGTTTCAAAAATTTCGGAAGAAAGGTACAGCTTAGGAAGAATTCATGCCTGAAACACCTAAAACAGAGTGGGAAAAGTGGTCCAATAAACTGAAAGAATCGCAACCATTTTCACTTCCTAGGGGTGAGCTCAAATTATTACTCGACAAGCCGGCAAGCTCCCAAATTCATATTTTGGCCGATGCCAGCTTTTGTGCTTACGGTGCCACCGCTTTTCTCTCACTTGAAGATGCATGCGGTAACTTCGACCTCCAGCTTCTATTTTGGAAGTGTACATTTGCACCAATCAAACAAATAAAGTTACCATGTTTAGAACTAGTTGCCGCCGTTCTCGCTTCGAGAGTGCCCAAGTTCTCACGCGAAGCGCGGAAATCGAAGAACTGGATAATGGAAGAGCACATATGTGCAGACTCAACTGTGATGCTTTGTTGTATACAAAACTCAGCAAACAAGTGGAAACTGTTTGTTTCCAACAGAGTCAACAAAATACGTCAAGCAACCTATCCACGTCAATGACATCACTGTCCGGGTACACAAAACCCAGCCAATCTGCTGACGCGTAGACTTTCCATGGCGAAAATTCCCAAGAGCCCGCTGTGGTGGAAAGGACCCGACTGGCTTCCACGTACCCCAGGTAGTTGGTCCAGAATGCCTGACTATCGAAATTCTGCAGCTGGAGAGGAGCAAGCTGTGACAGAGAGAAAGACAAGCGTCCTAGTACTATTGAGCTTGACAAGTGAACCATTGATCGATATCAACAAATACAGTTCTTGGTTGCGGACCATGAAAGTCACAGCATGGGTGAAACGCTTCTTCTACAACTGTAGATCGTCAAAGTTTCATAGGGTTGGAGTACTTACAGCTACTGAACTTCAAGAATCGAATAACGTTTGGTTCAGGCAATCACAGACAGAAACTTATGCCAAGCAGAGAGCCCAACTTGAAGTTGGACAACACCTCGACAAGACTTCGCAAATAAAACACCTGGATCCATTCATCAATGAAAAGGGCATCATGAGGATAAAAACTCGCCTTCAGAACGCCGACGTTACGTACAACGACATGGCGCCGGTGCTACGGCTAGGCAACCACATGGTCACACGCCTCATCATTCTTCAAGCACATGAAATTATACTCCATTGTGGTGTCAACGACACTTTAACGGGGATTCGTTCCCGGTTCTGGGTGCCCAGAGCACAATAAGCAGTGAAGCGAGTGCTCCGAAAATGTTTTATTTGTGTGCTTTTCCCGAATGAAGGCTGCCAGTGCGCCGGTATCTCCACTTCCCGGTGATGGTGCTTGCTATTCACGCCCTTTCGAAGTTACAGGTGTTAACTTTACAGGGCCAGTGTTCATGAAAAACTACAAGGGTGGTAAAGTGTACTGTTCTCATGCGCGGTCGTACAAGCCATTCATCTCAGTATATGTAGTTGGATTTACCGCAAACGACTTCCTTATGGCATTCAAAAGATTTTGTTCAAGACGTGGTATACCGCAAATATATTACTGAGACAACGCTGCTACGTTTAGGAAAACTGCCCGTGAATTATCTCACATACACTAGCTGTTGAGAAAGGACGAAGTGAGCCGGTACTGCTCCTCCCACAGCATAACGTGGAAATTTATTGCCGACAGAGCTCTTTCGTGGGGTGGTTTTTGGGAGCGGTTAGTTCGTATAGTCCATATGTGTCTTCGCATGGCATTGGACAAGGCGTCTGTCGACCCACAGCAACTGAGCACTTTGCTGACAGAAACTGAAGCGGCTCTTAATTCCAGACCAATGTCTTGCATTTATTTCTCCCCTAGATAACCAGAAATCTTGACAACGTATCATTTTTTATTAGGCAGCCGTCTCTTGCCAAAACCTAAAACTTCAGATGAATGGGTAAAACCAATACAGAAGTGCTCAGCTTGTGGGTTCACAGGCTGCTAATGATCAAAAAAAAGTGTGAGAGTGATGGCTTCATGAATATCTTCTCACACTCCGAAGACTTCACTCAAGGACAGCGTCAAAATTTTACAGCATAAAAAAGGGACGTGGTTATTATTCACTAGGACGATGCTCCTAGACTATTCTAGAAAACTGGCGTCGTAAGCGAATGCGTTCAAAGACGGAATAGTTAGGTCATGTAAAGTAAGAATACCGAACGGCTCTCAGCTGCTCAGGCCTGTACAAAAACTGTACCCTTTAGAAATCGCCATCTCAGGCCCCGGAGTGCTTTGAATATTAGAAGAAGAGAAGGATGATGATGGACTAGGTCGTGGAGCGTGTGGAACTGGACAGAACTGAATCGGCCGAGAATGGACGCGTTTATGCAAAGGTGCTCTTAGCAATAAAGTCGCCCTGTTTTCCATCCTTCCAACGAGGACGCTTCCTTTATTCTACACTGAGTTTGCTTGTTGTGGCGTTGGAGAAGAATAACAAAAGTAACAGTGTTTCCAGCGCGTGCCAGTGAATTTAAGTGCACTGGAAAGCGATTGCAACTTTTGATATCGGCGTCTTTAGCTTCAGATTTTCGTAGTGAAATAAGTGAATATGACTCCATTCAATCGGTCACAATTGGTACCAAATCAAAACAGCTATTGCATTCTCCTTATAAATATCCATGTTTTTCGCTACGAACGTCACTCACGGGGGATGCTGCCGTAAGCCTAACGTACACTACGGCTACCGTGAAGTTTTGTGGCCTTAGTCGTGGAACGGGAACATTAATGACCGAAATTATGTCCAAGGGGGTGACAAGAACTCAAAAGTTCAGTGTGCACTTCAAAAGCGCAATGTTTCACCAAGAAATGACTAACCGCTTAAGGAGTCAGTACAAGTGCCGTTTTATACTCGGTTGCGCTAGTCTTTTTCTCCACTGTAAAGCGTATCGGATGAACGGTCTGATCACACAAATCACCAAACAGACACAATAAACATATGAACTGCAGTCCGGTTTGTTGTCGCAAGCGCAGAAACACTCAAATCTACGATTAAGAAGAAAATGCAGGCGGATATTGCTAACATTACTTAATACTCAGACAGCCGATCTACGGTGGCGCAGTGGTAGCACGTCGGGCTCACCATCTGATCTACGTCTAGTAGTCGAAGGTTCGAGTCTCGCTTAATTAGTTTTTTTTTATTTCAGCTCTTCTTTTTTTGTCGTAGTGTTACTTAGCCAACCTTACTGTCTATGGGGGAGGAAATCTGTCAAAAACAATTAAAACTTCCAATTTGTGGCACGAGTTCTGCTATTTCTTTTTTACCAGAGGTGTACTTGTACTCCCTTCAGTGGGCTCTTGCTACTCTGCTGCGGGAAGCGTTATGTTAATCTGTTAAGGTGGAGTAGCATGACCCGTTGTGGAAAGTCACTGTGAAAACGAGAGCGAAATATGAGACAAAAAAGCACTCTCCCAAATAAAGTGCCCAGCATTCTCTTAGATTTTACAGATGTAAACTAACAAAATTAGCCTCTCTGCGAAGACGTAATGTCGCGATGAATGACAAAACAATGAGGCGTTCTCCGCCGCTTCTTCTTGCCTCTTCTTAAACTCAGGGTCTGATGAGAGCCATTAACGTCTAAGCCAGCTCAGCTTCTCCAACTCAAAGTTCTGCATTTTCTGCCCTCCGCTTGCTCTTGATTTCGTCCTCTTTAGCGCAAATCAGGACCACGTCGTTGTTGCCGTTTACGTGTCAATACCCACTACCGATCTCGGCAAGCAGTTTCATCCGCATATCGCTCAAAATTACCCATCCCCGAACCCTCAAGAAAAACTGCTGAGCACGCAAAGATTATTTTACTGCAGCGGCTGCATTTATGATGGAGGCGGAGATGCTGTAGGCCCGTGTGCTCAGATTTGGGTGCACGTTAAAGAATCCCAGGTGGTCGAAATTTTCTGCCCTCCACTACGGCGTCTCATAATGGTTCTTTTGAGACGTTAAACCTCACCTATCAATCAATCATATAATTTTACGGAGATATCTTGGAGCCGCGATATTGGGCCAGTCCTTTGACACCTTTACAAAATAAACTAACAGTGAAGTGGCTTGCGTATACACATGATAACGGTCGGGTTGGTGACTCCACCTTTCTTGTTTTTATCAATCCACGTCACAGATTACAGATGTGAGAAAACATTAGTTGAACAGCTCACGGTGGTTTCGCCCGCATGTTTTAAGTAAAGTAGTTTATATATTTTCAACTATTTCGAACCATCTGTTCAGCGCTCGCGCTTCATTTGTACGCCTTCCGTATCACCCTCTCTATCCGACACTATCAACCCACGCCTAGCATGTGCTCCCCCTTCCACTGACTCCGTCCATGCTTCCCGTAAACTAAACTATTCTCATGTCGTGAGCCGCTTTACACCGAGAGCCCCTGGAAAACCACCGCAGCACTTTGTTTAGTTGGTTAACCAAGGAATTTAGGTTTTATTCTAGGTAGTTCACGAAAGTTTTTTTCTCAATTATTAGTAACGTTTGCCCAGATATATTATTGGTCTTTGCTGCCCACGTGTAGATGCGGCCATTTTAAACTAACGACAAGGAACTCAGGCGTATCGACTCCCTCCCTCACAAGAAGTTTTCAAGGAGGAATCCCTCAGCTGGCGCTGAATCCAGAATGAAGCATACCAAAAGTTGAATTTTCTAAATAAAAAGCACTTAGCAGATTACTCTGCATGCTGCCCACAGTGCTTTGAGAAACCAACACTAATATAAACTACGTGGACCTGCCGGCACCTTCTCCGCCGGCTCATTATTGAACAAGCGTGTGTGGAGTGGTGGAAAGAATTTCGCTCAGTAGTATTGTTGACAATCAGATCAGTATAACCACCTGGAGACCCATTTCGGCAAACGCCTGTGGTTTTCTGATTTGAGGACAGCCAGCATTACTAGATGGGACTTGCCGACCAGCTGCCCCCAACCTCGGACCGTTTTCTCTCAATGAATGTTTTCCATCATTCTTCACCTGTAGCGGATTGCAGTGGGGACTATGGCACTTGCACAGATTCAGGGGTGCATGCCTGTTTATGAATATTGCCACGTCCGCCGATATAGTCCATCGATAGTCCCGGGAACGCAGTGCGCAGCCGCCTGTGGTTTCCTGGTCTGAAGACAGCCAGCATTGCTAGATGAAGCTTGCCGAACAAGCTGACCACGCACCTCAAACACCTCTCTGAATAAATGTTTTTCTTCCTTCCTTCACCTATAGCAGACTGCAGTGGAGACTATGGGGCTTGCTCAGCTTTATTGGCGCATACCCCTTCATGATTATTGCCGCGTCCGTCAATCTAGTCCTCCAATAGTCTTGGGAACACAGTGCGGCAACCAGTTGTGGTTTCCTGGTCTGAGGACAGCAAGCATCGCTAGATGGGTCTGCCAACCAAGCTGACCCCGCCCCTCGAACGCCTTTCTTTTAATAAATGTTTTCCTTCCTTCCGTCACTTATAACGGACTGCAGTGGAGACGATGGCGCTTGCTCAGGTTCAGTGGTGCATACCCGTTCATGATTATTCTCGCGTCGACTGATCTAGTCCATCGATAGTCCCGAGAACACAGTGCGGCAATCGCCTGGGGTTTCCTGGTCTGAGGACAAGCCAGCATTTTTAGATGGGTCTTGCTGATCAAGCTGGCCTCGCACCTCAAAGCCCTTTCTCTGAATAATTGCTTTCCTTTCTTCATTTATGGCAGACTGCAGTGAAGATTATAGGGCTTGTTCAGCTTAAGTCGCGAATACAGGTTCATGATTATTGCCGCGTCCACCGATCTAGTGAGTCGATAGTCCCGGGAACGCAGTGCGGCAATCACCTGTGGTTTCCTGAACTGAGGACAGCCAGCATTAGTAAATGGGACATGCCGACCAAGCTGGCCCCGGACATCAAACACCTCTTTTTTTAATTGTTTTCCTTCCTTCTATCACTTAGAGCGGACTGCAGTGGAGACTAAGGGGCTTGCCCAGCTTCAGTGATGCATACCCGTTATTAATTACTCCCGCGTCCGCTAATCCAGTCCGTCGATAGTCTCGGGAACGCAGTGCGGCAACCGCCTGTGGTTTCCTGGTCTGAGGACAGCCAGCATTGCTAGATGGTCCTTGCCAACCAAGCTAGCCCTGCACCTCAAACCCCTTTATCTCAAATAATGTTTTCCTTCCATTCTTCACCTATAGCGGACTGCGAATGAGACTATGGGGCTTGCCCAGCTTCAGTTGTGCATACTCGTTTTAATTATTGCCGTGTCCACCGATGTAGTTCGTCGATAGTCCCGCGAACGCAGGGCGACAACCACCTGTGACTTCCTGGTCTGAGGACAGCCAGCATTGCTATATGTGACTTGCCGACCAAGCTGGCTCTGCACCTCAAACCCCTTTATCTCAAATAATGTTTTCCTTCCTTTCTTCACCTATAGCGGACTGCGAACGAGACTATGGGGCTTGCCCAGATTCAGTGGTTCATACCCTTTGATGATTATTTCCTCGTCTGCTCGTTGATAGTCCCGGGAACGCAGTGCGGCAACCTCCTGTGGTTTCCTGGTCTGAGGACAACCAGCATTGCTAGAAGTACTTGCTGACCAAGCTGGCCCTGCACCTCAAACCTTTTTCTCTCAATCATTGTTTTCTTTGTTATTTTCATTTATAGCGGACTGCAGTGGAGACTATGGGGCTTGCCCAGCTTCAGTGGTTCATACCCGTTCATGATTATTCCAACGTCCGCTGATCTAGTGCGTTGATAGTCTCGGGAACGCAGTGCGGCAACCGCCTGTGGTTTCCGGGTGTGAGGACAATCAGCATTGCTAGATGGTACTTGTCGACCAAGCTGGCCCCGCACCTCAAACCCCTTTCTCTCAATAACTTTTTTCCTTCCTTCACTTATAGCGGACTTCAAAGGAGACTATGGGGCTTGCCCAGCTTCAGTGGTGCATACCCGCTCATGATTATTGCCGCGTCCACCGATATAGTCCGTCGATAGTCCTGGGAAGGCATTTCAGCAACCGTCTGTGGTTTCCTTGTCTCAGGAAAGCCAAAACATCTAAATGAGACTTGCCGACCAAGCTGACCCTGCGCCACAAACCCCTTTGTCTCACAAAAAGGTCCCCTTCCCTCTTCGTCCTTAGCGGGCAGCAGTGGGGACTATGGGGCTTGCTCAGCTTCGGTGCTGCAACCCGTTCATAATCATTGCCATGTCCACCAATGTAGTCCGCCGAAACTCAACATTGACTAAGATGGGCTTTGCTATTAAAACGACATTGATTTGCTCCAATATAGAGCATATATATCAGCTAGCCGAATTTACAGCCAAGAGAATGTCAATATATTGCGTTGCAGAATCGAGAAAGCTCCACTCACCACGCAAACTCAAATGCAACATTCTACCCTGCCAAAAACCCAAGCCTGTGTAGTTCGCGGCTCATTCAGGGATGGGGAATTCATTTGATAGTACCACTGAACTCTGTCGTAAGCGCCAGAATTCAACAGCAAAGTACTGTCGACGTGTAAAAAGAAGGACACCTGTTCATCGAGGTACCGGCGTAACCTCTCCGTCAAGCACAGCACCGCTGCGGAAGTGTTGGCGCTTACTCTTGCACATATACTTCGCTATTAGGCTGGCCTTGACAAAGTGCAATCAGTAGAAGTATATATATATATATATATATATATATATAGATATATAGATATATATAGATATATAGATATTATAAACCTTGCCTCTATATATATATATATATATATATATATATATATATATATATATAGAGGCAAGGTTTACGTACAGCATAGAAATAAAGGCGTTACAAATTCGGCACTGGGGCCAACAGCTTAGGGACTCGAAGAGCCGAGATGTCTTCTCTCGCACGCATCCGTCTGCTTTCTTTGCTGTATAAGTCAACTCCTGGCGACGCGCCGCAGGGCTTTTTTTAAAGGCACCGGGGGATCTTTTGAGTCACCAACGTTCAACATAGGCACCGCTGGCCGTGATGTCAGAATCCTCCAATGGGGCCCGCCGCTGGGCCGCGCCATGCTCATCAAATCCGGAGCCGCTGCGCATGCTTGCACCCAAGGACGAGTGACGTTACCGTGCATTGCGTAAGACTCGCCAAACTGGAAAGCGCCCATTGTTTCAACGGGCTCGTGGGCTGAGGGAGCTCACTGTGCGTTGCATGACAGACCGACGCCGCCCCTTTATGACGTCGTTGAGTTGATAGCGTAAGGCGGGCTCGCTCGCTGGCCTTGACACAGATTGCCTTTGCAGATGTAATGACGTTTGATATGGTTTCCCAGGCGTAACAGCACCCCCGCCGCCAGATAATGCGCCGGAAAGACGAGCTGCTTCTACGTGGCTCGGATGTCGGGCGTGCTCGTTCGCCAGGTCTCTCCAGGTTTGCCTCCAGGGTTATGGGGAGAATGTAGCTCTAGGCTCGGTTCCATGAACACACCCATTCCTTGCGGACGGATCAAAGTTCCACTGGCTTGTCGCCACAACTTGTCGGCCAGCTTCACTCATCTCTTCTGTCGACTTTTGGTTGCAGCACTTGTCGATGGTTCTGCAACTTCTCAAGAACGGTTTGATAACAGACAACACACGACACAAGCAAGTGCCCTCAGTCGCCCGACAGAACACCAGACAAAGTATAGTATAACATATACCTTGCTACGTGTCTATCGGAATTTCGTTCTCTCTACATCAAGAGGTACATGTGGGACACAAGACTCTTAAAAGGAGAACTGAAATGTTTACACGTACAACAACGTAATGAAATAGAGTACAACATAAAGTTAGGCCTTTGAGATCACTCTGGACGAGAGCGCACAGCTAAGGCCGTGATGAGGACAAAGTTTTGCCCCGAATCACCAGCGACAAACCGAAAGGTGGAGAAGGTACTAACTAAAACGCTGGCTCAATGCGTCTGCATTAGCGTTTAGCTTTCCTTTTTTGTAGCGAACGTTAAAGTTGTGCTGTTGGAGTATCATACTCCACCTCAGTAACCGGCCACTTTTAGACATGTTATTCAACCAGGTCAGAGGACAATGGTCCGTTTTGACCACAAACATCGAGCCGGAGACATAACAGGCTATAGCTTTTGAACGGCATACACGAGGCAAGCGCATTCCTTTTCAGCGGTACTGTATGCCTCTTCTCTGTCGCGTTTGTGCTCGTAGCAAAGAGCTCTCAGTATCCGTTTCAGAACAGAATGCATACGCTCTATCGGATTAGACTGCGGGTGATGGATCGAGCTGTGCACTACTTTTATTCCACATTTATCCAAAAAAGGTATAGGTAAGGTAGCTGGTGAAGACACTACCATTGTCGCATTGAATTTCAGAAGGAAATATGACGCCTGAAAATATAGATAGCAGTGCATCAACTACACGTGGGGAATTGAGCTCCTTAAGTGGTATCGCTTCCGGAAATGTTGTGGCTACACAAAGGGCCGTCAGGATGTACCAACATCCTTGCCTTGACTCTGGCAATGGCCCGACAATATCAATTACTAGGCGCCGAAAAGATTCTGTGATGATTCGCACAAGCTTCATGAGTGCTTTCCACTTGTCCGTGGATTTCCCCGCGCTCTGACAAGTGTCACATGAGTGTACAAAGTCTTCGATGTCCTTCCAGCATTTTGGCCAATAAAATTCAAGAAAAACTCTAGCCTCGGTCTTTTTTTATGCCGAAATGCCCTGCCCACGCGTTTTGATGCGCCAGATCCAATAGTTGGCGACGACACTTTTGTGGGACCAAGAGCTGCTCATACTTGCGACCTTGCGGATTAGTGTAGCTCCGATACAGGAGCCCTGCTCTTTCAAAGAAGGAACCATCCTTTCTCTTTTTTCCTAAGTTTACGCTTTCCATTATGGCTTTATTCGAGAGGTCCTTACGCTGCTCTCGAATGAGCGTTTTTCGATGAACCCTCGACAGCTCACTCCAAAGTTCTGCTACAGGCGAGAGTGTTGCCCCCCTCTCGCTCTGTCTCAATGGCGCCATGTCGTCTCCTCCGCTGACAGAGACCCCGCCAGTCACTTCGGCGACGGGCTGCTCGAGTGACTGCTCAAGTGACTCACACGGAGAATTTCCTGTCAGAGTATCTGTCGACTTGCCGCCAAGGTCACGCAGATCAGCAGCCTTTGCAGGTGGTGACCACACTGAACAAAATTAAGTTCCTGCTTTTCAGGTGGTGACCACACTGAACAAAATTAAGGTCCTGCGAAAGCTTCCGCGCACGCGATCGCGTAAGGGCCATGTACGCTAAGTTGGAGAAAAACGATTTTCCCTGCTATTTGAGAAGCTGCTATGAGTTATTTGAGAAACGATAAGGAAAACGATTGGGAAGCGCGGGAGACACAGCCTCTTCGGTGCGAAGCTTACCAAAGGGGCCTTCAATGACAACTATAGCGATTGGTAAGCAAGCACTCTGCTCCTCGGTGACTTGTCTGATCCACGCGCATTTTCCTGTAAAGTCATCCGGAGACACCTACGAAGGATGAACAACGTCCATGGTTGTCGCTGAGTCTCAAAGTGCTCGACACGTTTTCCCATTCACACTAATTTCTTGCAGATACGGCTCTAACAACCGCATGTTCTTTTTCGATTCTCGGCTTGTTGCGAAAGCAAACTTTTGCTTACAGTTTATCGCGATGTGCCCTTCCTTTTTGCTGTTGCAGCAGATTAGCGGTTTCCGTGATTCAAACGCCGATGTGGTATCAGTGCGTTGTTTAGGAACCTCACTCGATTTCTCCGCTTCCGTTTGCCTTACCCCTACAAGGTCCTTCGTAAGAGACGGGTTCTTACTGAAATCACGGTGCGGAGCGGGTTTCCGTTGACCACGTTTTTTTGAAAAGTTCTTTTTCCTTTCATCCTTTTCAACGCGGACTGCCCTGCTATGCAACTTTCGGCGAGTATGATACTCCTCAGCTAACTCTGCCGCCTTGTTTAGTTGTACTTCACCAAGTTTGTCGTGCAGCCAAGCTTGACATCTTCCTCGACGCAGTGGTAGAATTGCTCCAATACAATGCATTCTACCACTTTATCGTGATCGTCATAAACACCTTCCCCCTTGAGCCATTAAAACAAATCGGCTTTAAGACGAAACGCGAAGTCAACGTGTTCTTCATTCCCCTTTTTAGCATACCGGTACCTTTGCCTAAAGCCTCGGGTGACAACTTATAACGTCTCAAGAGCACTTCCTTAACCTCGTCATAGCTCTCGAACGCTTCCCTGAACAAGTCCGTTATCACGTCGGACACTTCAGCGGGAAGAAGAGCTAACAGGTTTTATGCCAAAAGAGACCGCTCTAAAGCATTTAGCTCATACACGTGTTCAAACATGACGAGATACTTCGCCATGTCTTCGCCTATTACGAACGGTGGCAGTTGGTCCCTTATTCTATAACCGTTGACCTGAACTGTCGCAGAAGCTATGCTAGGCGCCTGCGCACACTGTAGGATTGCCAATTCTATTCGTTTCAACTCTAGGCGCTCCTGTCTCTCGGCTTCCTCACGCTTGCGACGTTCTCGTCTCTCAGCCTCATCGCGGCGTGCTTTGATATATGCCCAGACCTCATCGACTTCCTCAGCCAACACTCCTTCATCCTTCACGATCTCAAAGATCGCTTGCTCTGTTTCGCACGGCCCAAAGTAAGGACAACTTCCTCACAAATGTGGATTTGTTCCTTCACTTTGAGGTTCTCCATCGTTCACACTAGCCTTTTGCTGTTCGCCCCTGTTAAAAATCTACTTGCCATATCCACTATAAGTCTACTAGCAAGACACGCAAGCAATTTTTTAACACTGCCAGTTTACATCCTCCGCATTAACTTTGGTTTCAAAGTGCTCCGACTTGGCTTGAAACAATCAAAGCTCACGCAGCAATGCTACACACAGACCTTATCTAAACTACTGTACCTTGTGCTAGAGTAGTCTGGTGAACTTAGAGGAAAATATCAGGCACTCACCGCATCGCGTTAGATGTCGCTGACGCCGGCCGATCCCACAGCTGCCATCCACTGTTACGAAGCGCACTGCCGACGAGGTTACGAAGGGCACCACGAAACTCGCCGCTCACAAGGACACTGGCCGCGCCGACAGCGAAAGGGGCTCGAAGCAACGAGAAGTCTTCTCTCGCACGCCTCCTACGGCTTCTCTCTGTCGCATAAGTCAACTCCTGGTGACGCGCCACAGGGCTTTTTTATAAGCACCGGGTGGATCTTTTGAGTCACCAACGTCCAACCACAAGCGCCGCTGGCCGTGATGCCAGAATCCTCCAATAGGGCCCGCTGCTGGGCCGCGTCATGCTCATCGAATCCAGAGCCGCTGCGCGTGGTTGCTCTCAAGGACGAGTGACGTTGCCACACATTGCGTAAGACTCGCCAGACTAGAAGGCGCCAATTGCTTCAGCGGGCTCGTGGGCTGAGGGAGCTCGCTGCGCGTTGGGTGACAGACCGGCGCCGCCGCTTGATTACGTCGTTGAGTTAATCACGTCAGGCGGGTTTAATCGCTGGCCTTAACACAGATTGCCTTTTCGGAGGCATTGACGTTCGGTGTGCACTCCCAGGCGTGACAAGGGGAAAGTATTAGACCAGATTGTAGTGTAAATATCAAGAAAGAAAAGTGGGTGAAAAAATCACTGGAAAAATAACAGGGTATATTCCTGCCCACGGCAAGTTATCTTCTTTTCGCCCACTTCTCTTTCTTCACATTTACATTACAATTTGGTGTAATAACTTCCCGTATACTTTCCCCGGTATTATTGTCTGTTATAAGTCATTTTTATTGTGTCAAACATGGTGAATTGCGACCGGTGCATCGCCCGACTAACAACAACCTTTCCGCTCAATAAATCTCCTTTATATTTAGGGGACGAGCTGGGTACCATCTCCTAAACCTTCTCACTAACATCCTGGAACTCCCATCTAGAGGGCTACTTTATACTATGCCAGACGCCGCTCAGCAGACGCTTCCATCCCCTCCGGCCACCTGTCAAGGCAGTGTTCATCTACGGGAGCTTGCAATCTTCAGTGAAACAGATGACAACGACGTTGAAGATTGGCTATCGACATTCAAACGGGTGAGTACTTTAAACAGATGAATGGACGTAGACAAGTTGACAAGCACGTCGTTCTACCTCGTGGGTGTGGCCAGCCTTTGGCTTAGAAACCACAAGAGAGACGTCCGAACGTTGTCGTAATTCAAAACGACAATTGTGGCAGTCTTCGATCGACCTTCCATCCGAAGACTTCGTTCCGAGAACCCTTTACGCACACGCGCACTAAAAAGAGGTGAAACCTTGACGAGTTACATTGAAGACGTCGTCGATTTGTGCAGACACGTTGACGCCGCAATGACGAAAACTTAAAAATGTAAGCACATCATGAAAGAAATTGACGACAGCGCTTTTGAAATGCTCTTGGTGAGAAGCACGACCACAGTTAACGACGTCTTTAGTTTGTGCCCACGCTACGATGAATTGCGGAAGCAGCGAACTCTGACAAGACGTCCTCTAGCGCACGATTTTGCATCACTGCTTAGTGGAACCAATGATCATAATCAGGTGTTGCTAATAGCCGAAATAAAAGCATTTATCTGCGAAGAAGTCACACGACCTCTTTCCTTGGTTCCCTTCACACCAGAACCTACCACCACTTGACCGTCGTCCGCGGCGTCATTCAAGGAGAGGTCGCTGAGCCCCTACCAGCTGCCCGCAAGCATAATCTCGTGGCTACTCCACTCACCTACGCCACTGCTGCCGCCATGTCAACTCACAAGGTGTCTTCACCTCCATTTCAGCCTTGCGCGATTTATTCCCCACATCCAGTACACTGGATCAGCACTAACACCGCCAACCCGTGGCGCACCCTCGACATTCGCCCGATATGTTTCGTATGTCGATATCCCGGACACGTCGCAAAGTATTGCAGCTGCCGGACGCACATCACCGAGGACGCACATCCCGCTGGACTCCAACGTGCATTACGGTTCCTCCATTTAAGCGCCAGCCCGCTACCAGGATGACCACCGCCCCCGGTCGGGATGTCTTTGCTCACCCTCTCCACGCCGCTGCTCGCCTTCTCCTATGCGTCCACTACCGCACCTAACGAGGAGGAAATGAAGGCGTCCTCCCGGATCCTGAGAAATTACGCACTGTTACGGCGTTTCCTAAATTTGTCACCAGCAAAGAATATCAGAGTTTTATTGGCTTATTTTCGTATTTCCGGTCATTTGCCCAAAACTTTGCGTCTGTTATATCAACTCTACCACAACTCCTCGGCAACAGTAAAGACCTCTCATCGTCGTCCCCTGTCTGCGACGAGGCTTTCACCACCTCGGGACGGCTTCTCACGACGCCACCCATTCTACGCCATTTCGACCCTCAAGCTCCAACTGAAATCCACACAGACGCTACTGGTGTAGGGCTGGGTGCTGTGCTCACACAGCGTAAACCAGAGCATACGGAATACGTCGTAGCATTCGCTAGTCGCACACTCACCAAGGCACAGAGCAACTATAGCGTCACAGAAAAGGAGTGTTTGGCCATTGTGTGGGCGCTTGCCAAGTTTCTCCCACATCTGCGTTGCCACGTTCTTCTCCTCAAGTTTTGTTATCACCCCCGTTACACTACGTTCAGCGCAAACCGCGCATGCGATGTTCGAAATGGCTTCGAGGCTGTAGTACATCATTTTGTTAAGTTTACGCCCACTTCGTGAACATTACAGATTATTTTGAAACCTACGGCGCCGCTATAAATAACGCTAGAATATTACATGGCAAGTGTATAAATGCCGACGCGCATCGCCACTTGTCAATTGATCGACAGCCAACACTTTGCTCGCCGCAATCAGTGCCAGTTCCTTGTTGTAATCTGACTTTCTTTTTACGCAGCCACAAGTTACGCCCGAGTGAACAGTTTATTATCCTACCACCCAGTCTCATGCCTTCAGCCACGTCACGACCCCGTGATATCTGTTGGAGGTTCTGGGTAATGTCGTCGCGGAGTATTTTGTCGACTTGTTTCTTTATGGCCTTGTATTCTCGTGTCTAAACTCTGTACGGACTCAGACGGAGTGGCCTGGCATTTTATTTTATTACGATTTGATGTTTCGTGACAGATGTCTGTCAAATTCTCGATGACGATGAAAACCGGTTCTTGTATTTCGGGAGTAGGTTCTCGAGCTGCTCTTGTTTATGCGTCGGAAGGGTCGGATTAACATCGAAAACTGGTTGAAGGGTTTCAGTCGTCGGAGTAGATTCGTCGAAATTGTTGAGGGCGAAAGCGTGGCTGGATTCCAGTATCTCTTCGACGTAGGCAACTGTCGTGCATTTGCTAATGTGGTTGCACTCGTTGCTGAAGTTCGTGAGCACCACTCTTGCTTTCTCTTCTCGCAGTTCGGCTACTCTTCTCTTTGGAGCCTGAGACTTCAAAGATACGACATTACCGTCATCTACAAGTCTGACAGAAAACACTCCAATGCCGACTGCCTCTGGCGAGCCCCTATCGACCCACCACTACCCGAAGACCTGAATGATGACTCCTTCTTGGGAACTATAGCTGTTGACGTATTCGCTGAATGCCAGTGGGCTGACCTGGAACTAAGAGGCAAATCGAATATTTTGAGGGTAGGACCTCCGTTGTTTCGAAGGTATTCAAACGGACACTTACGTCATTTGTGCTGCGAAACGGCCTTCTACAAAAGAAGAACTTCTCGCCGCTTCGAGCCAAGTACCTTCTTGTGGTGCCTTCAGCTCTGCGACCAGAACTCCTCCAAGTCCTGAGCAATGATCTAACGGCAGAACACCTTGGTGTTTCCTGCACGCTCGCGGGGATACAAAAAAGGTACTACTGGCCACGCCTTACAGCCGACACCGCTCGTTACGTGATGACATGCCAAGACTGTCAGCGACGCAAGACATCACCAACAAGGCCAGCAGGTTTTCTTCAGCCAATCGAACGACATCGCCGGCCGTTCCAACAAATCGGGACGGACTTACTGGTGCCGTTTCCGACGTCGAATTCGGGTAACAAATGGATCGTCGTAGCTACTGACTGCCTTACCCACTACGCCGAAACAAGGGCCCTACCCAAAAGTAGCACTGAAGAGGTAGCCACATTCTTCGTTGAGAACATTATCCTTCGCCAATGACGCCCCAGAGGTCGTCAGAGGTTCGGCCTTTACTGCTGAATTGACTCAAGCGATCTTGAGACATAGCCAGACAAGCCACCGCCGCACCGCCACCTACCACCCAGAGACAAATGGTCTCACCGAGCGGCTCAACAAGACAATCGCCGACATGCTGGCCATGTACGTCGACGTCAAATACAAGACGTAGGACGCCATCTTTCCGTACGTGATCTTCGCATACAACACGACTGTAGAGGAGATGAGGCAGATACAACTGTACAAGTTGGTGTACGGAAGGAACCCGGCAACGACGCTTGACGCAATGCTGCCAAACGTCGCTGACGACAAAAACCTCGATGTCACCCGCCATCTTCAGCGCGCTGAAGAAGCTCGTAAACTCGCCCGCCTGTGCATCACGAATCAGCAGATGACGGACCGCCGCCGTTACAATCTTTGGCGACGCTTCGTGGAATACCAGCCCGGTCAACGTGTTTGGGTATGGACGCCGATACGCCGACGTGGACTCGGTGAAGCATTTCAGCGACAGTACTTTGACCCATACAGGGTAGTACGACGTCTCGGCCCACTCGACTATCAGGTTGTCCCCGACAGCAATACGAACTCTCAACGGCACCCATCGTGACCGGAAGTCGTCCAGGTCGCAAGCCTCAAGCCGTTTCATGAACGTTAGCGAACTGAAAGAGGGTATTTTTTGTTGTAGTTAATAATGCTGTATCGTACTTTATTATTTGTACTTTTTTACGTTATTATTGCACTTTCATATTCTGTTAAAGCATCGGGACGATGCCTTTTTCAGAGGGGGCAGGCAATGCCACGTTCTTCTCCTCAAGTTTTGTTATCACCCCCGTTACTCTACGTTCAGCGCAAACCACGCTTACGATGTTCGAAAAACTTCGAGGCTGTAGTATATCGTTTTGTTAGGATTACGCTCACTTTGGAACATTACAAATTATTGTGGAACCTACGGCGCCGCTAGCGATAAAGCTAGGGTATTCCACGGGAAGTGTATAAATGCTGACGCTCTTCACCATTCGTCAGTTGATCGACTACTGACGCTCTGCACCGCTATCATTGCCAGTGCCTTGCTTTAATCTGACTTTCCCCTTACGTGGCCACAAATTAGGCCCGAATAAATAGTTTATTATCTGACCATCCAGCCTCCTGCCTTCAGCGACGACATGACCCCGTGACAATATGGCCATTCTTTTGACATCGTGACCGACCACCATGCGCTGTGCTGGCTTCCGACAATAGAACACACATCTGGCCGCCTCGTTCGCTGGGTGCTGAAAATTCAAGATTATGGCATGCGCGTGGTATATCGTTCAGAACGGATGTATGCTGACGCCGACGCTCTTTTTCGTTTCCCTCTTTCTCAGAATTGCAGAGCTGACTCCACTTCTGATCTCACATTGTCATCTTTTGACTTTGACACCATTGCTATCGAAGAACGCAATGACCCGTGGACGGCGTTTTTTTCTCAATCATCTCTCCGACGCTTCTGAAGTCCCAAAAATGCGGATGCTCCGGCGCCTAGTTCCACACTTTTCGATACGTGACACGCTTCTCTATTGACGCAACTACGCACCAGAAGGACGCAAGTAGCTGCTTCGTCGTTCCGCGAGCCTTGAGGTCGGATATCTGTTGCTCTTTTCACGCTGACCCAGAATGCGGCCACACAGGAGTCTTCAACACCTACCAAAGGCACTGTTACTACTGACGTGGTATGTATACCTTCGTCTGCAAATTCGTCCGCTCTCGTGCCGACTGTCGGCAGCAAAAAGTCTCCACCTAACGCCTCCGCCGGTGAACTACTGCCTTTACCATGCCCTTCCCGACCCTCATAACGGGTTAGTATAGATCTTTATGGGCCGCTTCGATTGCCTCCGACCGATAACAGGTGGATATTATAGTTGCTATCGACCGCCTAACGCGCTATGTTGGGACCGCTGCTCTTCAAACAGCTACAGCACAGGAAGTCGCCACTTTCACACTTCATCAATTTGTGCTGCGTCAAAGAGGCTCTCAAGAACTCCTCATCGACCATGGCCGTGCCTTCTTGTCCGAGGTCACTGAACAATTGCTCGGTCAGTGTGATATTGTATATTGCACATGCCACTTATACCACCCTCAAACCAAGGGTGCTACCGAGCACTCTAATTGTACTCTCGGTGACATGCTCGCCAAGTGTGCGACGCCTAATCTGTAACTGGGACTTAGTTCTGCCATTCATTACATACGCCTATAACACGACAGCGCAAGCAAGAACATGTTTCTTCCTTTTTACACAGTGTACTAAACTCTAATACACTGTACCTTTTTACCTCATTTACGGCTGTCACCCTCCCACTTTCTCTCTCTGACACACACACGCGCGCACACACACACACACACACACACACGCACGCACACACACACAATTGATAGCCTTCTGCCCTATCGACTGGACACGTCCAAGTGCCCGCCGATATTGGACGCTACCAGACACGCAGAAGAATGTCGCTTTGCCTCCGATGACCAAAACCGCCAAAAAAGCAATCCACAATGCCGAGACCTCCACTCCCGTTTTCCTTCCGGGTTCCCTTGTGTGGCTGTCAGTGCCGCATCGCACACATGGGATCTCTTCTAAACTCCTGCCAAAGTGCAATGAGCCATATTGTATTCTCCGGTAAACAGTAAATTACCTCATTGAGCCCCACCGTGGTGGTCTAGTGGATAAGGTACTCGGCTGCTGACCCGCAGGTCACGGGCTCGAATCTTGGCTGCGGCGGCTGCATTTTCAATGGAGGCGGAAATGTTGTAGGCCCGTGTGCTCAGATTCGGGTGCACGTTAAAGAACCCCAGGTAGTCGTAATTTCCGGTGCCCTCCACTACGGCGTCTCTTATAATCATATGGTGGTTTCGGGACGTTAAACCCCACATATAAAATTACCTCACTGAGCCTCTTACGCCACCGTAAGACTTGCGACGTCGTAACAACGAGGGTGTACATGTCCAGAGACTCAAGCTGTACTATGACTCTACGCTACCTGCAGACGACTATAGTCACCAGAATGGTTCCTTTTTTCCCACGGGGCCATTGTAAAGGAAAGGAAGTACCCTGGCGCAGAGACAGCAGCATCGAGCGTTCAGCAGAGGCTTGATCTTGTGAACTGCGACCGGTGCATTACCCGACAAGCAACAGACTTCCCGTTCAATAAAGCTCCTTCATGTATGTATGTATGTATGTATGTATGTATGTATGTATGTATGTATATATATATATATATATATATATATATATATATATATATATATATATATATATATATATATATATATATATATATACGCGTGTGTGTCGCGACAAATGAGACAAGTGTACCCACGCTTTTTCTGTTTGTCTATTTGGAAGAATAGTTTAGAAGCTTTAAACAGCCTATGTCCACGCACAAAGATAAAGGAGGCGTTAATAAATGTATAGTCCTGCGAAACAAACTAGTGCTTTTTAGTACACAGTAAGCCATCACATCATAATTTGTCTATAATTGTGCGTCTGAAATTCACGTTTCTTGAGGCCACAACCATTCTATGTCAAGAGACAACATTGCGAAAAAAAATAATACTTATAATAACAAGCTCATTGCTTTCGTAGCATGTTTAGTGAATACGAAGCACTCTATAGCCCTCAAACAGCCTTCTTGAGTTGAAGTTTATTGCTACGTCAAGAGAGATTAGGGGGTGCTTTGTATACGCACAAAAATGGGGCAAATGCGAACAATTCAGAAGTAAGCAAACCTTAGACGCGCTGATTCCCGACATTAAATAACCGTACATGTGTAGAAAATATGGTCATTCTGTAGCGAGTATACACGTGGCTCTAGTTCAAGCTCGTTATATTCTCTAAAGCTGTCGCTGATTACCAGGGGAATCGACTGTATGGGCAGACGCCAATCGCACGATGTCGGGGAACGTGTGGTGATTTTTAATGAGTCGCATGTGCTGGCCGGCTTTACCATTTACGTACAAAGTTACAGTTCCCGAGGGATGATCTTTCTCAAGCCCGAACGAACATTAAATCGGCGGAGTGATTCAAGATTACGTGGACGACAAATAAGCATTCCGGTTCACGTTAATAATCTTTGGTTCCTGACCAAGATTGGTCAGACAATGATGCCAAACCTCGGTTATCAATCATAAATCTCGATTATATTTCACGTAGGTTTATTTTTCATAAACAATAGTTTTAAAAAGCGCTGCAATAATTAGTTTTTGCGCATTTCAGTGAAGGCCAGAACATGATAAAGTACGAGTATCTTCAGTGCTTTCAATCTTCGCTTAAGGCTGGAAAATCTTGCAATGTAGCTTTATATGCATCTAAGATGCTTGATAATTGTGACGGCCAGGTTTCGATTTGATGGAATGCTCATTACCAGAGCTTCCACACAAGAAAAGGGACTATCGAACAGTTCGGTGCAGCGAGAAAAGGTGCAATTGGTAATAAGGTTGTCATGTAAAGGACGATGCTGCGTAATCTCCACTGACTTTTGCAGGCGGGTCCCTGGAAGAATAGAAAGACTTAGAACGCCCACGTATCATCTCAGCAAGGGGCTATGTGAGTACCGATTGAGGGCTTCACGGTGCTACCGCACCGATATAGACCCTTGTTTGTGGCATCGTGTCGCCTTACCGGTTATATAGGAACATAAGTTTATGCCTGTATTTAGGAGCCTAGAATCATGTCCCACAGAAAATCTCTGTTCATCTAGATGTTTTTTCTGTTAACGGTACTGGAGTGTCGTGTCTGTATTGACCAGACAACGGACAGGAACAATGAGGGAGTCACAATAGTACTATAGGAAAAGTTCTGGTGAACGTGGCCCAAGATACCAAAGTCTGATTTCGCCCTAATACGGGGAAGGGTATTGAACATCTGAGCATTTGCTTCTCCTACATTTCAATAAACAACATAAAAAGGTGCTCATAGCAGTTCATAATCAAAAACAGCATCACCTCCCCCTTTTACTTCTGTCTTTTTTTTTGGCCAACTGCTTCTTTTACGACGAAGCCATAAAAATATTTGTGGAGGTCTTGTATCCAAAAGCAACGGTATGTTTATTTATTTACCTATTTATTTATTTATTTACTCATTTATTCATTTATCTATTTATTTATTTACAGCAAAATTTTCTGGGAGACCAGGAGAAAAAAGGTGATACAATCAGCTTGAGGGTGTCCTGGCCACTCTACAGAAAAGGAGAAAATAAAATGCACACATAATAAATATCCTTCATGCAAAAAAGTAACGTGCTTCCCTAGACATAGTAAAAAACATAGTGAAGAAATGAAATATTTCCCTTGAAAAAAAGACAGATAAAAAGAAAAATATGGTGTTCTTTATTAGACATTTATGAGGCTATTGTGGTGAAAATTCTCCATAGTTCTTTAAATGAGGTTTTCGGAATGACTATGATAAGCTTTGTAGTCCAGTTGTTCCGAAATTTCGGCCTCGTGGAGTCCTGGAACGTGCACCTAAATCTAACCACATGGTTCTCTAGAACTTTCCTTCCAGCAAAATGTGGTCGACCAGCCGGGATTCGATCCCGCGACCTTTGGGTCAGCGGCAAATCTCCATAATCACGGGATCTCTGCGACACGTACGACGAAGCCAGAAAGGAGTGTGCTTTTAGGTGGTATTGTGGACATTTCCGCGTTCTCTCATGCTGGGACTTGTGCAACATAATTTTTTGACCTGCTAGTTACATAACTTTCCGTGTACTGGCTACACTCAAAACGACGTTCAATGCGCGGAAACAGTATTAGGAAACAGTATTTCAACAACGCCAGAACACATTAGAAGTAAAAAAAAAGGTGAGAGAAAACCTCCAACACGCTACGCTGCACACCTGCTTATTTATCTCCTTTGCGTTCCCAGCGAGAGTGGAGAGGGTGAGAAGCCGCGCATGAATGTTGCCAAAAAGAAGCAGCTTGGTACGGCCTTGGCGAAGACAAGACCATTTAATGACAATTATTTGTCTTCAAATTTTCTTTGGCTTTTAATCACGTCTTCGTTGACGTATTGTTGTGCACTTAGACAAACCCCATAGATATACAAATGTGGATGACAGCTTCGGCATGAACTTGAATATTTGGACAAAATCCTGACATGTTCCTTGTTTCAATTGGCTTAGTAAAGCGAATAGGCGCGATTTAAAATGAATTATTGCAAACTGTACGACAGTCAGATGATGGTTATGTGTTATGACTTATGAGAGACGAAACGAGATATTTACACCGTCCCGTGATGCTGAAACTACAATTTTCTCTATCACTGTATTAACAGATGGCGACGTCAGTGTTTGGTAAATGAGAATCCTGACTATTTAACTCTAGCGTTAATATTCGGACTTAATTAGGAACCTAGCAATGGAGAATTATATGTTGCTTGGGCTGTTTCTCAAAAATACGTTTAGCGGGATATGAATGGGCCGGCGGAGGCTAAAGCCTTCTTCCCCTAATTTTTATAAATTTTTTACAGGTGCGAGTAAAAAAAAGTTATTTCTCTATCTCCTGAAGGTCTGGTCTGCTTGAGCTCCTTATGAAGCCAACTAACCACATTGCGTCCGCACTGGCCATTTTAGAAACGGGCGCTATCGCAACCAGACTGGCTGCAGACGGCCGAAACTTGGAACACGCGAGTGGATCAGACGGAAGAACAGCATTCACGACTTCGCCTCAGCCGTCCTGGCAGTATAGTTAAGGAAAAGGCTGATGCTTGAAGAGATCGCTGACTCGAAAAGGCAAGGCCGCTCGTTGAAACGTCAGATCCAGCGTTACCCCGTGTTCGCAAATTCTCATCTCTTCTGTTTTAGGCTACTTCACCACCGCGCTCGCGAAAGTGGGCGCACAAGCTAGACGATCCGCGTACGTATACATGCGCGTGTGCGCGCACGCGCGGTACAACGGCCCTTTACCGCAAAACCGTATTGCACAGCAACTTCCTTCCCGAGCCAACTTCCCGACAGGTCGAGTGCGAGGGCCGATGGGAAAGGGTGACCAGGCCGCAGAGTGTAAACGTTTCGAAAGAGTCGCTTGAGACAAAGGCACGGGTAGAAAGTGTGCAAGGAAGGAGAAGAAAACGAGATCGGGCGAGGGCGACTCGAGGTGGCTGGAGAGGAGGGCGCCTCCGGCGGGGGAGGCTCGTCCGTGGTTTCGGGCGACGGCGAGTTCGTGAGCGCGACCGGCACTTGCACGGCGACGCAGCGCCAGTCGGGCCCTTGCTGAGTGCGGTTGCGCTTTCTCCTGCCAGGCGAGCAACCACGCGGACCTAGCGACGCACCTTGGGTTCACGCAGTATATCCACCGCGCATAGTGGTATACACGCTTGACCCAAGTTGATCATCGACAGGGAGGCCACGCGGACTGTGAATGGGCTACAACTCCATGCTGCCAAGAACGACATGGATTGGCGTCAGGTGAGCTAGCTTGCAATCGCAGTGCTTAATGGCAGCGCATGTGACAAGTGATACAGGCCTCTCGCGCCAGGCTGTCACCCTCGAACGCGCAAGAACTGTGCACCTCCTCTCCCCCAAGAAACATGCTGTTGTGGGAAAGCACGCGGGCTTCTTGAACGGACACGGCTTTCGCTCTTTGTTGGACACATATACAAAGTGTCCAACAAAGAACCTTTCGAGGGAGAAGCAAAAAAGGAAACAATAGAATCCGCTATCTTAATGGTCTTCAAAAAAAAAAAAAAGTTGGAGACTGCCGTACATGTTCTCTCATCTACATGCAGTAAACATTCAGGTTGTCGTGGTTTCCTGCACGACGGCATCGTCATAACCTAAAGGTCGTAGTAAGCAGCCGCATCTAAATGTACGCGCTATGAAACAGCGCAACGTAAAGCAATGTACTAGTACATCAAAATCACCTGAAGTGTTGCATCTGTACCAGTTGAGAAAGATTGGTTAAACTAACACACTGTCCTTACTTGTGCCTGTCAAAAGTATTGCAAGACGCAAGAAAGAAGCTTCTGAGAGCAGAAGGTGGTAATTTTTTACTTTTTTAATTTTGTCTTTTCTGTGAAGTGTCATTTGATGAAGTAGTGTGCATTATTCTAATGTCGAGTAATTAGTCATCTTTTGCACAACAATATGCCATCGCACCGTTAATATTTCGTGAATTTAGGCTGCTGCAGTAATTAGCATTCTTCTGCGTATACGTAATGTGGGAGAACTATTTCGAGAGATACAGGATTGTTGGTATATACCTATCATGAGTTAACGTCAATACAAGGGGAAAGAAAGCCTTTATCCACGCTTTTCTGTGCTTATACACAGTTTGTTGTACTTAATTGATCTGCACTCTTTCTGCAAATATTAATGCTGATAAATAGTCCTTTGCAATATCTGTCACTAACGCAGCACCGCTTAACAATAATTGCGTCAAGTTTGACCGACGCAAGTGCACTGAAAGAATCCGGCAATACGAAACCGAAGACCATCTTAACCATCATAAAGCCCATATAAAATTGTAAATACCGCCTTACATCTAATACTGCATTGTGCTTCACCTATGCCACACAATGTTAACGTGACATTCTTTATGTGAGATATGAAAAACAAATCTTCAGCCTGCACCCTAAACATATAGCACTCAATGTTACCGTGACAGAAGAGAAAGCGACCGTTTAAATCACTCGAACTTTAATGCGTACACATATTGTGTTTTACTATAAAGATCGCTGTTCATCTCGCCAGCTATACGCATTCCCGTGGTAGCAAAAAAATTGAGTGCCTCAGATTGTGAAAATGCATGTAATGGTGCCGCAGACTCCTTCCATCGAGTTTCCTGCAGCGCGATATAGTTGCTCGTATCGTTCGTACATCGCAGTTACTTTCAACGATAAGCTGTTGCTGAGCCAGAAATAAGTATAAGGAGCGAAAGCAACATCGACGATAAATACATGGTGCTGAATGGGAAGAGTGAACCAAAACCGTGGTACATGTTCGCTATATATAGTTATATGACGTCAAAATGAAGCCGCGTGTAAACAGAAACTTGCCAAGAGATTTCATCACGTCATGCGGATCTGAGGAATGCGTAGTTGAGTGTGGAACTTGAACAGCGGACCCCACAGTCTTCACAGCCTTCACAGTTCTCAATTTTCTCACTCTCTGTATCTCTTCTGGTGCTTGAACTACAACGTAAAACTGCGTGATTCGTGATTTTTTTTTTACGGTACACTCCTGATAAAGGAAACTCAATTAAACGAAAAAGTGAGATTATTAGAAGTATAGGGTGCCCATGTTATTGGCCACCGTTAGGCACAAACTTGAAAAGGTTTGTTTAAGCCGAACGCTGTTTCGCGAACTCCATCGAAAGGGTGGCCACGTGTTTGGATCATGCGCCGCTATCCGACAACCACGTAAGACGGTCACGCTTACCAGCAAGAACATAAATAGATCAGGTAGTTCATTGCTATGGCGAACACGGCTGATATGCGGCGCTCAATGCACCCTGCATACCAAATCTTTTCACTCGCTTTCAGCGTACCGAGTGATTACATGTAGCGCTTTCCACTAGGCGTCGCTTTATTTCTTCAATCTGTGGCGCGCTCGATTTGACGGGGGCACGGTGGCGGTGAAGTGAATGCGGCTCGCTATGCCCTGACGAAAAAGATAGCATCTCTTATGTCAGTGGAGAATAGGTGCCACACACATAATTACTTGTCATCGTTGCACGTGCAGTGAGGAAAAGAACGCGTGTACGGGTAAACTTAAACACCCTCTTGTCACGCAGAACGCATGGGTTCGTGCCCCCAGAGGACCGATATTCTTTATTAGTTATTTAATTACATCTACCCTGTGTTCTCGCTTGCGGACAACGCCAATTTTTCGCAATGTACCAACGACGCTCATGTAGACATCGACACCGGAGTTTTCGCCACACCGGAAAAGGAGATTTCAACATTTACGCGTTAAACGCTGCTCTCCGTAGTCTGTCAAGCGAGTTAAGGCGGAAATGCTGTAGGTCCGTGTGCTCAGATTTAGGTGCACGTTAAAGAACCCCAGGTGGTCGAAATTTCCGGAGCCCTCCGCTACGGTATCTCATAATCATATTTGGTGGTTTTGGGACGGTAAACCCCAAACATCAATCAATCGATCAATCAATCAATCATCTGTGAAGCGAGCCACGAACATTCAACTGCCACTGTGCCCACGTCAAATTGAGCGCGTCACTGATTAAAGAAAGCGACGCCTAGAGCTAAACGTTACATGCAATGATTTGATCTGCGGCAAAGCGAGTAAAAAGATAGCAATGCGAAAATGAAAGGACGCGCATGCGCACTCACCACGTCAGATGGCGCGGCGATGCAGTTTTATCAGATCGCGGTCGTCACTCGCGCGACCCGACTTATTTTGCAGGCGGGTGTGTCTTGCATTAGTGGCTCAAGGCACGTACAGTGGGGCGCAGCAGTTCTGGCTAATCCTGGCCTTACGAAGTTATGCTATGTGATGTCTACGCTGGAACCAGGCGTTCGCGCCTCCCGCCAACTTGCGGGCATGATAGTGTTCGTTCTCGGATCCTCTGACGTCGCGATCTTGTCGGAGCTGACGAATACTTAACTGTTCACAAGCATTGTCGCGTTAGGCTTATTTGGGGTCTTCAGCTCACCGTCGTTGTTTTGCAGCGGCTTCTTCGGCTTACCGCTTTCCGAGTCCAATCGGCGTCAACGCTGGCAGTTTTTCTTAGCAGGGCGCCACGATTCTTAGTAAGCGGCTTCCTTCTCGACAGTGTGAACATTCCCCGGTCTCAAGTCTACGTCTGATGCGCCGCCACTGCGCACCGCGAGTGCATTAACAGTTGGCCGTGACGTCACGCCTGATTCGTAGTGCACGGGCAGTAGTGCGCAGGTGGTTGGGAACGCAAATGCGCGAAGGTTATGTCATGGTGAATGCGCAGTGCCTCTCAGTCGGCGATAGCTTGGTGGAGCCGTGTCGATGTTCGGCGATGTGAGCGCGCATCTGTGCCGGCGTGTACTAGACAACGCGAGGTGATGTTATCGCTAGGCGGAGTTTTCGATCTTCGACAGATGATTGATATGTGGGGTTTAACGTCCCAAAACCACCATATGAATATGAGAGACGCCGTAGAGGAGGGCTCCGGAAATTTAGACCACCTGGGGTTTTTTAACGTGCACCCAAATCTGAGCACACGGTCCTACAAAATTTCCGCCTCCATCGCAAATGCAGCCGCCGCAGCCGGGATTTGATCCTGCGACCTGCGGGTCAGCAGCCGAGTACCTTAGCCACTAGACCACCACGGCGGGGCTCTACGACAGACGGATTACGCTCGGTTGAAACAGCTCCGCTGCTAAGGCTACGCGGGGCTGTAACTACGATAACCCTTTTCAGATGCTGAATATATCCTCTGCAGGTGCCATTCTTCGATATTTATCCATAAGATGGTATAACTGGGATGAAAAGGAGTAACACCAAGTTTGATTGAAATGAACAACGAGAAAAAATAGCATACGTACTCGGGATCTCACAGAGCGCCGTCTTGGGAATGCGCTACATTTCTGTCTGAGTGGTAGCACCACTTTCTATGGGCTATTTCAGTCTTGCTGGCAAAACTCCACGATCTTATAATGGCGAAAAAAATGTATACATATTACATATGGTGCCTCAACTGAACACCGTTCATTGTACGCCACCTACGTTGGCTAACTTCCAGCCTCTACATGTGGCCTCTGGTGAAGCTAGACGTAACTCGTTCGGGAAGCTGCGGTACACTAGGAGCACGAAAAATACCGGTTTCACGTTCTACGCGAGGCTCTCTGTGTATATATCTACAAAAGCGACACCTGCTGCTATAGAATCACTGCTGGCTACTGGTGCCTTTAAATCAGACGCGCATGAATTGAGAAAGGAAGAATGAACAAAGAGCTTTTGCGTTATCCAATAACCTTCCTGTTTAGTATTTTCTCTCCTTTCACTGCGAAAACATATGATGACAGTTGAGAGAGAAAGTAAAGTGGACATATCATCATACGAAAAAAAAATTGCTTCTGGCACAACCGTGGACGCACAATTTGTCTTGCTGTGTGACTTTGGTCAAACAGACGCAGGCAAAACGTACTGATTGATTGCTTTCATAAATATGCCTTGGCCGTGGAAAAAGAAAAAAAGAAAAAAATCTGCATTTATGATACTCCGTTAGTCCTGCAGCTCTGTAACAATCGAAACATACATAATTGCTGGTTCTACAAACTATTTTACGGACCCTATTTGGTGCCACCGTACTACCGGGAGCTCTTAACCATGTTTGTTGTACCTTGAAAGGGACATTAAAGAGAGAAATATATTTTTTTTTAGTTTTGTAGAGTACAATTTCTACAATTTCGAAAACGCGACTCTCACCACGAGATGACGCTTTGTACGCGGGCAAACGCGCGGAAAGAAAATGAGGGTAGAGACGCCACCATGCGATTTCCGCACCTAACACGGCTACGTGGAAGGGTTCGAAGGCGTCTATACTAGGTTCTACAAAGTTTCTAATTGGTGAAAATAAAGTACATTGTCATCTGTGGTGGTCATAGACCTAACGTACGAAGTTTCAGTATATGTCACCAAGCTTATACTGCGAAAATAAAAAAAAATACTTTTTGAAATTCATGACGTCCCTGTGCTGATTTCGACGTGATTTTAAAGACGGAGCTTCAACCTCGATTTCCTTCTTGAATAATGAATATATGATTGTGAACGCACATGACCTGTGCGTCATGTGCGTTATTCGTCAGGTAGCATTTTGATCTCCATTTCCTCGGCTGTTATCAATGCCAACACATGCGCCCTTTAATCACTGCTAAGTTTATAATAGTTACCTTTCGAAAAGCGTTTAACTATTCGAAAGTTTGTAGACCATGTAAGGTGCTAAAATTTGACTAATAATAAAGACGCAGCACGTGCTTAAATGGCTGAAGGTCTGATTAAAAAAAAGAACAAACGCAGAAAGGTAGTTTTCTGTGGTGACCTGACCATTGCAAGTGACAGACGTAGCCTGGACCGCATTGTGAAACTATGTTTGGCACGATTGTTGGTGTATAGTTGCGTATCGAATACCCGACGATCATCATCGCAATACTATCATTTGCTGCCGTTTTCGAACATCCATAGCACCTCATGAACAGGTGGTAATCAAGATTGATTCTGTGCATCTACAGTCTATATTTCGTGGATGTTCTCGCCGTTCAGTTCCGTTTACTGAAAAGGAGAAACCTCGAGCATCTTGTTAGAATGCGCGGTCGCCACCAACGCCCGTAGCCAATACGTGACTCTCACGGTCATCAAGACGTCGAGATGCGAAGGCAGCGAGATACTAAGTTTGGTGAGCGTCGCGCCATCGACATTCCGTCGCCCATCGTCCATGAGCTGAAAACGACAACACGCCGTGACGCAAAACGTCCTGTGACGTCATTCTGGGCTTACTCGCTTTTGTGCAGTCGTGTTTCCCCTACATATTTCCGCCCTGTACAGTCCCCGTGATGTCACCGAACAAGGTTTTGTTTTCAAGTGCGACCACGCCGTAGGATGCAACATCCCGTTGGGTCCTGATTGTATCTCCCCCCCACACGCGCACGTACACACAGGCACGTAAAAACACAGCAAAGGTAGCTGAGAAGGCTGCCATTCCAAATTTGTAGGTATGGTTGTGCTTTCACTGCAAACACGCTCGCGAAATCGCTTGGTTTTTTTTGTTTTTAATCTATGATGGTCTATACTTGATACATGACACATAGAGGCGACATACGGCGTGTTTTAATTTATTTGTTATTAACTAAAAATGCTTCCGCAAGGTTGCCTTCTACGTTGAATCTAGAATGAGTTTTAACACAATAGAGTTAAGGAACTCTTTTCGAGGAAATTCTGATGTCGGTGTCGGCTTTGCCGGTTGTGAGCAAAAAAGCATTATCCTGTGCATGACCGAAACATCGTGGACGGCGCGAATAAAATAAACAATAAAACATTCCGGGTTCAAGCGAGGATTGAACGCGCCCGGCTCACGGGGCAAACAGGTGTTCTAACACCAACCAACCCACTGCTTGGTATAGTGGAAAAAATAACTTCCTCTGCTTGGAAATGCAGTGAATGTAACTTTCATTCTTTACAAACAGACGCGTCCTGTATACATGCGTCAGCCCTGCCGTCGTGGTTTGGTGGCTAAGGTACTCGGCTGCTGAACCGCAGGTCGCGGCATTGAATCCCGGCTGCGGTGACTGCATTTCTGATGGAGGCGGAAATGCTGTAGGCCCGTGTGCTCAGATTGCGGCGCACGTCAAAGAACCACAGGTGGTCGAAATTTCCGGAACCCTCCAGTCTCTTATAATCATATGAGGGTTTAGGGATTTGAAACCCCACATACCAATCAATCATACATGCTTCACAATACAATATGTAATATCGCAGCAATAATGCGTTGTACAAGCGTTCATAGTCATCGGGCGTCAGAACAAGTGATTATCATAATGACTTCTTAAAGCAGGTAACCCAGTACAGAAATCACACACGTTACTGCACCTATTCCCTTCAGGCCATACTGGGTGCATAGCAAGTTTGGATGAGTTTCACCCGCACAAGTGCCCGAGGTTCAAAGCATGCTACCTAAGCAGAATGCAGAAATATGCGAAAACTGCACTGGCTTCTTTCAGCTTTATAGGTTACATTGTGGTCACCCACAATTCGAACTTGTCAAGAAACATCACACAATCAAAATTGTGCACTAAATATTTGATGCACGCACTAGGAACAGGATATCACTAACGCGTTCAACTCTCAAAGGCGAATTTAAGGGTCCCCCAATTTTATTCCTAAAAACGGCAAAAATTATCTGAGTTAAGTAGTTAGTTAATCGAAAAGTTTCCTTAGTTGACCTTTTAATCCTTTGTCTTCAGACATTCTTTACCGTTGAGAAAATGAACCCGGTTATGGGGAAAAAAGTCACACCTACTTCGGATAAATCTTACGACGAGCCTCACTTTCCAGGTGTCCGGCCTATTATGCATGACAGTCCATTGATGTCGTCCACCTCGGTGGGTCAGTGGCAGGGGCTGCTCAACCAAAAATTGCACGTTCGATCCCGCCCGCGGCAGTCGCATTTCGATGGAGGTGAAATAATAGAGGTCCATGTATTGTGCGATGTGAGTACACGTTAAAGAACACCAGATGTTCGAAATTTCCTCCGTCCTCCACTACGGTGTCTCTCATAATGAAATTGTGGTTTTGGTACGTTAAACCCGACATATTACTGTTAGTATATTAATGCCCTAGTTACGAGTTTCCCCACTTTACATCTATTTCTGCTATAAATTACCTCAATTGAGGGCCAGAGAATTGTTTTTTGCAACACCGCAACACACTAGAACATTTGTGAGCAAGAGGATAGTGTGGAGGGTAGAAAAAGGGGGGGGGGGGTGCTGGCAGTTGCGTTTCTTTAGTTTGAATGTTACGTGACCATGAACTGAGTGGCTGTTACTATAGGTATGAATGAAAGCGACTACGAACGCTGGTAAGTGAAAGCGACTACGAACCGATAGACTTTTAACGGTAGTTCTTAAGGGTAGTTCTTATTGCCAGTTTACTGTTGATTAGTAGTCTGAAGGTATCAAACATGCGGACGTCGTTATAATCAATCCGTTAAGCCTATGTTGGGCGCATTTATGTGTTGCAATAACCTGATTTTCTTATATGCCCATTTCCAGTGGGTTCCAAAGTATGTGCCTCATGAAATCTTTCACTTTATTGGCTCCGCATTATATGCTGCATTTTTCGCAGTTCCGGAAGCTTTAAAGTAATATACACGGCCATACAGTTGCGTAGCCATGGGCTGGCACACCAGGCCAGTGGCCCCCTTCCGAAATTTTTAAGCCCTGACATTGAGAGCCAAACATGACCATTTCGAGGACCCCCCCCCCCCTCCCGCCTCCCCGAAATCAAAGAGATGCCAAAAATTTTTTCATACATCCCTGCTGTCACGTTATGGCTTGTACGCGAATATGTGTGTTATAAATAACGGTGCAGCGTTTCCGAACCAACACAACCGTATCAAAACACTGACAGGTATAAGACCCTTTTATCGGCAGCCATTCTATCTTGCCTGTCTTTCAGCGGCACAGTACATTCGTAGCATGGACAGCACGTGTAATACTAAATTGTTACTGTAAATGGTCGTTGTTATACTGTTGAACATCCGCGGACACGAGAAGAGCCCCAGAACACACACAAACATCTGGATATGTGCCCTCAGTTTTATCATCTTTTTAATTGTACTGTGATGCCCCACCAGTCTTCCTTCCGCGTATGGCTAAAAAAATAAACTCCTCCAAATAATTGAAAAACGCTCATAATAATACAGACTACAAAAACAAAACGTCTGCGCAAGAGTTTACAAAGCTTCAGAGGATAGAGGAACACGTCCAAACGAGCAAAAACGTGCACTACCCTCGTCTTCAAAGCGCTGCTGTATACGCACTATTTCAAGTTGGAAGTTCCACAAGCTCACAGCGTAATGTTTATTTCTCGTCGAAAAGAAATGCTCGCTATAGACTCGCCAACCTAATTCTTTGACCTAAATCATAGCATAGAAAGGGTTGAAATGAAACAAGGCTTGACAAGGTGAATCTAGAAGAAAAAATATATATAATATATGCCGCACAAATACTCAATACTCGATTAAGAGGGTGTGGTAGATTAAATCGCCTAAAGGTTGAATTGAAAGTTTTGACACCCCAAAAATAATATCTACTGTATGCCGAGGAACCAACCTGTGGAAGTCCGACGTCGAGCGGCTGCTCCTAGTGGTTTGAATTTCACGCTGAAGTGCACCGCGCGCTCTCTAGCGTATGAGCAAAATGCACAAGAGTAAAGCTCTTTTTCTCGAATTGCGTTTTCTGCAAATTTTTCAGCTTTAATGTAATTTTTCTCAAGATGTGTTGAATCGATTTCGATAAAAATTTGTATGTGTGAGCTACAGCAAGTTAGAAACAATCTGAAGTAAAACAATTGCTGGTTTCATAAAAAGTGAAGCTGTAAAAAAATTACACATTACACACCCTCCATGGCGTTGCACAAGCAGTATTTTCATGTTTTTACAAAGACTTCTAGAGAAATCTAATATTTCTTTAGTTCAGTTTTAGTTCAACCTAAGAGCCTCTACAACAACACGGCTGAACATAATTACATTTCTTTCGGTAGTTGCAGATACAATGTGCATATAAAAAGTGAATCTCCATTAAAATTTGGGAGTGGGACATAGCAAGGATAAGCAGCCTAGGCATAAAAAAAGCTGTCACCTCATACCCAGTGGCATTTTTTGTGAGCACGTAAAATTTTATGGGAATACCTGCAGCAGTTTTCCGGGATGTTCCGCTAAAACTGACATATATCATTCACCCTATACCAGCCACTGTGACGTCATTTTCCCGGGGTCGAAATTAATGGTACTGGTTTTGCTAGTATTTATGCAGGGAGATTTACAGTCAGATTTGTCTCGCTAGGAATCGTTCCGCCGTAGCATAACTTAAACAATTAGCGAGTGCGTTTCACTCACCGAAAATCCATCACCTTTCTTGACAAAGGCAATCGGCACGCATAGAACATCCTTGCTCATCACTTCAGTATACCTTCACAAGAAGGCTTGGAACCTAGGTTAGATAAGACGCCTATTCGGCGATTAAAAGCATGATTAAATGGTACTGCAATTACATTGTATGGGGTCAGCTCTAGCCACTGCGTTTAGTGGGGGTCTAAAACAATATTGCTAAAAGGAGTTCATGCCGCGTGGTTCATGCCCGACGAAGTGGGTGTTTCTGAAGAGAGGTGTACAGAAGGAATGCTTCATTACACTGCCCACTTGTGGACCCCATTGCAGTATCAACGCTACAACAAAGCATTTATGGCTGATTTTCAGCGTTTGTAGTTCTACTGAAGATATTGCTGAAGTCCGTTCAGAAATCAGCAACACGGAGTGCATTTGCGTACCCACGTACGTGTATTTGTTGGTGTGACCACCAATTATTGCTGAATAGGGTGCAGAAACATGCTTTTGTGGCTGTAAGCAATAACCCATGAGGCCAATACTAGAAGAATACTCGAAAATTAAACTTGAGAGTAAACTCACAACCAAGGATGAAAAAAAAATTCATCAGATCCCACGTACTTTGGGAATCGACGTTATGCTAAGCATGTGGAGGAAAGGTGACCATGTATTTTTTTTATTGAGCGACAGGTCGCGAAATGAAGCTAAATATATGTATACAATTTGCACGTACAGACATATGATACATAATTGCAGATGTTTGTATAACCAGTTGTTTGCACTTGCACAACGATGCCTAAAAGAAACATGATTGTTATCAAGACGTACATATGCGATACGCTAATATGAAGCGCTGTTGCTCGCGTGGATGGTGGCCCTGGACACTTGCTGCTACACAAATCAGCTCCAGCGATTGTTCGATGGAGAAGTGGTTTGAGAGCCTTAAATCAAAGGAAACGGTACTTTATGAAGTTGATCCACACAGAAAGTTTTCCATAGCGACAGACCTCCCACGACACCCAGAGACATTGATCCACCGACTTAGATTGGAAGTAGCATACACAAACAGCTTCCTGCACAAGATACATCGATCGAACTCACCGGAATGCCATTGTGGTCATGCAGAAGAAAATGTTCGCCATATTCTTTTGGAGTGCGTTAAATACGCGAATGAAAGAGAAAAATTTAAGAACAAATTAGCGAATTTGGACAGACGGCCCCTCACAATAAAGAAACTACTTGGACCATGGCCTGAAATGCATCTCCAGAAAAAGACAATAATCTTCCTGACAGACTTTTTAGTGGAGACCGGACTGGACAAGCGCCTATGACTGACAGCCAGAGATGAGTATTATGTAAAGTGTGGTCATGTATATACTGGCATTAGAGTAGTAAGGTGTGCGTGTAAGTAGTTTATGACTGTGTGAACTGCGTGAAGAAAACTGTGTATTGGCATGTTATTTGAACTGGTTTCAGTGTGCTATTATGTGTTTTTTTCCTTTTCCGTATTGTTAATTTTTGGGTACCGTTCTGTATTATTATTTTATTTTTCGCTGCAGAACTTTGTGATATGAAGTAGCCGAGGCAATAGGCTCCTCAACCTCTCCACAGCAAAACAGTTAAAACAGAACAGAACAGAACAGCTCCAGCGCACAGCGCCCAACTAAAATTGAAGTTAACCTGACATGACGGCTCTATAAAAAAACTACATAAGCTTTATAAAATAAGATAGGCAGCACTGCAACCCCAACTGACATTTCACGAACATTAGTGTCTATTTGAAAAGCACTTCCGAGGCCTGGCGCAGCTATGTGGAATATTTAATTTCCACGCGGAGCTTTGGTTCGATTCCTGCTGACCCTGACATTAATTTTTTGGCATCTGTTGGGTCTACGCTGCCGACGTCATGTTTCAAACGCGAAGCGTTTCTATGCGAACTTCGGCGACTTTGAGCGTATCTGTATATCTCCGCCAACAACATTTAGCTCTTCTGGCCGTTTCAATAGTGGTATTGATATAAAAGTTGGTATAGCATAACATGACTGTATCAGAAACATAATTAACTAGTCATAACATGAAAATCATGACATGTATGTCATAAATGTTATGATTTACATTTCATGGTCTTGCTGTTCTTGCGGTGGTTTTGTTCACATGACATATTGAAAAACTGGTATGGTATGGCATGAGTGCATGGTGAACATAATAAGTGACAGACCCTAACGTGGAAATCATGACATGCATGTCATGTAACTCATGACAGCACGCCATGCTCAGGGTGCGCTCGCGGTCGTTTCGATATCTTCATATATACCAAATTTCGTAATATCGCACGTGAATGGATGACCAAGGTAAATGACACGTACAAACATGAAAACTATGACAAGCGTGTCATGTAAAACATGACTACATGCTACGCTCATAGCGTGCTCGCGGCTGTTTCGCTAGCTTCAGATATACCAAATTTAGTTACGTGACGTGAATGGACGACAAAGCTAAATGGCAGGTCGAAACATGATAATAATAATATGTGTGTCATGTAAAACATGACTACACGCTACGCTCATAGCATGCTCACGGCCGTTTCGCTAGCTCCGCATATATCAAATTTGCTATCACGTGATGTGAATAGATGACGGAGGTAAATTACACGTCTGAACATTATAATCATGACATGGAAGTCATGTACGGCATATTTTACGCCCGCCTCGCAACTTTGGGCTTATTTTAAAGTGACATATAGGCAGCATGCAACTTTCCTCATTCGTGCATCGCATAACATAGATTCTCACTGTACGCGAGATTTGCCAATTTTTTCTTAACGCTCACGCATTAAAATTTCTCATGTGTGTTCTCGTCCTTCCTGGGTAGATGCTAAGTTTCAGTCACCTGTGGCACATACCCACTTGTGGGTATGTGCCACTGTTTGGCGGGAACCGTTTCATGGCGTACGCGACGGGATTGTGACATAATTGATACCATCTCACTAATTTTTGATCGCGCCTAGTTGAGGGGGTTATCACGAGAGAATCCAGGCATAAGCGGCTAGATAGATAGATAGATAAGCAGATAGGTGCCAGAAGTGCTTCCAGTACGGAGAGAAATTCTTGGTATTTAAAATAACATATGCAGCATTAAGATGCTAGAGGACGGCAGTGCGGATTAGACATACGTCGCAACCAAGTGGCGTTTAAAATATGACATTGTTCAGCGTCCCAACGCTCCATGATATGAAAATCACTGACTTGACGGGCTTCGGATAAAAAATCGACCACCTGCAATAGCTTACGCGCATGTAGGTCAAAGTGCATTCATTATTGCTTTTCCGATGCTCCCCTAGCCAAATGCGGCTGCCGCAGCCAAAAACCGAACTTGCAGCATCGCGATTCGCCGCAGAACATTATAACTACTGAGCCACCACTGCGGGTCTTTGATACTGCGGTTTGAAGTTTAAGAATAACTTTGCGGCCGTTTACGCATGTGACAATGACTGGAAGTTCCGCTGTTGCGCTCTTTAGGATATGGAAATTCGGCTTATGCACGTTCGCAATAAATAGTTTGACACCCTTCGGAAAGCTACTGACTGAATTGTTGCGTTTGCTTGTCCGGCCTTCATCAGAACCTTCATCAGGTTCTGTTGAAGGCCGGTCCAGCGGCCGAAACCTTAATAAAAATCACTTCGTACGTGTGTCTACTTCAGTGCAGATACATATATATATATATATATATATATATATATATATATATATATATATATATATATATATATATATATATATATATATATATATATATATATATATATATATATTCCTCATTAAGGGTAGATCTTTGAAATCGTGTAGTATGCATTTTATCTTACTCTCTTATATCTTAACTGTTCTTTCTTAGTATTTTTCAGAGATGGATAAAGTCGCTTCATTTTTTTATTATAGCTCAAATACGCACTGATACACACTGATTAGGGTTTACCGTGGCACATATGTTCATCTATGGGGGTACTGGGACAGTCATTGTGCCATTCACGTTCCGTATAATACTTACAGTGGTGGCCTAGCGACAGTATACGGCGTTGCTCCGCTAAGCACAAGTTCGTAGGATCGGAAACTGGCCGTTGCGGACGCATATTAGCCTGTGTGAAATGAATATTTTATTGTTTTGTTTCCTTTATTGCTTATAGTTAGTGAAAATTTACACAAAGCTGCTCCTTTACAGCGTTCCTCATTTTCATGTCGCGCTTTCGGCAGTGAAAACTCGAGAATTTAATTAATAAATGTATTATTCATCGCTCCCATGTATTGCGCCAGCGTAAGTTCGTGTTACTAAGAGAAACTGTCCCGTGAGTCCCCGCCACGGTTGCCTGATAGTTCTGGCGCTCGACTGCTGATCTGCAGGTCGCGAGATCGGATTCTGACTGCCGCGGTGGCATTTTCGAGCGAGGCAAAAATGCTTGAGCCCCGTGTGCCTGGATTTAGGCGCACGTTAAAGAACCCCCGGTGGTTAATGTTTTCGAAACCCTCGACTACGGCGTAAAACCTCAACAATTATCATTATTGGAGTCTCAATTCATGCCTACAGCATGAGATTTATTTATGTGATTTAGGACGCGGTAATAATATACACTTCAGAGTCAGCTGCATCAAAATTTTATTTAGCTTTATTTTTCAAATTATACTTCATGACCATCTCAATGTAAGCGTGCTTTTTTTTACTATCTGGACAACGCCAACTCAGTCTGGATATCCTGCGACTGCCGGCCGTAAGGTATCAGTGAGCCACGAGGCAACGTTCAGGTTCCACACGCACCACCAAAAAATGATCGCTCACGCTGCCTCAAGGGCCTCTTAAATTGCTTGCCCTTGCCGAAAGAAGTCGCAGGTTTTCGAAATAGCTGGTCTGTGTGAGGTCACTCTCTTATACGGGACATTCTCTTTACAAGTAACGCCTACCATGTTCAAGACGTGTGAATGCGGGGACTCCCTTTAAAATGTGACGGATCGATATTTGATTCGAGCCTGCGAACAATCAGGCTGGGAGCCTCTGAAACTTCCGTTCTGACGCTCTATTGTACTGCTTCTTTTACTGGCTACCTAATTGCATCCCATCAATCACAAACGAGTAAGTGAGTTGTTTAGACGCACGGTGAGTAGGACGGACAGGTTCAATTACTGACAGAAGAATAAGAGAACATAAGTAGACGAGGCGTTGCAGTGATTTTGTGTGTATGTGCGAGTGGCGGAGTCCCTATATATACTCACGCAAACTCGTAATCTAGGGCTTGAAGCGTTGAAGGTACTTCGGTGTCGAAGGTACACGTGTGTCCTTTCCTCGGTGTATGGCTTAGTTTTTATTTTGAACACTGTTTCTGTGCCGTACAATCTATCAAGAACTCAGATGCGCAATTCAGGTTCCACTCTTCCAATCTTTGAAGGGCATATGTACTGCTTCTCGCAAGGTAAGCGTTTTTAATGCACATTATAGTGGATGGAGAAGCAACGTAGTCGTCAGAATAATTGACAGCTTAGTTTGACCATAATTGTTTTCTCCTACATTACGCTAATGTATTATCTAAGAGTAATAGTTTGTTTCCAGCATTAGCTCAGCCATTGGAAATAATTGAATACTTTATAATAAATATTTACTTTCGGTGATTCCTTTTAAGCGTTCATCGTCGTATCACACTCAACGTGCTTGCATAGTAACGGGAATATTCAGCCTTCCAAGATAGTCAGTGTTCCTCGTCATGTTTCACGCGGGAGTCCTCCAGCGGCTCCCGTCGGCGGGAGTCTTGCATGCGCCGGTACATCTTGTGCTCATTTCCGCGTTGGCCGCAGACGCCGGCCTACGCGAGCCAGCCGTCGCTTGTGATTGCTTTCACTTTGTTCTTAACTGCGCGGCCGCCAGGCGCTACGAGTTGCCGGCGCGCTGACGCAACGGAGCGCTCAGCCTTCGAGACGTCTGTTCGGTACTGCCGCAACACATGGTTACAAACAAGAGCTTGTCGGGGGCGCGTGTGACGTGGTCATAAAACCCATCAAGTGTCTTCACCGGCCGGCGCCTTTTTCTGGGTCACGGACGCGACGGGCCCCGCTGACCCGACGGCTCGCGTCCCGCGCGCTTCCGCTGTGCGCCCCATCGCGACAACCCTCGCTGCGGCTCTTTCAGATCGGTGCGCGATCGACGACAACGCGTCCAGCGGCGCGCAAAGCGAGGGCACGGCGGGAAGCGTTGATAGATCATCGCGGCTCCCTGCGGGCTGGCCTCATTGGCATGCACACGGCGGCATCAGGCCCTCGACAGTCCTGCAGCCAGTGGGACACAGCGTGACAGCCGAGAAGACGCCGGTAGCCTTTGGTGGTCTCCTTTAGCCGATGGCTTTCGCCTTGGGCGACGAGCAGATCGCGGCGCCTGATAAGCGGCCTCTGTCACAGCATTTCCTCCACGCGATGTGCGGCCTGTATACGCTCTATACGGCGACGTCACCTCGGCTCCCAAGATAAGAGGCCGATAGGGACTACCTTTGCGTCGTAAGAGTAGTCTCAAAGTGCCTCCCCTCCCCCCACCCCTGGAGGACCGCTTTCTCCTTGTCTCAAGGCAGTGCCCTATCTTTTGGAATACAGTGTCAGAAGTGAGAAAATGCCAAGAAAGCATCGACAGGAACGTCACAGCCTTTTCTTTTTTCATGGTCATACGTTCTGCAAGTTTATATATGCAGAAAATATGCATAATGGCTCGCCATGCATATCTGGGCAGGCATCGGCACTATTGGCTTAACGCTGAAAGTAGGGTGCACAGGTTGTTGTGACGAGGAGTTGGGGATCCTAGAACGAAGGTACAATACGCTTTGTATACGCAGTGGAGTGCAGCGCATGCCATCCAGTGTTGCGGAACGGGCACCTCCATTCCATTCCCATTGCATTCCGGGTAATTGCAACTTGCCATGATTCCGTTCTTTGCAATTCCTCTGAATGAAAAAAAAAACAGTGCCAATTCGCACTTCGGGAATGGCCAGACAGGTCAATTCCATCCCTACAATTCCTCAATGTAGGAAGGTTATATCTTGATACCTTTATTGATTGATTGATTGGTATGTGGGGTTTAATGTCCCAAAACCACCATATGATTATGAGAGACGCCGTAGTGGAGGGCTCCGAAAATTTAGACCACCTGGGGTTCTTTAACGTGCACGTAAATCTGAGCACACGGGCCTACAACACTTCCGCCTTCATCGGAAATGCAGCCGCCGCAGCGGGGATTCGATCCCGCGACCTGTGGGTCAGCAGCCGAGTACCTTAGCCACTAGACCACCACGACGGAGCGATAGCTTTATGGAGCTAACAATGATTATAACAACAAAAAAACGGATGTCATCACATGAATAAGGTCTGCGAAACTACGCTAAACACTTTACCACGGTCGAGGGATAGTAGCTTGGTGACTTATCTCGTTCAGTACAACCAGACTGCTAGTTCCCATAGAAGAAGTTCTCTCGCTACCTATATATGATATTTGCATCGTCAGCACAATCCTGAAAAAAGTTAGTAAACAGTTGGCAACGCATGCATTTACTTTCGAGCGTACTTTACTACCTTCGCGGCATCTCTTTACTATTGCCAGCAGCTAGTGAAGCTTGAAACCTATTTCAACCCTCTATTCCCGAACCCCAGTGCAGGGTAGCGTACCGGATCCTAGCATCTGGTTGACCTCCCGGCCTTCCTTTTTTCTCTAGTTTGTCTCTCTTGACGTTACTAACCAGGAATACTTTCTTGCTCTTTTTAACTAGGTAACTGCTGAGCCGTATACGTTCCCAGTTCTCTCGTAAACACTACCGTATACCTTGCAGCGACCCGTCACGGTGGTCTAGTAGCTAAGGCACTAGGCTGCTACACCCGCCGGTCGCGGAATCAAATACCAGCCGCAGCCGCCACATTTTCAATGGAGGCGAAAATGCTTGAGGTCTGTGTGCTTAAATTTAGGTGCTCGTTAAAAAACCCCCAGGTGGTCGAAATTTCCGGAGCCCTCCACTACTGCGTGTCTCATAATCAAGCGGGGAATTTGGGACGCTAAATCCCAATAATTACTAGTATATGTTGCAGTAATTGTGACACTATTAATAAAAACTCGGACGAATTTCAACTTTGTCGACTACTTTGGAATAAAATTTTTGTGCTAAGTCCTAATAGAAATATATTGAAAGGCAGACGATGATGTGTACAAAACGTCCCTAATTTTTCTTATTTATATGGCTGCTAACCAGTACACAGTGTCCTAATCCAAAGTAGGAGCATAAATACCTTCAAAAAAACTGCATTATACGTCACCGGCCAAGCCTTGACATTATATGTGCGCGTTTGCGTGTAAACATCTGTGATTCGTTCATGCCTCTATGTATATTGCTGTTATGCGTACTTGGAAGTGTGATTACACGAAGTAATCAGTGGCCAATAATTATTCTACGTAGACAATTGCATTTCGCTTATTACCCAATATATGCTTCTGTAATTGAATTATCTTGATTTGGCAATGCACATGCACATATAAACGCCAGTTAACTTAAAATTCAGTAATGTATTATTTATTCGAGTCAGCACTACTCACGAACTACTCAGCAAACTAGCAACTTTCACTAATCAGCTTTATACTACCTTCACTTACTAGGAAGTTAGTGCTTTTAAATGCGAACAATTTCTTAGCTAACTTCGGCGACTTGGAGCATATCTATCTATCTATCTATCTATCTATCTATCTATCTATCTATCTATCTATCTATCTATCTATCTATCTATCTATCTATCTATCTATCTATCTATCTATCTATCTATCTATCTATCTATCTATTTATCTATCTATCCATCTATCTATCTATATATCTATCTATCTATCTATCTATCTATCTATCCGCCTACGAATTTTAGCTCTCCTGGCCGTTTTGATGAAGGTATCGACACCAAAATTGGTAAGACACAACATGACTGTTTGACAAGCATACATAACTAGTCATATGAAAATTATGACATTTATGTCATGAATTTCAAGGTTTACATTTGGTGGTCTTGTTGCTCTTGCGGTGGTTTCGTTGATTGATTGATATGTGGGGTTTAACGTCCCAAAACCGCCATATAATTATGAGAGACACCGTTGTGGAGGGCTCCGGTAATTTCGACCACCTGAGGTTCTTTAACGTGCACCCAAATCTGAGCACACGGGCCCACTGCATTTTCGCCTTCATCGAAAATACAGCCGCCGCAGCCGCGATTTGATCCCGCGACCTGCGGGTCAGCAGCCGAGTACCTTAGGCACTAGACCACCGCGGCGGGGCGGTGGTTTCGTTCCCATGACATGTGGCAGTTGGTATGGTATGACTTGACTGCATGGCGAACACATGTGACAGACCGTAAAGTGAAAATCATGACACGTATGTCATGTAAGTCATGAGTCATGGCTACACGCTGCGCTCATGGTGCGCTCGCAGTCATTTTGCTCGCTTCAGATATACCAAATTTGGTTTTACGTGTCATCAATGAATGACGAAAGCATAAGACTGGTGCAAACATCATAACCATAACATGCGTGTTATCTAATAACTTGAAAACATACCACGCTCATGATGCGCTCGCGGCCGTTTCGCTAACTTCACGTGTACCAAATTTGGTATTACGTAACGTGAATGAACGACGAAAGTAAATGACACGTCGGAAGATGATAATCATTACATGCATGTCAAGTAAAACATGAGTACATGCTGCACTCATAGCGCGCTCGCGGCCATTGCGCTATGGCTCAACATATACAAAATTTTCTAGCACGTGACGTGAATAGACGACGAAAGTAAATGACACGTTCAAACTTGATAATCTTGACTTTTGTGTCATGTAAAACATGAATACATGCTACGATCATAGCGTGCTCGCGGCCGTTTTGCTAGCTCCTCATGGTAGAGCGGCCATATACATTCCAAGAAGTCTTAGTTTACAAAAGACCTTGCTGGTAAATGGGTGTGAGAGGTTTTCTGTAATTTAAAAAACAGTAGACTCTGTTTCACGGAGGCTTTGTAAATTTATTTTTTGCATTTCCACCCACAGCACGCTTTTGTTATTACGTGCACGTCATCTTTCTTTTTTTAACACGGCAGCTCTGTTATTTTTAACACAGCATGACTTTGTTACTCGGAATACCGAATTTCCGTTATTTGACAGACCAAAAAAAGGGGTTGCGTTAGAACTAGATGCCCGTAAGTTATTCTGTTATTGAGTAAAAACACAGGTTTTCAAAGCTCCTGCCACCTTAGAGGAAAAATTTAGACATAAAAGGAGGCACAGTAAGAGAGTAACATAACGCTCTTTTCCAGTGTTTGGTCGTGCTTAAGCGTCCAACATTTCCCTCTAAGTATTGTGCCAACTATCTCAGCACAAGTTCTTCAAGGTACTCCTGACAGATTTTTTATTTCTCTTTACATTTTTAGTCGTGACCTAGAGTGGAAAAGAGGTACGTGGTTTCATTTATTGGCCTTATCTCGTACTTGAATAGGCTGTTTTTCTTTTTTGTTATTTAAAGAAAAGGTTACTTTTTAACAGACCATAGGGTACAATTAGTTTTGAAGGTGATTGATTTTCCAAATGAACTAAAACTTTTGTTAAATTGTGGGCATGTGTGGAACACCAGTACTTTGAAAAAATCTGATATTTCATAGGACAGTTCATGCTTCTTATGGTTTGATAGCAGGGCATTTCATCAAATTCAAAGTCATCATCATCACGGTCATCATCAGCCTATGTCTACTGCAGGACAAACGCCTCTCCCATGTTCCGTCAGTCAACTCGGTCACATTCAAAGTACACACCAAGACTTGATGATGTTGCGTATCGCATGGGTGTTTATACGTTTGACATTACTGTATCAACTTACAGTATAATGATGTCTGCATGTACTGTGCACACACTGCCACTCCTGCTGCTGCAGGTCAAATACATAGTGGTGACCCATTGAACAAAACATGCCTTGAAATTTTGAACAAACTAAACAGATGTCGTTAACCAGCTTGTGACGTTTTGAAGGTGCTAAGACTTCCACTTCAGCACTTTTTTTACTCCTGAAATGAATGTGGAAAATAAAAAGGGATCAGTACTTTTCCGTTGAGCAACAACGTACACACTCGTGATTTTCGGCATATGTATACGGCCCTTGCTGTGCACGTTGCCATAATTCCAGAAACCTGCAGCAGTGTGATACAGGCATTGCCCGACTGGCTCTGATCACGTTCACAGTCAGCAGCATCATTTTCAAAAATTCTTGTTGCTATCATATAGGGAGAAAGTATCACTTGAAAAACGTGAAACTGCACACTCTAAAGACCATCATTGTATGTGTGTGTGTGACGCGACAAGTGCACGAAACATGGCAATGCAGAAAGAACACAGCCTAACAAGCAGCGCCAGCTAGCATTTTGTTTGCTTGTGTTCTGTCAGTTGTCGCGTTAATTTCGTGTGCTGCTTAAGCACAGGCAATATATGAATATTTCACACCACGTGGACGAGTTGTCGACCTTTGTGCTTCTATAGCATAAGCAGCTGTCCTGCCGAACTATACAGGCTCAGGAACACCTTCATCAATATCAGTGTATTATACGCTTCGCCGTCCCCACCAAAGCAGTGTACACAGTGGTCGTTTGTTAATTGGAAGATCGGAGCGTTTCACGGCTGCTCGGCGCCACCACCGGCTGTAAGCACCTTTGCGCAAGCACTGTTGCATGTTTGACAGTCGTAATACTAACTGCTTGGGTTTAATTACGTCCACAAAGGGTTCGATAACGTTCACTCAAAATCTAAATACGCGGGAACTGAGCATTCTTACCTCCATTCAAAATGCAGCTGCCGTGGCCGGGATCTTGCGAACGTGGAGTCAGCAGTTGAACACCATTACCCCTAGACTAACGAGGCGGGTGAAATCGGTGGAAGACCGGTAGTCGTCTAATATAGGACAAATACGAAGACCAGGAGAGAAAAAACACGCTTCTTGCCAGTTTTTTTTTTTTTGAAAATTGGGTTCGCATAAAAGAAGGAAAAGCGAGTGACAGGTGCTTAGTCGATTTCGAGCTTAGGACGTTGGGTGCTTCGGAAAGTAATCGCAGCAGATCCACGGAGTGAATTATGATGAATGGGGCGAAGCTTCGAAGAGTTTTATTGGCAAACCATCAATCATTCATTGACCGCGTTCATCTGTCTGTCCGTCCATCCGTCCGTCCGTCCGTCCGTCCGTCCGTCCGTCCGTCCGTCCGTCTGTCTGTCTGTCTGTCTGTCTGTCTGTCTGTCTGTCTGTCTGTCTGTCTGTCTGTCTGTCTGTCTGTCTGTCTGTCTGTCTGTCTACCGTTACCGCGAACTGCGTACTATAAACAGCACCAGCCGATACCCCGAACGGCCGACCCCATCCGCAGCGCCCACCAATGTTACTCAAGATTTAGCGTTGATACTTGTGCGATTAACAATTAAAAAGCAACTATTGCGCATATCTGAGGCACTATAACAACACGAAAATGTTTTGTATGAGTGTTTTTACACCAGAGAAGGCATGCATAAGTAATTCTAAGGACTGTAGCGTTTATTACGCCGCACTGACAATGCAATGCGATGCTCAAAAAAGGCAAGTGTTTCCAATGCTTTGGTAAGACGACATGGTGGTGGCACCTGTCCGTCGCTTTGCGTTCTACACCTTATCGCTTCCAAGACGGGCGCACACGCCTTCCTTCGTTTTCGAAGATAATTGCCAGATAGCGCTCGTGTCTAACGTGCCTCGATGCGCTCGTTCGCCTTCGCTGCACAGATCGAGACTCTCTAACGCAGCGCCCGCAGAATACAAATCACTCATTTTCTCACGCAGAACATCAAATAAACGTTTTGTCCACTTTCTCCAGACGCAAGACTATCGTCTTTCGACGATATTTGCAGCGAAACATGCACACACAGGGCCAATTTTTTCTCAGTTTTATGGAATGAGCGCAGGAACAGAAATTTGGAGTGCTCCCTTACGGTTTTCACCGCCATTTTAATATAAAGCAGCAGAAGAATGTTGTTATACATCCAATCACAGTCTGTGATTTTCGCGCTTAGTTCCGACGTTGAAACACGGATATTTTTTACAGTGTATGTTCATGAATCCTTTCATTACTTCTGAAATACATGCCTTGTCTCTGGATTGCCGAGTTCTTTCATTCACTTGGTTTACATGTAATGTTCAAAATAATCTATCGTAATCAAGGCTGTGTACAGGCCTGACATATTTCGCGACTGCCTGACACCCATGAAAATGTCCCTTGCAGGTGGAAACAATGCCTTAAAATAGTGAAATACTTAAGTTTTCTGTGAAGTAGGATTGCGTAAATTTAAAGCGACGGTTATTTTGAGAAACCGTTAAACAAAAGTGTTTTGTTGTTGTTCCGTGTGATCTTGAGCCTCTGACAGGAGCAATATTACTTTACACGACCATGTAAAATAGCAGAACTTCTTAGAAGAACCGAAGCGTTCTGCGGCGACAACATGCATGTTACGTATACATGCACGCGGACGCAATGCAACGAAAAGATTTCATTAGGCAACTAAAGAGATTTACACGATATATATATATATATATATATATATATATATATATATATATATATATATATATATATATATATTTCTCTAAGCTACCCCTTTCTTGGTAAATCCCCTAAGGTGGGTGCGAGGCAGAAGTTTCAGATCTACATCTGCCAAATTTTGGGCAGTACAAGCATGAAAGCAAAGGCAAGCAGCTTACGGCGAAACCTGACTTCATCATGTGCGATTACATAACGCGCGTATCCGCAAAAAAAAAAAGACCAGTGAATAGTACGCGAAGGCTCACAGCACTGCACTCACGATGTTGAAAATGCCAGCCTTTATGCTATCGATAGCGCTGTACGCTAGCGTTGAATGCTTACTGAAATTTTCAGAGGCATATCACGCACCGACCAGGAAGTGAGAATCAAGATGGCTGCTCGCCAAATTTAACGGCTACTATAGATGGAAACTGGGTTGCCCACAAAATTAGGCGGCTCTTTGCGGCGGCACTGTTGAAGATGTCACCACCCTCTTTAAACCGGGCGGGAGACGTGTGTGTATGAATGCTCCCTACCACGCTCCCTGCGCTTCGTGATACATGAGCGCCATCTAGCAGTTATCTTGGAAAACGAAAGGATGGCCTCTGATATAGACAGCACACGGCGTGTGTGCAATCTAGGAGGCCATAATGTGTGAAATGCAACGCGACGGGTAGGTTCCAACACCGTATGTCGTTTTAGCAAATCGTAGGAAACACCTGCCTTTTTTTCATGCATAGCATTTCATGCAGCGCAGTGTAATAAACGCTTCGGTCCTTAAAGTTACTTAGGTATGCCTTTTATTTTAAGTATGCCTTTTTTTTAGTTTAAGAATCACGCCGCAGTATACTGACATATTGATATTCTGCCTCAAGTATGAGCAACATTTGATTTTTTTAATCGATAATACGCAAAAGTATGAGCACAGAAACCAGAGCAATATTCATTTAGCGCTCCGAATGTGGTTAGACTTTGGCCGTTTCAGGTGAAAAACAGAGAAATCGACAGACAAAATTTTCGCGTTCAAGTATCCCAAGAATGACTATTGTCTTTAAAAAAAGAGAAGAAAAGATAGAAAACTATGAACCGTCTCCCCGAAGGGAACCCTGATGGGATCCGAAGCAGCCCCGCCGCGGTGGTCTAGTGGCTAAGGCACTCGGCTGCTGACCCGCAGGTCGCGGGTTCGAATCTCGGCTGCGGCGGCTGCATTTCCGATGGAGGCGGAAATGTTGTAGGCCCGTGTGCTCAGATTTGGGCGCACGTTAAAGAGCCCCAGGTGGTCAAAATTTCCGGAGCCCTCCACTACGGCGTCTCTCATAATCATATAGTGGTTTTGGGACGTTAAACCCCACATATCAATCAATCAATCATGAGATCCGAAGCAGCAGCGGCGCGCATGGTGTTGACCCGGTTTAACGGGCGTCGACGCGGGTGCTGGAACAACGGTTTGAAGCAAAACTCAGTGTAGTGTTTACTCGAGCAAACGTTTGTTTAAAACCAAATACACGGGAGGCGGAACGTGCTGAAGACGCTTGTGGGGGAGGGTGGAAGCGGGAAGTGATTCTTAAATAAAAAGATAAAAGTGAGCCCCGTAACTGTGTCCTGGGAAGGACATTTCAACAGTAGCTCACGAGGGATGGGGGTAAGGAGGGATTAAAATGATAGGGAGGAATTAAAGGTATAGCGATAGAGAGAGGAGCAGCGACCGCCACATACAGAAGTAAGGAGAAGATAAGAAATACGGGCACAGTCGCAAGAGTCCGAGGACGGGGAACCACTCAGCGAGAGCTCTTGTCGGCGTCAGGAAATGGCGTAGGGCGAGCCAGTCGGCCAGAGCTGCGCTGTCGTCGGAGATCACGGGAGCACAACCGGTCGGCACGAAATCCAGCGAGCGAATCTGCAGACGCTTGCGCTGGGCTTCCTTGGCTCGCGTTTCGTCGGTGTTACCCGCGCGGTGTCTGTATTCTCGAACGCAATCGATGTTCTTGACTTACACCTCATCGGCCTCGCTGGTCTTCCACTGCCGACGCTTGCGTTCGGCTTCCCTGTCTCGAGCCTCGTCGGTGTTGACGTCGCGATTCGCGAACGCGATCGCCTTCGCTAACCCTCGCAACGCTGGTGACAGCAGAGACAGGAACGCGCACACTAGCGGGAAGCATGCCGCGACGACGTCCCGCCCGTCGGCGCAATCGCGCGGCAAGCAGCGGCGCTCTGTCGGCATTGTCGGCACCCCGAGATTGTCGAGGATCGCGTTACCGGCTCGCGGCTTCTTCACGCTCACAAATGGAGAGAGGTGGCGTGGGTGAGATAATGCCCACGTGAAGAGTGAGATCGAGCATTGCGAGTGGTAGAGAGAATGAAGCGAGAAAAAGCTGACCCGTGGCGAGTGCGCGGCAGTTGAGGGAGAGAGACTTCACTGCGCACTGCTAGGAGGGCGTGAGCTAGTTGGCACCGCTCCAACACCTGCGGCTAGGGGAGTGGTGCGGATGGATGGACAGTGTTACACAGGCGAGTCGAAGAACCGCTTCGCATCTAAAAACCAAAAACGAATAGTCTTGAGCTAGAGATGCCATGGAACGTATAAAAAGGGAGAAAGAAAAAATCGCACAGATTTCCCCATAAAGGAAACCTTGAGTAGTATGTGAAGCAGCCATGGGTCGACTTGAAGTTCTGTAAAGAGGCGCTCTTTATTCACAACCGTAGACGTTCATGGTTGCGCACACAGCCGCTTCGCGAGCCCTCGCCTCCACCGCTTTCATGCTCATATTTTCATGCATACTACTACGCTGTGAGAGAGAGAGAGCGAGAGGAGCAAGCGCTTTCATTATACAGATCATGAGCGCAGGCACTAGCCGTCTCCACTCATACCATACCATTTACCGAATGAAAATTAGGGTTAGAGTCGGAATCAACCACATGCATTACACGTGGCAGACAAACATTCTACGACTGAGCCACGCCAGTGCTTGAAATTGCTCTGGAGACAGATATCCTACGCAATCGTCTCGTTGGGCGTAGGGGGTCATCGCTTCACCTCGTGTGAATTGTGTAATGAAGTTGAAAGCTGCCAACTAATTACGAAGAGCTCGATTGATTGATTAATTGATTTGTGGGGTTTAACGTACCAAAACCACCATATGATTACGAGAGACGCCGTACTGTAGGGCTCCGGAAATTTCTACCACATGGGGTTCTTTAACGTGCACCCATATCTGAGCGCACGGGCCTACAACATTTCCGCCTCCATTGGGAATGTAGCCGCTGCCGCCGGGATTCGACCCTGCGGCCTGCGGGTCAGCAGCCGAGTACCTTAGCCACTAGACCACCGCGGTAGGCCATTGCAAAGTCCTATGCTATAAATATTCATCGTCATGATAATGGTGGTCATGATCATAATCATCATGAGCGAGAGTATCTACAAGGTCTGAAGCAAAGTAGGTGCGCATATCGTCTTACAGACGCGTAGTGGACTTCGAAATTCTAGTTGCAGTAGGCGCCTCAGGGAATTTCACAACAGCCAATGTTTCGTGCATATATTACGTTAATGCCGTTTCTAGGACTCGCTGTACACTTTGGCGATTTCTTTGCTTTTTTCGCTGTCATACTTGATAAGTATGTGTGGCAGAATGCTTTCCTACGTGTTGTCTAAAGAAGCACATCTAGGCCGAACCAGTTAAGACAGTCATCAGACAGTGTTCAGATATCTCCACGGTAATCACTAGACACCGGTGAATAGGATGTGGCAGCAGACATTCTGAAAGTGGTCTACGCCAAGGTTTTCGTTCATAAAAAGTATTGATTTATGTTTCCTTGGTCCTTTTATTCCCAATGTATAGCGTAGCAGAGCGTTGTTCTGTCATCACACGTGCTGTAACCACATATACCGATACGATATGCGACAATATATCAAACGTCATAAAAATTTTAGATGCCTCGGTTGATTTATTTTTAGTCGATGAATCTTGTGCAGTCACGAGGCTGTCGCTCTATTGCCATATTTCCATAAGGTGACCGTGATCACGCGTGCAGTATCTAGGCACCAACATGCAGCATCGTATCTATTAGACGAGGCCACTTGCCAATTGTGTGCCGTAACTCATCTTCGTTTTCCATTGGGTGTAACTTCATGCTGGTCTTGGAAAAGTATACGTGCAGCTATCATCGCCAGCTCTGGCCATCGTATGCCAAAGACTACAATTTATGAGGTAGTGCTGGAAACAAAGCACTCGTAAAGGGAGCAAGCGGCTGAGTGAACTGCGGATGACCTCGCCTACCAAGCCCCTCCCTCTTGTTGCCGAGTGCCCGGCATCGATGGGACTTGGCAAGTTCTCCTATAAAGCCTGAGTCTGCCGCTTTTTACAATTCAAATCCTGAAACGTAAGAATCAGCGAATAGGCCTTGGTTCACCGCTCTTCATTCATTTCTCCCGCTACTGCCACCTTCACCCCTCTTTCTCTCTCTTAGCTCTCCGAGGCTTCCCTGATCAAGAGAATCGCGTATTACGAGTTCAGAGACGAATCTTATCGGACGTTATGCTGGGTGATCCTTTTCTGTGAGCCGACTTTTCTCACGCGATCCAAGGATGCGATTTCGCGATTCACATATTCTTGCTCCTTCTGCGCTGAAGGTTAAGCAGGCAGTGCCGGTAGTATTGTCCCAGTTTCTTGGCTTTGGATTACGATATTTATCTTATACTACGGTGCCTAAATGCGCGTGTATTCGTTGAACGCAAGGGGAGTTCATGGCGTAGGACGTTTGCTTAGGTGGGAAGTTACTTACGCAATGCCTCCCAATTTTTCAGATAGCGAGCTTTCAGATTTAGTCACTGTGAGCCCGCTATACGTTGTCAACCTGAACTGACGCACCATCGTTGACAGATTGTTTTGGAATGAGATCTACCATAGATAATAGAAATTAGTAGGTCATGCCGTCATATCCAGCTCGGCTGTCAGTGAGCTCTTGCGTGCACGTGCCTTACACATGTCGTGGTTCAGAGCAGGACTCTGAAGTGGAAAAAGTCGTCACCAAAGCTCTGCAAGCCATTTCTGATTGTTTGCCAACGTTGGATAATGTAACATGTTTCATTGATGCCCAGGAATATTCGTGAGGTGACTAGATTTTCGTGCAAGTCAGCTGCTTTACATAGTGCTGTCATCAGGCTGAATAATATTCTTAGAGCATTTTCAGGTAAGAAACTCCAACAGGAGGTCTTGTTAACTTAGGCAGAGAAATTAATTTCACAGTCCCTCTCACTTACAAGTGTATACGCTCGAGCAGTCCGTAAAAACAGGTGTCAGCCAATCATATTGGCGAGCGTAGTATCACCAACGGCAACTCGATAACAACCATCACTTCTTAAGAACAAACGACTTTGTAAACTTCGTAAATTTGTTCTCATTGATTGTCTATGCTCTATATAACACATAAATTAAGAATGGGATGAACTGCTCGGAAGGCGAAAAGTTAGTTTTGCCATATTGTAATATACTTCAATATTACATCGTAATGCTCTGCTTATTTATGTGTAACGGTAACGCATTATAAGAAAAGTCCGTAAACTGTTTTTACTACGCTTGTCTGCACTCGTACTTTGTTAGAACTTCTGTGTTACCCGAAATTCAGGCAACTACCATTAATGAAACATTATAAAATGAAATTCAAGAGTTTTACGGCTCAAAACGACGATCCCATTTCAAATCGTAACCTTGTGTGGGACTCGATATTGGTATTTGATATTTATATATAAAAAAACGAAGCTACTCAACTGACCCAAATTTGAGCACCAAATCTGAGTAAAGTATCTGTAGTTGCTTCCGCTGCTAAACGAGTGTTCCGTTTCTTCCCCCGAATCACGGTTGGTGCTTCGAAAGGTCTCACGGGGAAGCCCGATAAATGTCGCTGAAGTGGTGTACGAGATTCGATCAGCTGTGGCTAGTGCAACGTCGATAAATCAAGTTGATGCGTCATCGACTGATGAAAGGAGCACGCTAATGCTTTTAAAGGAAGATGAGAGTGCGAGCCAGTATGCCCATTTCAGATCTTATCATTTTCATCCGCGATTTTCGGATGCCAGAGTTCTAGGCATAACTAGGAAAAAAAAAAGACGGACGTGACCTTTAGCAACCTGTCACATCTGAACCAATGGTCATGCATGCGTGTCAAAAATGTCATAATCATCATCATCATCATCAGCCTGACTACGTCTACTGCAGGACAAAGGCCTCTCCCATGTTCCGCCAGTTAACCCGGTCCTGTGCTTGCTGCTGCCAATTTATACCCGCAAACTTCTTAATCTCATCTGCCCACCTGACCTTCTGTCTCCCCCTAACCCGCTTCCCTTCTCTGGGAATCCAGTCAGTTACCCTTAATGACCAGCGGTTATCCTGTCTACGCGCTACATGCCCTGCTCATGTCAATTTCTTCTTCTTGATTTCAGCTATGATATCCTTAACCCCCGTTTGTTCCCTAATCCATTCGGCTCTCTTCTTGTCTCTTAAGGTTACACCTATCATTTTTCTTTCCATTGCTTGCTGCGTCGTCCTCAATTTAAGCTGAACCCTCTTTGTAAGTCTCCAGGTTTCAGCTCCGTAGCTAAGTACCGGCAAGATACAGCTGTTATATACCTTCCTCTTGAGGGATAGTGGCAATCTACCTGCTATAATTTGAGAGTGCTTGCCGAATGTGCTCCACCCCATTCTTATTCTTCTAGTTACTTCAATCTCGTGGTTCGGCTCTGCGGTTATTACCTGCCCTAAGTAGACATAGTCTTTTACAACTTCAAGTGCACTATTACCTATCTCGAAGCGCTGCTCCTTGCCGAGGTTGTTGTACATTACTTTCGTTTTCTGCAGAATAATTTTAAGACCCACCTTTCTGCTCTCCTTGTCTAACTCCGTAATCATGAGTTGCAATTCGTCCCCCGAGTTACTCAGCAATGCAATGTCATCGGCGAAGCGCAGGTTACTAAGGTATTCTCCATTGACTCTTATCCCCAACTGTTCCCATTCTAGACTTCTGAAAACCACCTGTAAGCACGCGGTAAATAGCATTCGGGAAATATTTTTAGACTGTTAGGATCATATAAGCACGCAGTTTTTTAAATTGTAGTGAGAAAGCAGCAGATATATTCCGGTATGGAACCGCAAAAGGTATGAATTAACCAGATGGTGGAGTTTGAATCAAGAGGCTTTTGAATAGAGGGCCAACCGAAACATTGAATTTTGTTTGAATTAACAGAAAGTATGAATTATAGGGCTGCGGCGATGGCGTAGTGGTTGAAGCATCCGCCTTGCATGCAAGAGGTCCGTGGTTCAAATCCCGGTACCACGCAGTTCCCAACCGGATTAAAAAAAATCCGCGTGTTGATGGAACTGCATTAAGAGGCCTGGGGTGCGGCCTCACCGGCAAACACCGCCGAGAATGCACTCCCTCACCGAAGAAGGATTGGCCACCCTGGTGCAGTATCTGGCCACTACGTCCCACATGCTTACGTCAAATAACTCACGGCCCTCAGTCCCCAGCAGCTGCGAAGCAACTGGCCACGGCGGCGGTCAGATCTGCAACGCAGCAGAGGGTGCTAAAAATCTCTGTATCCGGACAGGCCGTCATTGGAACCTGAACTTGGCAACGTTTAACGCTAGAACCTTATCTAGTGAGGGAAGTCTAGCTGTACTATTCGAGGGGCTAGAGGGTGTTAAATGGGATATAATAGGGCTCAGTGAGGTTAGGAGGACAGATGAGGCATATACGGTGCTACGTCCTTTGCTACAGGGGCTTGGCAGACAGAAGAGAACTGGGAGTGAGGTTCCTAATTCACAGAAGCATAGCTGGCAACATAGAGGAATACTATGGCATTAATGAAAGGGCGGTAGGTATCGTAATTAAACTGAATAAAAGATACAAGATGAAGGTAGTACAGGCTTACGCGCCTACATCCAGCCATGATGACGCTTCAGTTGAAAGCTTCTATGAAGACGTGGAATCGGCAATGAGTAAGGTAAAAACACAGTATACTATAGTGATGGGCGACTTTAATGCAAAGGTAGGGAAGAAGCAGGCTGGAGACCATGCAGTAGGAGATTATGGCATCGGTACTAGAAACGCCAGAGGAGAGCTACTAGTAGAATTCGCAGAACGCAATAATTTACGGATTTTGAATACCTTCTACCGAAAACGAGAACACCGCAAGTGGACATGGAGGAGCCCTAATGGCGAAAATAAGAACGAAATAGATTTTATAATGAGTGCACACCCTGGAATCCTGCAGGATGTGGAAGTGATTGGCAAGGTACGATGCAGTGACCATAGAATGGTACGGTCTCGAATTCGCCTAGACTTGAAGAAGGAACGACAGAAACTGATACGCAAGAAGCCAATCAATCAGCTAGCACTGCGAGGGAAAGTACAGGAATTCAGAGTGTCGCTGCAGAACAGGTACTCGGCTCTTAGTGAGGAAAGCAACCTTAGCGTAGATACAATGAATGATAATCTGACGAGTATCATTACGGAGTGTGCAGTGGAAATTGGAGGCAGGGTAGTTAGACAGGACACTGGCAAGCTTTCACAGGAAACGAAGAACCTAATTAAGAAGCGTCAAATCATGAAAGTGTCAAGTACAACAGACAAAATAGAACTGGCAGAGCTTTCGAAGTTGATTAATAGACGTAAGGTATGCGATGTAAGACGGTATAACATGGAGAGAATTGAACACGCTCTGAAAAACGGAGGAAGTGTCAAAGCATTGAAGAAGAAACTTGGGATAGGCAAAAGTCGGATGTATGCACTAAGGGACAAAGAAGGCAAAATAACTACCAATATGGATAGGATAGTTAAAATAGCGGAGAAGTTTTACAGAGATCTGTACAGTAGCCGAGACAACCATGACCTTAATACTATAAGAACTAGCAGTAACCCAGATGACACCCCACCAGTAATGATAGAAGAAGTCAGAAAAGCTTTGGAGAGCATGCAAAGAGGCAAAGCTGCTGGTGAGGATCAGGTAATATCAGACCTGCTGAAAGATGGAGGACAGATTGCGTTAGAAAAACTAGCCACCCTGTTTACGAGGTGTCTCCTGACGGGAAGAGTACCAGAGCCTTGGAAGTACGCTAACATCATCTTAATACATAAGAAAGGAGATGACAAGGACTTGAAGAATTACAGGCCGATCAGCTTGCTCTCTGTAGTATACAAGCTATTTACAAAGGTAATTGCTAACAGAGTAAAGAAAACATTAGAATTCAATCAACCAAAGAAACAAGCAGGATTTCGAACAGGCTACTCAACAATTGACCACATTCATACTATCAATCAGGTAATAGAGAAATGCTCAGAGTATAACCAACCACTATACATAGCCTTCATAGATTACGAGAAGGCGTTTGATTCAGTAGAAATATCAGCCGTCATGCAAACACTGCGGAATCAGGGCGTAGATGAAGTATATATAAACATTCTGGAAGAAATCGACAGGGGATCAACTGCTACCATAGTGCTTCATAAAGAAAGCAACAGAATACCAATCAAGAAGGGTGTAAGGCAGGGGGACACAATTTCCCCAATGCTATTTACCGCGTGCTTGCAGGAGGTCAAAAATGTATGATGTGGAAATTAGACTGTTGAGTATTTGAGGTTGGTTACTCTTGTATTTAGCTAGATGGCTTTTTTGTCTCCTTTCTTTGCGCGTCTGTTCATACACGTGTATGTAGGGATCGAAAGAGATACTAAAATGTATTCCGGAATATGGATATTGAAATAAGTGGGCTGGAAATCTAATAAACAGTCACTAAGATACATTTGTATTTCACGTAAGGGCATATTTAGGAGATAAATTAGCGCAAAGAATGAAAAAGGTATCCTAGAACACGGATACAATTATTAGAGTACATATTATGTCGGGAATGCTCATAATTGGTAAAGGCATTTATTGAGTGCAGCATAATAATGTCAACAACTATGCACCACATTGAAGCTTGCAAGTAAACAATATTGCCCGAATCAATAACAAACGTGAGTGAATTGAGAGATTGTCGTCATTTATTTTACACAAATCTGCTTTCAACTTTCAGAATATATATATATATATATATATATATATATATATATATATATATATATATATAAGGGGAAAAAGTTTATACTTAAGGGCTGGTTCTTCCGTGTTTTGACACAATAATATTGAGACCTAACAGACAATAATGCCAAGGAATGTAAAGGGGAAGTTATAAAACCGAATGGAATGTATATGAGAAGAAAGAAAAGTAAGTGAAAGGAGAACTTGCCGTGGGCAGGAACCAAACCTGCGACCTTCGTATAACGCTTTCGATGCTCTACCACTGAGCTACCATGGCGCCCATGTTCTCAGCGACTTTATTGGGTAAATATGTGAATTTAAATGTGGCAGTGTGAGTCAGCACTCTCAGTAGCCAGGGAAGCGAGTGTGGCACACTCTTATGAGCCTGCCCACGGCAAGTCATCTTTTCACCCACTCTTCTTTTTTCACACATTAACACACACACACTCATATATATATATATATATATATATATATATATATATATATATATATATATATATATATATATATATATGTTTGTGTGTGTGTGTGTGTCTTCCTTCAGTTTCCTCCCTTTTACGAGTTTTTCGCTACCTGGATATGTTTGCAGAACAAATATTATTTTCGTGCATACACATCGCGTGATATGCTCTTGTATCTCTTGCTTCCCTACCTTCACTGCATTCACGGGATGTGGACTCGGGGAGAACGGGCCGCGTTCTGCAATGTGTCAGGAAGAGGACATGGCAACGCAGGTCAGTGGCCGCCAGGAAGCAAGGAGAAATGTTCTACGGATCCGCAGCGGTCGCTAGCCTTGAGGGTGCTACACGAGCCGTCCTTATCGGACTCCTGCGCGCTTACAAGCGGTAATTACTGCGACACGGCTGCCTGCTCATACAGCAGTCCCGCAGCCGTAGGCAAGGTCTTCGGATGGCATATCGCTCGTTTCCGCCGCGAAGAAAGCCGCGCTCTTCCGCGACGCTGGAATCTGACGTTGGCGCGCGCAACGGCAGCTGGGTGCGCGTGGGTGCGTCTGATACCACGGGTGAACCACACCATCTGCTTCTCACGAAGACCCACCAGCGTATACAAGGCGATTATTCTCACCCGTGTCGGAAGCCCACTCTATCTGGTTACGCACTTGACGGGAGTCTGTCGATGGCCCCTGAGCAGTGAGGAACGTTTTTGTTTGTTTTGATACTTTAGTTTTAAAACCGTTGCTTTCCAGTTCCTTGTTCGTTTCACAATAGCCAATGTGTCCCTAGAATAGACACACATCTTAGTTACTGAACAAGAATGTAGAAATTGCAGCCGCAGAGTGATTCGATTGAGTGCACACTTACTTTGAGGACGCTCCTAGCCCTGATACAAGTCCGCCTACCAACGGAGAGACATATCAACGAAGCGCCCCAAAAACAAGCAATGAGAGGCATGTCAGCATTCAAGCGGCACAAATCATATTTTGTACGGTACCTACGCTCGCGTTTTATCAAACAACACTTTCATAAAACCCGAGTGTAGGTGCCAGACAGTTTTCTGTTTGCAACGAGCAGTGACATTTTGTGTCATATTCTGCTGTCATATTGCACGACTCTGCCCTGTGCACAGCAAAAGGCTTCTATCGGCCCGGAGATATTTGTTTCAACGACTTTGATATTCCGCGGGATTCGTGCGCGTCGTAGAGCTCTCTCAAACGCACGGAACCTTGAATGATTTGATTTAAATGTGGGGTTTAACGTCCCAGAACCATCATGAGATTATGAGAGACGCCGTAGTGGAGGACACCGGAAATTTCGACCACCGGGGATTCTTTAACGTGCACCCAAATCTGAGCACACGGAACCTTGAAGGCCGACAAAATGAAACGCAAGCACGCGCACGCACGCACACACGCATGCACGCACGCACACAAACACAGACGCACACGCACACACACACACACACCTCTCTTACGCACTCACCTAAGACAAGGGGAAAGTCATCTTTTTCGTCTCCTTGGGTGTACTGATTCTGCCACGCCTCCCTCCGAAACCTTTCTGCACCTAGCGCAGGCTTCCCTTAAGATCAGAGGCGTTGCAAGTTTTCTGCCCTTCATTTGGCGTTGCACTGCCTCCGTGATCAGCCGACCTTTGACCAAGCAACGATGTCATGTGATGACTTCATCGTCTGAAGGCTGTGACGTCACTATGACTTCACAATTTTTTTGACATCCGTGACGTTAAGATGACGTCATCATGTGATGATTTGTTTTTTGCATTCCTTGTGTTGACGCCTCCAATGCCGGCGGTCAATTTTCGTGTTTGATGAGGTATTTAATAACAACGTGTTTTAATACCTACCAGCTAGGTTCATAATGTTCCTAGGAAACACAGCTGTTTCAACTGGTGACTATGCCCTGTATATGCGCATTTGCGGCTGTACAGAGCTACACGTGCCGGTAAGCACATTGACACTGCGCGTTCAAGAATCCGTCTATCAGCTTCTGCCGAAGTTATACAGGGTGCCCGCGCAATTTTAGTCAGTGTTTAGAAATATGCAGGAGCACGTAATTACGAGGCGACCAAATTGATGTTGCTCACCGCTGCCTGAACTTAGTCAGAATAATTTTTTGTGTTCTCAATTATTGTTTAATTACATCTGCTTAATTAAATAACTTTTGAAGGAACAAAGATAGATGAAAAAATCCAATGAGGAAGTTGTAGATCGGCTTGCAAAACGTCCAAATAGATAGTTTTGATCTTTGTATTTGTTAAGTATTAGTGTTTTTCTGCTAATGACAAATGCCTGCGAAATACAAAAAAAAACACGTGACAAACCCACTCGCGTGTCAGTGCGCACGATGATTCTAGTGCACCCTAATGTTCCACGTGTGAACGGCACGGTTCCCTCGTACCGGTTCATGACAACGATAAGCAGTCACAGCGCTTATCGTTATTATGGCCGATAGAAAAACGTGTTCATCGTAAAGCTACCACAATCGTTGCGGCCCTGAAGAGACCGCACAATGTGGCAAATGCTATGGTCGTTCGTACGTGGAACGTTAGGGAGCAATAAAATCAGTGCGGGTACTAGCGCACGAGCGGGTTTGTCACGTGGTATTTTTTGTATTTCGCGGGCATTAGCAGAAAAACACTATAGTACCTAAAAAATATAAAGTTCAAAACTGTCTAATCAGACGGTTTGCAAACCGATCTGCAACTTTCTCACTGAAATTTTTTATGGGTCTTCGTTTGTTGAAAAGCAAGTTAATTAAACAGATCTAATTAAACTATATTTGAGAACACAAAAAATAGCCTAAGTCCAGGCAAAAGTAAGTAACATGCATTTAGTCGCGTCGTAATTACGTGTTTAGGCATATTTTAAAACTCTGGCTAAAGTTACGTGGGACACCCTGTATACACATTCGGCAAAAGCTGTTGCCTCTTCTTACCCCTGGGCATGTTGATGGGTCATCAATTTTTCTCTAGAATTGTAGGGAAAGCCTGAGTACACCTCATGCGGTATTTATTGCAGTGAAAACAGATATCCGTCAGTATCTTCATGAAAATTTGTTGTCAAGAAAAACTGCTCTTCCAAGTAAATAAAGGGTGATGTTTTTACAGTGTTTGAGATACTTTTTTCTTTTGAATGACTATGGATGGTTTTGGTGTTTGTAAACAAACTGGCTCGTGCCGAACGGCCCACCCAAGCGTATACTTCCGATGCGGCACTTCCGGGAATGCTATTTCGATGGCCCCGGCAGTGTTTGCGTGGTGTGTTTCAGTTTGCTGCTCTATTATTTTTGAGCGTTCCTTTGGATGTGTTTGGAGCAACGTATAACGGCTACATGAAAGGGCTCGACGTAGCGCACGGCTCGTACAGGTGCGGCCTCTGCTGCAGGTAACACGGCTCACGTGGTCGACGGGCGCCGCGCAAAATATTCGTCGTGGCGTTCTGATGAGCGCGGCCCCCTACTCCATGTTACCTCTGACAGCGTCTGTGCAAACAGAAAATGTATAAACTGCAGGAGAAGTTTATCAGCGAACTTAATTGGGCCAGTTGGTTCTGCATGTCGACGATGTGGGTGCGGTTTGAAGGCGTGGATAGGGAATTGACAGCGCACACCTGTATTTTTCCTGTCCGCGTCTTCAAAGCGCATGCCACATCGTAGACATGCCGGAGAAGAGTTGCTCGATCCATAGTGAAGCTGTTCAATTCAGCTTTTCGATTACAACTGAAAATCTTCTTCTTCTCGAAGCCCGAACATACCTTTGTTTTCTTCTAAGCACACAACCTCAGGATAAAACGCTTATTTCTGCGCCTGTCTCACACGGACACTTTTTATACAGATCAACGGCGATCGAAATCGCTCGCGATTCCAGGTGTTCGTGTGACTGAGAATTTACAAAATGTGCTGATTATGTGATAATGTCAACTGCGGCTGGGTCACGCGAACTATTATGATTTACTCACTATTCATGAATCAAACTTTCAAGTTGAACCCACCAAAACCTATAGTCTATATGTTCACACCGAAAGATAAAGTAGCTCGAATGTGGTGATGTATATTAGCGGCAGAAAGAAAGGCGATGGTTCATTTGCTAGCACAGATAAGAGTCCACTCGCCAGCGTCGATTTCAAAAAAAAAAATCAATTGCAACGACAACGAAACGCTAACACCATCCTGTGCAACGATTCATGTTCAGCGCGGCTACTTTTTGTCTGGTGTTGTTTCGAACAGTATACATCATTTATGACACTCAAACTATAAAATAAACACTTTTGCGATTGATTTTCAGAGTTAGCTTCCACGTTTTGCTATTCATTTCAGGCGTCAGTGCGCTTGTCTGCTGCGGCTGGAAGATGGCAGCGATTAATGTTCCCGGTAACCGGGGGCCTTCGACTAGTGTTGATTGATTGATTGATATGATGGGTTTAACGTCCCAAAACCACCATATCAATGTGAGAGACGCCGTAGTGGAGGACTCCGAAAATTTCGACCCTTTGAGGTTCTTTAACGTTGCCCCAAATATGAGCACACAGGCCTACAACATTTACGCCTCCATCGGAAATACAGCCGCCGCAGCCGGGATTCGATCCCGCGAGGCCTTCGACTAGTGTAACGTCTGAGTATCACCTGTGTGCCATTAGTCTGCACTGAGCTTTACATTGCCTTTGATGAAGTGTGCAGCACAAACCTGCGCGCTCTTAGTGAGAATCCAGTTTTCTTGCGTGATCCCTGCAATGCAGGCACTCTTTCTATCGAAATCGGCAGGAAAACAGAACGTTTCGTCTAGCATATAAAGTTAGTTCGCACGCTCAGACTGCATTTTGGCTTGACACAGCTGTGCCCGAGTTGCCAGCGCTTCGTCACAATAATTATATTCGCATAAACCTTGGAAGACAAGCAGCCGCGGCTAGCAACAAAGGCTAAAACCACGCAAAAACAACCTAACCGGAAGTTTCTAGTGGTGGTTTTCCGGTTAACACAGAATGTTGCCAGAGACCGGCAGGCTCTGGCGAAACCGTCTACACTACAATCGCTTATATGGCGAAGTGTTAGTTCACTACCCTTCTTTTACCCCCATTTTTCTGTCTCTTTAATTCCCATTCCCCCATTCTGTGCGCTGAACTGTGAAGGTGTTCTCATCGAGAGAGACAGTAATGGAACTGCGCTTATTTCTTCATTTTTCCTCTTTTCAAAGTCAATTCGAGAAACAAATATACATGATCATGATACTTGAATAAAACAAACACCTGTCTTCCTGTAAAATCTGAATTAGAAACTCGCATGAAATGTAAGGTGCATATATTCACGGGGGCTTAGAAAGACATGCGAAAAAAATACATAAAAGGGGCGAAACTTGCTTAAGCCACGCAAGCCTTGAAAGCGCGAAGCTAGTCAAATTCTGAAGACTAATCTGGTTACTTCTAAGTTTTTTCTATGAGTTTGCCAGGCGATGAGGGCTGTTTATAAGTTGTTTCTTGGTCGATGCTTGCCATTAGCTATGTAGGTGCTACAGTGTTGTAGCCAATTTCAGCCAAGTTCAACGACAGTATAGCCAAGTTGTACTATATACTGCGTTATAGCCAACTACTACGATGCTAGCCAAGTACTGCGATGTTCGCGAAAGAGACAGCAATTAATAACTAAAACTCATTTCTATACAGCGAGCTTAGTCATCGCTGTCATCGTACCCATCGTATTCATCTTCAGAGAAGTCTCCTCTGATCTCGGCTCTTGAGAACTCTTCAAGCTCGTCGCTGCCATAAACAATTTTGACCATGGTTTCGTCTTCAATCCCTAGCATTTCTGGTCGTGGCTCCTTTTTCAAGGTCTCGGCTTGTTTTGCATTGCCAATTCACTGTATCATTGGGAAATCAGTCATTGGCTCGGCAGCTTGATAGCTAAGACGACAGTTACTGCTGTCGTTAATAGGACTTGGTGGAGCGTTCCACGTTAGTTTTACAGGCATCTTCATCATTAGTGCTTTGTGATCACTACGAGATGTCTGCATAGCTCGGTTAAACAAACCAAGGCTGTTCCCTATATTGTTGGGCTAACTATTGCCTTCTCATTTAGTGAACTAGTGGCCACGAGTGGAGTTTACCCCATTTTTGTGAAACATGCCTGTCTGCGATGAAGATAGTTTGTTGATGAAGATACGCTTGTTTATACGGGTAAGAACAATGCTGATGCGCGAAGCAATGAAAGGTAAGAATGAAATGGGACAAGGTGAAATAACAAGTGGCCTGAATAAAAGATCCGATGTTCATTACAAAAGCGGCTCATCACCCACAAGCCCACGATTGAGATAACATCGCTTAGTTGAAAACGTTGCGCGTACAAATGCTCATGTGACCGCGATACCAGCGAAGGCCTGTTAGAGTACACCCTTATTTTTGAATACTGACCAGCGCCGGGTTTTTTCAGAATCATGCCACCGCCATTGAAATTTGGCAACTCATAGAAGCCTCGCTTTAAAAAAATACAGAAAAGTAAAATAGTACTGACATTCTCTCTTTTTTATATTTCTTAATTAAACTGCTATGCATTGGAATCGTAAGAACAAGCTTCATTGATAAAATACCTAACCTGTTTGCAAATATTTTTTGTTCACAAATTACGCAACGCTATTGAATTTTTGATCTGCTCTTAAACACATTTCTACCGGTTCAGTTCTTTTTTGTCTGTATACTGCGTCGAAATGTGCCCCGCCGTGTTGGTCTAGTGGCTAAGGTACTCGGCTACTGACCCGCAGGTCGCGGAATCGAATCCCGGCTGCGGCGGCTACATTTCCGAAGGAGGCAGAAATGTTGTAGGCCCGTGGGCTCAGATTTGGGCACACGTTAGAGAACCCAAGGTTGTCGAAATTTTCGGAGCCCTCCACTACGGTGTCTCTGATAATCATATGGTGGTTTCGGGACGTTAAACCCCACAAATCAATCAATGCGTTGAAAAGTAACGATTGTGTTCCGGAACATTTTGTACCTAACTAATGCTTTCCATTGACTTGCTGACTTCGCTCAGTCAGTCTTCGCTACTATACAGCTGACAATAGTCCTCCACTACGGCGTCCCTCATAAGCATGTGGTGGTTTTGGTATACGCCAAATTCTAACAAATATCATTAATATTATTAGATTTCACTAACTGACGCAATCCAGTGACAAGGACAATACGTGATTTTAACAGGAAAGTGTTGCATGCCGGGGCCCACCAAGATTTCAGTGACGTGCTTTCGTCACAAAAATGGCGTCCAAAAATAACTTTCAGAAGGAAAAAAGAAATCGTGCCTATAGAAGTCGAACTCACGACCCCTTGGTCGGTGACATCAGCAGCTGGGCATGCTCTCTACTGTGTCGCGATCACATACCTCGTGCGCCTTAAAAAACACGCCTCTATATGTACCACTGCCCTCTCGCAGTTCCTTTAGTAAAGGGTAATAATGCATCATGGCTGGGGAATCCACGATAAGTTCCTTCAACGCGTCGTTTCTACGCGTCCGTCCTACGGGACGTCTTTCCAATACAAGTCAAATTTTGCAAATGCCTTAACACACTGCCAGGGGGCGACCTTACCCAAAGCATCGGCGTGGCTCATAGCCTCCATTCATACCGACAATAGTTCTGCAACGCAAACAGCTCCGCACTTGCATCATTTCGATTTAACTTTGCGTTCCCCGTTTACGTTCGCTACGCAATAAAAAAAAGTGACAGCAAAGAGCGAAGACAGAACGCGCGTTGTGTTTCCCTCTAATCGGGCAGTGGTGTTCAGTAAATCTTACAAGCCGCGAGTATATATGTGATTTTTTTAAGTTTGGCGTACAATAAGTCGTGTTCTTCTGGCTGTCACCGCTTTCTTCGGTTCCGCTTGCACCGTTAATCACTAGAGATACCACAGACATACATGACCACAAGATATATGTTTAATCAATAATTATTCATTAATCACGAAAAATAGTCTTCGGAATGAAGATGTATTGTGAAGCGTCAACGTGGATGCATTCATGAAAAACGGTGCTTAAACTTTGCTGTTATAAGGTTACACCTATCATTTTTCTTTCCATTGCTCGCTGCGTCGTCCTCAACTTAAGCAGAACCCTCTTTGTAAGTCTCCAGGTTTCTTCTCCGTAGCCAAGTACCGGCAAGATACAGCTGCTATATACCTCCACCAAACTGTTACGAGTGACTGTGTTTATTTACAGATGAGGTGAAAAGGCGTTGTGAAATAGCAGCGTACTTCTGAGACAGGCCAAGAACGCTTCCACCCAACCACACAGTCCAGGCGCCGCTCCACTACTCTTCTTCTTCTTCCGCGCCCCGTAGACTCGCGCATCTTCGTTTCATTTCCCCCGGCGGCAGACGAAGCTCGCCGAGCGAGTTAAATAGGCCTATGATGGTACTGTTTGAGGCGGGCTACGTGAACAACTTGCGTAGTGCGCGAACGCCGGTTATTGGCTGTGACTCGGGCGACAACGTAATTCACGTCACTGAGACGAGTGACTATCACGAATGGGCCGGAATAGTTTGCTAGAAACTTCCGCTACAATCCTTTTCTACGAACAGGAGTTCACAGCCACACGTAGTCACGAGGAGAAAACTCTACGGGGATATGCTTGGCATCGTAGCGACTCTTGCTGTGTTCTTGCGAAGACAATCCTCTTGAGGGACAGCGGCAATCTACCTGTCATAATTTGAGAGTGATTGCCAAATGTGCTCCACCCCATTCTTATTCTTCTAGTTACTTGAATCTCGTGGTTCGGCTCCGCGGTTAATACCTGCCCTAAGTAGACATAGTCTTTTACAACTTGAAATGCACTCTTACCTATCTCGAAGCGCTGCTTTCTTCTGAGGTATACAGTTGTACATTACTTTCATTTTCTGCAGGTTAATTTTAATACCCACTTTTCTGCTCTCCTTGTCTAACTCCGTAATCATCAGTTGTGGTTGGTCCCCTGACTTACTCAGCAATGCAATGTCGTCGGCAAAGTGCAGGTTACTAAGGTACTCTCCATAAACTCTTATCCATAGCTGTCCCCATTCTAGGCTTCTGAAAACATCCTGTAAGCACGCGGTAAACAGCATTGGGGACATTGTGTCCCCCTGCCTTGCACCCTTTTGATTGGTATTCTGTTGCTTTCTTAATGAAGCACTATGGTAGCAGTTGATCCCCTGTAGATTTATTCCAGGATGTTTTTATATGCTTCGTCGACGCCCTGATTCAGCAGTGTCTGCATGACGGCTGATATTTCTACTGAATCAAACGTTTTCCCGTAATGCATGAAGGCTATGTTTAGTGATTGGTTATATTCTGAGAATTTATCTATTACCTAATTGATAATATGAATGTGGTCGATTGTTGAGTAGCCTGTTCGAAATCCTGCTTGTTCCTTTGGTTGATTGAATTCTAATGTTTTCTTTACTATGTTAGCAATTACCTTTGTACATAGCTTGTATACTACAGAGAGCAAGCTGATCGGCCTGTAATTCTTCAAGTACTTGTCGTCTCCTTTCTTGTGTATTAAGATAATGTTAGCATTCTTCTAAGACTCTGGTACTCTTCCCGTCAGGAGACACCTCGTAAACAGGGTGGCTAGTTTTTCTGACACAACCTATCCTCCATCTTTCAGTAGATCTGATGTTACCTGATCCTCCCCTGTTTATTAGTATATTCGTATAATCGAACATGGTCTGAACAAGTATTGAACGATACACTTTTTTATTCCGGCATAACTTACATCATGTTGATGACATTAAAGGATTATGAGGGACAAAATGCAACAATGTGATCAAAGCATAACCGTGTGAAAATGCCTCAGACCGAGTACAGAACCATTGTAATAGTTCGACATGCGTGGAGTCTCCCACCAGCTCGAAGATACTCTTCAGCAAGTGCAATACAGCTACTGCTTGATGCGTATTTGCCGACTCTGTCTCATCATCATCGTCACATTCTGTTACCGGTCTAACTGCGGGTAATGACCAGCAGACGGGAAGTCACCCAGCGCATAGAACTACACATACAGTTGGCGAAAAGGGGAGTGGCTCCACTCCTCTCATCATTCCGCAACCCGTTGTTTCTCTATCACGCGCCGTGAATTCTTATGCCTTTCACTGGGAAACATTGGCTAAGTAAACAACAGAAGTGTGAAGCCCGTGCGCACCAGTCAAGATGGTCGTGTGGAGTTCTCCTCTATAGTGTTCCGCATATCGTTCCATGTGCGAGGACTGTGCTAGGGATCAGGACCACTTTCTTTATTGCAACTCCGAAAATAAGTTCCCTGCTTCGCTTTCTTCTTTTTTTCCCATAGCGGTACGCTTGAGCGCTCGCTGAAGATGTCTTGGCGTTGATGCACTAACCTGGGGCTCCAGCACGTGTGCGCTCGCACCGTTGTCGTGGTGGTTCGCGTGCTTGTATATGTGAACGCATGACACCTATTTTGAAGCGGTCGCCCTTTGAAAGCGTGCGTGGTATGATGCTCTGAATTCGGAAGGCACAGGATTCAGTTGAGTTTGTGTGTGTTCGTTTACAGACTGAGCACGGAACAAACCCAAACGAAAAATGGCAGCAAACTACGATGATGATAATGGTAATGTTCGTCTGCGTGCATGCCTACGTACTTGTATAGGAGTGTGGTGTGTGTGTGTCCTAACTGACAGATGGGTTGCAGTTACGTATTGTTATGTCACCAACCTTCGTTCAGTCTCTAACCAACAGTGGCAGCGGGATATTACGCTTACGAAGGGAAGATTTTGTGAATAATTGCCGCAATCATCACAAGCAGTACCGTGGTCAGAAAGTTTTCCAGGGGCAGAGGGAGAAAGGTATATTTTATGTATGTATGTATGTTCTAGAGTGCGTTACTATGCGTGCACGTGTATGTGCGCATGCAAAACTGAAAAACCATCACAAAACCCCTGACCCCCTCTCCTAGCTATGTCGGTGGTCACAAGCCTGCCTAGTTTTGTTTCTTTTCTCTTTAGTTTTACTCAAGCTGAAGTCGTTGGTGCTCCCTTTCCTTTTTTTCTATTTAAAGTTATAGCCTTGAATACTGTAATGCTAAGTAGTGCGCACATATTTGTCATCCGTGAAATTATAAAATTACTCCATCCCTCCGCCTCTTCATTGCCCCCAAACCAAAGCAATAGCTTTCGTTCAATACAAGTCTTAAAATATGAAAAAGTCAAGGTAGCTTAGAATCAAATGTAGTGTTAATCATCTTTATTGGGGATGTTGTAGTGAACGCATGATCTTGAAACTATGAGTGGGCTGCCAAACCAGTCTTTGGTATGTGAGAGCATCATAGCAGCTAGTTTCACTCTGGTGATAATAAATAAATAAATAAATAAACAATCAATGATGGCGATATTCGTATCTGTGAAAAATCTAACTTTGACGTGCTACGTGAAATGTAAATTGATGAGTAACCTTGTCGACACTTTGTAAAATTTTGCTGTTGCATTTTTTCTCGTGTAAATAACAAAAAAAGAAAACGCGGTCTTGTGCAACTGCTTGGAGTGTTTTTAAGCGTGAGGAATGCTTGCAGCGGAAAGCTTGTGAGAAGGTATCAGGAAACACCACGCTCAGATACGCGGCCAGTGCGGGACGTGTGTCTAATGCAATATGGGTTATTGCTTGCAGCAACAGGCCGTGACTAAGCGAGCCGGCACCGACGTCACTGTCCTGATGTTATAGCTGCGCGAAGTGAGCCGTGGCTATTCATTGATGTCGCCCGTCACGCAGGTGTCACTGAGTGGCGGCACGGCTCCTTCTCGCACACTTTAACAAGGCCGCCGGCTCTTGGCGCTGACATTCTAACCGGCGGCCAGAACAAACAACGGTGGGGAGGAGGCCTGACAGCGGTTCATGATTCGGCCTTTGCGAAAGAAGAGGCTCTGACACGTTTTGCAAGGCGGCGGCAGCAGCAACAATGCGCGCGGCGTGTCCCTCTAGAGGCGAGAGTGCCGAACGACTCAACCGACTCAGCCGCGTTTTGACATCACTTTCGGCAATAACCTGGCCCCACCCGGCGGCGGGGGTCAAGCCCCGAACATGCACACACAAACAGACGGAAACCAGCATTCCCCGGTGCGCGAACAGTACAAGCGACAAAAAACCGGTTGGCGGCGGTCGTACACGGACTGACGTGCCCGGCTCCGTCGCTCGGTACAACAACAAAGGCCAGCAAAAAGCACGGACACGACTTTTGGGAGGCCCGCAGACGTTCGCCTGCCTGGGGGGAGAAGGCGCCGGTAATGGTCGCTGCCGTGGCAGCACGGCGGGGGCGGGGAAACTTGCTTGACCTCAGAGGGTCACGCCGGGGCCTGACCCGTAATTTGGCATCCAGCTATCCGTGGGAAACACACCGGCGCCAATGGCGGTCTACCACACCCGCTCTATCGCGGCGCATGCGCACGCCGGCTCCTCCGCTAAGAGTATCGGGCCGCGACCGCGTCCAACGCACGGCCGCGACTATGGCCGCACCGCCGCGACCCGCTGGATGACGACGTGCGGCCAGGATTACGCGACGCCAGGATTTAACCCGGTCGGCCAGGATCATGACGGCGCTGGGACATGGGCCCCAGGTGAGCGGCGGCGCTCCAGAGCGGCCCAGAGCATGCTCTCCGCCCGTGGCGGAGAGAATCTTCTCGGCCAGGCCACCGGCACCAAAGGCATCGTGCGTGTCGACCGTGGTGTCACCCAGCGGATCGCGGTTGCCACAACACTCGCTCTTGAGCTCTCTGTAGTTGGCTGAAGATTAGTGCGAGGACTGACCCGCGATCGCCAGTTAGGACACACGTGCTCTTGCAATATCGATTGCTTTCTGTTTCTTTCCCACTAGTTTTTTAATTGTCTAGCTTGGTTTAATACCGCTGTCATTCACTGCGCTCCCTTACCTAGCTTTCCCACTTTTCCTTTTTATTGTTCTCTTACGCCCAAAAGGATGCAGAAACTTGTTCGCTGTTTTAGATCGAAGTTTCTTGCGAAAACATAGATCATTTCCGTCACAGTATCTCGTGGTTCAAAATACAAGTCTTCTTGAGCTTAATCCTAAACTATAACGAAAACGTAAACCATTAGGTCTTTACGCGTCTACGTTAAGAGATGTCAAACTGCTCGACGTAGTGATTCACCTAATCTGTGGTAATAATGCGTTTTTTCTTATAGTGCCCTGGTTTTTGAAAAAAAAAGGAAAACCGGAAAAAAACTAAAATCATGCCTTCTCCGGCCGCGCACTAACGAGTGCGCATTTAGGGCTATTTATTTTTTGGCTCATTCATACCTCAGCGGCATATCACGCGTCCCTTGCGCCCAAGTGACATTTGGAAGCACCGATTTGTGATTGCACATTGCAAGCGGCTTATAGCAAACTGGATATATCAGACCGCAATTGCGAATTTTTTTTAAAGCGCGTTTTAGCCTCTAACCACCGCGTCGCCATGCGTTAGCACTCGTACGTAACCAGTGGGTAGTTTTCGTTTTATTTACGTGCGAACTGAAAATAGTACAATCCAGCGCACTATATCGTGTGACTTCAGTTTATTGATTTGTTTAATTTGGGGCACACATGCTGATGTAGTCCATAGGGCATGCACAAAAAAAAAAGACTGTTAAATGAAACGCGGCCTGCAGGCTAAGTTGACCAGTTGCGGAATTCATAAGCCATGTAATGTATGGTTTCGGTTTTGACAAGCTAGAGGGGATAATTTTTTTATCTTGATAAGACATGGGTTATAGTCCAGTGTGGCTTCACAGGAATCGACAGCTCCAGCTCCATAATGTAGCGCATTTGTATGAGCATCTTCAATCGCTCTACTGAATCGGCACTGAAACCGAAGCATCTGGGGGCTCGTGCCCAATGTGTGCCGCATAAATTTTTATTACCATTTCATTGGAAACGTGAGGGAAAACGCGAAGGCCCAAAACACGACACTTTCAATTCCACTTATTCGTATCTTAGTCTACTGTTCGGTTGTCGCTTTTCTTTTGGGTGATGGCAACCTTGACGACTGACTGGGATCAGGGAAGAATAAGAGCGTCGTTGCTGCCGCACCGATTATTCCCACGGCCCATTTACAGCTTCGGCGCCCTTGGAGTAAGCATGACTAAGCATCCGGTTCACCCTCGTATGCGGCCGGAAAATGATCGCAGGACCGAAATATAGGCCATTACTCGGAGCTGATGTCACCGGTGACTCGCCGCGATGGCGCGTCTCCCCGTACGCTCTACGCACGACGCGACGCTGCTTGTAGCACGGTCACGCCGAAGCGTGATCGCTGAGTGAATGCGAAATTCTCGCGCAGCGTCGCACTCCGGCGCAGATGGCGGCGAGCGAACGCATGGCGTCAGCGAATGTACATCAACCACTTCTTTCTTTTCTTGTTACAGGACTCTTTAGGCGTAGGCATACAGTACCCGTTAGCTGAGTTTTGTCAGTGCTCTCACAAGAAAGTGCTGTGTGTGCAAGGGATCGAATAAACTGAATGACTTTAAGGCTTCAGTGACACCATCAAAGGCTTCTTTTTTATTCTAATGTAATAAAAATGAATAAAGCAGTTGTGTCGCCATATCCTGCCGACGGCTGCTATATATATATATATATATATATATATATATTAACATTGCTACTTTTGGTGAGTTCGAAAGCTCTCGTTTTGTCCTTGACAGCAGTCTTGTGCTCGCTTTCACTGTAGTTCACTAAAAATTTATCACAAATATTAGTGTCCACAACTACACTGATTTGTAGCATTTTCGTTACTGCAATTTAATCAGAGTCTAGCAAGTGGAACTCTTGTACGAGTGCCTATGCTACGATGTGCTTGCGACAGTCGAGCAACTGATGATGCACAGCTTCGTCTTAATTACCGCATGAACATAAGGAAGATGATGAACGCGGAATTCGGAATAAAGAGTGTTTCGTGCACAGCTTCGAGTCATATGCAGGTGATGCATGAGGGTGTCGACATGTAGCGAGATTTGATGGTTCTGTCGGCGTTCCAGATTCGGGTCAAGTGCGCATAAAGTTGGCTCTTTTTTGCTGTGTACGAACCAGGCGGACAAACAGTGTCCGCCCTATAGTCCTCATAAAATGCCGCGTATAATCGGATTGTGTCATGGGAATAGGATCGGCTCGGAAATAACAGGGAGCAACTTTTGCCAACTCATGAATCAATTTTAATTTATTTTGTTTGATTTCGCAGTGGCCTAGAATTCATTGGAATATCCTGTGATGTTCCTTCTGCCTCGTTCTCTCTGTGCAGGTACATTATCGCAATGACATTGAATAGCACTGGTAGTGCTCACTTCCATTCTTCAGCAAACAAATGGTGACGCAGTCATGCAGATGTTACACACTGCGAGAGCAGGCGTGGTGTATGATATCTGTACATTTGTTCAGTCATTCTTGAAGGCGCCTATACTACGAGCAAAGATGATCGAGAGCATGCGCAAGAGAATAAGCAATGCATTGCAAAGCTTCGCACACTTGTGAAACTGAAAGGATGCGCATGTGCACTCATCACGTCTGATCGCGCGATGATGCAGTTTTATGAGATCGTGGTCGTCACTCGTGCCTCCCGACTTATTTCGCATAGGTGTGTACAATTTCGTTTCTCAACAGCCTCAATGCGAAGAGCAAAGGTGTGAACCACCTCCACAGTTTTGCCCCGCCACGGTGGTCTAGTGGCTAAGGTACTCGGCTGCTGACCCGCAGGTCGCGGGATCAAATCCCGGTTGTGGCGGCTGCATTTCCGATGGAGGCGGAAATGGTGTAGGCCCGTGTGCTCAGATTTGGGTGCACGTTAAAGAACCACGGGTGGTCGAAATCTCCGGAGCCCTCCACTACGGCTTCTCTCATAATCATATGCTGGTTTTGGGACGTTAAACCCCACAAATCAATCAAAGGTGTGAACGAAGCGAGGCGTTTCGCCGAGATGGTCGGTGCCACTTTCCGCGGTTTACCTGCCAAATGGCCTTTCATCAGGGCTTGATATCTCGTTGGTGGTTCGGAAATGGACGTCGCCTTGCGTAAATGACGCACTTCAAGCATCAAATCATTCAGTCATGAGTTATTTCACGTCAGAAATGGTTTACCTAGCGTTTTTCATGCCACCGGCAAGAACAATATTTAAAAATACCAGGTCGGTCAGGGCTATCAGAACGAATGAACCATCGACGGGTTCCACCAGCGGCGTGGCCGCCATACCAGTATTGTAGCCGCGCGGCTACAATCAGAAAGTTGGGTGCCTGCGCGGCGTGTGGATCGTCTCCACATTCTGTTGGGACCTGTCTGGCCTCTGTGGGATGCGGCTGTTGGCACGAACAGCCGTAAGACCACAAATCGCCTCCGAATTCGTGCCATGTGTCCAGCGCTTCAGCCTCTGCACGTACGATTGTTACAGTGATTGTTACTCTGACTTGACATGCGTACTTTCAGTTGAGATTTCGCGCTGAGGCGGTTGTTTATAGATTCGCTTCAAGTAATTTTTAGCGCTGTATTTGAAATAGTTGAGAACTTGCCCTAACGAAAATTCAATCGCAAGATGCCTAGGAGGGTCTATAATCTCCGTTTCTGCCTTTGTTTTTTTTTGTTTACGGTGCCTGAAATTTGGCTGCAGGCAATTAGCATCGTGCTTTGCGTATTCAAAAAGTACCCTTTGGGTTAAATTTGTTGGTTCTCGAAATGAGAACGCCGCTCTCTGAACACGCCGACATAGGAGGCGTACTCAGACCAAATCAAACAACAACGTTTATTTAGCTAATTTTAGATAGACAATATTGCCTGTCGAATGAATACGTCACTACTGATCAACACGCTAAATAACTTTATGCAATATGGCAATACACTCAATCAAGCGTAAGAACAAACACAAGGTAACGTGAAGGCGGTGTCACTAACACTCGACTCACCACGAGAGGCCCACGGGAGACAGCCCGCGGCGCCGTCCCCATGGACCAACCGTGGGAAACGACCTGTTTTCGCCTTCCGCTACACACCAAAAAGAGCCTCTCATGTCTCATGTGCCGCCACCCAGCCTCGCTGCAAGGCGTCACTGCTGGCGCTACCGTGCTAATCCCAATGATGATGATGGTTAACCCTGCTCCGCCTACCACTCGATAGTTGTTAACACTAAATGTGGCTTATACGCTGGGCAGGTGTGTGGCACGAGGCGCGAACAACTTTACGGAAGGTGATAGCACACCCACAAACTTCAAGTATGCATAATGCACGCTCCTCAGCAAAATGATCGAGTATTGCCTCGCGCGCCCGGTCACCGCGAGAGGGCGCGGATTCCGCTGGTGGCGGAGACCTGGGCAGATAGCACAGAGCACGCAATTCCAACGCGCGCATGCTTTTTTTTTTACGTACGAGCAAGAATCAACGCCAGAATCTTCTGGCTGAACTGAAGGAATGATTTTTTTTCTGTTAAGGCATTTATGTTGGTGCAATTTACGAATAGAAGCACAGAAGCTGCCGCATTTTTTATAGGTAATTGTAAGGAGGTATTAATTCGTCTGTGAAAGTATTGCTTCTTATTCAGTATGCTCCGTTTTGTGTCGGTGCAAAATACCTCGATTTGAGAAATACAGAGGCATTCTAGCATTTCTTCTTTATTGTACGGGGGAAAACTTGGCTAATTATCGCCATTGAATCGTGTTGTTCTCCTATCCTGACTCAAAATTTTACTATTTTATTGCGTGTGGATAGTTATGAAGTGGTCAACCGAAGCGCAGTTACGCTTTAGGTAACAGTGCCCTAATCATGTCATTGAATAAAATACGTGAAGAGTAATTTTGCTGGATTAAAGGCTTAGATTAGCCAACTTACAATCACTCCCCACGTCTTTCACAGTGAAAGTGCCTGAGCTGTCATCGTCTCCTTTTTCGTGATCTAAATTAAGTTTTGGTAGCACAATGGCAATATCAGTGTCAGGCTCCTTCACTGTAGTCTCGACTGCATCGAAATCAAAGGGTCACACATGCAGCAGAACCGCATCTTTCTAATGAAAACTAAGTATTTGCTGAAGTAGGCAACTAAGGAAACAAGAAGTGCAGATTATCACTGCTATGTAACACCACAGTGTTTCATGCCAAATGCATGAAACTCTGAACGCGTGTTGCGTGATTCTTCAACAATCAAATCATTGCGATGTTTTCTCTTACATTGTTCAAAGTATTCACAGAACACCGTAAAACTCACAGTGCGAATGGGCGACTATAAGTGACCAAAACGCGCCTGTAACCAGACCGTGGTCGTCGCAGAACCGGCGACGTTCAGTCTAGACATAGTCTAGACGCATGGCACCCGCCTGCTCTCTCCTCCCTGTATCCTGCTTCTGCGGTTCCACAGGAAGATTCTTAAAACGGCATTCCAATGAAAAGCAGTGCTAGTTCCTCGAAAGAAAAGAAAAAGCAACCCTTTTAATCGAGTGTAACCCCTGAGCGTAGAACGTGGCAGTCGTCTGACTTCGATTGTTGATCGGGCTGTTATATTTTTTTTTTTTGCCAGGGCCCTCCATCCTATACAGCCGGCAAACTTTCAAGCACAGTAAGTTTTCAGCACATGCGGATTTCTCGCAGAGGCATCGCGATTATAAGTGCTTAACATAGGCGGCGCAAATCTACATTAAATAAAAAAGCCCGTTTGAGAACATAGACGCCCCAGCATTGACTTTGCCTCTCGTACATTTTGGCCCGACAGTCCCAAATGAGCGCAAAGTTATGTGAAAGCGCAAACCCATTTTTTTTCTCCTCGCTACATGCAAGCTTCGCAAACAGCGCGGCAGCCTTTTCGACCATACGAAGGAGCGCCGTGGTGCGGAGAAAAGAGCGGACCACGCCCACCTGTGGAAACACGCTCTCTTCGTGCGATTGGCCCGGCTGGACAGAAACCCGCCGCGCGCACGCCATCTCGGAGGCCATGATAAAAGTTAAACATGCTGTGCACATGTTTTCTTTCAAGCATGCATCTAGAAAACGTCCTGCTAAAGTGCAAAGCGAACGCTTCGTGTTTACCTGAAGCGACTACGGAATGCTGTATTACGTGAGAACACATTCAAACTGGGGAACGCCAACGATGACTCTGGTTTGGACATGAAACAAAAAAGCAGTGAAAAAATGAAAACACGGCATAAGCAAACCGCTGTGTATAACGGTATTTGCAATCGTACGGGGTACATACCAAAAGCAAAATGAGTGTGTCGATTAAGTAAACAGCGCTTAGTTAGTCTCTTAGATTGTCCCGTATTTCGTGCTGTTTCTAATTCTCTTGATTATATACCAACCGGCCCAAATAAATATCCTAGTGCAATTATTAAAGTTTATTGTTATTATCTGTATACCACACTGAAATTTCCAAAATAGGCTTCTCCTGCGTCAGTACAGTGCTTCCGGCAAGATTTCTCTGCCTCGAAAGCATCATGGTTGGTCCCTTTCGAAATGTTTGAAATGTAGCTCATGGAGTCTAGGTGTAAGCTTCATAGACATTGTCGAGTTTCCCGAAACGTTGGCTTTTTATGAGAAACCTAACGTTCCGTGAAGCAATTAAGGCCAAAGGTTTTTTTTTATCACGGCAAATGTTCCCACCGCGGTCTTGTGGAGTTTGACACAGAACGAGCGCTGCTTTACGGCTTCCAAGAGAAATGAAAACGAGTTTCACGGAAAAGCCTATTTTCACTGAGAGACGACGCATGCGTAAGCTGACTGCCCCTCGCCGACCTCAACCAGTCCTTGCACAGTGCGACGTAGCGTCACTTCACACTATGATCGCTCACATTACTTTTCGGGCAGACCACATATGCGGTGTTTATTGTACTTTTATCAGCCAATGTTTGCTGCCTACCATATGCGATGCTGAAAAGAGTATTGTCTACACACGTGGCACGGATGCTTAATATTAAGCACTGGGTAAGCAGTTAGCTCGTCAGTGAGCTCAACTAACCAAACTATTCTCACTAAGCTATCCACAATTCTTGGTCTTAAAAGGACGAGATTCCGTATTGAGTGCATCAAGAACAGATATCATTGGTCTGCATATGTGTTCGTGGTGCTAAGGAAGTCGTATTGCGAAGGGACACAAAAATATAAATTAGTTTAGACTGATAAATTATGCACTGAAATATCATTGATTTGGCCACCTTATGTTTGATAATAGATAAAAAAATGAATGTTTAAAGTTTCCCTTTTTTTTAAGTTTCCTTCAGAAATCTCTGCTGGTAACGCCACCGATTTCAAAGCTTTATTTATCGCACTTTGGCCACATTGCCTTAGCTAAATTACCTTTACCTCGCATGTTAGGTCTCTCACTTTATCACAAGACAAAGTACATAATTTTTGTAAACTAGGAACTATGTAGGCCCTAATAGGTGCCGTCAAAGTTTATGATGCCTCAAGTAGTAGTGCGAAAACACAATGGCGGCCTTTCGCCTCCTGCAATTGTTTTTGTGCGTTTGCTCGCTGGCCAAGCATCTTCATGCCGCAAGTTTGGTGTTTTTGGTATCGTAAAAAACAAAATATAATGCGAGAAAGATCTTTTTATATTTAAAGTATTCATTTTTTTAAATCTTTTGTTTTTAGAAACCCTTTAGGTTAGTCACTGAATAGTCTGGCTAGCACCGAATGAATACACACTGCAAATTCACGGCTCGCAACCATAAACACTGTTTTGTTCGTTTAATTCCGGGTAATAATTCTTTTTATATATTTATTTTGTTGTGGTACGTGCCACGGTGGTTCAATAAAAAATGCGCACACGGTTTTCTTTTTGTTGTTTATTGCCGCTTACAATTCTGTTTGCAGAAAAAAAAACATCAGCATCATAAAACGTCAATAGCAATGTTTTTGCTCCAATATAAGGATGTCTTTCGTACCTGGCTGTGCGAATGCAGCATGCTTACGCAGCGAATAATAAACCGAGAAGATGAGCGCCGGAAAGTTCGACAATTGGGCTTAGAGCAGCAATAAACTTGTTTCGTATCGCAAAGATGCGCACAAGGTGAAAACCAGTTTCCGGTCGTGCGTCGTAATGCCTCGGACGTAGGAGAAAAGGATTTTCCCACGTTTCTCAGGGGCTCGAAAAGCGTGCAATACTCTTATGTACAATTGTTGCAAAAAGCAATCACTGTCGACTTTCTTTACCAAAAATATGAAAAGCACCTCCACAACCTAAAAGGTAAAAGAATAAAGATGTGACAAAAAATGCCCCTATACAACGCAGCTTATCAAAGAGCATGTCTTAGCAGAGATCATCGTTGAGAAAGTGTGTGAACCTAAAGTGATGTCTTCGTCCCGGCCTTTATAAGCGTTTACAAAAAATGCCCCTATACAACGCAGCTTATCAAAGAGCATGTCTTAGCAGAGATCATCGTTGAGAAAGTGCGTGAACCTAAAGTGATGTCTTCGTCCCGGCCTTTATAAGCGTTTCCTTCGACTCCGGAGATCCAAGGTACCAATGTTATGTCATATTTTAGAGAGCTTGTTTTACTCGCATTGTTCTTATCTCTTGTGCAAAAGACAAAAAAAAGAACAAACGGGGTGCTTGTGCCATCTGAATTCGCAACTGCGAGAGTTATTTTTTTACCTGAACTGCGCCACAAAAAATACGACCAAGAGCATTGCTAGTGTCGACTAGTCCAACTCGTAATTTTTTTTTCTTTTACGACTGGCGTAAACTCCTCTCCGTTGGGTATTCTCTTCAGTTTTCTTCGAGAGTAGTTATAAACTTGAAGTTAGGCTTGCTTTTCCTGCTACCTTTCTTAAGCACTAACTATGGTGATCACAACCGAGTTAATTCGTCATCCGTATCCTGTTGATTGATATGTACGGCTGAACGTCCCCAAACCACCATATGATTATGAGAGACGCCGTAGTGGAGAGCTCCGGAAATTTCGACCACCTTCGGTTCTTTAACGTGCACCCAAATCTGAGCACGCTGGCCTACTGCATCTTCACCTCCATCGAAAATGCCGCCTGCGCAGCCGGGATTTGATTCCGCGACCTGCGGGTCAGCAGTCGAGTACCTTAGCCACTAGACCACAACGTTGAGGCATCCATATCCTGTCGTCTGGCTAAACATAAGCTAATTTAGTGGCTGCGCTGCCAATCCCAGCTAACATTATTATACATTTGCGCTGTATTTTATCATCGTACGAAAATAAGGCATTGCCAATGAGCGTGTTTCTGGCCCACGTGATAAACGGGCATAAACATGCAATTCATGCACACACTCAATACCATGATGACGATCGCAAAAGCGCACGAGCATACAAATAGAAAAGCGCGAGATATTCAACTGTCCCAATATATAAAGGCGTGACTGGAACATGTTGCCACAGAGTATAGGTGTTACGTTTGAATCTCAGAAAAACGCACTGAGCTCGAGAGCCATATTAGCGCCTCAAGTAACACCGCCTACCACTGCGGCCTTAATTTCAGAAAAGTCATCTTTTAGCTGAAAACCCACTGCCCACAAAGCCGTACCGGAATTACGAACAATGGCATTGTTCTGCCGTCGGTAGCGTTCGCAGTCTGCGTATGTTGTTATTATTTGTCACGTGCCTTCCTCCTCCTCTTCCTGTTTTTTCTTCGAGCGTTGCTGACCCGGAACACGCTGGTTCGATCCCAACATCGGTGGTCATATTTTGATAGAGGATAAATGACATAATAAATGAAAGTAGTGCAACATGGGACATAGACGAAGACGAGGGAACAAGTGAAAGCGCACACTTGTATACTTGCGCTTGTGCGCTTATACTTGTTCCCTTCTCTTCGTCTTTTTTCCCATGCTCGGCCACTTTCCTATGAAATGCAATAGGTTCGTATCTAGTGTGCTATTTCAGCGCACGTTAAAGAACCTCAGCTATAGTCGAAGTTATCAGGAGCCGTACACGGCGTTAGCCTGAGTCGTTTTGGGAGGTTAAACACAACAAACCAACCTTCTCTATTCGAGCGGGAAGGCGTGATGTTCATTCCAAGAAGCAACAGCTATCTTTTTGTCTTTTGTCGGGTTTGTTTACCTTATATGCCGGTTAGTAATGAATAATAGTTCAAGCTTGCTAGCCATGACGAGATCGCGGTTATGTACTTGGCACGTAAGCATGTTTCTTAAGCAGTGTCCGTGCACGGCGGGAACCTTTTTATACCAGTGGCGGCGAGATAGCTTAGTTATGAAGGTATCACTTAAGCTTGATATATATATATATATATATATATATATATATATATATATATATATATATATATATATATATATATATATATATATATATATATATATATATATATATATATATATATACTCTAAGGCTCATTTTCGTGTTTGACACAATATTCACACGAGATCTAACAGAAAATAAATGCTAGTAATAATGCAAGTATTGTTAAGAAAGAAAAGTTGGTGAAAAGATAACTTGCCGTGGGCATGCAGGAACCGAACCAGCGAAAGAATATTGGTCAGCTGCCAGCTCGTAATACCTTCACGTGCTACGTGACGTCAAACAGGCTCTTAAACACTCACCGCCATGGCTATTGGTGGCGCTGACTACACTCCCACGTGTAATTCACATATATACCCAATTAGTGGCTGAGGGGATAGCCACCGTGGTAGCTCCGTACGCGTTATTCGAAGGTTGCAGGATCGGTTCCTGTCCACGGCAAGTCGCAAGTTATCTCGTCATCTACTTTTTTTTCTTAACTTTCACGTTACAATTTAGTCTAATAATTTCCATTTCCCCTATGCCTTCGTTGGCATTATTGTCTGTAAGATCTCATTATATATATATATATATATATATATATATATATATATATATATATATATATATAATATATATATATATATATATATATATATATATATATATATATATATATATATATAAAAGGGAAAGAAGTGTATACCTAAGGGCTCGTTTTTTCGTGTTTTAACACAATATTAATGAGATATAACAGACAGTAATGCCAAGGAATGTACAGGGGAAGTTATTAGAACCAATGGAATGTAAATAAGAAGAAAGAAAAGTGGATGAAAAAATTACCAACTGTGAGCAGGAATCGAACCTACGACCTTCGAATTACGCGTTCGATGCTCTTTCCCGATATATAAGGGAAAGAAGTGTATACTTAAGGGGTTTTTGACACAATTTTAATGAGACCTAACAGACACTAGTGCCAAGGAAAGTATAGGGGAAGTCATTAGACCAATTGTAATGTGAATGCGAAGAAAGAAAAGTGGGTGAAAAGATGGACAGGAACCGAGCCTGCGACTTGCACTGCCAGTATGAGACCCTCATTATTGAATAAGGGAAAGAAGTGTATACTTAAGGGCTCGTTTTTCCGTCTTCTTGACATAATAATAATGAGATCTAACAGACAATAATGCCAATGAAAGTATAGGGGAAGTTATTAAACCTATCGTAATGCAAGTGTGAAGAAAAAAAAGTGGGTGAAAAGATAACTTGCCGCGGACAGGAACCGAACCTGTGATCTTCCATTAACGCGTTAGATGCTGCGGGTATATATATATATATATATATATATATATATATATATATATATATATATATATATATATATATATATATATATATTTATTTATATATATATATATATATATATATATATATAGTTTGTGTGTGTGTGTGTGTGCGCTGCTCTAATTCAATTCATATACGCTGTCATAGGACAAGAACCAGAGTGTCATTGCATTCGGTCAATTATAAATTGAAATGTTGCGGCCCTTTCGTGTATCGATGATTTGTAAGTCACATGCTTTTTGAAGACACTGAAGAATAAAAAGAATTGAAATTTTGGAGAAATATACAGAAGAGGTGTAGGCAACTCAGTATCCATTATTTTCCTCGGCGTACCAACGACTGTGCTGAAAGTACGCTGATTGTACAGAAGACAGTACGCCGCATGTCTTACTGTGGATCATAAATTGCGTGTTGCCTGTATGACTACACTAACTGCTGCATGTTGGGAAGTATTCTTGGATTTGTTAGTGGAGGCCACGTAAGCTCTGTACCGTGACACTCAAATTGTTCTTCCCATCAGCGAAATATGCTGTGGTACTAAATAAGAAGGGAAATAGTTTTTCAGAAGGCATAAGTCTGACCTAACCCTTTCTGAATCGACTATTTCTCTTACACTTACATTTACAATTTGACTGTACGATATTTAGCGCAATTTAGGGTGACTTGTGAGTAGCGAAACGAGCTGTAAGTAATATTAATAAAAAGGATCAGCCGCAAATTACGTTCATAATAACACACATGCACAAGTGCTTTCGGTATTGTGTGAGCACACAATTGGTTGTACTCATGTTCTAGTATACTTGCTTTTAAAGTTGTGGATGACTGCGAGAAAAGTTTCACATTCTGCGGGCGTAACTAAAAAGCTTCTCGTATTCAGCGCAGGTCGGGATTTTCTCACAAACACAAGCACAGCAACGTTGCACATTTACGGCGAAAGATCACGGCTTGCAAATATATCCTTCGTTCATAATAAAGTAGCTTGTTATCGAGTATTGTAAAGATGAGGGTACTTATCAAGAAAATTGCACGATTAAGGAGACGTCTTCGTCTGTCATGGATAGTTTATTCAAATATATAACTTATTAAAAATAGTTTTCCACCAGGGCAGTTGATTATGATTACGAGACATGATTGTTGGACTATAGGAGTTGCTGTAAAGGCACAATGAAAACCCTTTTCATGGGTCCAAAAGTCATACAAATGTTAAGTGGTGACTCTGTGAGGATATCGTGATCATCCGAGAAGCAAAATGCGGACAGTTCATCGTTTATTTTCGTGCGGTGTCAGAAAATGTAAAAACTTAGGGTTACGTAGAAAGAAAAAAAGCTAAAGAGCTAGGTACCACCTAGACCCATGTATAGTCTTTTTGAATACGGTATGCAAATTTGGCACAGCCATCCTGCGTTTTATGCTTTTCTTACCTAGGTGTTGTGTAATGTGCTCTCAAAAGTAAGGTAGGTACATGACGAAAAAAATGGCGTATTCAAAAACAGGTACCTGTGCTCTTTTCCTAGTGGCATAGGGGATGTTGTAAAAGAAGCGTTTGAGAGGGAGCAAAACAAGAAGCGTCGTGGGCGTAGGAGGTGTCATTCAGTGGCAGTCACGCATGGCTCTGTGTTTGGTTCGGTGTATGTCTTCAGCGACCACGCAGCTGCGATGCGCAATGTACTACAACGAAGGTGAAATGCCTCAGTGCTACGGTGGCCTCGAAAATAAATTTTCCTTTCTCCGTTCGCGAGATAGTTATCAGAATAAAATATGACGTCAAATTGCCTGTATGGCGAAATTCTCCCTAAATGTTACTATGTAACTTGCGCTTTTGCCACTTTGTGAAAATGAATAATCACGCCTTACCTAACAATCCGGGACTTATATTTAGAATAGTTAATTAATGGAGTAAGCTGGGTGTTGCGACTCGCGTCCTGTGAGTCTGGCTTTTTAAGTAAAATTTTGGTAAATGCATTGGCGTAAAGTTGTTGACATTTTTGCCTCTTCAATAATAATAATAATTAAATCATGTTTAGCGAGCAACGCGATCCTGATCTGCAGCAAAACTTCGTTCCAATTCTATTCATTTTCTTTTCATAGCTGGCTAGCTATCCACATTGAGCGTAAAATCAAGATTAGGTATCATGTTTGTGTCAGCTATAAACATGAATTATTCAAAGCTCGCGCCGAGAACTTGCTCCACACACTATTAGATGAAATTGGCAGCTTTTCATTGTCTTTTTCATTCTCCTTTGATCCGTGCTGGTAATAAGGGTTTTTAGGATGGCTATACGGTAAAACATTGCAGAGAGGGGGGTGCGATCAGAGGTTATATTTCGAAGGTAGCGATTGCTGTCCGTATTACGGGAATATAGACACATTGTGCGCCATCACCCTTGCGTTGGCTTTTTGGTGGTGTGTTCTGTAACCGAAAAAATATCAGTGCGTTTTAAAAGTTTGTGAACGAAGGGAGAAACTCGAGGCTGTTTGCGTCTGGGGTGTTTTCAGTGATTCATAAAAAAAGCAGTAGTCAAACGTGACAACAAGCACATGCACACTAGCGATTCGTAAGTCTTTGCTAAGCGAATAGCCTGATTTGTCACAAGTCGAAGAGGGGTAACCTTGATTATCTCTAAATAAATTCGAATGTAAGTTTAAATGCACTCAGATAACGTACGTGCTCCATTTAAGAAAGTTTGATTTTCAAAAACGGATGAATGTGATGTGTTCAAACAAATTATCCAACCGAGAATTGTTTATTGAATAAAGCATGAATTTGCTCGGTTCAACTTCAGCACGTGAGGGTCTTGATACAGTAGCACTAAATTATTGTTGAAAAAAAAAACTACCTACGTCACGTGTTCATCATACGCACACACAGCGTTTTGGGATTATTCAGATCATGCGCCCCGCCGCAGTGGTCTAATGGCTAAGGTACTCGGCTGCCGACCCGCAGGTCGTGGCATCAAATCTCGGCTGTGCGTGCGGGCGCGTGCTTGCGTTTCATTTTGTCGGCCTTCAAGGTTCCATGTGCTCAGATTTGGGTGCACGTTAAAGAATCCCAGGTGGTCGAAATTTCCGGAGCCCTCCACTACGGCGTCTCTCATAATCATATGGTGGTTTTTAGACGTTAAACCCCGCATATCAATCATTCAATTATTCTGATGACCACATATTTGTAGCTAGCAAGTCATGACAGCCCACACACACGTTAAGGTCATTGGTACAGGAAACCTTTTATGATTTCTGCATACAATTGGGTCCCCATCTGCTCTCATACCTCCCACATTCATTGCTGAGCGCAGTGCTTGCGTTGATTGATAGACATGCGGAGTTGAACGTCTCAAAACCACCATATGATTATCAGAGATGCCATAGTGGAGGGCTCAGGAAATTTCGACCACCTGGGGTTCTTTAACGTGCACCGAAATCTGAGCACACGGGCCTACAGCATTTTCACCTTCGTCTAATACGCAGCCGCCACAGCCGGAATTCTATCCTGCGACCTGCAGGTCAGCAGCCGAGTACCTTAGCCACTAGACCACCATGGTGGGGCGATTACAGTGCATGCGTCACAGTAGACAGTTACAATGTAATCAACAGCGAAACTACCCCGTACTTCCTTCCTTTCCTGCATGCAATTTTTCTCGGAAAAAACAACCTTTCACAGCTACAAATATGGGTAACAAAGCACTTTTAAAAACTGATCAACTTAACCGGCTTTACTTCAAAGACCAACATAACGAACTTGTTGGTTGGTTGGCACTGGATATTTTAAATTGTACTAAAAAGAAACGACGCAGTATGGCAGCGCTGTGTCCTTGTGTCTTCCGTCATCATGCGCCGCTTCTTTTCACTAAAACTTAGTTTTTGCCTTTGAGGGCACACCACATTCCAGCCCAGGGAAATAAAGTTAGGAGACGTTTTCGTAGCCAGCATGCAGCATACGTTTGCAAGCTGCCTTTGGACTACGTACGACGCGTTTGCTTTGGGGAAAGCTACTTTAAGGACACTAAAGACACTGAGTGATGCATGATGTCTAATGGATAAGCTGAGCTGTCAATTGTCGAAAGAAACTTGATTCGAAAATAGTGCAAAGAACTCTCATTTGTGTAGCATTGATCCCGGCGTAGAATTTAATATTCCGGTAAATGTTAGCTGATTTTTAGAGAAACAGTCATTTATAGGCTTCATGCATGGCCGACACGAAGGCCTTCCTGTATAGAATAAGAAAATCTGACAGTGATACCTGCTCATGTGAAGATGCCGAAGAAGACGCTGAGCACATTTTTCTACACTGTAAAAATTATGATGAACCTCGAAAGATACCTTTATGAAAACTAAATTCTTTGGATAAGCAGCCCTCATCAATAGCATTAATCTTGGGTCCATTGCCAAAAAGATACCTAAAAAGCACTGCTGTGCGTGGAGTAGTTGAATTTCCAGATTGAATGATTTATCTGTGGGGTTTAACGTCCCAGAACCACAATATAATTATGAGAGACGCCGTAGTGGAGGGCTCCGGAAATTTCGACCATCTGGTGTTCTTTAACGTGCACCCAAATCTGAGCCCACGGGCCTACAGCATCTTCGCCTCCACCGAAAATGCAGCCACCGCAGCGGGGATTCAATCCCACGACCTGCGAGTTCAGCAGCCGAATACCTTAGCCACTTGACCACCGCGGCGGGGCCTAAATTTCTTGAGCAATCAAAAATAGCACAAAAGTAATAAATGAGAAAAAATGTTTTTGAGTTATTGTTAACCGGTATGTCTCGCTACAATATTCTTCTATTTTAATTTTGACAGAGAAATCTTTGCGCAAAACTTATTTGTTGCAGTTACAGTGCAACACTTCAGAGACTGCACCAGGGAGACATGATCACCTTTCACGACATTTCAGTGAACTTTAATGTTTTGTACGGACATGTCAATTCCGTGAATCCTTGTGTATTTTTTAAAATTCTGTGTTGCATAGACAGATTTTTGTGTTCGGGAACTTGAACTTAGTGCGTGACTGTTGTACTACGTTTCTTTGTATAACCTTGTGTGACCTTGTGTGTGTTTTTTATTATGCGATGGCGACTGTTGCGCTACAACAGAGGAATAGCCGGCGACACGCATCGGCACCAACCTCTCCTTATACTCGTTTCAAAAAAGACGTTCCATGCGCTTAAAAAAGTGAATCGATATGGACCCAACAGAGAAGTTTGAGCTGAAAGCGAGATATGTTTTTATGCGCATTCCCTTGCATTAATACTACACGTACTTAAATGATATGTCAATGTTGTTACTAGTCATCGATGTCTTGCTTTGCTGCATCAAAGTTTACAAAAACATGACGCTTTATGTGGAGCAGTCGCGTACATTCGCAAAATATATTTTCCTTTTATATAAGCGAATTGCGCAATATGTCACTGCTGACATAGCGTGTGCTTATCGTATGGCAGCGGTCGAGAAAATAGAGTGTCCTAAACTTAGCTAGAGGGTACTCTGGCACTGCGATCGTTCAGTGATCATGGGATTGATGGGTAACACACAGATTTGCTTAGCCTTCATGTTTGCAGGGTTGGAACGCACTTGTGGCTTCTTTCATTGCAATGTTTTCGTTTTCTTTCGATTAAAAAATGAACTGTTTGGAACTTCGTGACCCGATTAGAAATGGTGAGCCTAAAATGTTAAAGTGGTGAAATACAACTGCTGAACATTTGCTGATTGCCGTCTCGTAACAAAGCAATTACAAGCCATGTGAAGCCAAATGGAGCCAAAAGAACAAAGGTAAAAAAAATCCGTGTACTACCCATCATTCCCATGCTGGCTAAAGCGCCATGCATTGCAACTATACCATAAGCACCAGCGCCAGAGGTTCCTCAAGTGAACTTATTATAAAATCTATGGTCGAGAATGTCGGGTCTCTAAATGCCGATCTGTCAGGAAGAGTTGTTACGCAAGGGCGGCTATGCGAATACGAACCCACAATACTGTTTGTATTTATCTGCTGTATGCCAGACCTTGCTCTTGGTCATCACCGCTGGCGCTTCATAAGTGATTCATGATGGCAAATCAAAAAGCACATCAAGATACGAATAGCACGTGATTGACTTAAGTCATGCGTGCAACGTGCGTGAGCGGCTCGTGTTGCAGTGGATGCGCATCATGTCATCAGATCCAGTACAGATGTTGAGGCACTCAGGCTACGTGAGATGGTGGAGAACGCCAAGTTACAGACACCATACACTATCTCAAGGTGCTTAGCAGTGTAAAATAGCGCAAAAAACGCGACGACACAGGAAGAAGACAACAAGATTTTTTGTACTAGTGCTTAACAGTCTGTGTAACATTGAAACATAACTGATACTTCTCTCTTAAGAACCGCTTAACCTAATACTTCTCTGTTGAAATTTTCATTGATTGGTTTGTGGGCTTTAACATCCCAAAACCACCATATGATTATGAGAGACGCCGTAGTGGAGGGCTCCGGAAATTTCGACCACCTAGGGTTCTTTAACGTGCACCCAAATCGGAGCACACGGGCCTACAACATTTCCGCCTCCATCGGAAATGCAGCCACCGCCATCGGGATTTCATCCTGCGACCTGCCGGTCAGCAGCCAAGTACCTTAGCCACTAGGCCACCGCGGCGGAGCTCTGTTGAAATTTTGTGACCTACCAAACAGAACATGCACATTGAACAACACAGCGTACAATAATAGACGAAGGACAAACAGCAAAACTTTCTTGTCGCTGACAGCGAGGTTTTATACTGTGAAGATTTCGGTTCTTCGATCGCGTTGCACGGTATTCCTCAATACTGACAACCTTAGCTATATGCTAACGAGTCACTTGATTTTACGGATTGTACACGCTTCTGGCAATGTTGTGTTGCTAGCAATATATCAATCAGTAATTTGTTACTCGGGATTCTGCTAAAAGTTTCGTTTTGCGCTGAGATGGTTCGTTTCAGTGAAAACAAAATTGTGGGGCTTTAAGCTTTTAAAAGTCCAACCAGACACGCTATCCTCTGCGACCGAGGTAGGAGCTCTCAAAAGGTTCAAAAAACCGAAGAGCACACAGACCTTGATGACACGGGTGAACTTCCCAAAATTAAGTGTTCATTTTGTATTCATGATTGTTTTGAAAGCCTTACCCTTATCTGCAAAGAGCAGATCCTCAGAGAAACGCATAAACTCGAGCTGCGAAAAAGTTACGGTATATAAACAATGCCGCTGGAACCAACTTTGCGAATAGGGGACTCATCGCCGCCCGAACACAGAGACTAATCTCCTCTTGGAAATGTTTTCTCCAGCAACATTCCTTGTTCCACAACTTCTCACCACTTGTCTGGACACACGCATTACAGCGTTTTACAAATAGCCAGCGTAAAAGGATGCAATTTGATGGACGAATGAAGGCAAAGTGAAAGCGGATGTTACAAAGTGGAGAAGAACACTGAAACTTCGCAAATTGACCCGTCTATATCACCGCTTGAGCGATGTAGTATTTGTCAAAAACGAGAAAAAAAGGCGGAAGGAAACTTAAGGTGAGAAGGCAGGAAAAATAAACAGGAAAATTTCATCTTAGGCATACCTCACACTGGGGGATCAGAGACGCATAATGAAAAGATAAGAAAAGAAAGAAGAAAAGAAAAGGAAAAAAAGGAAGAGTCAGTGAATGTGGTGCAGTGGGCGGGACTGCACCACAAGTTGAATGCATTCGCGTCCTCGAAAACCACTAGACTTCCTTCACTGCCTTATGGGCCGTCCAGAAATGTTGATGATGTAGTAGTAGCACCTGCACGGTAAATGACTGGTCATCCAGTCACCGCCGTGCGTTGGAAAGGACTACTGAAATAAATAGAGAACTTTCCTTTCTGCTTTCTTTTACAACAGTCTAACTACCTTTATGGTGGCCTTCATAATGTAACAAACATAGTTTTGATATTTTACACCACAAGATTGCACAGTGGTACTGATGAAAGCCGCAGTGGTAGGCTCTTGCACCTACATCTCTCTGTAGTTCGTGCACATAAAGGAGGGATCACAGGGTTTGGTTTTACAGTGAAGCTGTTGAACACACATAAATTGTGTGAATTGAAGTACTCACCCCTGCTCCACTACATATGATGAAGGAAACAGTTAGCCCGACGAGTGGCTATATGCCGCCAAATTTGTGCAGCCTATCAAATTATCATAAACGGCTATGTGCTGCATAAATTTGGGAAATCCACTACTCACAACTGTTCCTCTAAAAATGAAGAAGGCAACAGCTGACGCAACACTATAGGGAATGCATGTGTGCCGTAGAAATTCGGGCGGCCTGTCAGAAATTGCCATCATTATAATACCACTGAACTTGCATTCCCAGGATTTGGGGATATTTGTACGAGGCGCCGTCTGGCAGTGGCAGCAACGTCATTCTGCCATATAAATGAATATGAAGTAGGTGAGGAAAAGCTACTTATTAAGAACAACTCGAGGTTAAATGCAGCAGATACCCTTTCGGACATTCTGGCAAAATTGCAGTGTCCCACTACGAAATGTGCAGCTTCCCAGGAAAATCGAACAGCGCCCATTAGAAACACACAGGTCCCATTGTAAAATACTAAATACTCTGGAAAGCCTCGCGTTTTCTATTGCGACACTAATGTTTGCACAATGTTCACAGTGGGTTTGTGCTGCATATGACAGGGAGTCATTTTTTGTAACTATAGCATCTTCGTCAGATGTGACTTTTTCGCCTATTTCTCATTCAGTTACGACAGGCCACTGCTGCCGCTCACAAGAGCTGGCGTACGTGATGAAATCCGGGTCATGGTAAACTTTCTCACTACTCACCACTGCAGTTTGCCAGAAATGAAGAAAACAACAGTTAGCTCAACTTCTTCATCTCTTTAAAATCACCTATACCATTCTTCAACTAACATTTCTAAATGTGAAGTCGCATTTTTGGTCAATCCCCCAGAGTGCGTGCGTTTTATATACTGAAGGAAAACAAGCAAACAAACATCATTGTGGAACGGTAAAGGCAGCTGCAGCTGCGAGACAACCCCGAAGCGATGGAAGGCGTATACACCAATGAAGACCTGCCCGTAGATCTGTAAGAGGGAAAACACTTGCTTTCAGCGTCAAATTATGTTTCCAGAGTTTAGCCATTCATGTGGTGTCGGTGACTGCGGTTGAACTCGAACCTCCCTTCGTTAAGACTCAACATAGAAATAACCTAACATTAGCTAGCTAAAGACTAGCAACGACTTATAAGTAGCCTAGAAACAACTACATGAGTCTTCATAATCATCCAGTTTCGCTGTGTCTAGTTTTGCGTGACTTAGTGCAAGTTCTGTCATTTTTTTCTATTTTGCTACCACAGAAACTCTGCCATCACAACTGAAACCATGCAGCTAGGTGATCTCGTTCCCAGTAGAAGAAATAGATCGTGATTGGGCAGATCTCGCTGAGAGATATTCGTAAGGGCGTTGCGACATTTGTTTCAGAATTAAGGTGTTCAGCTGCAGCATTTACTGGCGGCCAAATTTGCCCGGTGAAACGTGAGGCACAATGAGCTTGCCACACATTACTCTTATCATTCCTTTAAGAAAGGTACACTGCATCGCATTTAGAAGGAGGCAATGAACGAATGAAGCTTGGTTTTGACAGAAACCTAAAGCAACAAAAGTATGTCTCATTTTGCACTGAAAACCAAGTAAATCGTAAAAATTGGGAAAATGCACTACAACAAAAGATGTCAACGGCTAAAAAAAGTGATGGTTAAGAGAAATAGTTTCCAAAATGAGGTCAACTAAGGTTGCACGGTGGGCTGCCAATGTTCCACAGCATCCCATGTTGTTGCGTCTAAGACAGGACAGAGCAAGGCACATAACACAAGCAGAGCACTAACTTTCAACAATGCAGTTTATTCCTTGATGGAACAGTATACATGAAACCCAACCCCGTGCGTGACAAGCCACGTGCTGAAACGAACATCTGTACATCATTGTAAATTCATATCATCTTGTCCCATTGATATATTTTAATGATGTGCATTAGATGTACGAATGTTTCTACTCACGTTAGAGTTATTCATTACAGAAAAACTGAGGCAATGTTTATTGTGTCCACTTAATAGAACAGCCGAATGGCATACAAAGAAAGGATATGCCAAGCACTTTCCAAAGCTTTGCCTCAACTGTTGAAACATGCATTACTGCGCAAAAATAAAAGGAGCCTTCACATTCGCTGTCCTTTCTCTCACTGCTGCAGAATGTTTTCTTATTTAGGGTATGCACATCACCATTCTTATAATGCGAGACGTTTCCAAGATCGGTCACTGGTTCGATCGACCTCCGAAGCGGCCAGATTTCGATGGAGACAAAATGATAGAGCCCCGTGTACTGTGCGATGTCACTTTAAAGAACACGAGATGGTGAAAATTTCTGGAGCCTTCCACTACGCATACGGCGTCTCTCATAATCATATCTTGGTTATGGGACGTTAAATTCTAAATACTTTTTTGACTTACGACTTTAGCTGACAGATTAGTAGGTGTATCTATAATAGTCTTCATTATCTATTTTCAGTTGGGAGTATTAGTTAGTGTCAGTGGTGAACAAGAACCGACATAATTTTAACAAGGCATCGTCGTTATTATAACAAAATATCTCGCAATGAAACCAACTGAAGCAGCACAATCTTTAATACCGAAGCATCCTTCTTCCCACACATGCTTCACTGACTCATAACCTAATGCATAGTGCCACTGAATGCCAAATCCGCGCATATGATTCCAGTCAGTGACAGCCACGTTCACTTTGATTGATTGATATTGGGGTTTAACGTCCTAAAACCACCATATAATTATGAGACGCCGTAGCGAAGGGCCCCGGAAATTTTGACGACCTGGGGTTCTTTAACGTGCACTCATATCTGAGCACATGGACCTACAGCACTTTCGCCTCCATCGAAAATGCAGGCGCCGCCGCCGAGATTTGATCCCGCCACCTGCGGGTCAGCAGCCGAGTACTTTAGCCACTAGACCACCGCGGCGAGGCGCCCACGTTCACATCATTGAGCGGAATGAAGAAAAATGCCCGCATCTTATATGGTGCATGTTGCGAGACCACACAGAGTCATTATCAATTTGAGCCCTCCGTTACATATATGTATACAAAGACTTTTCGTACTTCACATAAACACAGTCGCTGTACCACTGCAAAAATAAATGTGTGGCGTGGCGCTCAGAAACCAGCACAGTAGCTGTGAACAATGGACGACCTTAATGAAGGGCTAAGCACAAACGTGAACAGATTATCTCATTCACTATCATCTTGATTAAACCGTAACACGTACTACACATAACAGCGTAAGGGATGGTTGTCGGGGGCAATTCCTTCCCAAGCACGTCAGGACTGATGAAACACCACAAGAGCGGCACGCGGAAGAAAACATGTTTCGCGGCATTAAATATGAGTTGCTCGTTAAGCGGCTGCTGCGGTCACCACATGAGGAAAATGTGCATGATAGATGCCTACACTATATAAAAAAATAAAATGACAACGTGGACTAAATATACAACGTGCCATTTTTTGGTTTCTCGATAAGCAAAGAACATGGTTGATATTCACAATGAAAAAATAAAATAAAGTAAAACCATTTTTTTTTGAGAAAGTACTTAACTTCGAGCCCATCTTGATTGCTGCAAATCGTACAGAACACTTACGAACTGCAGACCTTTCGGACTCCATTCCAGCTTAGGGAAACGTTCTCTAAAAAGTAGTATCTCCTCCAGATGCACTATCTGGCATATTCATTCTATGAGTATCACACTAAATAAAATTGTATTTGCAACAAAGGTAATAGAGACGTTTCATCAGCGGTCATGATGTCTTTTATTAGCAATTGCCTGTACTCTTTATTCCTAGAATAATTTTACCCTTTTTATTGTTCCAAACAGAAATCAATGTTTACATATCACATCCCAGGGAACAAACAAGTGATGTTGCAGTGAGAAATCCTCAATTTTCAATTATTATATCCTTAGGTTCATACCAAGCATAAAGCTAACCACCATTGTTTGCAGGCTTTTGAACATAGTAGTGAATTGAGGGACGGTTTCAAGAGAATAAAGAAGATTTCGTAGTAAGGCAATGTCTCCGCTTTGCAACTCCTTGTTAATCAGACAATCGTACAAATAATGATGAAATTTTGCTGGCGTGATGGCCCTAAACTTTTTGAATAAAAAAACCACCAGGCCTGCGCGCAACGCACAGAAGAGTCACAGCGAAATCATAAAGAGCGGCATTTCAGAGCCTTTTCTAATCACTCTTTAGGTAAATGCTAGAAGCACACTTGCTGGGTACCCACTAAGCCATAAAAATCATAATTTCTGTGTAATAGGCTGGCATTCGCTATGCTATCTTTCGTTATTCTTAGTAGAAGCGTGACATCAGCTAAATACTTGGAATGAATTTTGTGCGAATTTCGTGTTGCAATCAGTGGCGGACGACGATGAAGAATTACGCCTGAAGTGGGTCTGTGCCACAGGTAATAGGTGATCAAGAGCAAGCTTTTCGAATGTGTTGAAGCACTGGACGACCCACTCATTATGTTGTTCGCATTGTGTGACGCTTGGTTCTTCATTTGCTGTTCGAAAACGTTTCATTACTCATTGTAGGGCGATTCCTTTCCCGACATCAAGCCTGCGTAAGGCAAGTACCGGACACCGGCGGCGGCGGACAACTACGGCAACGCGCATGACCCATGTTGTGATCTCATAACAGTTTTCGCTGAAAAAATATTTTCCGACAAGGCTCTCATGCAGCTTTAGCAAACTGTCAAATTCTGCAACAAAAATAAGTTAAATCAGGGGCAAATTTTATAAAGTAGGATTTAAATGAGCTAAAAGCTCTGTTAATTTCTTTTATATCGTCTGACTGCTCCAAGATGTAAGCTGCGAGTTTTATGACGCTGACGCGGACAGGCAGTGTACAGATTACATTATTAAAATTGTAATAGTTCAATAATATTTGTGTTGAAATTTCCAAAGGATCCTGCAATGCAAGCAAATTTTTTTCTTTGAAAACTGGAGAGGATTTTTCTGAAAAGAATGGCCTTTTCTCTGTAGCGTAGTCTGCTTATGCGCAGCGGCAGCGATAAAACGCGCACCTAGTGTGTTTTTTTTTTGGGGGGGGGGGGGGGGTTCACAGTGTGGTGACAGTTGCGAAGCGAACGACACTTGGCGTTGCAACCTTTGCAAGTTTTCCCGCAAAATAAGTGCAAATCCAAGTCCCTGAGATAATGTACCAGCGCGCAGCGGACGAGTGCGGGGGCCACAGACCAGCAGTTTCGATTTCAGAGGTCTCCATTGGAGTCACTGTTTGGACCTGGAAGCTAGGGTGGCCTGATGCGCGTTTTCTCCGCTGCGGCGTCTGCTATCGCGCGGCTGCCAGATTTGTGTTCACGGCGTCTTACCGCTTCTAGCATGGCACTGCTGAGTCGCTGGACCCTGGTCTAAAACAGGCACCGTGGCGTCGTTAATTCCAACACCCTAAGGGGGCCGCACGCATAGGGGCACGCTACCGGACATGGTCTGCTGTGTGTTGTGAAGCAGTTTATCAACTAAAAAAAAGGCATGTCAGTGCCTGCGTCGGGGGCTGGAGCGTTATATATAAATGCAGTTAAAAGTAGTAAGCATTCACGAACATTTGCTGGTTCTCGTCTCATGCGAACAAATGTGGTAGACTTCACACGGAAGGCAAGTTTATGCGCCTTTAATTTTGAAGTTTGGGCACATATCTTGCTTAGAGTTTTATATGCTAATTGTTATGTCCTAATTTTTATATCGCTGGATTTCTTTTTCTCTGAATTTACCTCGAAAATTGACATATCGGACGACGCCCCCCTCCCCCCCCCCAAAAAAAAGGGGGAAAGCATTTAACCCACATCTCCGTTACCTTCCTGTAAAATGCTTTACATTAAAACAAAGTACAAAATGTAGAAATGCTCAATGATTAAGCAAGCCCAATAAAGTATAGTCAATAGAAAACGAAAGGTGTAATGCTAACTATGCAGCTAGCAGGACACATGTCCGGCTACCTGAATTACGCAGAGTACTGGCGTAGGCTGCGGGGGGTGGGGGGTGTGGAAGGGGGTTACAATTTTTTTTCAGATATAATTTTTCATGTGAGTGTACACGCGCGCGCACACAAACAAACAAACAAATAATAATATAAAATAATAATAATAATAATAATAATAACTTATGTTTAAAGTTTCAAAACCGTGATACAAATATGAGAGATGCCGTAGTGGAGGGCTCCGGAAGTTTGGAGCACCTAGGAATCTTTAACGGGCACCTAAAGCTAAGCACTCCAGCCTCAAACATTTCCGCCTCTATCAAAACGCAAAAACATGCATAAAGTGTGGTGGACCTCCCCCCTCCCCTGAAAAAAAGTCGGGCTACGCTCGCTATTGGCACTGAGGTAAAGTGATATATTAATAAGGAAACGAAGAAAGACAATGAAATGAAGGTGATTCCTCTCTACAACAAGGACATATGTCTGATAACAATCAGTCTTTCTAGCAGGTGTGTGTGCATGGTTTTACGTGCATCAACACCTTTACTATAGATGTAGACGCACATGTTTGCTTTCATGATTCGCCCACAAAAACAGTGGTTTGAGTGAATGCGAGGTTCTCACGAATAAACGGTGACTAATAAGTATTATTTTTTTGCACGTGAAGAATATGGCAGAGCTTGCAAATAACATTTGCTCAGTAACTGAGGGAGTCAGGTTTTGCTTGTTTGCAAAAAGAGGTAAGGTGTGGGGACACGACACTTAACGATCAGCCCAGGATGTTCGTCCTTCAAATGTGTGAACCGAGGACAACATCTTTAACATCCGTGATTTCATCACGGAAGTTCACGCAGATTATTCGACCAACTGAAAAACTTCTCACAGATATTCTAGAGGTTCATTTCTCGCATCTGCCAAGGCAATTAGGCAATGCTTCAAGTGGGTACGAAGTTTAAGTATGGTAAGAAATGTCCTAATATGATCATTGAGGGGATGTCGCGCGTTATGTAGAATCACAGTATACGTTTTAGTTACAGACTCGTGAGTGCTTGGCTCGCAAGATACATTTTTTTGTCTGATGCCTTTTTTTGCTCAATGTATGTTTTTCGTGACAAGTGTAATGGCGGCTAGCCCATCCATTCATCATATTGTTATGGGCTGTCCAGCAGGCCCACGAAGCGGCCGCCAGGTACTCCCTGTCGGTCCCTACGTGGGAGACGCCCACTACGCGCTAAGCGCGTCCTGCAGGACCGAAATAAAGTTTTTTCATTCCATTACATTCTTCCATGCTCCGTCTAACGTTCTCTAATGCTTGTAATTGATCGGTATTAGGCCTCAGCGAACTATTTGTAAAAAAAAACCACGTCATCTTCTGTGTTGTCACGCTACGTCATTCTGCACCCCACGTGGGTGCCTCATCACAGATTGGCTATATACCAGTTCAGGTGCTCTTTTTCAGAGTTTATGCGTCTTTTTAAACCAGCTACTGAAGCATGAATAGCCACAGACTTTGCTTAAAATGGGGGAAGAACTAGCGGACAATAGAGCATCTACGGGACGTTGAACACGTTCAACACATAGCTCTACGAGGTTGAACATGTGCAAAACATAACCCATAATAAGTAACTTCTTTCAGTGTGGCCCAGATCCAACACTCGGGTTCGATGGGAAGATTCAATTTGCGAATATAACACGCTGCTGCAAACCTCTCGGGTAGATTTTGCACTCATGCGTGGCACATATCACATATCACTCAATCACACATATCACTCCATCACCTCACAACCTCAGATATCACTCAATCAAATGAATGGCGGATGGGGAATGTGGCATAACACTCACGATCTCAGCTCATACAAGGCCCTTAAAAGCAATTTCTGAAGTCATGAACTTTTCTCGTCCCAAAGGTTCCCCTATAGAGACAGAGAAATTATGTGACAGTGGCTCAGCTCCCCTTTGCGCTGTTTTGGGCAACTTGTTTCACAGAGAAGATAGAATTCTCGTTGCAAACTTTTAATGTATTGCATCATAGTATAATTTCCCTTAAAAATGAGACGAATAATTCAGCATACTGATTTCGCTTTGAATAAAAGTCTAAAAATGCACTGGTCAGTCCTGCCGAATAAATCACGTTCCCTGCAGGAGCTGTTAAAAATACGAAAAAACCGGATATATATATATATATATATATATATATATATATATATATATATATATATATATATATATATATGTGCTCAAAATAAGAGACAAACGGGCGAAAACTTTTTATGTCAACGTTACAACCAGCGTCCGCGTCCGGCCTTGATTCCCTGATGAAGCCTGATTCCGTAGAACGTTGGAATAAGACGTTTGCACACGTTTGTTCATTGGTTTGAACTTTAAAAAAACACCGGATTCAGTGAAACTTTATCTCTCTCTCTTTCTGTGTATATATAAATAAATAAATATATATATATATATATATATATATATATATATATATATATCGTGTGTAAAAACTGTTCAGCATCGTTTATGAACAAATACAATCACTATTGTGCAGTTATGAAAGGTGCTACTAACGGTTATTTCCTGATTCATTTCAGCGATATGCAAACCCGGGCTTTGCCATTCTGTGACTCATGTAAATCCAGTTTCATGTCATGTTTTCTGATTCACGACATTATTTACTTTGTGTTCAAAATATCATACGAAGGATCGCAATCGCGTGAGTTTTTTTGTTGTGAAAATAGGTATATATACGTCTCATAGGTTTGAACTTTTTTTTCTTTAAAACTCCAACATTGCTTTACTCGAAAGTTCGTCTTCCTCGTGGCACTCAAACTCTTTTTCGCAAGGCTGTGAAACACTGCGCTTGCTCTGGATAAAAGTTCATTCTCTTTCTCACACGCTTTTAAAAAAATTAAGAACATCAACACGACTTTTGGGCAACCAACAACCACGTCGCAAAACCGTCCGCGCTTCTTACCCAACTACCCTGAAGAGAAACCACGTTCTTTCAGTGGACAGGCCCATTGAACCGGAAACGTTGTAGCAGACGATATCCACCGTCTTGCCATGTACCTGCTATAAAAGTATGTGGATGCCTGATCGCTCTCGGAATCGAACTTCGCACCCTTCGCACTGAAAGTGGACGTTCTAACCATTTCTTCATCGCGTAAGTCTTGTCCTCAGACACCCCTGCAGTCAGCTTTCCCGTAAGGCCGAAGTGGTACCCCCCCTTTTCACCTGTATTAGAATGTCGACGGTATGATAAGTCGACCTACAAGCGCACGAGAATGTGGTACGCTCTTGCTCAGTGGGCGGCAAAACGGTCACGGTTGCTATACAATTTTTTAGCATGCTATTTGGTAATAAAAAATGCTGACATTCAGCTCTCTGTCGTCTTCGCTAATTAATTATACGTCGAGGTGGAAATACGTTGCGCATTTAAAGTTGAATTCAAACATATATAACAAAAACTTGTTAATTAGTTTTTTTGATCATTAACTTGAGGGCAGTTGCTTATATCGACAAATCGTAGGACGTGACAGCTTATGACATGACCATTATTTTAAATTCTCTAAAGTATGTAGAATTTAAAATATTAATCATCAAAATTTGATGTCGTGACCCAGGATATATAGAAACTGAACGTGCCGAGCGCACAGTACAAATGCGACAGTTGTTTTATGTCAGACCGAACGTTCACGTGAAAAACTTTGAAAAAAACGCGCGTTCGAGCAGATGCTATTCAGGAAAAATAGCAAGTCGCCTAATATACCACAGCGAACAGTTATTTTTTGTGTTTGATGTGGAGTGCTTATTCGTTTATTTATTCAACACACTATTGCAAAAAAACTAGTCCTCTCGTCTGCAAGCAGTAGCGCCACAGTGCCAGCCACTTAGTTTTAGCCTGTACAGTCAAAGAAAAGGTGGAAATTCTGGTTTGTTCAGTACAGTGCGAAAGAAATGGACAAGCTTTACACACCAAAGGGGGAAAAATAAAATGTGTGGTCCAATCAAGTATTTGGGACAACTTCTCTTTTTCTTGACCAGGTTATGCTTTCGGCACACCTTTTTTTTTTTCAAAATTTGTCACGTAAGCTTCCGGTCTGACGTAACAAAGCTGTCGCGATTCTTGCGTGTCCGGCGCACCAAGTATTGATGGCATACTTATGTCAGGGCCTTGAATTTCGATGATTAATGCCTCTAACAACGTGTGTTTTTTTGGGATTCTTAAAAATATGGCTACGCCGTAAATGGTCACGTCCTACAACCTTTCCAGCTAAACATCTGACCTCAAGGTAACATTTGAAAGTTATCAAGGAGTTTTTGGTAATTACAGATTGGAATGTCACTTTAGGGAAGGCAACATTTTCCGCATCGGCTTACAGTTCGTTTGCGAAGACGGCAAAAGCCTGAGTGTGATATTGTTTACTAGTTCACACACACACACACACACACACACACACACACACACACACACACACACACACACACACACACACACACGCACACGCACACACACACATACACACGCACGCACGCACACACACACACACACACACACACACACACACACAAATGCTTACTTGCAGTCGCTAGAGCCAGCAAAGGTAATTTTGCAGGCTGTATGCCTTTTCCATTTCTGTGGATATATGCGCTCTCTGTCTTCGTCCTCTTCGCTCCTAGAACACGTGCGCCGATTAGTCAGTCGAAAAATAAGCGAGAAGTACACAGCGAGTGAGTTATGTGAGGTTAAAAAGGCGAAAAAAAACCAGACGCAAAAAACATGTTACGAAAAATTGGCAGATCCTACGTACAGTGGAAATCGATGATACGCGAAGCACGAATTAGGAAGGTAGATATGGCAGTTTAAAATCAGCAGAACGTTACGATACAGACGTAAATTATGCCATACATGACTTTAATGTCTTGATTGTCATGTTTGGACGCGTCCTTTACCTTCGTCGTCTATAAACGTCACGTGATACCAAATTTGGTATACGCGGAGCTAGCAAACAGCCGCGAGCACGCTATGAACATAGCATGTAGTCATGTTTTACATGACACGCATGTCATGGTTATCATACTTGAACGTGTCATTTACCTTAGTCGTCTATTAACGTCATGCGATACTAAATTTGGTTTATGTGGAGCTAGCGAAACAGCCGTGAGCAGGCCGTGAGCGTAGCATGCAGTCATGTTTTACATGGCACACATATCACGATTATCATGTTTAGACGTGTCATTTCCTTTCGTCGTCCATTCATGTCATGTAATACCAAATTTTGTATGCGGAGATAGCGAAACGGTTGCGAGCGCACCATGAGCGTGGCGTATAATCATGACTTACATAACATGCATGCCATGACTTTCACAGTAGGGTCTGTCGCTTATGTTTGCCATGCAGTCATGTCATACGTACATACCAGTTCTGCAATATGTCGTGTGAACGAAACCACCGCAAGAGCAGAAAGACCATGAAATATAAATCATGACGTTCATGATATACATGTGCTGATTTTCATGTCAGGACTAGTCACCTATGTGCGTCATACAGTGATATTATGCCATAAGAATTTAGGTATTGATACCCTTATCGAAATGGCCAGGATAGCTAAAAGTCGTTGCCGGGTAGACAGACAGACAGACAGACAGACAGACAGACAGACAGACAGACAGACAGACAGACAGACAGACAGACAGACAGACAGACAGACAGACAGGTAGGTAGGTAGGTAGGTAGGTAGGTAGGTGGGTAGGTGGGTAGGTAGGTAGGTAGGTAGGTAGGTAGGTAGGTAGGTAGGCAGGCAGGCAGGCAGGCAGGCAGGCAGGCAGGCAGGCAGGCAGGCAGGCAGGCAGGCAGGCAGGCAGATATGCTCGGAGTCGCCGAAGTTTGCTAAAGAATGCTTCGCATTTAAACCGAAAATCTTGGCGAAAAGAAATGCATCTCTTCATAAGGTGTCAGGATTCGAACTCGCGTACCTATGATTCGAAGGCCTCAGTCTGAAACGCTCGGCTATTCAGGAACTTATGCTTTATATCGTGACATTTGCTTAAAATGGGCGTATGTACATACATAGCGAACGTAATTCAAGGCGGCCTCCACAAGCGTACCACAAGCGTTACCCACAAAGACGTTCCAAATAATTACGTGACCTGAAAGAGTAATAAAACCATGAATTTAATTAACAGTGCAGGCTGACCAAGCACAGCTTAGCATGCCATAGCATAGCATAGCATAGCCTATTATTGTACAGAAGGGGGTAGAAAAAGAAGTCAAGACGAGAAAGAGGTGGAAGAGAGAGAGTAAAATATATCATAGAGAGAATGAGAAATTGTAGAATATAGAGATATCCAAAAAAGGAGTGGTGGTTTTGGGACGTTAAACCCTACATATCAATCAAATTCAAAAAAGAAAGAAAGAGAGATGACCCAACAAATAGACGAATAAATAAAAGAAGAGAGAAATAAAAGTGAGGCAAAGGAAAGAAAGAGGGAAAAATGAATTGACCTGTATCTGCATCTTTCACTACAAATATCGTCGAAAGACGATAGTCCTGCGTGTGGAGAGAGTGAACAAAACGTTTATTTGATGTTCTGCGCGAGAAAACCGGTGAATTGTATTCTGGAAGCGCTGGGCTACAGAGTCTCCATCCGGGCAGCGGAGGCGAACGAGGGCATCGAGGCACGTTAGACACGAGCGCCATTTGGCAGTTATCTTCGAAAACGAAGGAAGGCGTGAGTGCTCGCGGAGAAAGATGCGCGCCTGTCTCGGAAGCGATACGAAGTAGAACGCAAAGCGACAGGCAGGTGCCACCACCATGTCGTCTTAGCAAAGCGGTGGAAACCATTGCCTTTTTGAGCATCGCGTTGCACTGTCAGCGCAGCGTGACGAATGCTACGGCCCTTAGAATTAATTGTGTGTGCCTTCTCTCGTATAAGGGCACACATACAGATTATTGACGTGTTGTTATGGTGCCTCAGATATACGCAAGAATTGATTTTTAATTGACAATCACACAAGTATCAACGCTGAAGCTTGAGCAATATTGGTTCGCACTGCAGATGGGGTTGGCCGTTTAGGTTATCGCTTGGTGTCGTTTAGGGTATCGTTACGGCAGACAAACAGACATACCTAAATTTTGGCGTCGAAAGTCCCCAAGAAAGACTATCGTTTAAAAAAAAACACTTAGGCAGCTTCGCCCTGTAGTGGCGCCAAGCCTGAAGTTAGTGCGCCGCTGAGCAGGCTTATTTGATTATGTTCGGTTTGTTTTTTCTTTCTATCTTTCCATCTTTTTCTGTTTTCCAGTTTTCCGTGTTCTTTTTTCTATTTATTTATATTATAATCATGGTTTTCGAAGAACGAGAGAAAAAAAACTTTGGTGAGTGCGCGTGCTCCGATGATCATGCTACACGTGGTTTTGCCTACGTTACGGCAAGCTACGACAGCATACGGCAGCTCCCTCAACTGCTGCGCCCCTTATAACACACAGGAAGATGAAGAAAAGAAAAGCTACAGAAATTAACCAAGTCACAAAAGAAACAAAACGGTACAGAAAGGCAAGACAAAAAAAGGAAGGCACGGAGAATAAAAGAGGAAACTAAAAGGAAACAAAGAGCGCCACATACAGATCTATGGAGAAATATAGTGCGTCAACAGGCCCATGCTTTATTGTACGAAGCATTGCGCGACTTAGTGCTAACTTCCTGCTTTTCCTTTTAAGTTCTTCTTGTTTTTTTTAGTATGTGGTATATTTAACGCCCCGTTGCGAGCCGTCGCGACCGCTGGACGCCACCGCAAGATAAGCAAGGGGAAGAAGACCCGCTGAACGGAGGCGCATGTGGAACTCTCACCTCCCGGTGCTCCGCTTTCACTACATGCGCTCGGCACAAATTAAACCATGTTCGCTTATGCGCGCTCATGGATTCATTTATGTCAGCCGGAGAGATAACTAAATTTATTTAGGGGAAGCAATGCTATAGTAGCTTTGCAATTAACAGAAAAAGATTTACTATAACCAGAAAAAATGTTTCATTTGTAAAAAGTCTGTTTTTCCCTCTAGCCTGCATCGTTGTTGACGTACCCTTCACGGTAGCCATAGAATAATAGAAATTTGACGTAATAATGTTGTGTTTTACGGGCATAGGTGCGTGCGTTAGTGTTGTTTCTTTTGTTGTTTTTTCTTCTTTTTCTGGTCTGTCAGTAGGCCTACATCTTCACGCGATCCATCGCATGTTTCCGCGCCGAAATGCGACGAAAGTACAGTGGCGATCTTAAAAGGCAGTATTTGAAGAGGATGCTACGAATAACATTAATAATAATAATAATAATAATAATAATAATAATAATAATAATAATAATAATAATAATAATAAAACTGAAGAGTAAGAAAACAAAGGATCACGGGGTATTGATACGTCGTGGTCAGACTGCAGTGATATCCTGAATGTCGTTATTTCAACACCATCTAAATCAATGGAACTGAAGTACGCATGCACAAAAGGGTGAAAAAAAAGCACAAATGACATCGCAACGCTATGCCTATCTTTTCGGAATATACCAATCATCATGAACAAAACAATTTCAATAAATGAGTTGGCTGGCATTCGCAAATATCTGCTGTGTATAGAAAGCCCTTCATGTAACCCTCAAAGTAGGTAACTTGGTGTATATAACGCACTGACACTCAGCATGCATGCTCAGAAAAACAGTGATCGATTTGGTGCTTACAGGAAGAAACATTTCGTCTTACAGGAAAAATAATAGTTGCGCGATACTGATCTAAAGCTGTTTCCCTGACATAATCATTCATCGCTGTCGAAGTACATAAAATCAGCAAATAGAGTTCTAGGTGAGTCAAGATATGCGCACCAATGACAATCTGCGCTCGCAATTCAGTCATGCTCGTACTTTTCTTTCAACAAGAATGGCGGGGGGAATCTTAGACGTCTTGCGACACTAAGGTCGTGCGCTTAAGTTGCCTCTTCGGCCGTGCCAGAGAACCGTCCGAGATTTTATGGCGCGACGCGCGTGATGTGCGCGCAACAGCCACTCTGGCTATAGTGGCAAGTGCGTGCGCTCTGGAAGCAGCAGCAGCAGCAACAGCAGCAGCAGAAGCAGCAGTACCAGCAGCCAGGAAGGGTGCAGCAGCAGCGGCAGACCGCGTGGCGTATGCGGAGGAGTCCCCCCGGAGGCCGACGAGGCGCAGGCCCAAAAAAAGAGCGAGAGATAGCGGCGGCGCGGGGCATCTCATTAGCCCCGTGTAGCCGAGGGGCGGACGAGGTCAGCTCGGGGCGCATGCCCTCTGCGGGTCGCGCTTTCTCACGACCTCTGGAACGCTCGACGGGCATTCCATTCGCAGCCGGCCGTTCCGGTGTCCACTGTGGCATCCTCGCCTCCGATGCACTTGAAGACCGTGAAAAAACATCGCCACTGCCCATTGGCTGCCCCCATGCGAGAGGCAAGCGCGCCGTTTCTGTCCCGTTCATTGCCCTGTGGTCTTCCTGGAGGGAAGACGCGCCCCGTCCAGGGCCAGCCACACGCTGGACGGGTGGGTTCGAACACCGATGCGTGGACGACCAGCAACTCTTCATCGAGGCACTTGAAACCTGAGCCTTGGCGACCCATTGCAAATAGACCGCGAACTCTCATGTCGGAGAAAGCGGCGTGGCTCTGATCTGGCTTGCACACGTCTTCGATTGCATGATAATCAAATTACGCACCGCAGACTTCATCCTTTAGATTTAGAAAATGCAGCTGTAAATTAAAAAAAAACATCATGGTCCTCAGTACTGCTTGATATTGTGAAGCGAGTAAAATATTCACTGTTAATTTGCGATTTTTATCTTAAGATTCTGCTAGAAAGAGCACGTCAAGCTGTCATGAGAACTCTAACATGTAGATTGTGGTCATAAACATTAAAGGACGCGAACAAATGCATGAAATAGCGTAAGTGGCGTTTCTAGTTTTGCAGCCTCCTTCTGTTTCCATATTTCGTCTTCATGACACATATCAAGTGGAGAGCAGAGTAACCTGAGTGTGCTAAAAAATAAGTAAACTGTCGAGCCGTAGTTACAAACGTGTTCATATACAGAAAGGCCATGTGGAGCAGCATTCTGATGAGCAGCACATTAAGATAAAACATGCGTGTATGTTACGAGACACTTTTTACGAGTATTTAAAGCGAGTGTAGTCGTTCTTCTTCTACAAGAGAACGAATGACTCCGACCACCACTCTATACACGATTTCTCTCACTTCTTCCAACCTGAGAAAGCGGGCACTGGTTTACAAACACAGGAACCACCTACGGACGTGGAGCACTTCAGTGACCACAAGCACCACACCGAGGAAAAGAGAACAGCCACACAAATGACCTCTTTGCTTTCGCGTGGTTTCTTCCCTTAGCGACTTATGTTTACACCCGAGCACGAACGAATGCTGTCCATGCTCCAAGGCCCGCTTTCGTGTCATTGGCTTTCATTTCGGACAACGGTGGCTAGTTGTATTCAGCGCACTCAGTCGCCCTCATTCACTGAGACTCGTGGGCACCGCGGGTGAACGGTGTAGATGCGCCTCTGCTCTCGCTCGTGCGCGCATCATCCGATCGGCCGGTACATTCCACGTTAGTCACGACCGATCGCTGCCGAAGCACGCGGCACTTCCGTCCATCAGGAACACTGCAGCGCGCGCCGAGGAGGCCTCGATAATCATCCCAGCAGTGGAACGAGGAGGTCCTCCCCCTTCTCCCGTTTCCCTCCTATTCTTTTACCTTTCTTACCCTCATACAGCGTGGAACTTTTTTAGCTAACTCCTGTTTGACGAAGCCGCGGTAGTTTCACCGTATCCCAGTCGCATCACTCCGCCACGGAGGACGATCTCGCCACCGGTGGAACAAGACGTCTCGACCGGCGCGTGAGGGGGCGGCCGGAAACATAAAGAAAACGGTGTCTGAGGCGACGCGAGGACTGGCGCGTTTATGGGTTCCTGCGAGGGGGACGACAACGCGTGAGAGTTGCGGGACGACGACGTGTCCCGGCCGGCGGCAGGTGCCGGCGCTGACCGCCGCCACGTCGAGTGTGGTCTTCTCGCGTGCCATGAAACAAGCGCCGCCGGTCGCCCCGCTCGCGACCACGGCCCATTGTGTGGCCCAGGGAGGACGTCTTTATCGATTCTTCGCGGCGGGGTTTCACGCGGGACGTGGCTATGCCGAACACTGGCGTCCAATAGGCGCGTCAATTCCACCACGTTGGTGGTCGTGTTATGCCGTAGATAGCGCCAGAAACTAATATTGCCTCCCCCCCCCTCCTTCACTCGCTCTCAGGCCGACGAAATTTCTCGGAGTTCCAGGCAGCTCATTTCGTTTGTTCGGCTGTCGGCTGTTCACGTTTCAACCTATGCACTCTTTGCGCCCTGTCATATACAGAGCTACCAGAGCTTCATGTGCACCGCCGCCAGTAGACGAAATCGTAAGCCTCTGCGTTTCTTGAGTCCACGGTGGCGCGCAGTCCGTGTCTGACGAATCGAAGGATGCCGAGTGTTTGTTATAACTAATATTTATGCGATGTGGCTGTAAACATAAAAAAATGGTGTCTGAGACGACGCGAGGACTGGCGCGTTTATGGCTTCCTTCCGAGGTGAACGACGACGTGTCCCGGCGGTCCACCGCTGACATCTAGCTGGTACGATGTAGCAAGGAAAAGGCAGCTAGAATTCAAGAAAGACAGGATCATGAAATGATCTGTTGTACCCCAAGGGGAACTTTGCACAAACGCTCATACAAATATATTATAACTACAATCTCCAAAAACTTTTCATTATGTAAATGCTCCGAACAACAGAAGTAATCATTTAATGATTGTATTATTGAATCGTCGCTGTCATCAGAGTACTATTCTGCATATCTTGTACGTATGGTACCTATATATATATATATATATATATATATATATATATATATATATATATATATATGTATATGTAAGGGAAAGAAGTGTATACCGAAGGGCTCGTTTTTCCGTGTTTTGACACAATATTAATGAGATCTAACAGACAGTAATGCCAAGGTATGTAAGGGGAAGAGTTTAGAAACCAATGGAACGTATATAAGAAGAAAGAAAAGTGGGTGAAAAACTAACCAGCCGTGAGCAGGAATCGAACCTACCACCTTCGAATAACGCGTTCGATTCCTGCTCACGGCTGGTTATCTTTTCACCCACTTTTCTTTCTTATTTACGTTCCATTGGTTCTAAACTCTTCCCCTTACATTTCTTGGCATTACTGTCTGTTAGATCTCATATATATATATATATATATATATATACATATATATATATATATATATATATATATATATATATATATATATATATATATATATATATATATATATATATATATATATATATATTACTAGCTAACGTTGTGGCTGACTGACCAGCCTTTGTCAATGTAACAGGCACATGTTGAGGCGTTTCTTTATAGGTGCGCTATACATGGGATAGTGTTATGCACATTGTGGACAACGAGACGGACAACATAGAGTAGCGATTGCACATTGCTCTGTGAGCAGAACTCCTGGCAGTACAGACAGATTGCAGGTGCAACGAAAATAAAAATGCAGAGATACCCTATACCTACCATCTATATAGCTGGAACTAATTGAACACTAAGCTCAACAATTCAATCCACAAAAAAAAACTAAATAAAAATTGTGGCAGCAACGCACAACTGGTGCGAATAGTGAGGAAACAGCGGAACTGGTGGCATTCCCCTGCTCATCTTTCTCGCCCACTTTCTATGTGTGTGTGTGTGTGTGTGTGTGTGTGTGTGTCTGTGTGTGTGTGTGTGTGTGTGTGTTCGCACGCATGCCAGATTTTTTTTAAACAACCACTTTTTCGGTTACGCTCTGCCCCGTGTGGCCTGCCGTACCACATTGTCACAAGATAATGTACTGCAAATGTTCAGCAGCTTCATTCCAACACCTTAACCTTTTAGGCTGATCAATTCAAGTTCGCTTTGGATGGTCACATGGTCCATTCTTTCTTCCGAAACAAAAAAAAAATACGCCATCTCCCATTAAAGGGATCCGCGCGTGCGAGCCATGCGTGGCAGCGCATGGGTTGACTTAAAAAAAGTTCCGTTCATCACGGGCATCTTGTCGGATCTTAACGCGTCCTTGGAAGTGTAGCACATCATAAATTCTATAGTGTACTGTAGTTTTTGTTGCTGTTACTCGTCCCGAACTCATGTTGGAGCACGCCTCTTGGGTTCATCGCTGACGCGGGAGCACGGAGGTTCATCGCGCGTCTGCAGAATCTCATTCCCCGACGTCATCACGTGATTGCGGAGCTAGATAGTGTAAGAAGGAGAGGCCGCTGCCTCTTACACAACCACTGACGTAAAGCCGAACGCGCTAGCTCATGCCAACGCGTTCTGAATAGGATGCAACGCGTTGGTTCATCGTGCGTCTGCAGATTCTTGTTCCCCGATGTCATCACATGATTGCTGAGAGAGTGTAAGGGGGAGAGGCCACAGTGTCTTATACAGCCCCTTAGACAGGCCGAAACGCCCTAGCGCGTTTCAGATGTGCTTGGGTTAGCTGTTGCGCATGCGCAGTAAGGGTGGTCACGCCACACACCGTCGGATGGAACTCCGCCATAAGCTGCTTCGCATCTAAAGCACAAATGCCACGAGTGCGTCCGAACCCCGCAAGCACGAAGACTAGGTAAATCGTTTACTAACCATCACTCCCGCGGTGGCTGAAGGATCACAGCGCCAGAGTTCCCTCTAGTAAATATTGTAGGAAACTCTATACTCACGCTGCCTGCCATCTACACTGACACTGCGCGCCAATTTCAAACGTTGAAGCCGAGCGCATGTTATTTTGTGAGAATTCGTCGGTGAACTCACTAGCACTAACATTCAGATCGAACCTTGACTTGGTTGTTAGGGCCGGTTGAAGCCGAGATCAAGCCGGCCGAAGAAACATTTGGTGTGTCTGAGTCCGCGTGGGCCCAAAAAGCAATACTTACTTTTTAGTGAGTCTGAGTAAGTTACACTTTTCATGCCAGCCTGTGGTTCTATCTAAACATCTTCAGCATTACTATGAGTCTTACATAGATTGATGTTTATATTCACGTCTACGCGCACGTATTTCACACCATTTCCATAACCAACTTGCACGGAAGTTCTTGATAAATATATCTCATGCTCTCATCTTTCAAAAAATGTATTTTTACGGTTTTGAACCTCTTAAATTTCGTATTGCAAATAAACTATATCAAAAGGTGCCATGAAGAGCACCGATTACGGGAGATAGTATCAAAAAACACTAAGGTCGAACAAGATGATTCTAGTCTAACATTCTGATGAATCGACTCACTAAGACTCAGATTGAGCCGCGAGCGTGAGTCTGAGTGAGTCCGGATGAAGAAAATTTTGGCAAGTGTGAGTGAGTCCAGCTCAGGAAAATGTTGGTGAGTCTGAGTTCGAGTGAGGCATAAATGCAATGTAGATTTCATGAGTGAGTCTGCGTGAGCTCCACAACTTCTGCGGACCTATGCGTGTGAGCCTGACAAAACAAAGATCCACCACAGAGTGAAGCTGCACTGCTCAGTCTCAACTGCGTTTCATTATTTCAAGACAGACTGGTATTATGGGCAACTCTAGTGATCAATTTTCATTTGCGGCATTCGCCTGTTAATTGCAATTTTCCAAAGCAACTCGGTACTTTGTAGGAACTTGATTCTACATAAAGTGAACGCAGGCGCACTGAATTCGTTTGCTATAATTTATTCATTAATTTACTACTTATCTTTGGCTTGAAACGACGCAAGAGGAAGAAAAAAGTTATGTGCTCTTTCTGTGTTGTTTCCATTTACAATACTATGATTTACTGTTTATTCATAATAAATATATATTTACAAAATGCCTATATATGTTCCACTTGGCTAAAAATCCCATGAAAAAATGAAATGGCATGGCTACTATGGCAAATGTCAGCCTGAGTGTTGGCTCCTTTTGCAATCTATCCAACGGCAACCATGGACCTGCTTATCTGCCTTACTTTGCACTGTACCTCATAGAATTATGAAAAAGAAAGGAACTTGATTCACCATATTCTTCTTAACGAAATGACATTTTTTTCTACAAGAAGCACCATACGATATTTTTTTTTTCGTGTGAGTCATCATGCGAGTCAATTTTGGTTTTAGTGCGCTTTTTAGGCTCATTAACATCTGTTAACTTGAAAACAGCCTCTCCACTTTATGTGTAGCACATCGCGCTCAAGCGATTATGATGATGATGATATGTGGGGTTTAACGTACCAAAACCACCGTATGATTATGAGAGACGCCGTAGTGGAGGGCTCCGAAGTTTCGACTACCTGAGGTTCTTTAACGTGCACCCAAACCTGAGCATACGGGCCTACAAGATTTCCGCCTCCACCAGAAATGCAGCCGACGCAGCCGGGATTTCCCGTGACCTATGGGTCAGCAGCCGAGTACCTTAGCCACTAGGCCGCCGCGGTTGGGTGCTCAAGTGATCATGCTTTAGTGAAATGGTATACGTACAACGATGGCGTACTGCCGTGACATATGTTATCGAGCCTCAAGGACACTAACAGCTGTGCCACTCACCTGTGAACGACGTCTTTCTGGTTCAGTTTTAAATTTTGGCGTGCTCACTGTGTTGTTAATAACTTACCTCGAAAAAGTCACTTGGAAGCAGCACCGGATTTGTAACTTATTTCTGTATTCATAAAGAAAGCCACATTCATCTATAATACCGCATAACGTGATCAGATCTTATGCTTTCAGGCACACTTATGAGAATACTGGTTCCCGTTATTGAGGTATCAGGCACCCGCTTGCGTGGGAACAACTGCTGCGATGCTGAAAGAATGCAGCTAGAAATTGATCTACAGTAAACACGCTGCTTCAGGAGTAGAGAATCTCTCACGACACTGCAGAAACTTCACGTAGAAATTCAACAAAATATGTGAAGGATCGACGCTGACTCGAGACGTGAAAAACAACAGCTCCGCAAGTGCTGCATTGTGAGGCAAAAAAAACAAAGAAAAAACAAAAAAGAGGGGGGGGGCCGCGCCCTTTTTTTCCAGACAGAAACACGTGTAACATAGTTTTAAAATACGGTATTTACGTAGCGTGGCAAATCCCGGTACGGCACATCACGGCAGATGTTCACTGGCAAAAAGGCGCTGTTTCAGTACAACTGTGGGCCTTCCATCGAGCCGAATAAGTAACCCGAGTTAAAGGGCGGGCGTATAGGTCGGAGATGAGGCCCAACCCGACTCAACTTCGCTGGACTTTACAAATAAAGTTCTATAATCGTCATCATGAATCATGATCTTAGGTTTCAACCTTGGCTGCTTTTTCGCCACGAAATATTTGTGTCAAAACCTTTTGCCATTTCATTTGTTATTGCTCTCTTTCGACCTACTTCTTTTTAACCAACTTTGAGGTCCTTTTAGGGTTTAGTACTGCCGTCTAGTCTCTGCTGTCGTCACGCGGAAAAGCAAGTGTGTTGCGCGCGTCTGTATTCTGTACGCCTTGCAAGTAACTCTATACTGCTTTCTCCTGATTCAAAACATAACTGGCTCTTTTCAGCTGACATTGGCACTTCTACTGGTCTTGTGTGCTTTGGACCTGAAAGCAGAAATCCTCAAAGGGTATCCCTGCATTCGAAGGCTCAACCAGCTGTACTGCCCGACACCCGGGAACGGCTATCCAAAGTACGTGCTTTCATTTATCTTGGGGCCGCGTCCTAATTACTTTTTGCGAAGTGTTTTAGATGCCAGATGAACATCAACTGGCATAGCAACGGAAGAAAGTGGTCGAGCGTGTAAATAGGACGCAAGCACACCAAAGGGACGTCCAGCCGCTGTTGATAGCGTCTAAGGACTCTATATTGTGAGCTTTATTTGACCTCTATTGGCGCGTAATACTTATCCTCCCCAGTGTCGCACACTTAAGTAATAGAATACTTTACAGATGCGAACACCCCTTTTTGTTCGTCTGTTTACTCAGAAACTGGTATGTGCGTGTATACGCAAGCACAGGGCACAGGAAAAAAGGGCTGCACGTAAGAGTTATTCGTGATGCAACTTAAATATACACGTCGAACCCATTGCTTTGCCGTTTTCAAGTATTCAAAAACAGAGTAAGGAAATTAAGAAAAACAGCAAGAACGCAGGAGTATCGATGTGGCTCGCCGGCCGAAAAACGGTGCGATACATTTGGTGAATGCTTAAAACGTCAATAATGCGATGCTACCTCACATCTTTTTGGGACCCTTTGAAACTCGGACAGAGGGAAAACGTTACGTAAGGGAGTTTGCTCTGCGAAACACGTTTAATCTTCCTAGACAGGTTCAATTAATCAGTCACTGTAGCATCATTAGGTAAGCTTTGGGTGGGGCCCCGGAAGCGCATAGAAGTTTTCGCAGGCAAACATTTGCACTCTGCACATTTTCTCTCCTTGCTGTTTTCTATGTTTTTTTAAAGAGATGTTCTATTGTTTCCCCATGCCCATGGATGTCAGACTCTGGAGTTTTGCGGACACGCAGCGCTACCCGGCGACGCATTTTTGGGTAGTGGGAAACCCAACTCCCTTGCACAGTTTTCTGCGTAACCAGGTGCAACTACAGCGTACGAAACAACGATTGAGCTAAGTATTAGGTGTATTTGCGCATTGAACTTTAAAAAAAAAAGAGCTATGAGTTTCCCTCCGCTAGTCGTACGCGTCACCGAACTGCCTTGAAGTGCTTGCTGGTTCACTTGCCAGAAGGAGGGTGAAAACAAGAGCAGACGAAACAGCTCCGCGCTCTACGAAAAAAGACGCCAGTCGACGCTACCGTTGCGCTGCGAATTGCTAAAGACGTAAATGACTTCAGTTTTACTTATTTCCGCAGCTTTCGCGAAGCAGAATGACGAGAGCGCTGGGTGCGGGCCGTTGCGAACGTGTTGTGTAAGCAAATTGCTCGCGTTCTCTACAGCCGTTCGCACAAAAAAGTGTGATATATAAAGGTCTCCTGTTATTGTTTTGAGTAGTTTTGACGGAGAACCGTTGTAACTTTGATTATGAAGCTTAACAGCAGTAGGCAGGTGACGCGTGCGATAAACATCGCACACGCCGCAACCACCGATAATGTGAAGTTGCACAGCATTACCCACTCAGGGCTTTGAAGGCTCTAAGTTCCGGCTTCAACTAAGAAGTGGAAACACGTACTACCTGATATAGATAAATCGCAAAACGATCGTGACCAATATCAATTTTTTTCTTGCCGTTGGTCTGCGCGATTGCCGGAGCTATTTCTGAGGCCTCGGTTTTGCTTTTTGTTGTACACCGAGAAAGTGGACACGCATGTATCCCGATTTGCGGTATATACAAACAGATGACAACTGTCAGCAAAACATTCTAGCATGCGTAATAAAGCAGTTCAACGCACAAAAAACGAGATATTGAAGGAGAATGCAACTGCAAAGTCGAAAATCGCCAGGGCTATTTGTGCCGAATAAAGCGAGCTTCGTAACACAGATCGTACAATATATTGCTCGTGTATGCACTTCATCGCTTTTGCATATCATGCGAATGCCCATGTTTAATGCATTTAGACGTTACAAAACGCATGGCGGAGTGCTTGCCTGGTCATGCGATGCTCGCTTGCATTAATTTGCCAGTTGCGGTACGCCCAAATAACTGAAACATCCTTTGCGTTTTACCCGCAGCTCGTTTTGATGAGCTTCCTACATTTCTCAAGCGAGGTTAGATTGAAGGAAGAAGCCTGCCAGGTCCTTGATTTTTAGGAAAGCGCGCCTCAAGACCAATGAAAGAGAAGGGCCTATGCGCGTTCGCTTGCTGCTGGCTCGCTGCGCCCTACCCAATTATGGCCAGCTCGTCGATGGGAGCGCTAGTGGCGGCGAATTTCGCAGCGCCGCCTGGGCAGAGTCTGACATATATTGGTATTCAAAACAACGCAAGCTCAGAGAGGAGGGAAATTGATTGAATTGATTTATATAGGGGGTTTAACGTCCCAAAACTACTATATCATTTTGAGAGACGCCGTAGTGGAGGGCTCCGGAAATTTTGACCACCTGTGCGTATTTAACGTGCACCAAAATCTGAGCACATGGGCCTACAACCTCCCACCTCCATAGGAAATGCAGCCGCTGCAGCCGCGATTCAATCCCGTGACCTGCGGGTCAGCAGCCGAGTGCCTCAGCCACTAGACCACTACGGCAGGGCGAGGTGGGAAATGTTTGTGGCGAAACTGGTAAACGGCCTGCTGTAAATGCCGTCATGCGCAAACCTCACACGATTGCTATATACTAGAATCAGAAAATGAAATTGCTTCACTTAAAATGAAATGTTTTTTTTAATACTCTGTAAGGTGCTTTGTACCAAGACATTCCCGCGTGCCGAGCTTCAGGAGCAGGTCGAGACAGGTACATTTCTGGGCTTTGCTTTTACATTTGAACTTTATTACTTGTAAGCATGCACAGCCGCGGCCACGTCTGTGTAGAGCGCGCGAACAGCTGGTGTTTGTTTGTTAGGTATTTGCTCTGCAGTCCTGACACCTTGAGGCAGTTTCAGGCTCTCACGTGGTCAGCTTGACTAATATATATATATATATATATTATATATATATATATATATATATATATATATATATATATATATATAATTATATATATATAGCTAAGTACCGGCAAGATACAGCTGTTATATACCTTCTTCTTGAGAAATAGTGGCAATCTATATACCTGTCATAATTTGAGAGTGCTTGCCGAATGTGCTCCACCCCATTCTTATTCTTCTAGTTACTTCAGCTTAAATTGAGGACGACGCAGCGAGCAATGGAAAGAAAAATGGCAGGTGTAACCTTAAGAGACAAGAAGAGAGCAGAGTGGATTAGGGAAGAAACGGGGTTAAGGACATCATAGCTGAAATCAAGAAGAAGAAATGGACATGGGCAGGGCATGTAGCGCGTAGACAGGATAACCGCTGGTCATTAAGGGTAACTGACTGGATTCCCAGAGAAGGGAAGCGGGTTAGGGGGAGACAGAAGGTTAGGTGGGCAGATGAGATTAAGAAGTTTGCGGGTATAAATTGGCAGCAGCAAGCACAGGACCGGGTTAGCTGGCGGAACATGGGAGAGGCCTTTGTCCTTCAGTGGACGTAGTCAGGCTGATAATGATGATATATATATATATATATATATATATATATATATATATATATATATATATATATATATATATATATATATATATATAATAGGCCACGCATGCTCCCAACACACCACGCCAGAGCCCAAAACTGCCTCAAGGTGTCGCCCCGTATAGAAATCACAGATAATGCAAATATTTGGGCGTATGGATAAATAACGGGGCTGAGTACCTAAGGGAGCGCGAAAGATACGTAATGACTAAGGGTGACAGGAATGCAGCTCTAATGAAAAGTGGGGCACTGTGTAACGACAAAAGGTATGATGTTGTGAGAGGAATTTCGAAAGGTGACATGGTCCCGGGTTTGATGTTCGGCAATGCAGTCTTGTACATGAAATCAGAGGTTCAAGCAAGATTGGAAATTAAACACCGTGGTATAGGTAGACTTCTTCTGAGAGCACATGGGAATGTTCCAAATCAGGGAGTACAGGGGGACATGGGATGGACATCGTTTGAGTGCACGGAAGCTAGCAGCAAGATAGAATTTGAGGAGCGATTGAGAAAAATGGGAGAGGAGTGTTGGGCTAGGAAAGTTTTCAGCTTCTTGTACATGCAGAGTGTTGACACCGAACGGAGGAAGCGAATTCGAAAATCGTCAAGCAAGTATTTAGAAAACAGCAGAACACCAAACCGAAAGGAAACATCGGTTAAGAAGAAGGTGAAGGAAACAGAGAGGGACATGTGGAAGATGGGAATGCTTACGAAATCATCACTGGAAACCCACCGTACCTTCAAGCAGAAAATTGCAAAAAAAAAGATCTACGATGATTCCGGTATAGTTCTCTGCTATTCGATGCCAGAACGGGAGTATTGCGGACCAAGACGTACCGAGCCAAATACGAAGGCACATGTAGTGCGTGTGGAGAGCAGGAGGAAACGGCTGAGCATTTGATAATGTTCTCCAAAGGGCTCCACCCAATAGTCCAGGATAATACCGCGGAATTTTTCAATGCATTATGGTTTAGGAACAGTGTAGGCAAAATAGACTTTAAGCGGGTAGAATAACCAAAAGAAGGCTAACTGATTGGGGGCTATAATCAAGGTGTCAGTGAAATTCAATTCTACAACACATAGATATAGTACTTAACTTTATGGCTAGGTGGCGTGAGCCGCCGCCCAATCTAAAAGGTACAATAAAGGTGCCAGTGCAAGGTGAATTCAAGGTGTTGAATACATCCATCCATCCATGAAACCACCGCGGTGTTCCTGTCTCCCGTCTTCTCGAGAGCCGCGGTGGCGTAACTGCCGTAGCGGCTGTTCCTCTCTTATTTTATTTCTTTTTTTTTTCGTTTGTACACACGTGCATGTTTCCGTGTTAAACCGCACGTGATCATTCAAAACTCGTTACGCAAAGATATGTGACTTGAAGTTTATTCTTCGACTGCGCCTCACTGTCACGTGGTCTCTAACTAAAAAAGAAAGTTTAATTGCTGAAAAGAACAGAGAACTGGCTACGCTGAGCCTGCGAGACAAGAAAAAGCATAGGATTATTTCCGAAAGGTTTCATCTGCAGAGCACTTGAGGGACCCCGTTTGTCGTCCATCCATCCATTTCATTGGTGTGATCACGCTAACAGTTGAAACGCTTTATACAGACAGTACAAAGGTAGCAATGCTCTAACCGAACTTAAAAAAAAACGAACGAGGTCTAAATAATACAATGAACAGAAATAGTGAAAAAGCAATCGCATTAATCAACTTAAGTTCACTAAAACGTCTCGCAAACATAGGGCGTAGTCTAGCAGTACACGAGAGAGGACGCCACCGCCCTGTCGAGTGAGCGAATGGCCTTCCAGTGCGCAGCCCTCTGCGTCGGCTCTGCGCTGATGCGCCGCTGAGTTGCTGCGTGGCTACATCTGAAGGGGGAAACAACCTCACGACGACACGTATCTCAATTGCCGTAACAAGTAGGAAGTCTTTAAAGCACAGCAAAATGTAGGGCACAAGTCGCAGGCCATGCTTATGAATCTGCCAAGCAGGATTCTACTCTTGCCGGGGACATGCTCATCTGAAACGTTGGCGTCATTGACTCTTCGCTAAACGGATCAGTGGAAACTCTACGAACGGGAACCACTGGTTGTTCGTGTGACGCCCTTCCTCGGGCTTCACAGTAGTGGAGCTGCCATTTGTTTTTCTTTCTGCTTTGCCACCACTGCTGTTTTATCATTTTCTTTTAATTTGTCTTTAAAGGAACCACTTCAATACATTGACAATAGAGAGGAGATGTCGCAAACTTTTTTGATTCTTGGATTGTTTTTTTTTGTGCTAACGAAATCGCTCAAGTATCAGGGAAGTGATTTATGTTTTCAGATTTCTCGACATCGTTTTCTACCCATATGCCAGAAATTGTGTTGACTACAGATGGTGCATATGTTTCTGCGCAGAAGCAAAGCGCTGCCCGGCATATACACGTCCACATTAACGTTCGTTGCGGCAATTAAGCTAGCCGCTGCTTACGGCAAATATATATCCAAGATTCATTCTGGGTAGCCAACCAGGCTAAGTCTGGTAAAGGTCCCTGCCCTTGCCTTCTCTCTCTCTCTGTCTGCAAACACGCCGGCTCAGCAGGCAACGCTTAGGGTTGGCGTCTTTGATGTCTTACTTTATGACAACGCTGTCTTATGGTATACCAAAACCAATTAGAGAATGTTTAAGCTGCTGGTGAACTCTGAGAGTTCATTTTTCTTCTAGGTAATCATATTAAATAAAGGAAACTACAAAAGGTGCTTTTGATAAAGATTGCTGTAGAGTGATAAATGTCCGAAACACTCCATGCTTGACCAATTTCTCTCCAAATAAATGGTGTTCTGATTGAAAGTATTCAATTTTTAACACTCTGACAGTGTCGTTATGGATATTATTAACTGGCGTGGTCAGAGAAAGCGGTTCAAACCCCCTCTTTGCCTCCAAAAATTTTTTAAAATTTTGCATGTATATATACAGAATATTTGAAAAAGTGCACCCAAAATTCTCAATATCACGGAAAAGCAATATTTCATCGATGCCTTCACAGTAACTTCTTTTGTAACTGAAGGCAATTTGAGATGGATATATAAGGACTTCATTTTGGACACTAAGAGAGTTTTTAAACTAAATTTTTAAATATTAGTGTTAGGTGGTTATGTCTGACTGAAATCCTTCAAGCAAAGAGTACGTAGCAGCTTTGGAATTTCGAAAAAAGTGGCAGCTAGTAGTTATTGCGAAGTAATTGAATTCATTCAAATTCAGCAGCGAAGCAGAAACAGAAAGGCGGAAGAATGCAACTGCCATATTTTTCTGAGACGTTTTAAATGAGTGAGCGTCGTTATATCGACCATCAACCGACTGCGTTGTGTGGGTGTGCAATCTCCGCTTGCAATTATATATTGCACACATGACGCACATGCGTTAACGCATGTAGAAGAACTGCACCTTCGTGATGATCTTGATCGTCATTCTTTCGAAGACGTCTGCGGCATCAAGAAGATTTTGCCTTTACCGGGCCACTTCCGATAAGACGCAATTGGAAGAAGGATATGAATCCGGGACTTCGGCCATGACCCAGTCAAGCAAGCGACGAGGGCAGGCGTCTGATCCATCCCACACGCCATCGAAACGACCAGATCAACGAGCGGGTGAACATAACTGTGGCGACGCCAATGAACCTACAACTGATGACGACGCATCCACAATAGTGGGACTCGACGAGAAGGTAGACGATTGGTCGGACATGAAGGATGACAACTTCAAGATTGTAAGCCACCGAAAAAGTTGAACTGTGGGTAATCCGGTGATTATATCACCTGTGGAGAGCAGAAAGGACTTAAGACAGGTGAACCCTATTGCTTTACATTCTGCGGTGACATCAGTCATTGACGCTGAGCCAGTTCGGGGTTATTTCACTGCTCAAGGTTCGCTACTGCTTGACGTGGCCACTGAAGATCAAGTAAATGTGCTTTTCAGGCGTGGCAAGCTGGGTGGTGTAGCAGTTAGTGCTCGTCTTCCTAATGCCTACCTGCGAATCACCTGGTTGATCAAAGATGTTCCGAAGTGCTACACAGAGGCAGATATTCTCGAATACACGAAGCCCCAGGGCGTGATTCACGTCAGGAGGATTGTCAGAAGAGAAGTTTCTTCTACGAATGAGTGGAAAGTTAGACCCACGGATGCGGTGGTACTTGCGTTTACCCCAAACACCAAGCGAACTCTGCTATTAATCATGGCTTCACTCGACATGAAACCGCTAAATACACGGAGCCACCACCGAGGTGCTCTAAATGCCAACGTTTTGGTAACGTGACAAAATTCTGCAAAGGAGAGCTGCGATGCAAACGTTGTGGAGGTCTTCACGCCTTCAAAACTTTCAAGGGGGACTTTAAATGCGCAAACTGCCATAGTAGCCATCCCGAGTGAGTGCGCTGCATAGACGAAAAGCCTTTCTTACGGGGCCTAAACCAACTGAACCAACTACTTCCCAGTCAGTTGCTCAATCACCTGAGGGTTTTCCTCCATTGATGAAAGACACAATATCAACTAGTCCAAAAATGTACGTGAGGTGTAAGTAGCAGAATTCTTCATGAAAACACCGGGTAATGAGAGTCAACCAGAACAAGAAGCCAGGTCAACTGAGTCTACTCTGAACATTTCTACACAAGCTACCTATGCCAGAGTACTGAGACAAGAATACGAGCAGTAGACAAAGAAAAATGAGGAAAATATCCACGCCACTGCGGAGATTGTTCGTTTTCTGCTTGCCGCTCTACGTTCTCACCTAGCGACAATGCCAACAGGTACTGCGAAGACCATGCTGCAGGCTGTGCTGGCTCTAGAATCAGTGCTGCATGGTTGTTTCGGGCAACCTGCAGCAAGACGCCGAAGGCCAAGCCTCAGTGCACGTTAAATCACCGAAAAGTGCAACCACTATACTATGCTACCAGCAGATTTTCCAGCCCCGGACTTAAAACTCCGTAATATGTGTGTGGCTAGAAGAAGGGCAAAGAAAAGGCTTATGCGTAGAGGTGGCGAGCCTGCTAGCAAAACTCAGTTCAACAGACTTAATGCAGCAATACGGCAACAGAGCAACGATTTTGGGAGAAAACAGTGGGCAACGTTTTCTGAGAGTTTAAGTGTATTTACTCCACTGTCAAGAATAGGGCGAGTAGTAAATAGTGGTGAAAGCACGCCCCAGCCTTTGAGACTGTTTATAACCCTCGTGTTAGTCAAGAATACATCAATGCCGCCTCTAGCTGAAGAGTTTTCCGATGTCTATGTATTTGGTAGAGAAAGTGAACCACCTTACCCACTTCCGCCTCATTCTACATCTGCCACCAACGCACCTTTCACGCTGCGGGAACTTACGTCAGCCATAGGTTATCTCCATCGACGCTGTGCTCCTGCACCGGACGGAATTACAAACCAAATGATATCATCATGCTATTCAACTATGTTTCGAAGTCGGGAAACATTCCTCAAGCCTGGAAAATGGCCTGGGTCGTGCCAGTGCTGAAGCCAGGTAAAGACAGGACAGAAGTGGCATCACATAGACTAGTATCACTAACTTCGTGCGTATCGCTGATGGAGAAGCTGGCCTGTGATCGGTTGACATGGTGGATGGAGAATCATAGGGCTCTTACAGCATGTATGACTGGGTTTCGGCAATGGTTGAGTGCACAGGGCATCATCTTGGACTTGGTGAGTGACATAGAACACCAACAAGCATGCGGCTTTTCAACTCTGGCAATATTCCTGGATGTTTCAAAAGCGTATGGCTGCGTGTTCCAAGGTGCGATAATTTGTGGTCTTGCGTCTATGGCAATAACAGGGCAACTTTTACGCTTTGTTCAGGCGTTTCTTAGTGATCGCTCGATGCAGGTGAAGTTAGGGACAGTGCTCAGTAGCTCAAGGAAAATCACCAGAGAAGTGCCACAGGGCAGTGTGCTGTCTCCAATGTAGTCCATTGTGACCCTGGCTGTTTTACCTAATGATCTCAAGACTGAGCACGGCAGTTCAAATATCAATTTATGCCGACGACATATGCATCTGGCTGTCTTGATATCAGCATAAGCGATTGGAAATGATTCGCCGAAGAGTTATACTATCCGCACAAACCTATTTTGAATCTATTGGACTAACAATATCAGCTGAAAAGTCTCGATTCATGCTATTCCCAGGTATGCGAAGACGAGAAACAAGGATGAAAATATTACTTCCTGATGCACCAATTAAGAAAATTAAGTACGTGAGATTCCTTGGAGTCACACTAGACACCACAATGAATTGGCTACGGGCAGTAGACAGGACAACGTGAGCGCTCTCACCCAGTGTAAACATCCTTCGAAGGATGGCAGGAACAAGCTGGGGGAGCCAGCCAACAGAAATGATCAAGTTACGTACGGCAGTAATTGTCAATCGTGTGCTTTTCCAATTGCCTCTGATCTCTGCGAGTGAGTCACAGTACGAACGGCTAGAAAAACTTCATCGTAAAGGCCTCAGAGTCGCTTTGGGAGTGCCAGAGTTTACAGCGAGCATAAAGGTGCTTCATGAAGCTCGTCTTCCGCCGTTACGTCTTTTCGCCTCTCAACGACTGCTGACACAGCTTTGCCGTTTTGGCCAATCGAGCCCAGGACGAGAACTACTCAGTCGCCTTCATCGACGCACGGAATCGCGAGCTTTCGTGGCCCTCAACACCATTCGCCATCTTGACATCGATTTCCCTAAAGACAACTTCGACAAGACCCACCTTGGTTACATGAAGATGCCAACTGTCAGGTGACGATTTCACGGATGCACAGCAAGCGTTCCACACCCACAGCAGAGGTACGTTTTTTGTACTTGATTATATTGAAGAAAAGCATGCCAATCATTTGAAAGTTGTCACCGATGGATTAGTCAACATAGTTTGCGGAGCAAGCGCTGCAGCGTTTGTGATCCCGTCTCCAACGCCGTCCTGGGCAGCGCGACTCGAGTGCGTTGTTTCATCGACAGCATGTGAAAGCATGGCAATTCAAGCAGCCCTGAAGAAACTGAAGTTTTGTAGGCAGCAACAAGTCGTGCTTTTTTTGGACAGTAAGCGTACTTTGCAGCGGCTAAAACATGAATTAGATTTGGATCGATGCACTCAAAGATCACTGCGAATCCTCAAATACCTACATGACATTGTCTAAACATCAAGTTTCAATGTATTCCATCACATGTGGGTATAGCGGGTAATAAGGTGGCTGACAGACTTCCCCGGAGGGCTCTGGAGCCCCAACAAAAAAGGCTCCCAAAGACAATCAGCGTATTTTAAGAGAAGCTGCCAATAATCATTTTCACTTGTTGTGGCTGACACCTCACTATTCATGTGTGACACAAGGGCTATCAAGGGAAGAGGCCTGCTTGCTTCATCGTATCCGAATGGGATCAGCGCGTACACCAGCATGGATCCACAAGATCAGACTCTCCGCGGTGCCCTTGTGCTCGAAGTGCAAAGAAAATGCTGATATAGAACACTATTTGCTTAAGTGTTGTGAGCTTAAGCAGGAAGGGCAAGGTTTCTTTGAGGAACTGCAGTGTTTAGGCTCGCCATGTGACAGCGTGACTGATATTGTGTTTCCGCGTGGTCACTCGATCTTCAGGAAACGGGTGTCGCGACTTCTTTTGAATTTTTTAATGCTACAAACCTCGCATGTGACTGGTGATAAGTGACAATTATGTTAGAGGTATGGTGAAGTGAGATAGAGTACCGGCACAAAACTGCATGTGGAATAGCACAGAGGCCACCGTCTTATGCAGGCTAGCTTACGTTGCGCTATGCAGGATTTTTATTTTAAGAGCCTGCTCATGCTTAGTTACAAAAACAAACAAAGGACATTAGCTACAATTACCAAAGAGGAAACCGCGCGGTGCAATTCCCTGCAAATTATGCAAGGCTAGATCCGCCGGCTACCTACAACATCCTAACCTAACCTAACCTGCGTAGCGACGTAATTCTGGTCTGCTTGTGCTCATGGATGGTTCGGTTACGCCGCTGAATTTGGTTAAATTTCACTACGTCACAATAGTTACTAGGGGTCACTTATTCTCTATCTTGAAGTTGCGATCCCTTTGCACTAAATTCTTCTAAGTGACATAACTGCCTGACTAAACAAATTAAAAAACAAATTATTTGACTTGCTTGATTACTCTCACAACTGATGTATTTAGCCATCTTAAGATTCTTGTGGCTACGGGATGAGTAAATGTGATAGCATCGAACAAACTTTCCATGTTTTGTAATTTTGGAGATATTTCTTAGAAACGTATCCGACCTTAGTTTTTTTTGCGAGCACCTTATAGATTTGAAACACGCGCGCTTGCATCAGGTGACCTGGGGCCTTCGTGCGCATGCGGGAATTTTTTTTCCCCGCCTTCCAATGGTGTCAGTCACTGGGATGCAGCCTTTCAGTGAGGTGGTGCGAAGTGCTGTCGTCGTTTTTTTCCTTGCAAAGAAAATGCGGAGTGGCTGGAGCAGCGCTACTGCAACTAATTTTGCCATAAACTGGGCGACAGCCAAGTGGGAATCATTCGGAAAATCAAGACGACTTTCGGTGACGACGCTATGAGCCGCACCCAAGTTAAGGAGTGATAAAACCGGTTTAAAGACAGCCGCACATCGGTGGAGATTAAGCCACGCCCCGGTCGGCCATGAACATGCCGAAATTACCAGGTCATTGCCGTAGTGAGCGCTGTGGTGATGCGGGATCGTCATGTGACGATCCGAGAATTTGCGGAAGAAGCGAGCATCAGCACTTTCTCTGGCCATTCCACTATGACCGAAGAGTCGGCCATGAAGAGAGTTGCGTCAAAATTAGTGCTGAAATTGCTCACGGTGGAGCAAAAGCAACTTCGTGTTGAAGCCTTGCAGGACATGCTGAATTTCACAAGCAGTGACCCTAACTTGATGAATCCCATTATCCCTGGTGACGAGTTTGGGTGTACGGGTACGACCCGGAAACCGAATCGCAGTCGTCACAGTGAAAACACTCCACATCACCAATATCAAAGAAGGCCCGCCAAATGCGCAGCAACGTCAAAGTGATGCTGACTGCTTTTTTTTTTGACTTCCGCTGTGTGGTACACCACGAGTACGCGCCACAAGGCCAAACAATCAGCAAAGAGTACTACAGGGATGTCCTCCATCGCCTACGTGGCGCTGTGTGGTGCATAAGGTATAAGTTGTGGTGAATAGGCAACTGGCGCATCCATCATGACAATGCTCCTGCACATTCCTCACACTTGGTTCAGACGTTTTCGGCAAAAAGACATACTCCTGTAGTTAAACAGGCTCCTCGCTATCTTGATATCCCCTCCTGCGACTTCTGGCTGTTTCGCAAACTCAAAAGAACATAGAAATAACAGCAATTTGATACAGGGAAGGACATTATGGCTGCAACGACAACTGAGCTAAACTCCATTCCGAAAGAGGCCTTCTCAGAATCCTTCCAACAACGGCAGCACCGCTGCGAGAAGTGTGTAGTCCTTGAAGTAGTCCTAAGAGGACTACTTCAAGGAACTACTTTGTTTTACAACGCTGCAGTCTTGCCAGTTTTTTTTTCTTGCATCCAAGGTCGGATACTTTTCTAACAGACCTACATGCATACATACAAACTCATGTACAACCAACCTACATAAAGGTTTATTGATGGGCAGCCACTCTGAAAAATATTATGGCTATGGACCTTATACTATTATTAATACTACTACTATTAATATATTATTATTATTATTATTATTATTATTATTATTATTATTATTATTATTATTATTATTATTATTATTATTATTATTATTATTATTATTATTATTATTGTTGTTGTTGTTGTTGTTGTTGTTGTTGTTGTTGTTGTTGTTGTTGTTGTTGTCGAAGGTTTACTGTTGCCCGAACTCGTAATTTTGCAAGCGCTAAAGCAGCAACATGGTGATCGTTATGTATTGACTACCAACATTCTCAACAGCGGTATCACCATAAACGCAGCTGCCGAAGCATACGCCGAGACGAATTCTGTGTGCTTGGAGATCGCCCCTCATTAGCCACTGCACCAGTGTTTTATACGAGCACTTTTCAATACTTGAAGTCAGACGTATTTTAGTCACCGTTTTCAGCCTGTGAGCTTCCTTTATGTGCTATACTGCTTTGCACAAGGTTGCTATCTCTATATATCACAACTGCAGCTTACGTAGCTGCCTAGATTGTAATAATTTTTGTGGTTTAATTTTTACTTAGCATTTTTATGAACTTTGTAAGAAATGACGTTCCTGCATGGAGGTAGTGTCCGTCGATTCCGTTCAGGGGCGTCAAGAAACCAAATTTTTTAGAGGAGGAAGGTGTTCAGTTATGTTTTTGTATGTTCATGCGTGTGTTTGTATCCGTGCGTGTATACATGCACAAGCAAAATTTAAGAAATTTTGGGAGGGAGTGTTTCTAACCCACCCACCCCTCATCTCCCTCTTGGCTACGCTTCTGATTGCGTTCATGCATCAGCTCACTTCATATTGAGCGTTTAACCTGGTTTGATTCGTTTTCAGAAATGTGGGCTCGACTTGATCACCAAGTATACAGCCCACAACGTTTTGGTCCCGTGGAGAAACCATTTTTCTGTCCCATTACGTCCGTTATGATGTAAAAGCTCTCGGTCGAATGTGGTTGCTTGTTTGCGTTGCGGAACACTCATGACTAAATCTGAGGACTTCAGTGCTCTAAGCGCTCTAGCCGAGAAAATTCTCTGGAGTTTGCGTCAGTGCTGTGCTTCCCGTTATCCTGCAGAGTCAATTGGACAGGCATTGAAGGCGGTGAAAGGTACAAGGGGAAAAGAGTCAAAAGGTAGGTAGACAGACATCACAGTGTGCACGTGGCTGTGGATTCCTATGTGCGACGCCTCGACGCACCGAAATGCGCGACAGACCGAGGGCCAAACGCCCAACAGCGCTATTAACTCAATCACGGCTCGTTAACTATGTTTGATAACTCTCTTAGAGCAAGTGCTCAATTACTGTAAATGAATACACTGTATTCATTAACCATTTTGCAAATTTTTCGGTACCCAGATGTGAAACAATAAAACATTCAGCGAAGCTCCTCTTTTATTCAGAGCTATTAGAGTGAAAGGGCAGTGGCACTCGGCTGTCGTGTGTTTGCTGCGAAGTGAAGCATACGCGCTGGAAATCCCTTCCAACATGCACGAAGCCTGTCCCCGGCATGCCCGGTTGGAAGCACGCCTGTCAGGAAGAGGATACCTTCTGCATGCCACGACTTGTGCACACCTGTTTGCACGATTCATTTCACTGTCATGGAAATTCTTCGAAAATGTGAAGGATGCTTTTTCTCAAGGTTGCATGGACGATCTTCATCGTGTGAAACTGTAAATGGTATCTCACTTTTTTTTTCTTCAGCCCTCAGATATGATACGTACAGCTTTTGTTCTTTGTGGGATGTTAGGTAGTACCCCCTCTCTCACGTTTGCCTACTTTTGAAAAATTTCCCCAAGTGGAGTTATTTGTCAAGATGACAAGTGCAGAGGCGCCAAACACATCGTGGCCTTTTTCGCTTCGTCGACAGAAGAACGAAGAACGCATGCGAGACGCACGGAAAGGATACATAGCGGCTCGTGTGGCTGTAAGGAAGTGAGCCGATTAGTCAAGCGGAGAAACGGCGGCTCTTGCGCGTATCGAGCGCACCGTCGATCGACTCGCGTGACCTCGGGCAACCGCGCTTTCTTATCCGTGGCTCTATCTGTCTCTCGTTAGTGTAAGACCAGTCACGTCGAGCGAAACGTGACGTGAACGTCAAGCAGGCGACAGCCCCATAGACTCGTGCGTGTGCGGCCCAGCGATAACCTTCCACACAAGCCGTTTGGCTTACAGGGTTTCCCTGCAGTGAATGATACTGTCTAGCCCACTATAATGTGACCGAGGCCCTGGCTGAGAGCATGAGGGACGCGGGCTGCTCTTCAATCTTCAGCCATGCTGGTCACGCAGTCACCTGTTGACTGTGCGAATGAGGCACCCTAGAAGTCGTTCGCGCAGAGGCACCGAGCCAGCAAACCATGGTGGAGGGTCATGGGAACGGATTTCTTATAACTGTAGAACACAACCGTTATCTCTGGTCAGGAGATGGTCACACAGCGCACAGGATATCCGTTTGTGGGTGAGGCTTAAAAGAGCTATGACGAAACTTCCGACTAGGAATGCCCGGGTATGTCAATGACGTGCCGTCGCTTCAGATCGGTTTTGATGCCTGATACTACGGGGTGGTTAAACATGAATACAAATTTAAGTACACGGGCAATTTTGCATTACGTCCTCTTTTAAGTGCCGCCGCGGCCTGGGATTGTACCTTGGGCGTTGTGGCAAACTAAACAACACCGCCGATACTATATGTAGGATACCGCGGAGATAAAACCTGAGAAATATAAGGAATGATCTGTCGACGAACGTGGAATATTATGCAACATACTGATAAGCAACTTTAAGAACTGAACGCCCGGCCTCTTTCAGGTTGCCTGCGTATCAGTTGGACTTGTCGTTATTATTTCGTCGTCATTGCACGTTTCCTCCTTTAAACGTCGTTTGTCAACACGTAGTTTTAGGTGAATGTGGTTGCACGATAGCACGCTGCATGCATGGTATACTGATTGGTGTTCGTCACTACCACAAGTTTCAAGTTGTGCACGGTTGACTGATGATGAATGTTTCTTCTGAGGGCATTTTACTTGCAGGGCCTGAAGAGTGAAACTTGATCATTTCTTTGTATGTTGAAATATCGTTTGCTAATTCGGTTGCTGCAGTCAGGGGCTGCGTTCATAAGCGATTTTGTGGAGTATAAGCGGCGCAGAAGCTATGTTTGATGTCAGAGTGAGTGATGCATGCGACAACGCGTTCACGAAAGGTGTTCAAATTTCCTCGCATCAATGTACCCCACTGAGTGTTATTAAGCATGAAAAGTTTTAAGCATTAACAAGCCAGCGATTGGAAAGTTAAGAGTAAATAACGAGCTCTGCAAGTTCCTCCATAGTATGTGGATATATAACTCATTATGATACATAACAATATATAACGTTAAAGACACTAAATGAAGTCTTTTGCAAAAAGAAAAAAAAATGAAGAGAAGCAGAGGAAGAGCAAGGTATTCATGTGACATGCGACAAAAAATAATAAAGACGGCTCTTAAATTCACGATTACGGGACGTTGGTCTCTGGGGTCATTCATATTAAGGCCTACAAAAAATATGATGAGTCGTCACTAGTCATTGCGTGGCACTCTTTGCGCACATTTTCGTGCGTAATCCATACCACGTCATTACTTTTTTGTTCTACACATAGTGCGACCAGCGGCATCTGAAAGCTAAATCCTGACTGCAGCGATGAAACTAAAAGGTATTGTCGACGACGCTGACCCACGCATTCCAAAACATTGGCCGCGCAATTATAATTGCAAGCAGTGTGCGTCATTACCATTGGCCGCGGTGCCTACTGGGCAAGTTGCTTATGGATGTCCTGGCTTGCCTATGCTGAAAGCGCAATGCGAAACGTATGTGGGTGGTGGCTCGCAGGGAACGCATCGACATGTTCATCGACGAGAACAAGGCGCTTATTCGGCGAATGTTCGGCGAGTACTCGTCGCCTGACGAGGACGGTGGCCACCGGGACCACTATGAGACGTACGACGGGAAGACCATCCACACCAGGACAGAGAGGTCTCGCTCCTCATTCGCCGGTGCATCGTCCAACAAGTGAGTCTTTGGCGGCGATTCGAATCGCGGAAAGCTGTGCTCTGAGATAATGCTTTCTTCCAGATAATAATACTTTTTGGGCTCAGGTTTAACGTTCGAAAACGACGATATGATTATGAGGGGCACCATAGTGGAGAGCTACGGAAATTTGCACACACGGGGGGCCTCAAGCGTTTTCGTCCCTATCGAAAATGCAGCTGCCAAGGGCCGGGATTCGATGGTGCTACCTTCGAATCAGCTACCATAACCATAGCAGCTTTTTGTCTATTTCCTCCCCCACTCATACTGAAAAAATAAAATAACAATAACAGCAATTATTACGATATATACCACTCACCAAAACACACAGACACATTTTACTTCACAAAAGCGACAAACGACTTTATAAAATATGTTACAACTTAGCTAGTACGAAAGCAGCTCTTTCGAAAACCTGCTTTCCTTAAAGAAATGCTGAAGCACTTTTCTAAAAAATGACTTAGGGGCGTATAAGCACAGTTTTATCCATGCTGAATTGGAAAATCGATGTGGGAGTTCTCAAAAGTGAACGCCAATAGCACTTTTTAGTGAAAAAACAGTGGCTGTGGCCACCGGGCTTCTTGAGATGCCGAGCGAACACGGTGACGTCATTCTCGGCATGCCACGTCATCTGCAACAGCAGCACTGATGAAGTGTGGCCTCTTTGATTAGTTCCGGCCATGGCACGTCATGAATTAGTCATGGAGACTCGCCCCGGGCCAGAAAAAACGAAGATGACGTATGTTTCCACGCCCACACTTTCAGTGGGCTCGTGGGACCTGGGCAAGACAAGCTATTCTTTCGCCTGTTCTTAAACTCCTGCTGCTACAAATGCGAAAACAATTATGAAATCGTCCACCTTAACGTCTGTTCTTCCTAAACACAAATTTTGATTGAATTGTAAAATCTCTTCAGCTTCCGTCTAACGTACAATGACTCACAACCATGACTTTCACTCGGGGGAATGTTCGTTGCGTCGCCGTTCACCGCGCATTTCAGGTCTCTCATGTAAAACGTTAAAAAAAGTGCTTATTGCGCAAATGCAACAAAGTCGTTGTTATTGAGCAACTCGCTGTTCGTTGTCATGATGAGCCGCTTAACATATTTTGGGGTTTATTAAACTTGCGAAGTATTGAATAATTTAGCTGATAACACTTTTAACAACAAATTAAAAGCAAAACCTAAATAAGAAGTTACATAGCGTAATCTCAATCAAGTCCTATTGTTCTGCTTTTTCCGCATATCCGCGAATAAATTAGGTATTTTTTGAGGTGTAAGATAATGCCTTGTTTATCGAGCTACGAGAGGAATATGGAGGCTGCACGCTAAATTGCAGTGCTCGTTGGAAGTCTACTGGCCTCAGAAGATAGAAAACAATCATTAGCAGCATCGTTAATTCATCAGTAAAATGCATTGAGTTAACATCAACATCGCAGTAAGTATGCAGTGCCTCAAAGAGAACGCGATAGTGTCGGCAGCAAGTTGACACTATTGACTACATGTGCTTCAACGCTATAAAGACGATTCACAAGGGCTTGGTTATTCTATGAGGAGTCATGTCGAATCGAGTGCTCGCAAAGTAAGCAACACTTTACAAGAAGCGCAAAACAGCCCGCGGAGCGGCTTAATGTCGTCATATTTCTTTGTGACACTCCACCGCTAGAATTCACAGAAGGTGTGTTTCCCACAACTTTTATCAACGTTTACATCGCCGAACGCGTGACATTAAAGGCTTTACACCATAATGTGCTCGTTGCCTCTTTACGACCATGCGCTTCACTTGGCCTTAATTTAGGCCATCCTTTGAATAAGAGTTTGTCTCATAGTTGTTCAACAGGCACTGAATTTTCGAACATTTCAAGTGGTCCTGCGCGGCCTCCATGAACGAAGTCATTGCAAGCTTTCTGTGCCTCGGCTGCTTTTGCATTGGCTCCAGGATAGGCCCACCGTGAACCAAGCGACAACGTGATGGCGTCATCGTCTGTCCTTATAGTGACGTTACGATGGCACCATGATGACCACGTCACAAACTTAAGTAACCTGTAATGTCTTGGTGACCTCATCTCATTATTATCTGCATGAATCATGCTGACGCAGCCGCCGCCAATTATAAATGTTTTCTTTTGAAGAGGCATCCAATATCCGTGTCACAGGAGTGCGGAAAAACACTTTTACTGGAGTAAATTGTTTAGTCTTTAATGAAGGGGCGCTTGCATCGCAAACACACGGCACCGGTGACCTCTTTAAAGTGTTTTCTTCCAAAGAGGCAAAATAAAAGCGTGGTACTAGCTTTTCAAACGAAATCAGTCAAAATAACGTTACTTGTCTCGATATGTGAAGCCCGAGTGATCCTCTCCGACCGTATTAGCCATTGTTCCGTGCATGCGCCCAGAGTTATTTTGTTACCGACGTTGATCTGCTTCTGCTCCGTAGGTAAGTACCGGAAAGATGCAGCTGCTATATGCCTTTCTCTTGAGGGATAGTGAACGTCTATACCACTCATAATTTAAGAATGCTTGCCGATTGTGATCCACCCCATTCTTATTTTCTAGTTCCTTCAATCTCGTCGTTCGGCTCCACGGTTATTACCTGTCCTATGTAGATATGGTCTTCTACACACCTTCATGTGCACTGCTACCTATCTAGAAGCTCTGTTCTTTTCCGAGGTTGTTGTGCATTACTTTTATTTTCTGCTGATTACTTTTAAGACCTACCTTTGTTGTCTCCTTGTCTAATTCAGTAATCATGAATAGCAATAAATGATTACTGGAGCAGAAACCTGGATGCTTACAGGGAGGGTTGAGCCTAAATTGACGATGACTCAGTGAGCAATGAAAAGAAAAATTATAGGTGTAACCTTAAGACACAACAAGAGAGCAAAGTGGGTCAGGGAACTAATTGGGGTGAAGGATATCACAGTCTAAATCAAGAAGAAGAAATGGACATGAGCCGGGCACGTGGTGCGTAGGCAGGATAACCGTTGGTCACTAAGGGTAACTTACTGTGTTCCCAGAGAAGGCAAGCCAGTGAGGGGGAGACAGAAAGTAAGGCGGGCAAATGAGATTAGGAAGTTTGCATGTATAAAATGGCAGCATGCAGCCAGCACAGGACCGAGTTGACTGGCGGAACATGATAGAGGCCTTTCCTGCAGTGGGCGTAGTGAGGCTGATGATGATAAGGATGGTCCGCTTCTTGCTTCCGTGTGTGTGACGTGCTAGGTGTCTCAAAGGGTATCCCAAACCCGTTCGATCTGCTTACGTGAATACACAAGGAAATGATCTTTAAATGGTTTATTATACATCTACGATACCTGAAACTTGTTTTTATGAGAAGCCTATGTGGCAGAAAATAAAGTTTTGCTGATTTTTTTTCGTTTTAATCAGTTCACAATTGCTGGCGCCCACTTGTCCCGAGGCAACCCAACGAACGTCGTCTCCACAAAAGGAAGACATCGCTCTCAGTCATGTGTCTCAGGCGAAACTTTTTTTCGGAAATGGGGTTCTTGCTCAAAAGACTTTCATGTGCCTTGGGACGGGCCAGTACGAGCAACGCAGCTGCTCCCATCCAGTAGACTGTGCCTATTGAGTACTTGCCGGTCTTTTCCAGGTTCTCTAATAATCGCACTTCACCATATAGAGATAAAAGTATTTCTGCATATTTTGGTGTTCACACTATGCGGCGCTTTGAGCATGATGCTGCATCACTCGTCACCAACTCTCAAACTATTTCCAAAGGACGCCTTCGGAAAGGGCACCGAAAATATTAAAGTAACGACCATCATCGCCATCATCATCATCATCATGACTACGTCTACTGCAAAAATAACGCCTCTCCCATGTACCGCCAATCAACAAGGTCATGTGCTTGCACCTCCCACGTTGTACGCGCAAACTTCTTAATCTCATCTGCTCGCCTAAATTTCTGTCTCCCCCCTCGCGTAATCGCCTTATCTAAGATCCAGTCAGTTACTTTTCATGACCAGCGGGTATATTGCCTACGCGCTACATGCTTTGCCCGAGTCCACTTCCTGATTTTTAATGCAACGCCTTTAACAACCATTTGTTTCCAGAACCGCTGTTCTCTTTGATGTCCGTGAAAGTTGTACCTCTTATTTTCCCTTCCGTTGTTCGCTGCGTCGTCCTCTATTTCAATTGAACCACCTTTGTAAGCCTCGAGGTTTTGGCTCCGTAGGTAAGTGCCGGTAACAAATAGCTGTTATGTACCTCCCTTTTCAGGAACATTGGTACGTAGAGAACCCTCACTTTCAATGATTAAGATAAAAAATCACAGTTGAAACCAGTAGCTACAATAAGCTCTCACAGAAAAAAATTGAAATTACCAAGAAACGCACAGATATGAATTCTACCTTCTATACCTATGTAATCATTAAAAGGTCATCAACTTAAACAAGTTGATACTGCCACATTTTTAGCTACTATCATCAGTGCACTTTTGTGATTACCGTATGGAAGAGTGGTTCTTTCTTCTGTGACGCAGCATTACAGGAAATGCCCTCAGTGAAGAAAGTACTGGGCACAGTAGATAGGACAGAAGGAGTGGATGGCTGTAAACACACGGCATGCGCCTAGCTTGTAAATATTTATGACAGCAGTCATATAAGACAAATTCATATTTTTGTTTTGCTTTTACGACGCCAGACCCTAATGCCATTCATGGAAGGGTTCTCATTGTCACTGTGTAGCATCTCGTGAAAATATGTTTCATGGAAATATGTAGTCCTCTTTTCTGCGTAACTTTACGTAACATATATCTTTACGTGAATTGGAGTTTATATTTATAATTCACATCTATAAGAATGGAGCTTCCAGGAAGAAAAAAAGAACAACCTCTTAAGGTCAAGTAGCTTCGCTTAAAGCAATCAAAATTAGGCACGAGATAATTTAAGTATGAAGATGTCATCACACCTGTAACATGTTGAACACTACTGAATGATTGATTGATTGATATGTGGGGTTTAACGTCCCAAAACCACTCTATGATTATGAGAGACGCCGTAGTGGAGGGCTCCGGAAATTTAGACCACCTGGGGTTCTTTAACGTGCACCCAAATCTGGATGTTGAACACTACTGAGCCGAGCTGCTTACCTCTTCTCTCACAGAGTGGATGCCTGCGAGTCGGCTGTGGAAATTGTCACACCATACTGGGCATCGAACAGCGCTGGCAAGATTCGAGCCATTGTCAACACGCAGCACTTGCAGCAGGCGATACAGCAAGAAGTCTGCCAGTACGTATACCTCAAAGATACTGTTTTCTAATTTAGGGCGTAGCGTAGCGCATTTCACATCGCAATAGGTGACAATTTATTTTGTAATGCACGCTACCATTAGCACAGTAAGCGATTGTCGTAGCAGTTTGATTTTATATACACTACATACACCATGAACGCACCTCCTCCGAGCAATACAGGGGTCAGTCAGATGCGAAAGTTGTGCATGTATGATCAAGCTACTCCAAAGTGATAAAGATAGCAAAACTTTTGTAGAACTCCTCCGATTTCAACCTAAAAAGCAAGAATTTTGATTTTCATGTCAGCTTCAGTGGCGAAGCAAGAATTTTTATTTCCATGTCAGCTTCAGTGGCCAAAAAAGGCTGAGCTGACTGCATAAATTTGTAAGGAATGCCAGGGATACCAAGCAAATGAGACGTTTGCAGAATGTGTGGACGTGTCGAAGTTTCTTTCTTTCATGCTCCTTTCAAAAATAAATGCTCCAATGGTGCTTCCAAACTCTCTCTGGGCAGTTATAAATATGTGTGCCCACCCAAAATGTGCTGCTGTGTTTCGAGCGTACTTCAATTGCTTGGATGTGTGCTCCGTCGACTGTCGCTTAGCAAAAACTGTCAAGTGGGATGCCTATAGCGGTGTTGAACAACCGGTTGTCTGTTGTGCGTAGCGTGTCCTTCCATTCTCTGCAATTTTCGGGTCGATGTGGCTGCGCGTGGTCACCTGAGATCGTGAATGACAACCACAGTGTTATGTAGGCATAGCGGCCAACGTTCGCCTAGTCTAAGCGTATTTACAACTTGCTGGAACCGCTGCGAACACTGACGTGGTCGTGTCAAAGAGATCCCGAATCTACGCGAGCATCCAACGCGCACTGGCTTAGAGCAGCGCTGAAGACAAAACCACGGTAGACGCGATCACGGATAGCAACGACACAGCTCCGAAGGCACACCCACGGGCGGAGCATACAGACTGAAATCGGAACTGGCGCAACCGATGCGCAGCATTGTCGCCATCTTTCATAGCGAAAAAATTCTCAAGGTACACCGTCAACACAGAGGGAGATTAAATGCAAGAAATTTGTTACAGCAGGAAAGCGTTACAACTTTCTTGCGTTTGCTTGTGGCTGTGGTACGGCTTCAGCTTTGATACCTAGTGTTTATAGTGGGTCATTAGACAAGCTTTGGCTCGCTAGTTTCACTCGGCACACTTCGAGGGTTGTCTGAATATTGTATTTTCTCGTGTATAACCCACCACAGCACGTAATTGGCATTCCACCCTCACTCTTCTGCCTATTAATAGGCAACCCAGGGGAAAAAAAGATACACGTGTTGGGATCAAAGCCACTTTTTCTGCGTTACGAAGAAAGCGTGCCGGGAAGCCAACCTGCACACAGGAATTCACGTATAACGCGCACCCCAAGTTCAGCTACAATTTTGGTAGATGTCATATGACAGAAAATACATTCACTTGGTGTGCGGCCATGTGTACATCTGAGTTATCAAAATAACAATGATAAAGACAATGTATGCCCTTGCTGGAACAAAATAACAAACATAAAACCAATCATAATAAAATCTTGCTGACTTCATAAAACTTCGCTGCGATACAATGCTGCGACAACAAACTTTTTTGCGCGTCGCGGCAACGTTGTTGTAGCGGCATTTAGCTGTACTTAGTGCGGCGAGGTTCCCTGCGCCCACGCCGCACTCTTAAAGGGGCCCTGCAACACATTTTAAGCGTGGTCAGAAAATGCTGCCGATCGATAGCAGAGGATCCTGACAACACGCGAGCCAAATATTACAGCACACCACGCGGCCTGGAATTCACAATAAATTATCAGTCAGCTAAAAATTGCTGCTCTTCTCTCAACAAATTACGTTATATGCCCAAAAATCACACGTCAACGACCTACCTATCAGCCATTGACTGATTTGAACATGGTGCGCTCGCTCGTTACAGAGATCACCGTGGGAGGCCATTACTTGTCCACGCATGCACGCGTGATCACACTGAAAAAGCCGCGCACTCAAACAAAAAAAAGAAAGAAGTGTTCAAGGTTGCGAAGCGTGCGTGACTTTTTTTTATGGCCCTGCCATTCCTCCCTGCTTAGCCTACAGCACTTTCGTCGGGACGAGAGAATAAATTGCAGCATGCGACAAACCTTTGTAACTCCACTCGAACTGGACGGATTCTTAATTTTTTTTGCGGCGTTGATTTCATGAGGCAATAAGCTCTTCCAGTGAATTCATGCCATGGTTACTTCAAAAAGTGTTTCAGGGCCCCTTTAAAAGTGGTCCCGCACGGGGTGGCAGCGCGCTTGTATTGTCGCCTGTTAAAAGCGTGCAGTACTCGACGCCACACCAACGCCGTGGCCGAGCAGAATGCTATAGACGCTTACCGTGATATTATCGTGATAAAGAGCAACACGGAACTGCAGGAAGCGCTGATGGAAGTTCAAAAGGTATATATGCAGACCCACAAAAAGCCAACGCCGTAATTTGCAAAAAAAATCGCTTTAAGTAAACACTTACTGATACGTAACTACTGTTATTCTGCGGTCACAATTCTTTTTTATTTTTATTTTTGAAAAAGTGTGACGCTTTTTTGTTCCCCAAATTATGAATAAACTTGTTTTCAGTTATTTTTAATGTCCGTGTACTCAGATTTGGGTGCACGTTAAAGAACCCCAGGTGGTCAAAATTTCCGGAGCCCTCCACTACGGCGTCTCTCATAATCAAATGGTGGTTTTGGGACGTTAAACCCCACAAATCAATCAATCAATCAGTTATTTTTAATGTTGTTTATAACGCGGGCTAGATTTGAAATATATGGGGAGTTTAACGTTCCAAAACCACCATAAGATTATGCGAGACGCCATGTGGAGGACAAGAAATTTCGACAACCTGGGGTTCTTTAATGTGCACCAAAATCTGAGCACATGAACCTACAGCATTTTCACTTGTATCAGAAATGGAGCAGCCATAGCCCGGATTTGATCCCGCGACTTTTGGGTCAGCAACTGAGTACCTTATTAACTAGACCACTGCGACGGGGCAAGCGTGCTAGATTGGTCGCGTGGTATGTCGAATGGTAGTGTAGTTCATACCTGCAAATGTTATGTTTCAAAAAACAATTTTCTACGAATGCTGTTTGAGTGTTATGTGTATTTTAAGTGCAATAAAAGATTTACTAGGAATCCTCCGAGTTTCTTCAAGTCTTTGAAGCTCCTAAGATGACATAATAAATGCTGCTAACGGCTCCAAATCAAGAATATTCTGCTCAAAAATTAAAAATGTTAAGTCCTTAAAAGACCTCTCAAGATTAAGTTTCAGTGTTCTCACACCTGAATAAAAGAACTCATGTTCGAAGCAAGCCCACCTTGTGCCTCTAGAAAATGCTCTTTATTCAGCCAACTTTACAATGGTTTCAGGTCCGTGCAGACCAAGAAGTGCAACAACGACTGCAGCTGCGAGCAGAAGTACAAGTGGCATAGGCTCCTGGCTTACGACCCGGATGACGACTGTAAAGGAATCTTCATGGACTGGTTTCTGTTCCCTTCATGTTGTGTGTGCCGGTGTGCAAACCCCATAAAAAAGTGACGCGCAATGCTTCTCGTGACATGGCTGTTCCGTTGGATGACATTTGAACACCAATGAATGCCACCCAAAATGAGTTGCGGTGTGCTGCTGCGAAAGGTCAACGCAGATCGCAAATCGCTCCTGCAAAAAAAGAGACGGAAATAAAAGATACAGCGAAGATCGGTAGCTGACGAGAAAAACTCTGCGTGATGCATTGCTGCCGAGACAGCTGTGGTGATGTGATCATTCCGGGACGAGCAGCCGAAGCAGCACGGATGTGGGACACCGTCAGCAAAACAAACTGTGCGTGTGTGTTCGACCACAGGGCAGCGTGTGTATACAGGACTGGAAGACGCAGGAATGACCCGGGCCGGGTGACTGTACGCGTGCGTCGGCCGAGTACCCGTGAATGAGCGTGCGCGTGTGTGTGGTGTGTGTGTGTGCGCGTGTGGGCACTTCGAACGACTTCTAGCCTGCTGCATGGCGGCGACTGTGGCCCACTGTGCGTATGCGATCAGCGAGTGGTGCTCAGAGGACTGACTGTTCAAGAAAGATGCGGGGGGAGTATAAGTATTACACCCACGTAATTTGTTCAAGAATGCAGGGATTGCCCTGCCCTGAAGATCGACTGAGTGAGGTGGTCTGTTACCCCCTTAATCTTCCTCGTAAGGAACAGGCAGAGAGTATATATTATATGCTTCAGCGTGGCATGCATGGCCATAAATGAGCCTGAGAAAAGAGAGCGTTTAATGATTACTTCAGGCAGGCATAGAGAGAAATAAATAAAATGAAAGCTCACACTATTACTCAAAACGTGATAAGAATATTGACGAACGATGAAGTTGTACGAGTATATGAAATGACCGGACAAAATGTTAGAGAGAAAGGGTTTCGGAGAACTTATCGCTACCTTGGAAGACTTTATAGGTACATTTAGTTGCACACTCCAGAATATAATTCTGATTATTTTTCTAGCTTATCTGTGGCTAAACATAACCTTGGACTAGTAGATTTTAACATACTGCATTGATTGAAATGAATCACACAATTTGCACAAAACTTATGAAGAGGGTAAAATTAGCGCCGCTTTGTTCTACATTTTTTACTGCTAAGTTATTGATAATCGCTTTTGACAAATAGATGAATCGCGGTATCGCAGTAGACTTCAAGACGATGTCAGCAAATTTTGTTTGGCTTATATGGCGTGAAATTCTTTCGCTGCCATCGCAAACAATATCGGCTATGCACACTTCATGAAAACTGTTCGACTGCATTTTTTTTCTTCTTTGTTTATCACTTGCGCAGTGAGAGGTGAGAAAGTGCTATATACATTACAAAATATCTTTCGCCCCACTTTTAAGCAATGAGAGATCACAACTGCGCAATAGAGCATATGAAAGTTCGTTCATACAATTTGTGTTCGCGATTATTTCAACTCGTTCTTTTGCTGTAGTTCATGTTCTCTTCGTTTCTAGCAAGGAACGGTTGACTGGGATATTATGAAGTTTAGTGGAATGTTCTGTTTTATGAAAACATGAATGGAAAATTAATAAAAAAAATAAAGTGCATTTTGCGCTCTTCCCTCAGCATCTGAGAGAGGGCAGATTCTCGTCGCTTGCAAGCTCCCTCAATACTGCGTGCGAGGACATACCATGGCACCGCCATGCACAGGCATCCTCGTGACGCTCAAGGTTTCGTTGCTCCACCAGCACTCTCTTGCTTACGCAGCAGCTTTAGCGTCTTTTTTCAGATGCGAAGCATCTCTTTGTCTAGTCTGTGAAACGCTGTCCCTCCGTCCACACCGCTAATCTCGCCACATGTGTTGGAGTGGTGCCAACTGCCAAGTAGCTCACGCACTCCTAGCAGTGCACGGTGACGTCTCTCTTCCTTACCGCGTGTCAGCTCTCTCTCGCTTCACCTTCCCCACCACAGGCAATGCTCGAGCCCACTTCTCACGTGGGCATCATCTCACCCGCAACACCTCTCTCCATCTGTCGGCGAGAAGAAGCCGGGATCTGGTGGGTGCGCACACTGCGCGTGCGTCGAGAATCTCGCGATGGCAACAACGTGAACATCGCGCCGCTGCTTGCCGCGCGATCGCGGCAATGGGCGGGACGCCGTCGCGGCCTGCTGCCCGCTAGTGTGCGCGCGTACCTTTCCCGGCTGTCGCCAGCGTTGCGAGGATTAGCGATGCCGATCGCGTTCGCGAATGGCAGCGTGAACACCGACGAGGCGCGAGCAGGGAAGCCGAACACAAGCGCCGGCAGTGAAAGACCAGCGAGAACATGCACTCATTGCGTTCCAGAATACAGACGGCGCGCGGGTAACACCGTTGACACCCGAGCGAAGGAAGTCGAGTGCAAGAGTTTTCAACACGTCCCAAAATGTATGAATATCAGGAATTATATGTATATTTATTCTAATAGCAACAGCATTTTAGTATATATAAAACAAAAAATAGATACACCATTGGCATGAATAGAACGAACCTCCGGTGTCTTTGCGTTTCAAACAACATGTACTCGAGTAAACGCTAATCCGAGCTTCACCTCAAAGTGTTGTTCCAGCACCCTCGTCGACGCCCGTTGCGCACCGCTGCTGCTTCGCATACCATCAGGATTCCCTTTGGGGAGGTAGTCCACAGTTTTTTTCACTAATATCGTGCTAGCTTACCTCCACTGATTCAGTGAAATAATGCTGCGGCTTCATCGCTGTCTATAGGAAATGGTGAAAACTGCTTCAAAAAAACCTTACGTTCTTCTAAAGCCTGAAGCACAACACCCTGACAGATGGCGTCGTCTGCTATGGCCAGCGATACGAAAGCCACACGGGCCAAACATGCTAACTTTCGTATCTGTTTTGTGTCGGATGCTATTTTCGTGCTACTTTCGTGTTGAATCGAAACTAAGCATGAAATGGACTTTAGCAAGTGCCTGCGCAAATGAAACATTTTTTGCAACAAGTAATGTGTAACTTCATTAATTATAGGTTTGCATCTAAAAATAGGCTTCGATTGCCACGGCAAGCATACGCAAATAGTCTTTAGCCCGCATAGCCCTATGAAGCCGGCAAGTACTGCTGACTGGGCGAGTTGGTGCATGATAAAATAATATTGCTTTAGCGCAGCTCACATTGAGCGTGAGGAAAAGACGTTGTACGGTCAAGAAGGAGAAAAACAGACGACAGTGCGTTTCCCCTTCTTGACCGTATAGCACCTTCACGCGCAACCTGAGCTGCGCTAAAGCAGTACCATTTTACCCCAATGAAGCAGAACGTCACCGCTTTCTCCGTTTTGTGGCAAGCAACCCATCATGCTTATAGCTGCATTATGTAGTGCAACATGAAATCTTGTGAGAGTTCTAGCTAGACAACATTTGACTTGCGCACAAGTTTCTCTGCAGCGCGATCTTAATATTTATCTGTTGCTTTTTATTGTGCGAATTCTCTACAGTTGTCACCTGGCGCACTTTCAATGGCCATCGAGTAACATAGAAATGAAAATGTTTCATCACTGACCCACTTTTGGAGCTTTTACAAAGGGGCTGATTGTGATCAAAAAGTACGGTCTTGATCGGGTTTGATTCCGATAGTGTTCGATTGCGATAGCAAGAATTGATTGCGACAAGGTTCGATTGTGATACCAGCCTGCACTGTGCACTGTCCTGTGCGTGTGCACTGGGCGGGAGCCGGCCATAATACTTAGTGCCCTTTAGTGTGTATGCCGAAAGGTCTGCAGCGTAGCTTAATGCTGTGTAACAGTGGCAATGTTGTTTCAGCGAAGAAATACCAGTGTGTAGCCCTTGCAGCTCATGGCCACGAAATAGACTAGGGTGGGGCAAAGATAACAGAAAGAGACATGAAGTTTACTGCTCAGATTTGTCTCGAGTCTTAGACGATCCAGATAACAACGCACACGCTTAGCAGCAATGACGGCAACTTCCCACCATGCACGCTGGTTGCCTTTGTCCTATAGTGAAGCACACATGACCTGGTGGTTTCCACATTCATATTTTGTTGTCAATCAAAAGAGACTGTCATATGGAATATATATATATATATATATATATATATATATATATATATATATATATACAATAGGCGTAGTATCAGCCGGGGGGCCAAGGGGGGCGCGAGCACCCCCACTGGAAGTAGTTGGGGGAGGCTGAGCCTCCCACGTTTGACAATTGTCCCTGTCGGCTGCACGCGTGGGAAACCAACAACTAAGGCGATTCTCCTTCACAACACTAATCAATCAATTATATTGTTACGAGGAAATGAAAAGGTTACCAGGGAATATTTGAACACAGTAAAAAGTTTCCAAAATTTCTGCTGTGACGATTGTCCTTGGAGGCTCCTTGCGGTGCGATACTGAAGCTACAGCTGATGTTAACCAGACATGACGTGCACCTGTATAGTAGGAGTACATATGGAATGTTTATCTCCTTGCTATAAATTTAGATATCTAGCATAGTAAACGTAATCACTCGGCACCAATTTGATATCTGCAAAGTACCTTTGCCAAAGCAGATTGAATACCTTTCGTGGTTCAGTGGTAGAATACATGACCACCACATGAAATTCTGGATTTTGATTCCTTCTGGGATCCTAATTTTTATTCTTTGCACTCATCGTATCACCGCTGTCAATGCCAGATTTTTCGAAAGGTTCTCACGTTTAAATTACCGACATCTGTTGTCACTACTTCTAGGTAGATACAAACAGTAAGGCGCCTACCAGTATACCAAAGCCCGTGGTATACGGGTGTGGGACACATGACTGAAAGAAAGAGTACCTTGGCGTACACATCGTTTTCACGTTATATCGACATCATACACAAGTTATTGTATACCTTCGTGCCCCTTCCCCTCATGCCGATTTCAGTCTGTACTAAGTGATGAGGCAAATACGAGAGTACCAAGATATAGCCAACCGGATATGTAGAGAAGTAGATATTAACGCTCAAAACACTTTCGGTTCTCTAGGGGTTGCCCTGCATTTTAAATTCAATTTCTTTGTGAGCTGATTTTAGTCATCGAAAATTCATTCAATGATATGCAAAGAAATATATACTGCTGGGGAGGCCACCATCATCGTACTTGTATTCTTGCGGAAAGTTGCAAGGCAATGCATAAAAAGTGTTCCATGTATTACTATTATGTGCATGACATGACACATGTGTTATCCCTGTGCATGCTGCTTATAACTTACTAAATGTTCATTTTTACGCTATTGAACAAGCGTTTTCTGTATGAAAAATCACAGCAAAGTGCCATTGCGTCGCCCAAGTTCTCTGTCTCTTGAGATATATATATATATATATATATATATATATATATATATATATATATATATATATATATATATATATATATTTTAAAGAAGATTTATTAGGCAGAAAGGTTGATGCTTGGAAGGCTTGGAAGGCGATGCACCAGCCGCAATTTTCGAGCTCGAGCCGCTACTGCACACTCGATGCTGCTGCCTCTGCGCCGGAGTACTTCCTGTTCTTTACAATGGCCCCACGGAGAAAAAAGGAGCCATCCTGGCGACTTAGTCTTGTGCAGGAGGCGTTGAACCGTGGTACTGCTTGAGCCTCTTGACGTGTACAACCTCGTGGTTGCGACGTCGCAAGTCTGACGGTGGCGTAAGAGGCTCAATGAGGTAGTTTACTGGCGAAGTTTGTTCGAGAATACGATATTGCCACGTTCCATTAGCAGAAAGGTTGATGCTCGGAAGGCTTGGAAGGCGATGCACCAGCCGCAATTTTCGAGCTCGAGCCGCTACTGCACACTCGATGCTGCTGCCTCTGCGCCGGAGTACTTCATGTTCTTTACAATGGCCCCACGGAGCAAAAAGGAGCCATCCTGGCGACTTAGTCTTGTGCAGGAGGCGTTGAACCGTGGTACTGCTTGAGCCTCTGGACGTGTACAACCTCGTTGTTGCGACGTCGCAAGTCTGATGGTGGCGTAAGAGGCTCAATGAGGTAGTTTACTGGCGAAGTTTGTTCGAGAATACGATATTGCCACGTTCCATTTCCAAAGTTTTTGTTATCGTCCCAAAACACCACATGATTCTCAGCGCAAACCGCGCCTGCAGTTTTCTAGAAGGTTCCGGACTGTAGTAGATCATTTCGATAAGATCACGCCCACTGTGCGAACGGTACAGATTGTTCTGGAAGCTACGCCACCGCCAGCGATAACGCTATAACATTCGACGGCAAGAGTATAAATGCCGACGCGCTTCGCCGCTTGTCAGTTGTTGATCGAAGGCCGATGCTCCGTTCGCCGCTATCAGTCCGAGACTGCTATCTGTGCGAGACTGCTGCTGTAATTGGACTTTCCGTTTACCGGGCACAGGTTCGCCCAAATAAACAGTTGAATCCCAACACGAAGTCTCCTGTCTTCGGCCACGTCACGACCCCGTGACATCTGGTGGAGGTGCTGCTTCGTTCATGTACCGGACGCCCCCGTCAAGCCGTGAACCCAGCCCACGTCGCGGAGAAGACACCGACGCCAACCAGGAGCAGCGAACAAGCCGCCGACAGCAAGGGCTACCCCCAGAGTACGGGCTTCTACAAGACAAGGCGCGGAAGACCAAAGCCATAACCGCGACTGCAGCGACAATGACAACCGCAGCGTCCCAGCCCACGATTGTCATGCATCAACCCAGAGAACCACCAATTTTCCATGGGTCATCGTTCGAAGACCCGGAGTCCTGGCTAGAAACATACGACCGTGTGGCCGCCCTCAACCACTGGGACCATGACGAAAAGCTGCGTCGTGTGTTCTTCTATTTGGAAGACACCGCAAGGACCTGGCTCGAAAATTGAGAGTCCATGCTCCGAACGTGGGATGTTTTCTGCGGCGCATTTCTGCAAACGTTCGCAAGCGTCGCTCGCAAAGAGAGGGCCGCTGCTTTATTAGAGACCCGCGTTCAGCTACCAAATGAAAATGTCACCATTTTCACAGAAGAAATGACCCAACTATTCCGTCACGCTGACCCAGACATGCCTGAGGAGAAAAAAGTTTGTTTCCTTATGCGAGGGGTCAAACAGGAGCTCTTCGTGGGACTGATGAGAAACCCACCGAAAACCGCCCAAGAATTTGTAGCCGAAGCGACCACTATCGAAAAGACCCTGGACATGCGCACCAGACAGTATAATCATCGCCTGACTGCAGACTGCGCTGCTGCTCAAGCAAGTAACTCCGGAGACCTGCGTGAAACGATCCGAGCGATCGTGCGGGAAGAGCTTCGCAAGCTGTTGCCTTCGGCACAGCCTCAAGTGGATTCAATCGCCGACATTGTGCGAGAAGAAGTTCAGCAATCGCTTCAAATTCCCCACGCAACGCTGCCCGAGCCGAAAGCTATGAGCTACGCCGCTGCACTGCGCCACAACGCTCCTCTCCGTCCACGCCAAAACGCCGCCCCATCGCACTTCCGTCGACAGACGCCACCGCCACCACCACCCCCACCGACGTCATACCGTTCGCCAGCGGCCCAGCGCAGTGCACCGAGGAAGACCGACGTCTGGCGCACCCCTGACCATCGCCCGCTCTGCTACCACTGCGGCGAGGCCGGACACACATACCGCCGTTGCCAGTACCGACAGATGGGACTGCGTGGCTTCGCCGTCAATGCACCGCGTCCACAGCTAGGAGAACGACCACGTGACATCGCCGACTACCTGACAGGAACTCGGTGGACACCACGAAGCCCTTCGCGTTCGCCGTCGCCCAGCCGCCGCACGTCACCGCACCACCGGTAGTACTCTGGCCCAACGCGGGGGCCGGTCTCCTAGCCCGTATCCGGGAAACCAAGGACAGCAACCGGTGGAGGTGCGGTTGCTGTGCGACGAACTACCGAAGATCCTCCTCCGACGACGACGCCGCGACGGAGCTTTCCGAACACAACGCCAAGCAGGAAAAGCCCTGATGGCGAAAGCTCACTTACCGAAGGTGGCCTGACGACGCAACATGGAAGCAGCGGAACAAGCCGACGCAGCCGTGACCCGACGCCACGCCCTAACTGTAATGCGAGACGGCGAACTAGCGACCTCGACGTTCTTATCGACGGCCACAGTGTGACCGCTCTCGTCGATACCGGAGCCGACTATTCTGTCAAGCCCCGCCGCGGTGGTCTATTGGCTAAGGCACTCGGCTACTGACCAGCAGGTCGCGGGTTCGGATCCCGGCTGCGGCGGCTGCATTTCCGATGGAGGCGGAAATGTTGTAGGCCCGTGTGCTCAGATTTGGGCGCACGTTAAAGAACCCCAGGTGGTCTAAATTTCCGGAGCCCTCCACTACGGCGTCTCTCATAATCATATGGTGGTTTTGGGACGTTAAACCCCACATATCAATCAATCAAACTATTCTGTCATCAGTGGGTCGTTCGCCGTGAAGTTAAAGAAAGTTAGGACAGCTTGGAAAGGCCCTGAAATCCGCACAGCCGGAGGTCATCTCGTAACGCCTGCAGGAATCTGCACAGCGAGAGTCACCATTAACGGCCGTATTTATCCTACAGACTTCGTAATCCTACAGCGTTGCTCGAGAGATGTCATCCTTGGCATGGACTTCTTATGCCTCCATGGTGCTGTCATCAACCTAAAAACAAAGTCAATAACGTTATCCACAGAAGAAGCACTACCGCCGCGCACGCCGTCAGGACACCATGCCTTGAATGTGCTGGAAGAACAAGTCACCATTCCGCCTCGCTCAAGCGTCATTATTTCAGTCGGCGCTCCTAAATCACCTGACTTGGAAGGCGTCGTTGAAGGCAGTCAGCATCTGTTGGTCACCCGAAATATTTGCGTCGCAAGAGGAATTGCAGAGCTGCGGGGAGGCAAAGCAACGGGTATGCTCACGAATTTCAGCAATGGGTACAAACATGTGAACAAAGGAACAACGGTCGCATACATCGAAGAATTTGTCGAAGCCACCAGTGCTTTCGCCCTTGCCGATTCTGCGGAACCTGCTCAGAGGAACCAAGCCCTTCCCATAGCTTTCGACGTCAATCCCAGACTTCCGAACGATAAGCAAGAACAGCTCAAGGCCCTGCTCCTGCAATACGAAGATTGCTTTTCGTCGTCATCGAAAATTCGGCAGACCCCAATCACGAAACATCGAATCATAACCGAAGAAAATGCCAGACCACTCCGTGAGAGTCTGTACAGGGTTTCGACGCGAGAACGTGAGGCCATGAAGAGACAAGTTGACGAAATGCTGCGGGATGACATTATCAAGCCGTCCAAGAGTCCATGGGCATCCCCCGTGGTGTTAGTGAAGAAAAAGGATGGGACCCTACGTTTCTGCGTCGATTATCGCCGCCTGAACAAAATCAAAAAAAGGACGTGTATCCTCTTCCACGAATAGACGACGCACTTTATCGGCTCCTTAACGCCAAGTACTTTTCGTCAATGGACCTCAAGACTGGCTATTGGCAAATCGAAGTCGACGAAAGAGACCGAGAGAAGACGGCGTTTATAACACCAGACGGCCTCTTCGAGTTTAAGGTGATGCCCTTCGGCCTTTGCTCAGCGCCTGCAACTTTTCAACGCGTTATGGATACAGTACTGGCAGGATTGAAGTGGCAGACTTGCCTTGTGTACTTTGACGACGTCGTCGTGTTTTCCTCGAGTTTCGACGAGCATCTTCGGCGCCTTGAAGCTGTACTTCAAGCCATCAAGACTTCCGGACTCACACTGAAGCCAGAAAAGTGCAGATTTGCGTATGAGGAGCTCTTGTTTCTGGGGTACGTTATCAGCAAGTCTGGAGTTCATCCCGATCCACGGAAAACAGCCGCCATCACCGACTTCCCACCGCCCACTGAGAAGAAAGCCGTGCGCCGATTTCTGGGCCTGTGTGCCTATTATAGGCGGTTCGTGAAAAACTTCGCCCGCATCGCCGATCCTCTCACTAACCTTACCAAGGCCGACGTGGAGTTTAAGTGGGAAACGCCGCAGGAACACGCTTTCCAGGAGCTTAAACATCGCCTCCAGACGCCTCCGTTACTTGCCCATTTCGACGAATTCGCCGAGACAGAAATACATACTGACGCAAGCAGCGTAGGTCTTGGCGCCGTTCTTGTGCAGAGGGCTAACGGACTTGAAAGGGTTATTAGTTACGCCAGCCGATCGCTATCCAAAGCAGAAGCAAATTATTCCACAACAGAAAAGGAGTGCCTCGCCATCATCTGGGCTACGTGAAAATTTCGCCCTTACCTCTACGGCAGGCCCTTCAAAGTTGTGAGCGATCACCACGCATTGTGTTGGCTAGCCACCTCGAAGGACCCTTCAGGTCGCCTCGCACGATGGAGCCTGAGACTTCAAGAATACGACATTACTGTCATTTACAAGTCCGGCAAAAAACACTCCGACGTCGACTGTCTCTCTCGTGCGCCTGTAGACCAACCGCTACCCGACGACCCGGATGACGACTACTTCTTAGGAACGATAACTACCGACGACTTCGCTGAACGACAGAGGGCCGACCCGGAACTTAAGGCCCTAATAGAATACCTCGAATGCCGGACCGCCGAAGTCCCGAAGGTATTCAAGCGCGCACTTGCGTCGTTCTTTCTACCAAACGGTCTTCTACAAAAGAAAAACTTTTCACCGCTTCGAGCTAAGTACCTCCTTGTGGTGCCTTCAGCTCTGCGACCAGAACTCCTGCAGGTCCTGCACGACGATCCGACGGCAGGGCACCTCGGTGTTTCTCGCACGCTCGCGAGGATACAAGAAAGGTACTACTGGCCACGTCTTACCACCGACGTCACTCGTTATGTGAGAACATGCCGGGACTGTCAGCGACGCAAGACACCGCCGACAAGGACAGCGGGACTTCTGCAGCCAATTGATCTACCTTGCCGACCTTTCCAGCAGATTGGTATGGACCTACTGGGGCCGTTCCCGACGTGGGCTTTCGGAAACAAGTGGATCGTGGTAGCTACTGACTACCTCACCCGCTACGCCGAAACAAAAGCCCTGCCAAAAGGCAGTGCATCTGAGGTAGCTAAGTTCTTCGTCGAAAATATCGTCCTACGTCACGGCGCCCCGGAGGTCCTTATCACCGACAGAGGAACGGCATTCACTGCCGACTTAACCTAAGCGATCTTGGCATACAGCCAAACAAACCACCGCCGGACGACAGCGTACCACCCACAGACCAACGGCCTCACTGAGCGGCTTAACAAGACGATCGCCGACATGCTGTCAATGTACGTCGATGTCGAACACAAGGCGTGGGACGCCATTCTTCCGTATGTGACCTCCGCATACAACACGGTGGTGCAGGAGACGACGCAGATATCTCCATACAAATTGGTCTACGGAAGAAGCCCGGCAACGACGCTCGATGCCATGTTACCACACGTCACCGACGAAGAAAACCTCGATGTGAGCGAGTACCTTCAACGCGCCGAAGAAGCCCGACAACTTGCGCGTCTCCGTATCAAGAATCAACAGACGACCGACAGCCACCATTACAACCTTCGACGACGCTTCGTGGAATACCAACCCGGTGAAGTGATTGGGTGTGGACGCCGATACGCCGACGTGGACTAAGTGAAAAGCTTCTGCGGCGGTACTTCGGACCGTACAGGGTGGTTCGACGTCTCGGCCTACTTGATTACGAGGTTGTCCCCGACGGCATCACGAACTCTCAACGACGCCGATCGTGACCTGAAGTCGTCCATATCGCGCGCCTCAAGCCGTTTCATGCGCGTTAACAAACTGAACCAGTGTTTTTTGTATTATTGTTGTATCGGATTTTATTCATTGTACTTTCTTGCATTATTATTGTACTTTCATCTTTAGTTAGTTTAGCATCGGGACGATGCCTTTTTTCAGAGGGGGGCAATGCCACGTTCCATTTCCCAAGTTTTTGTTATCGTCCCAAAACACCACATGATTCTCAGCGCAAATCGCGCCTGCAGTTTTCTAAAAGATTCCGGACTGTAGTAGATCATTTCGATAAGATCACGCCCACTGTGCGAACGGTACAGATTGTTCTGGAACTACGCCACCGCCAGCGATAACGCTAGAACATTCGACGGCAAGAGTATAAATGCCGACGCGCTTCGCCGCTTGTCAGTTGTTGATCGAAGGCCGACGCTCCGTTCGCCGCTATCAGTCCGAGACTGCTATCTGTGCGAGACTGCTGCTGTAATCGGACTTTCCTGTTTACCGGGCACAGGTTCGCCCAAATAAACAGTTAAATCCCAACACGAAGTCTCCTGTCTTCGGCCACGTCACGACCCCGTGGCAATATGGCCCATTGTACTTTGGCAGAAGTTTGGAAGAGAGCCCAGGTGTGCAATGCGGCACTGACAGCCATACAAGAGCACCCGGAAGAAAAACGGGAGTTGAGGTCTAAGCATCATGAATTGCTTTTTGCCTGTTATGGTCATCGCAGGTAAAGCGACGAGCTAACTGGCGGCATTCTTCTGCGTGTCTGGCGGCGTCCAAGATCGGTAGGCACTCGGACGCGTCCGGTCAATAGGGCAAAATGGTGTCAATGGTGTGGGAGGGGTGACGGCTGTAGAGGAGGTAAAAAGGGGAGAAGCCTGTTGTCGCTTGCGTTGTTGTATTGTAGGCGTATGTAATGAATGGGAGGACTAAGTCCTAGTTAGAGTGGTCAGGCGTCGCATACATAGATAGCATGTCACCGAGAGTACGATTAAAGCGCTCGGTAGCCCCATTGGTTTGAGGGTGGTAAGCGGTACATGTGCGATGTACAATAGCACACTCAGCGAGCAATTTTTCAATGACCTCGGACAAGAAGGCGCGGCCGCGGTCACTGAGGAGTTCTTGAGGGCCTCCATGACGCAACACAAAATGACGCAGTAGGAAAGTGGCTACCTCCTGTGCTGTAGCCATTTGAAGAGCAGCGGTCTCAGCATAGCGCGTTAGGTGGTCGATAACAACTATTATCCACCTGTTGCCAGTCGGAGTCAATGGAAGTGGCCCAGAAATATCTATTCCAACCCGTTAGAAGGGTCGGGAAGGGCACGGTAAAGGCTGCAGTTCACCGGCGGAGGTGTGTGGTAGAGATTTTCGGCGCTGACATTCGGTACAAGAGCGGACGAAGTTTCAGACGAATGTATACATACCACGCCAGTAGTGGCGATGTCGAAGCCTTTCGTAGGTCTTGAAGACTCCTGCGTGGTCACCTTGTGGGTCAGCGTGGAAAGAGGAACAAATCTGCGACCTCAGGGTTCGTGGAACGACGAGCAGCCACTTGCGTCCCTCTGGTGCGTAGTTGCGTCGATAGGGAAGCGTGTCACGTATCAAGAAGTGTGGAACTTGGCGCCGAAGCGTTCGCGTCTTTGGGAGTTAAGAAGTGTCGGAGAGATGATTGAGGAGAGACGCAGTCCATGGGTCATTGCGTTGTTCGATAGCAATGGTGTCGAAGTCAAGCGATGACAGTGTGGAATCGCAAGCGGAGTCAGCTGTGGCATTCTGGGACAGGGGGGAACGGGAAAAGACGTTGGCATCAGCATGCTTGCGTCCTGACCGATAAACTACGCGTATGTCGTAATCTTGAATTTTCAACGCCCAGCGAGCGAGGTGGACAGATGGGTCTTTTAACGTCGAAAGCCAGCACAGCGCGTGGTGGTCGGTCACGACGTCAAAAGAACGACCATATATATATGGGCGAAACTTTCCAAGGGCCCACACAATGGCCAAGCACTCCTTTTCTGTGACGCTGTAGTTGCTCTCAGCCTTGGTAAGTGTGCGACAAGCGTATGCCACGACGTATTCCTGATGCTCCGGTTTACGCTGTGCGAGCACAGCACGCAGGCCTACACCACCGGCGTCAGTGTGGATTTCAGTTGGAGCTTCAGGATCGAAATGGCGTAGAATGGGTGGCGTCGTGAGAAGCCGTCGCAAGGTGGCGAAAGCCTCGTCGCTGGCAGGGGACCACGATAAGAGGTCTTTACAGCTGCTGAAAAGTTGCGTGAGAGGTGATATATTAGACGCGAAGTTTCGGACGAATCGCCGGAAATACGAACACAAGCCGATGAAACTTCGAAGTTCTTTGATGGTGGCAGGTTTAGGAAATGCCGTAACAGCTCGCAATTTCTCGGGATCCGGGAGGATGCCTTCCTTGGAAACAACGTGGCCCAAAATGTTCAGTTGGCACATGGCAAATCGACATTTTTTGAGGTTTAACTGCAAACCGGCGTTAGTTACGCAAGTAAGGACGTGCTGAAGGCGACGTAAGTGTGTGTCAGAGTTAGGGGCGAAGACCACGATATCATCGAGGTAACACAAGCATATCTTCCATTTTAGTCCACGCAGGATGTTGTCCATCATTCGTTCGAACGTTGCAGGTGCATTGCAAAGTCCGAAGGGCATGACGGTGAATTCATATAAGCCGTCTGGTGTGAAAAAAGCGGTTTTGGGGCGATCGGCCTCCGCCATAGGCACCTTCCAGTAGCCAGACCGCAAGTCTAACGAGGAAGAGAACTCGGCACCCTGCAAACTGTCCAAAGCATCGTCAATGCGCGGTAGTGGATAGACATCCTTCAGCGTGATCTTATTCAATCGCCGGAAATCAACACAGAAACGAATAGAACCATCTTTCTTTTTGACGAGGACCACCGGAGACGCCCATGGGCTCTGTGAAGGTCGAATGACGCCTCTGCGAAGCATGTCGTCTACTTGGTCAGCAATGACGCGGCGTTCTGTAGCGGACACGCGATATGGTCGTTGTCGCAGCGGTGAGTGGGACCCAGTGTCGATGTGGTGTTCTACTGCTAAGGCACGGCCGAGAGATGTTTGTTCAACGTCGAAAGAATGGCGATAGCTCTCAAGAATGGTGAGGAGTTGTGAACGCTGCGAAGATGTCAAATCTGCAGCGATGAATGGTTGAAATATGTTTCCCGACGTTGAGTCAGGCGCTGAGACGACAGCCAGTTCACAGACGGAGGTAGAAGGCACCTCATCGGGGACGGATATAATTCTGGAAGAACTGATTGTCTCGACGTGGCCAAGGCACTCGTGACGAAGTAGGGATAAAGACGACGACTCATGATTATAAATTGGCATTGTGGTTGAGCGTTCTACAAGATCGAGAGCAGCAAAAGGCAGGGGGAGGGCTCTTTGGGCGACGAATATTGGAGATGGTGTGAAGAAGACCGTGCCGTCGGATATGGCGTTGCATGAAACTGGCACGAACGCAAAAGAGCATGGAGGGATGTAGGTGTCATCGCTAACGGCAAGTTTAGCGGCAGACTGGGTGTCGACGGACGCTCGGTCATCCAGTGAGCAAAATTCAACCTCAACCCTAGCACAGTCGATTACGGCGTCATGACGTGACAAAAAGTCCCATCCCAAACTAATATTATGGGAGCACGATGAAAGAACCACGAACTCCATTGTATACAGAACGTCCTGAATTGTCACGCGGGCTGTGCATACTACGGTCGGTTGAACAGGTTGAGCACTAGCTGTGCGAAGCGATAATCCGGAGAAAGGTGTCGTAACCTTACGAATTGAGTGGCAAAATCCAGCATCTATAACAGAAACAGCTGCGCCGGTATCTACAAGAGCGACAGTAGGGATATTTTTGACGAACACATCAATGACATTGGTAGGTGACAAATAAGGACTTGGGCAAACCGAAACTTGCGCAGTTCTTGCCTCAGGAACTGCGTCGTCTAGTTTTCCTCCTTGTTAGGCGCGGGCCGTCGACGCAAAGGAGAAGGCGAGCGGCGGCGTGGAGAGGGCGAGCGAAGACGTCTCGACCGAGGGCGGTGGTCGTCCTGATAGCGGGCTGGCATTGGAGTGGAGGAACCGTATCGCGCGTTGGAGTCAAGCGGGAAGAAAGGCGCATGGCGGTTTTCATTGGTGATATGCGTCCGGCTGCGGCAATACCTTGCGACGTGTCCGGGGTATCGACAAGCGTAACATATCGGGCGATTGTCGAGGGTGCGCCACGGGTTGGCGGCGTTAGTGCTGGTCCAGTGAACTGGAGCTGGAGGATAGCTCGCGTGAGGCTGGAACGGAGGTGCAGGCGCCTTGCGAGTTGGCATGACTGTAGCCGCGGCGTAGGTGAGAGGAGTAGCAACAAGATTAGGCTCGCGAGCAGCTGGTAAGGCCTCGGCGACCTCTCCTTGAATGACGTCACGTAGAGACGATGGTAAAGTTGTGGTAGGTTCTAGTGTGAAAGGCACCAAGAAAAGCTGTCGTGCAACTTCTTCGCAGACAAATGCTTCCATTTCAGCTATTAGTGACGCTTGGTCATGACCACTGATCACACTAGACAGCGATGCCAAATCGTGTGCTGGAGAACGTCTTGTCAGAACTCGCTGCTTCCACAATTCATCGTTGCTTTGGCAGGGACTAATTACGTCGTTAACAGTGGTCGGGCTTTTCGCCAAGAACATTCGAAAAGCGTCGTTGTCAATCCCTTTGAGGATGTGCTTACATTTTTCAGCTTCCGTCATTTCGGCGTTCACGCGTCCGCGCAAATCGACGACGTCTTCTATGTAACTTGTGAAGGTTTCACCCATTTCTTGTGCGCGTGTGCGTAAACGTTGCTTGGCACGAAGTTTTCGGACGGCAGGTCGATCGAAGACTGATATAATCGACGTTTTAAATTGCGGCCACGTTTGGATGTCTGCCTCGTGGTTTCTAAGCCAAAGGCTGGCTACACCCGCGAGTTAGAACGACACGCGTGTCAACTTGTCCGCGTCCGTCCATCTGTTTAAAGCGCTCACCCGTTCGAAAGTCGAGAGCCAATCTTCAACGTCGTTGTCATCTGTTCCACTGAGGATTGGAGGCTCCCGCTGAGGAACACTGCCTGAACAGGTGGCCGGAAGAAATGGAAGCGTCTGCTGATCGGCGTCAGGCATAGCAGAAGGTAGCCGTCGAGAACGGAGTTCCAGGATGGTAGCGGGAAGGTGTAAGGGACGGTACCCGGCACGGCTCCACCAATTATAAAGGAGATTTATTAAGCAGAAAGGTTGATGCTTGGAAGGCTTAGAAGGCGATGCACCAGCCACGATTTCCGAGCTCGAGCCGCTGCTGCACACTCGATGCTGCTGCCTCTGCGCCGGAGTACTTCCTCTTCTTTACAATATATATATATTATAAAGAAGAAGATGTGCCTGCAGCAAGCAGCATCGCCAACGCCCGGCTCTCTCGGCTCGTGCTTCGGTTCGTTGCTGTGCTGATCGCTGGCCGGTTCTTCACGCTGTCTCGTCGCTGTCTTTAACGGCTAATTAACCTCTTCATAATATATATATATATATATATATATATATATATATATATATATATATATATATTGCCGCGACAGGTTGGCCACGTTCAAGTAGCCACCGCAATCATCATGGCAAGAGCACCAGCAAGACCCGGCTGGCATGCCTCACGCGTTCGTGCGCTCCAACAACGACAAAGAGGAAGTTAGTTGACTCTGTGCCTCTCGGCTACTCGGACTCGACGACCATAGTCGTAGACTTGTGGGTACAAGTTCGCCCTAATAAAGTTGCTTGTTTTTTTAGCCTGTCTAGCTCAGCATCGCTACATTTCTGGTGGAGTTGCTGGGTTATGAATCGAAGCCTCGCGAGCTCAAGACAGCGTAGCCCCGACGACCAGCGTATCAACCCCGTGGAAGTGACTCCTGTACACCAGAGGGCAAGTCGCCGTCTTCGAGGTGACTCACCTGAGTTCGGTCCTCTTAACTTCACACCAAGGGGAATTCAAACTATGGATGCCACCACTATGACTACCCAGGTAACACCGGCACAAGTGTTTATAAGCCAACCGCACCAGCCGCCAGTATTCCACGGCGACTCGTACGAGGATGTTGAAGATTGGCTGGACCTTTTCGAGACAGTGGCGCGCTTGAATGGATGGGACGAAAGAGAGAAGCTCCGTCGCGTATACTTCGCCCTGGAAGACTTCGCAAAGACATGGTTTGAGAACCATGAAACATCGTTGTCTACCTGGGAGGTATTTCGACGACAAGCGGTGGCTACGTTCGCGAACGTAGACCGAAAAGAAAAAGCGGAAGCTGCTCTTCAATCCAGTAACCAGCTCACAAACGAGAGTGCTGCCATGTACATTGAGGACACGGTCCGTCTGTTCAAGCGTGCGGATCACAACATGGCTGAAGATAAGAAGGTGCGCCATCTAATGCGCGGAGAGAAGCAAGAGCTCTTCGCCGTTCTCGTCCGCAACCCTCCAAGCACTGTTGCTGAATTTTATTCGGAAGCGACGGCCATCGAAAAAACACTATATAGAACAGCGCGCTCGGCAGTACAACCGGAATCTTAACTGCGCATCTGCACAGGTATTCTCTGGAGGCGTGCGAAACGACGTTGAAGCCCTGAGAGAGCTCATTAGATCAGTTATTAGGGAAGAACTGAGGAGACTGCAAATGCCCCAGACTCCAACTGCACTATCTGTTACAGACGTTGTTTGTGACGAACTGAGGCAGGTCATACGAGAACCAGAGCGTGAGCTGCAGCCGGTTCGACCTATCCGAACGTACTCTGAAGTTCTCCGACAACCAACGGTACACAGCAATGCAGCAGTTGCGATGGCGACGACTCCTCTCCCATCTACAGCACGCAGCGCACCTCGTCCACGGGAACCAACGGCTACCTATCTGCCCCCAGGAGCACGTAGCACGCATCGCTATGTGGAGCCTAGGCCCAGGAAAAGTGACGTTTGGCGTGATCACGAGCGCAGGCCTCTTTGTTTCCATTGTGGCGAAGCGGGTCATTTGTACAGATTCTGCCCTTACCGACAGGCTGGATTAAGAGGCTTCCCGTCGTATGCATCGTGCCTCCGAAACGGCGAACGACCAGCGGAGATTGAGGAGTACTTGTCCACGCGCCAGAACTCGCCACCTCTACGCCAACGTCGGTCACGGTCACCATCGCCTATGCGCTATCGGTCATCCAGCCCACGTGCACCTTCAAGGCAGCCTGGTCATCGCTCTCCAAGTCCACTCCCGGAAAACTGAAGCAAGCGACCTGTGGAGGTGAGGCCGCTGATAACATCAATTACGAAGATCCTCCAATATGGCTTGAGGGCGACGACGGTGTATTTCCGGTAAATGGGTGCAACCACGAAAGCGTTACTTCAGGTTTGTGGTTGAGAATAGAAGGGTGGGAGCTGAATGCCTTAGTCGACACCGGTGCTGATTATTCAGTGATAAGTCAGAAGATGGTGAAGAGGCTAAACAAAGTTGTGACACAGTGGAGTGGATCGCAGATACGCACGGCAGGTGGTCACATTATTACGCCCCTTGGCAGATGCACCGCAAGACTTGAAATACGGGGCTTTATTTACGTTGCCGATTTCATCGTGCTACCAGAATGTTCAAGAGACCTCATTATAGGAATGGATTTTTTGCGAGCTAATGGCGCCGTAATTAACCTGCGTAGGTCCAGCGTGTCGTTTTCGACTGAACGAGCTATACCTGTAGAGGAATCTGAAGAGCGACGCCTAACTGTTCTACGCGTTGTTCATGATGACGTAACTGTGCCGCCACGCTGCAGTATAATTGTGCTCGTAGAGAATGACGCATCTTACAACCGCGAAGGCATAGCGGATACAAATGTAGGGCTGTTTTTGAAAAAAGGTGTCTGCGTAGCTCGGGGTCTTGTTCACTTGACGAATGGCCGTGCAGATGTCCTACTTACGAATTTCTCCAATGAACTTCAACACATCGCCCAAGGCACGGCTATTGCCTATTTACACGACTTCTGTATGGCGACAGAACTATGCAGCTTAACCACGTCAACCACTCGACCAGTGGCCTGCAACATCGACACATCCGTGACCGTCAACCAGAGCCTTTCGGACAGTCAAAAGAAACAGATTTACGCCTTAGTAAAGGAATTCTCTGATTGCTTTTGAATTGCCTCGAAGGTCCAGCGCACGTCAATTATGAAACACAGAATTATAACGCAAGACGACACGAGGCCTATATGCCAGCATCCATATCGAGTGTCAGAGAAAGAACGGGAAATCATTAAGAAGCAAGTGGAGGAAATGCTTTCGGATGATGTCATCCAGCCTTCGAATAGTCCATGGGCGTCCCCCGTAGTGCTCGTTAAGAAGAAAGACAACACGCTTAGATTCTGTGTCTACTACCGGAAACTCAACAGTGTAACTAAACGAGATGTCTACCCTTGCCACGTATTGACGATACACTAGATCGGCTGCGATCCGCAAAGTTTTTCTCCTCCTTGGATCTGAAAAGCGGATATTGGCAAATAGAGGTAGACGAGCGGGACCGTGAAAAAACGGCATTCGTAACACCAGATAGCCTCTACGAATTCAAAGCGCTTCCATTCGGCCTCTGTTCCACGCCAGCGACGTTCCAGCGAATGATGGACACTGTCCTCGCGGGATTTAAATGGCAATCATGCCTGGTGTATTTGGATGACGTGGTGGTATTCTCTGCAACGTTCGACAAACATCTAGAGCGACTGCGCACTGTATTACAAGCCATCCGGTCAGCAAAGTTGACAATCAAACCCGAAAAATGCCACTTCTGCTTCGAAGAGCTGAGATTCCTTGGACATGTCATTTGTTCTGACGGTGTTCGTCCAGATCCAGAAAAGACAGCCGCTGTTCAGAGGTTCCCTACACCCAAAGACAAAAAGTCAGTGCACCAATTTTTGGGTTTATGTGCCTACTATAGGCGATTTGTGGAAAACTTCTCAACGATTGCGGAACCTCTTACAAAACTAACGAAAGACGACGCGCCCTTCACATGGGAAAACGAACAACAGAAAGCTTTTGATGAATTAAGAAAACGGCTACAGGGTTCACCAATACTTGCCCATTTTGATGAGACAGCCGACACTGAAGTCCACACCGATGCCAGCAATGTCGGCCTCGGCGCCATCCTGGTCCAATGGCAAAATGGTCAAGAGAAAGTGTTAGCCTATGCCAGCCGCAAACTCTCAAAAGCTGAGGCAAACTACTCTGCTACTGAAAAAGAGTGCCTCGCAGTCATCTGGGCAATAAATAAGTTTCGACCCTACCTTTATGGTAGACCGTTCAGAGCTGTCAGTGACCACCATGCTTTATGCTGGCTAGCAAATCTCAAGGATCCGTCAGGTCGATTAGCCAGATGGAGCCTTAGGCTGCAGGAGTATGACATTACGGTCGTATACAAATCTAGAAGGAAACACAGTGACGCCGACTGCCTGTCACGCTCTCCCGTCGATCCAAGTGTACCTGAAGATGAAGACTTCCCGTTTCTAGGCGTTGTCGACGCATCCGAAATCGCTCAACAACAACGAGATGACCCGGATTTGCTGGCGCTTATACAACACCTGCAGGGTCTCGACGTTCAAGTACCTCGCATATTCTCCAGAGGGCTCTCCACGTTCTGCCTTCGAGGAAGTGTCCTTTACAGGAGGAACTTTGAACCTAATGGCGAAACGTTTTTACTAGTCGTGCCCACAGCCATGCGACAGGAAATTCTGCATGCATGCCACGACGAGCCAACATCTGGCCACATGGGTGTGAGCCGAACATTCGCCAGGATTCGCCTGAAGTACTATTGGCCTAAGTTGGTTGCATCAGTGCAGCGCTACGTGAAAACTTGTCGTCAATGTCAACGGCGCAAAACTCCAGCCGTAAAACCAGCCGGCCTTCTCCATCCAATAGACCCTCCGGATGCCCCATTTCAACAAGTCGGCATGGACTTCCTAGAACCTTTCCCGACATCATGTGCAGGCAAGAAATGGATTGTCGTAGCTACAGACTATCTGACCCGTTATGCTGAGACTGACTCTCTGTACAGTGCGACAGCTGCCGAAGTCGCCAAGTTCTTTGTGAACAACATAGTGCTCAGACATGGTGCGCCCATCGTCGTTATTACGGATCGGGGCACAGCATTTACTGCAGACCTTATGCAATGTCTGATGCGCATGACAAATACCGATCACAGAAGAACAACGGCGTATCACCCTCAGTCAAATGGCTTAACCGAACGCCTCAACAGAACTCTGACCGACATGCTATCAATGTATGTCGATGTTGAACATAAACAGTGGGATGAAATATTACAGTACGTAACATTCGCATATAATACAGCCATTCAAGAAACAACCCACGTTGCCCCTTTCGAACTAGTATTCGGCCGAAGAGTGACCACCCCACTGGATGCTATGTTACCACTACAGGACGAAAACAGCTATCCACCTGACTTAGATGATTTCTTGCAACGAGCCGAAGAAGCACGACAAATGGCAAGATACCGAATACGCCGTCAACAGCGCGTCGACTCTAGTCGGTACAACAAGCGACGCAGTGACGCACTTTATCATCCCGGTGACAAAGTGTGGATATGGATCCCAGTGCGCCGCCGCGGACTCTCTGAAAAGCTTCTTTGTCGATACTTCGGCCCTTATGAAGTACTCAACCGTATCAGCGACGTCACCTATGAAGTCAGATCCGCGGGACACGTGAGCTCAAGACGCCGCAATACCACGGAAGTGGTACACGTAGTCCGCATGAAGCCCTATGATGACAGATCGTCGAAAAACGAGTGAGAGGGCGCATGTATCATTTTACTCTCTCAAGCATCGGGACGATGCGTCTGAGGAGGGGGATAATGCCGCGACAGGTTGGCCACGTTCAAGTAGCCACCGCAATCATCATGGCAAGAGCACCAGCAAAACCCGGCTGGCATGCCTCACGCGTTCGTGCGCTCCAACAACGAGGAAGAGGAAGTTAGTTGACTCTGTGCCTCTCGGCTACTTGGACTCGACGACCATAGTCATAGACTTGTGGGCACATGTTCGCCCTAATAAAGTTGCTTGTTTTTTTAGCCTGTCTAGCTCAGCATCGCTACATTTCATATATATAAATAAATAAATAAATAATAAATAAATAATTACATGTGTATGTATATATATATATATATATATATATATATATATATATATTGTGACCATTATTACTCATATATATATATATATATATATATATATATATATATATATATTCTGACCATTATTACTCGTCCCACCATCTTTTCATCTGTACATACTCATCATCACCACTCCAGTTTAGGTTGTGAGGCACATACTCGAGACAATAAAGAAGAGTCTTGAGGGTAATGGACGCCATCTTACAAGTGGGAGAGAGTGCTGCCCTATTCCTGCGTCCTCTCGTGCTCTCGGACACCCCCAGCACCTTCTAGAATAATCCCTGGAGCTCCGTTCAGGCCACTTTTTAAAGAACCTCGGTTTGGTAATGTCGCAAGCCGACCAGCGCGCCACCTTCGTCTCCGCTCCCACCACCAAGAAACCTTTCTCACCTGGTCACCAGCCCTCAAAAGGATCCTCCGCTGTTCGCTGGGCTTCAGGATGAAGACGTTGGAGACTGGCTCGAAGAGTATGACCGCGTGAGTGCCAGCAACAACTGGGATGAGCCTGCGAAACTCACCCACGTTGCATTCTACTTAAGCGGTGTAGCAAAATCGTGGTTTTTCAACCACGCTACAGATTTTCCGACATGGCCCGCATTTACACGCCAGCTCCGCCAGATTTTCGCCAACTCTTCAGTGAGCTCGGATATCGCCAAGAAGAGGCTTGGTGCACGTGTTCAATGACCCGGCGAGTCTTACACTTCTTACTTTAAAGATGTTCCCGCCCTTTGCCGCCACATTGACAACTATATGGCGGAAAACGACCCTGTGCGCCACCTGCTAAAAGGCATTGCGACTGTCGCTTTTATTGCGCTTGTGGTGCAGAATCCCCAGACCGTAGCCGATGTTGTGGCTACCTGTCAGCGCCTTGAGGAGCTTCAAACCACTCGGGTGCAACCTGATATGTCTGATCTGAGCTCGAGTAATGACTCAACAAAGCTGCGTGCATTGATCCGCTCTATCATCCGCGAGGAACTTCATGCACAGGCTTCACCTCGCCACCTTGATATTTGATCGACGCCACCTGCTACTAGTTTACGCGACGTCGTGAGGGAGGAATTGGCCTTGATCATTGGCACACCATTTCCGAGCTCACATCACGTTACCATACCAAGTTATGCTCACGTTACTGCAACGACGCCCGCGCCCCACCAAAGCCTGGCCTTGATGACTGTCACACCTGTTCTGAGTTCATATCCTGTGGCCATGCCAACTTATGCCCAGGTTGCTGCTAGAACACCTACACCCCAGCAAAGCCCAATGCAGCTCTACCAGCGCCCGAAGTGCATGGTTCGCTCAACTCACTCGCACCGCGACCATCTTCCCAGCCTTACAACACCTGGCGCACTACACGACCAACTTGCTTCTATTGCGGCATCCGTGGTCATATTTCAAGGTTTTGCTGACGACTCCATCAACAAGACGAAAGACGACGCTACGATGACTTTGAACGGAACGACTTCTACCCCACTGGACCACTTTATCGCCGACTGTATCAAAAAAGCACACGTCGGTCACCGTCTGCGTAGAACTTTAGCTCAGTTGGCACTTCCTGTTTCTCACGTCGTCACTCACCTTCACTGATGCGGCGTTCCTCCTCTTCCCTTCGACATTCTACTTTGATTCCCGACCGCCAACTGGAAAACTAAACAGTGCAGCTTCGGGAGAGAAAGCTGCATCTTTCGAACTGCGTCAAGCTCTTCTGTACCGCCCATCAAATGTTTTATTGGTGTATGTTGAAGGCATACAAACAGAGGCACTGGTAGACACAGGCGGATCACTTTCCGTAATTTGTGCAGACTTCTGTGCCCGCTTGAAAAAAGTTAGGACGCCATACGATGGCCCTCGCCTTCGTTGCGCCAATGGAGTCCCTATTCAGCCTTCAAGTGTTTGTACAGTCCGCGTTTTCATAGATGGCATCCTTCATCACATTCAGCTTCTTGTACTACTTTTGTGCACTCACACAGTAATTTTAGAATGGGACTTCCTTTCTTCGGCATCAGCTTTCACATCGTGTCGTCAGCAAGTAATTCATATGTCAGCTACTGAGGGCTCATCTTATGTCGATCCATACAGCTTCCGTTTCGTTGCTGCCGCTGATTGTTTCATTCCGCCAGGAGATGAACGAATTATCACGATCGCTCGGATACTATACTTAACGGTGACGTGTGTATAGCTTCATCAGATCGCTCCAAGCCTGCGGGGCTTACCATTGCATCCGGCCTTGTGCGGTTTAACGACAGTAAAGCATTGGTCAGCGCCTTGAACCCAACTTCTTCGCCAGTGATGCTGCCGTGAGCTGCTTCGCTGACAGCGAGCCTTTTTCGCTGGTTCCCCTTCACGCAGAATCACCACCTTTGTTTGCTACAACTGATATCAAGGCTACCACTGTTGCTTTAAATGCTATCATAAGTCGTCACCTCACTGCTGAGCAAAAGAGAGACCTCTTAGACCTTTTCCGAAAGCACAGCTTTTCGTTTGACGTACATTCTAAAGTTTTGGACTGCACCTTCGTAGCAGAGCACAGCATTGAAACCGAAAGCAGCTCCATTGTACGCCGCCGCCCCTACCGTCTGTCTTCGGCGGAACGGCCAATCATTGAGAAAAACGTCGCCGACATACTCAAACGGCATATTAGTCAACCTTCATCCAGCTCTTGGTTATCTTCTGTGGCGTTGGTCCGGAAAAAGGATGGCTCTGTCCGCTTTCGTGTTGATTACATAGCGCTCAATAAGATAACGAAAAAGATGTATATTTGTTGCCACGCATAGATGATGCCCTGGACTCTCTACAAGGTGCAGAATATTTATCCAGCTTCAACCTCCGATCCGTGTATTGGAAAACACCCATGCGTGAAGCAGACAAGAAGAAAACAGCGTTAGCAACGCCTGACGAGCTTTACGAGTTTAACGTCATGTCTTTTGGCGTTCGAGCGCATGATAAATACTGTCTTACGTGGTCTCGAGTGGAAAACCTGCTTATGTTATTTGGATGACATAGTAATTTCTTCTTCTACTTTTCCTCAGCACCTTAAGCGTTTGGATGAAGATCTTAGATGCATTTCAAACACTGGCCTTCAGCTCAATACAAAGAAGTGCCACTTCGCCAGCACAAGCATCAAAGTATTGGGTCACCTTGTCAGCAAAGATGCGTTCAACTCGACCCCGACAAGGTTGCTGCCGTAATTAGTTTTTCACGTCCGGGCAATCAAAAACAATTGCGAAGTTTTGTGTTCGTGGGCCTAGCGTCTTACTTCCGCCGCTTCATCAGTCACTTCGCTGCCATTGTGGGGCCGTTACACAAGCTTCTGACGTCAGGAACGGCCTTCATTTGGACTGACGAGTGCAAGTGTGCTTTCCAAGCCATTAAACGCGCTTTGACATCAGACCCCGTCCTCCGTCATTTCGATGAGAGCGCACCCACTTTCCTTCACACAGATGCCAGCGGCCACGGAGTCAGTGCCGTCCTCCTTCAGCGCGACGACACTTCACGTGAGCGAGGAGTTGCGTATGCCAGCCGCGCACTAACACCGGTGGAGCAGAACCACTCGATAACAGAGCAGGAATGTCTTGCTGTCGTTTGGGCCATCCGGAAATTTCGACCTTATCTGTATGGACGCCACTTCACTGTCATTACCAACCACCATGCCCTAGGCTGGTTGTTCTCGCTGAAAAATTTGTCTGGGCGCCTCGGTCGCTAGATACTCCGTTTGCAAGAATACTTTTGACATTGTGTACAGGTCTGGCAAACAGCATCAGGATGCCGACACTCTATCTCGCTGTCCTTTGCCACTTTCGTCACCAACCACGCGTCCTCAATGCCCCTCAGGTGATCAAGCGGCTTTCTCTTCACTCATGTTATCACTCCTGGCAGTTGCTGGGTCACTATCTTTAAACAGCAGCGCTGAGTTTGCCGCATGTCAACATGACGACCCCTACTGTAACCGCATCATCGGTTACTTGAATGACTCGCCTTCTCCACCTAATGCCAGACTACGTCGTCAGCTACGTCACTTCAAGCTAGAGAACAATGTCCTGCAGCGCTATACTTACAGTGCAGATGGGCATCAGTGGGTGCGAGTACTTCCCCGTTCACTGCGAAAACAAGTTCTCGAAGCACTGCACGACCGCCCACCAGCTGGACTCTTAGGATTGCAGAAGACCTACAAGCGCGTCAGGAGCCGTTTCTTTTAGCCTGGTCTTTCTACCTTTGTGGTTAATTATGTCACTTCTTGCGTACTTTGTCAACGCTCAAAACGACCAACTTCAGCTCCCGCTGGCTTAATAGAACCCATTTCCTGTCCCGATACACTTTTTGTCGCTGTCGGAATATACCTCGTCGGACCACTTCTCGTCACGGCAGCGGGCCACCGCTGGATCGCCACAGCCGTCGACCACCTCACACGATACGCGAAGACCGCTCCTCTGCGCAATAGCTTCGCCTCAGACGTTGCCGCCTTCTTTTTAGAAGCCATTGTGTTGCGTCATGGTGCACCTCGCACGATGTTGAGTGACCGGGCCAACGCCTTCATGTCGACAATCCTTGACGAAATTCTAAAAACTTGTGGCACAGTTCATAAGACCACATTCGCTTACCACCCGCAGACAAGTGTGCTGACATAGCGATTCCACCGGACTCTAATCAACATGATATCTATGTACATCAGACCGAACAACCATAACTGGGACAAAATATTGCTGTTCTTAACGTTAGCACACAACACCGCTGTTCAACGAACCACCGGGTATTCACCTTTCTTACTCGTCTACGGTCGTGCGCCGACATTAACCATTGACGCCTCTTTCTTCAATGTAACGACAAAAACGTCCACGACTACGCCAGAACGTTTCGTCTCCAGGCTCGCTGACACACGGCAACGTGCTCAACTCAAAACGGAGGCCAGTCAACAAGATCGCAAGCAACGCTATGACAGCTTTCGTCGAGACGCCCCCTTCCGCCCTGGAGATGAAGTACTATTTTGCACGCCTGTTTGTACACCCGGATTGTGTGAAAAGTTTGTCACGCTTTCTCGGACCTTATGTTGTTTGTGAACAAACATCTCCTGTCAATCACCCTGTCACTCCCGTCGAGGCTTCCTCGGAACGTCGTTACCGTGCCTCCGAGAGAGTCCACCTTTCACGTCTTAAACCCTTTGTTCGCCATTCCTTTCCCGCCTAAGTCTCAGCCAGGCCGACCGCTCAAGTGCGCGGGAAAAATCAGTGTGAGCATTATTACTCGTCCCACTATCTTTTCATCTCTACATACTCATCACCACCACTCAAGTTTGGTTGTGGGGCACATACTCGAGACAATAAAGAAAAGTCTTGAGGGTACTGGACGCCATCTTACAATATATATATATATATATATATATATATATATATATTTATATTTATATATGTGGGTGTGTCTGTGTGTGCCACCGACAAGTTTTACCATAATTTTACCGCATTGTGTAGTCTTTGAGAGTCCGCGCACATGAAGGGAGAGCAAATTATAGCACTGTTTAATGGGAAAGACTAGTGTTACAAACAACGCAACTAACCTTCCGCTTACCTTCGCCAGAGCGAAGGGAGATCTGTCATCCAACATTTCGCGTCATAGCGATTGCAGTGCCTGCATCTCCGATGGTGGGCTGCGCAACTAATAATGGTGGCCGGAGAGGTACAAGTATAATGTGCCGTGTCTCTGACATTACTCAGTTCTTTTACTAAGTAATCTGAACTATTTAATGAGAAAGAGTTCATTGAGATAAAAATAAAGTAGTAACTATACCAGAAAACTCTTCCGCCTTATTTTGATGTGCAGAAATAAAATAGGAGTAAATAAATAAATAAAATATAATGAAAAGTAAAACGACAACCCCATGTCCTGAAAAGCGGGTGACATACTAATTTTCCTGATTTCTCTTAACATGAAAGAAGATGGAACACCTTAAACGCTTCATTGTCTGTTGCTTTGGAAATAATCATTCAACGCTTGCCTTCACGTACGCACTCCGCGTCGTTTTGATGTTTATTATTATTATTATTATTATTATTATTATTAGTGCAGCCGCTGTCTAAGAACAAGAAAACGAATGCAGCTCATAATTAAATGAGTTGGCCCCTCCTATTTATAAAAATGATGTAATGAAGCTCAATAAATAGGCAATGACGGGGGTAATGCTATACATTATGAAGTTTCTAGGACAAGAACACAATACGTTTTGATAGAAAACGTAAATCTAACAAGGCGAGAACTGAAATTATATACGTTCTACATTTTCAATGCCAGTATGTAGTAAGTATCCCTATAGGAAAATGAAGCCACCAAAAACCTTCGCATCAGCACTTATGGGGCTCAGCGAATTGTCGAACTGGCTCTAGGCAAGGCGATGTCGACGGTGCTTCAGAGTGCACCAGTTTTCGTTACAGTCACCCCCGGCATCGAAGAGTATTGGTCTCGAGATCTTGGAGTTGTGCCCTCTCGCGTGTTGACGTCAGACCAGGGACTCCCCTCACGACTACTCTGCAGCATCCGCTGCTTTGGTACGTGGATCGTCTGCTAAAAGCGGGAACATTGTCGAACGAACAGCCCCACGAGGGTCAAATAACGCCTACAAGGAATGTTTTTGAGTGAATTTATGAACTTGTTCTAGTTGTGACCCAATCGACAGTACCAAGAAATCTCTTAGATGGCCGATGAGCACGCCGGTGCCACCGACTGCATTGCTGGTCAGAAAGTGAAGCTATTTGTGAGTGTTCTCGCTCGTCATCTATGGTTTCCGCCGTACGATGCTAATCAGTTCGAGTGTTTCTTTGGTAAGCGTGCCTTCCTGCAGCATCTACAAGTATGTCGATAAAGCTTGCGAAACGTCATGGTGTCTCATCGAGGGCGATGTGGTGCACACTCGTCGTAGGCCACGTTTTTGATTACGTGGTCGAGGCCGTCCATAAAGATCGCATCACCGCGGCTCTGGTCCGGCAAACAAGTGGACTTGCTAAACCACATCTCAATATCTCCGTGGCGATCGATTTCCTGACGAACTATTATCATTTAGTTTCTTTGGAAACAGTGTGTTACAAATGAACATATGTTTATTTTTTCCGCGACAAGTGCTGCGCAATGGTGGAGTCCTGCTCTGTGCCCCAGTGTACTTCGCCCCCCCCCCCCTCCCCGGGAAAAGAGCTTTCACAACTGTCATAAGGATATTGGCATGCCTGCCCACTCTTTGGAATATTTGTTTCTGCGGTGCATCGCAAGTGACAGCGAACATGCGCAAACGTATGGTAATCGCTCATTATTTTAGCCACTATGGCATTCGCAAACACATGAGGTAATTACTGCAGGGCTGCTGTTTAAGTTACTCTTTCAGAAGTCGCTTGGTCTTAACAATTACTAGAAGTGCAAAGGAGCGTAAAATAATCCAATTTAAGATGTTCGTGCTCGAATTGCAGTTATGGGCGTCGGCAGACTTTTGTCTTAAGTAGGGGCACAAGCTCGTGTTGTATTGCAATAGGCGGGGGCTTGAGGGACAGCTGCTTGTATGGCCGGGAGAGAGGCAAGTGCTGCGTTGTTGCACACTCTGGCCGGTGAAAGCGACTGCAGTTAGTCCCACGTTTGTTTAGAGAGAACGATATTACGGAGTCGTTTAATACCGCACAGGGTGGTCGCTTGGGTATCAGAATATTACAAATAGTTATCTCTGATCATATATACTGCACGCAGGGTCACAAATAAAAAAGGGACACTAAAGGCAACTATTATGTCGACGTAGATTGTTGAAATAGCGGTCCAGAAACTTCTTGGTGTTACTTTTGTGCCAAGGAGCTACTTAGTTTGAAATACAATCACGCTTTAGTGGTCCACATCGGCTTATCACACTTCGATTTTTCCGCATCAATAATCGGACCATCTAACTTCACTGTTGCCGTGCACAACGTTGCCCGTCTGTACTGCGCTGCTGCCGACACTAGTAGCTGCAGAACGCAAACAGCGGGAGCCGCAGCAGCAACAGCGGCCGTTGTTTAATTTACTGCCATTTGCTCCGAGATGGAAGACGTGTTTTGGTTCAACTGGGTCCCGCTAGATGGCACGACCTGCCCAGTTTACCCACGCGAAAATTAAATTTTTAAACCAGTCGCGCCTGTCCCCATAGTAACGTCCGGCGGTTATTTTTTTTTCATGTACCAAACCAAAACGAACAAACAGCATTTGACTGCGTCTCTTGATGCACGGAAGCTTATTTATTTAGTGCAGCTAGATGAATTACTAGTGTATAATTGTAGGTGGTTCGTCTGACTTCATCAGGATCATTTCGAGAATATCCTACTGCATGTATTTTTGTGCATTTACCTTAATTTCTCGGTAAGTATACACATATAGGGCATGCACTGCTCTTGATAATATTGTTGTTTTAGACGTCGTCACACATTGAGCTTTCACTGTGACGTAAATTTTATTTGACTTTAGTGTCCCATTGATGTGGCAAAAGCAAGCTGCTTAGATCTTCTCTTCACGCATGTGGCATGATGATAAACTTGAAGAGCTCCACTTCTTGAAAAGTGCCTGCCCTGCATTAGGTAAGAACCTTTAGAGAATGTGCACTAAATAGCGGCAGCTTTTTATTATTTGTGATAAGTAGTCACTAGGCGCTTGCTTGCCTTCATGAATAAGCTACGTGTGTACGTACACTAACCAAACAAAGCCACAGTCTCAGATATCCAGCGCCGCTCAGCCGCGTTCACAAGGCGCGCTTACCACAGAAGCAATTCCGAGGCCACGTGGTCGGCTTCTTGTCCAGGGGCCTTTGGAGAAGGTTTTGGGATGGCACAGAACCTGGTGTAAGTCGTTTATGCCATGCGCGCAATACAGGTATGAAGTACTGGTGAGGCATTCGAACGTGGTCACAAGCTTACCGAAGAGTAGCGCGCACAGCGGGAGCAACAGAAGTCACTGTCAGTGAAGTGCCCGCTGCACATGGTTGATGAAGGCGCGGGGCGGTTCTCTATGCCGAGCTTGACTATCCACCTCTTCTTTAGCTTTGGGTCTTTAGGAAAGTTGTAAAAGCGAACGCGCTTTTCGCGGGCGGACGAACTACGCTGAGGCACAAAGCAGTACTTCACCAGTGGGCAGCACTCGCCGCGCTAAAAAGTGGCCGCAATTCTGCGAACCAAAGCACTGTGGTTCTGAAATGAACGTCAAAACCAGATACACATAGTTGACCAGCATCGGTAGCCACTTTACACGAGATAACCAATTGAACTGCTTCTTTGTTGAGTTTTACCACGACGGTGGCTTCTACAAGGCACTGGGGTCACGTAGCAAATAAAAGCGCGGGAATTCCCGCTCTGATGTCATACAGGTGCTTTTTGCAGTGCCGCCATCGGGCGCATACCAGGCAAATAACGGCAACGAAAAGCCTTGTCGATCTAGGTATAGGGCGCGCAAAGGAGATAGTACTACAACCTAAGCCGGTCAAGGTGCACATCCTCGCCCCCGATTACTACGTGATCTGAAGACCACGTTTCCGTAATCGCAGACGGGACAGTATGCAGGTGACCGACCAGAAATACTTCAGCAGCCACGTGGTACACGCACAGTGGTACTTAAGAAGGGGCCCGGGCGGGTAGAATGCTGGAAACAACAGCTTGCGGAACGAAATCGGTGGCAGAAGGGTGAGCGCTGCTATGAGGCACGCCACCGACACGGTCCCGAAGGCGCCCCTGCTCTGAAACTCGCCGCCAAGTACACCAGTCGTTTGCTAGCGTGTGTTTTTCAGCTCGCGACTGCTTCTGCGCAGACCTCATAGACGAGTGGACAAGACGAAAGTGAGTTAAGGCAAGGTTTATGTACAGCATAGAAATATAGGCGTTACATATCTGGCACTGGGGCCGACAGCTTAGGGACCCGAAGAGCCGAGATGTCTTCTCTCGCACGCATACGTCGGCTTCTCGCTGACGCATAGGTCAACTGCGGGCGACGCACCACTTGCCTTTTTTTATGGGCACCGGGTGGATCTTTGCGTCATCAACATCCAACCAGAAGTGCTGCTGGCCATGATGCCAGAATCCTCCAATGGGGACCCGCCACTGGGCTGCGTCATGATCATCAAATCCGGAGCCGCTGCGCGCGAATGCACCCAAGGACGAGTGATGTTGCCATGCATTGCGTAAGACTCGCCAGACTGGAAGCCACCGATTGCTTCATCGGGCTCGTGGGCTGAGGGAGCTCGCTGTGCATTGCGTAAGACAGACAGGCGCCGCCGCTTGATGACGTCGTTGAGTTCATCGCGTCAGGCCGACTCGATCGCTCGCCTTGACACAGATTGCCTTTGCAGAGGCATTCACGTTCGGTGTGGACTCCCAGGTGTAACAGCACCCCCACCGCAAGACAATGCGCCGGAAATACGAGCAACTTCCACGTGGCTCGGATGTCGGGCGCGTTCGTTCGCCAGGTCCCTCCAGGTTCACCTCCATGGTCATGGGCAGGATGTAGCTCCAGCCTCAGTTCCGTGAACACATTCCATGCTTGAGGACGGATCCCAGCTGTACTGGCTTGTCGGAAAAACTTGTCGATTAGCTTCACTCGTCTCTTCTGACCATTTTTGGTTTTAGCACTTGTCGAAGGTTCTGCAACTTGCCAAGAACGGTTTACATGACACAAGCAAGTGCGCTCGGTTGCCCGACAGAACACTAGACAAAGTACAGCACAACGTATGCCTAGCTGCGTGTCTAACAGAATTTCGTTCCCTCTACATCAAGAGGCACATGTGGGATACAAGACTTAAAATGAGAACTCAAATTTTAAACGTACAACAATGTAATGAAATAGAATACAACATAAAGTTGGCCCCATGAGATCACTCTGAACAAGATTGCTCAGCTAAGGCCGTGAGGAGGAAAAAATTTTGCCCTGACTTGCCGGCGAGAGACCGAAAGGTGGAGAAGGTACGAGCTAAAAGGCACCATACTATGACTCTCAACTCTAGTAGTAGTAGTAGTAATAGACTTTTATTCAGCCAAATTTACAGGCCGAGCATTTCGACCGCCTGTGCGATCAGTCGACGCTGTTCTTCTTCCCCTTCGGCGCCGATCCAGTCGAGCCAGGAGGTGATGGAAAGGAATGGGGGAGGGTAATAGCTGGATTGCTGAGCAGTTCGGCAGTAAAACAGGCAGTGTGACAGGTCAGCGTATGGGGAGGGACAATTAGGACAGCAGGGGTTAGACCTATATTTATAAAGGAAAAGGCGAGAGGGGGTTATCAAGCAGTTCATTTGGATGTGCCGTAGAGTTCGAGCCTCGAGCCCAGTGAGTGATGGATGAGGGGGAGGGTAAATACGCTTGTCGAGCCGGAGCTGGAGATATACCTCCTTGATAGTGTGACGCAAGGATCTCTGCCCATCGTTATTCGCGGAGCTCTCACTGGCTTCCGAAGGTGTGGGCCAGGGAATGAACGGGGCCCGGTGCAATATATCGCGGGCAAGCTGATGAGCTAGCTCATTGCCGTTAATACCCGAATGCCCAGGAACCCAGCGGAGGAAGACAGTGGAGGGTTGAAGAGCAGAGGCCGCTCGCTTGACATCCTGTTGAAGAGCAGGGGGCAACGTTTTGTTGTGTATGTGACGGATGGCGGCGTGAGAGTCGGAGTAAATCGTGTACTTGGGGAGAGAAGGGAGGGAGGAAAATGACTGCATGGCGTGGACCATGGAAAAGACCTCGAACGAAAGTACATTTGGCGGGTGTAAGTATGGCCCGCTGGTGTGCGTGTCAGGTGCCGAAAGGTGTGGATGGTAGATAACGTAGCCACACGAGCCCCGAGAAGCCATGTATGAGGCATCCGTGTAGGCAACTCCCTGTGTAGAGAGAGGAGGAGAATGATGCTGAGCTGCTGCATGACGCCGGCCGGCGTGAAGAACGGGAGACATATTGGCTGGGAGGGGAAGGATGCGAAGGTTAGAAGCAGTGGTGCTAGCGGCAGAAGGCAAGGTGGGAACGGAAACGGGAATGTGAGGGATACCTGCTTGGGCTAATAGCCATTGGCCTTGACGAGAGAGAGAAAGAAGGCAATCTGAGAGTCGTGATGCAGAGAAATAAGAGAACGTAATGGATGGAAGAGGCCTGTGGCAAAGAGCTTAGTGGTAGAGGTAGTGAGAGGGAGGTTTAGAGCTGCCTTGTAGAGGCCTAATAGAGCTCCTTCGACTGTGTTGAGTTGCGTTTCGGTGAAATGAACATAGGGTACAAAGTACAAGAGCTTGTTAAGGGCAAGCGCATGTGCAACCCGGCACGCATGAGCCTCGTGGAGCCCCGACTGCCGAGTGACAACGCGTCGCAGGAGGTGGGTCACCGAGTGGCAAGTCCTCACAGCGTGATGTAGGGCCTGCGCGTTCTTTGTCGCGTGCAAAGGGAAGCCAAGAACTTTGCATTGCTGAACAGTGGGGATGAGAGAGCTAGAAAGATGTAGGGAGATGAGGGTATTGTGGGAGCGCTGGTATGCAGACCAGTTTAGCAAAAGTAGTTCACATTTCTCCGGTGCAGGGGACAGGCCAGCAGTAGCGAGAAAGGAAGCGATAAGGTCCAGGCCACGTTGCAAAGTATCCTGCACGTGGCCGGGACATCCAGACGTACACCAGAGAGTGATGTCGTCTGCATAAAAAATATGGTGGAGGTCAGGTATTTGGGACAGTTGGGAGGCAAGGGGGGCCATAGCCATAATAAATAGAGTAGGAGATAGTACGGCACCTTGAGGAGTGCCGCGGGTGAGGGAGTGTGGGTTAGACAAATTAGTATCGACTCTAAAGCGAGCAACTCGATTGGAAAGAAATGATCGGATGTAAGAATACATGCGGGAGCCACATGACAGGGAGGAGATCTGAGCGAGTATGTGGTCATGACTCACGCCATCGAATGCCTTACGTACATCGACGGTTACAAGCGCATGGATCTGACTAGGAGAAAGTGAAAGAAAAGTATGCTGAAGAACAAGGAACATGTCCTGCGCACAAACGTGGCGTCGGAAGCCAATAAGAGAAGGAGGGAAAAACCGTTTCGCCTCAATAAAATCAGACAGTCGAGTCAAGGCCATTCGCTCAAGAGTCTTGCCAACGCATGACGTCAAAGAGATAGGGCGAAGGTTAGAGAGAGATGGAGGTTTGCCCGGCTTCGGAATCATGCAAATTAGAGATGATGTCCAAGAGCTTGGAAGACAGCCACTGTTCTATGCTTCGTTGAATGTGTGTAAGAGAAATTCCTTCGCGTTGTCGGGGAGATTACGTAATGTAGTATATGTTATCTCAACTTCACCGGGTGCCGAGCGGGTAGATTAAGTGGCTAAGGCAGCTTCCAGCTCCCTGAGCGTGAATGAATGGTCCAGGTCTGGGTTAGCTTCGCCACAGTAATCTGGGTAGGAAAATGCGAGGGGGGGGGAGATACAGAGATTTTAAATTTTCAAACACATCAGATGGAGTCCCTTGAGCGAGAGCTTTAGCTAGGGTGGGAGCAACGGCAGGCTTGGTACCTAAGAGAGACCTAAACAGAGACCATGTAGAGCGCGAGTGCAGTGCGAAGTCAAGGCTGTCACACAGCGTGTTCCAACTAGAGTGCTCGAGAGAAGTGCCGTAAGCGATAATTTCCGCCCGCAGAGCATCAATTCGGAAGGAAAGTTGGATGTTGTGTGGCTGGGAGTGGAGAGCGCGTTTCAAACGTTGATGACGTCGCCACAAGCGGAGGAAGTGAGAATCAGGGTCAGGAATGGAGAGTTGAAAACGAGCGCGGTGACTACAGGATGTCATTGCTGCGGAGATCCGCGACGTCCAGTCGTCGTAAAATTTAAATGAGTCAGACAAAATGTTGGTTATTACGGAATGCTTCCCTGTCAGCGTGAGCGACTCGTTGTTTCCGCCTGTTGTGGTAAAGAGGGGTGGTGATGTGTATGAGAAAGTGATCACTGAAAAAAATTTTCAGCGGACACCTGCCAGTGAAAAGGAAGGGAACTCCGAGAGAACGTGAGATCGGGTGTAGTGGAACGTTGTGAAACAGTGCCCGCTCGAGTAGGGGTGTCAGGAGTATTAAGAAAGGTGAGATGGCGTTCCTGGGCGAGGCAGTGTAGAAGGCGACCTGGTTTGAGTGTTAGGCGGTAACCCCAGAGCCTATGAGGAGCATTAAAGTCACCCCCAAGGAGGATATGGGTGCTTGATGGAAGGGAGTGCAGGAATCTGCCAAGAGCACTAAACAAAGGGGACGTGACAGGGGGGTTGTAAAATGACATCAAAGCGAGAGAAATACGGGTAGATGGTTGGTAATAGACCACACCAACTAAATGTTTCAGGATGGGGGAGGGTACGTCTAGCGGTTCAACGAGAACGTCATTGCGTACATAAATGGACGCAAGTGGCTTTCCCATCGTAGCGTGATATGCACGGTAGCCCGGGATGGCAAGGGCCGCCCGAGTCTCCTGTATAAGGAGAAAATGGGGTAATGTTTGGTGGGTGAGAAGATATTGCTGGAGAGGGGTCCTATTATGACAAAAGTTGCGGCAGTTCCACTGCAAATTATCGAGGTCCTTTTCACGCGCCATCTAGGTCTTTGAAGTAGAGGAAGCGCCTACGCGTGCGCGTTCTTTCTTTTTTGCCGGGGGAAGCGACTCTTGCAGAGAGTTAAGCATATAGGTGAAAGATTCCAGTTGCTTAGATTGGGTTTCGAGGGTCGTAAGAATCCGGACAATTGAATTTTCCAGCTGGACCAAACGAGTGTGATGCGCAGTGGTGGTGGTTTCAACCATGTCGGCCAATTTGGTTACATGGGAGCTGGAAGTCGGGGCGGTGCGTGTGGTGAGTTGCTTATTTAGCTCCGTGAGTTGAGAGGTAAGAGTGGATGTGGTAGTTGCGAGTGCCTGCGTCAGTGCGAGTATTTTCTGTTGTAGCTCATCTGAGACGCGTTGTTGCTCGCGCTGGTGGCGCTCAACATAGCCAGTCGCAGATCGAAGGAGCGGCTCTCGTTACTTAAAGATGGTGAAGGTGTGTTTGATGAAGAAGTGCACATGGGAGGTGTTCCCTTAAACTTAGCGGTGTATGAGCCCGAGGAGGATGTTGCGGGAGGTGATAGGAACTCATGCGCTGAAGAGGAAGGCGGTGAAGGCTGAGTGGCTCGGCGCATGACTGTGCGACGGAGAAAAGCTGCTTTGGTGCAGTCGCGTTGCTTAGCTAGAAGATAGGGGCAGGTGAAGTTGAGAGATGAGTGGGTGTTGACTTGGTAATGGATGCACCAGGGTTGGGCGCAAACATGAGCATCGGGATCTGCTGGTAGAGGAGACGCACAGCGGCGGCACTTGGCCGGAACGCTGTGTTGGGGGCAATGATGAGCATGGTGCCCTATAGCAAGGCGCCGAGTGCAAAAAGGGGGCTTGGGTTTATGTGGAAGGCATCGGAAAGGGACGCGTTTTAAGTACACAAAGCGAGGGATGATAGTTCCAGCAAATGTTATGAGGACGGATTCAGTGGAGCCCATCATACGTGCAGCGAGTATATCTGAAGTAAAGGATTCAAGGTCATGCAAGAGCTGAGATGTTGTGAAGTGACCACCGACGTTGTGTATGACGCCGAGACATGATATTGGAGGACTGGGGGCATAGGGCTTAATGGTGATCGGCTTACCATTAAGTTCCAGACTTGTGAGGGAGAGTAGGAGGTGGGCAGTGAGAGGTGAGTGCGTTTTCAGAAACACAAGGCTCTGAGCAGGTTTGGCTTGAAGGGTGACCTCCGCACTGGTCTTGGGAGAGAGATTTGCGGCGGCTATGATAGTAGAAAGCAGGTCATAGAGAGGCAGTTTCGGCGTGAGTGTTCCAGGTGGAAGTTGGATTCCGACGGTGATGAGCTCGGAGCGGGGGCGGGCGGTCGAGGCAGGTTTTCGATTGGCACTAACGGTGTTCCAGCTGCCTTCAGGGGATGGCGTATTATCTTCCTTGACATGCGATGCCGTGAAGTACATTTCCGTTGATAAGTCGTCAGCTGAAGTAATGGAAGGCAAAACTTCGGCGATGGAAGGAACAACGCTCGTCGAAACGCGCTTGTCGACAGACTCGGAATTTTTAATGGGTAGGCCAGACGTAGATAAGGTGGGGAGAGCAGCAGGTGTGGTTGATTGCAATGCCAACGCTGCATTACGGCTCTCGGGCTCCGGCGTTTGCGTGGCAATCAAGCTGAGAGTAGCAGAGACGCCACCAGCGTTGCACGTTGCTGGACCGTGCTTGCTGTTGAGGAACGCTGCCTGTTGCTGTATTGTTGTCGGCGCGGGGCTGGTGACATTTCCAGATGTTGACAGTGGAGGCACGGCTGTATCAGCGGTACGACCGGAGGAGGCTGGGCTTACCGAGAGGGCGTCAGTTGTCGTTGGTGTCGAGTGCTGGACGGGACTCTGCATCGTGGAGGTGCAGGCGCGGCGCGTTAGGGTTAGCGCGGCGCCGCGCCGCTTCGTACTTTTGAAGGGGCCTGGGGGGGCCAGCCTGGGGTCGGACCGGGCGGGTGTCGGCGTGTCCCGGAAGTCTTCTAGAAGGAATAGTGAGCTTGTCCAGACACGGGCGGGGCCCGGTAACGGGCCAAGAACACGTGAAAGTGGAGCACTGTACGTATGCAGCCAGCCAAAAAAAACGGCGCCACCTGGCGGTCCTCAACTCTAGCATTTTAATAATCTCCTTGGTCATGATTTGCTTTTCCACAGGGGAACATCGATACGGCTTGCTATGGATTAGTTCCTCACAAGTTACCTCGATATCGTGCTTAATCACCGTCGTGTTTCCGGGATGGTCCGAAAAAAGTCTTTAAACTCGAAGACAGTCCTTTTTAAGTGCTCCTTCTGGACTTTACTTAACCTAGGCTCCAGGTTCAACTGCTCCAAGGTTACATTGGATCCCCTTTCGATTGCGTCACTAGAAGTCAGAATTTCTGCTCCTTCTTCCTATGAAGCATACAAAAGCAGATTTACGACCACTTGACGTAGAACGTAGGGTTTTATCAAGTTACTGTGGTCAATTTTGTTCAGCCATCTGACTAATTTCACTTCATATTTCGTATCAGAAAGCTTCAACATTACTTTGACGGGCCCTTCCCAATGAACCTCGAGCTTGTTCTTTTTGGACGACCGCAGCAGCACTACCTCACTACCCACCTTGAAGGTGAGTTTCTTTGAAAAGCCCTCTTTCCTTTCATCTTTTTCAACGCGCACTGCCCTGCTATGCAACTTTGGGCGAGTATAATACTCCTCAGCTAACTCTGCTGCCTTGTTTCGCTATACTTCACCAAGTTTGTCCTGCAGCTAAGGCTTGACAGCCTCCTCGATGCAGTGGTAGAATTCCTCCAATGCAATGCATTCTACCACTTTATCGCGATCGTCATAAACACCTTCGCTCTTGAGACATTCAATTAAATCGGCTTTAAGACGAAACGCGAAGTCAACGTGTGACTCATTGCTCTTTTTTGCGTACCAAAACCTTTGCCAGAAAGCCTCGGGTGACAGCTTATAACATCTCAAGAGCACTTCTTTAACCTCGTCATAGGTCTCGAATGCTTCCCTCGACAAGCACGTTATCACGTCGGACACTTCGCCGGAAAAAGGAGCCAACAGGTTCTGCACCCAAAGAGACCGCTCCAAGGCATTTCGCTCACATACGTGTTAGAACTTGATGAGATACATCGTCATCTCCTCGCCGAATATGAATGGTGGCAGTTGGTCCCGGATTTTATGACCGCTGACCTGAACCGTCGCAGAAGCTATGCTAGGCGCCTGCGAACATTGTAGGATTACCAATTTTATTCTTTTCAACTCGAGGAGCTCCTGTCTCTCGGCGTCCTCCCGCTCGCGACGTTCACGCTTTTCTGCCTCCTCGCGGAGTGTTTGATACCGCCTAGGCCTCATCGACTTCCTCAGCCAACACTCCTTCATTCTTCATGATCTCAAAGATCACTTGCTTGCGTTTCGCACGGCCCAAAGCAAGGCCAAGTTCCTCACAAATTTCGAAAAGTTCCTTCACTTTAATGTTCTCCATCGTTCACGCTAGCCTCTTGCTGTTTGCCCCTGTTAAAAATCTACGTGCCGTGCCCACTATAAATCTACTAGCAAGACACGCAACCAATTTTAACGCTGCCATGTTTACACCCTCCACATAACCTTAGGTTTCAAAGCGCTCTGACTTCGCTTTAAACGATCAAAGCTTGCTCCAATGCTTCACACAGCCCTTCTCTAAATTACTGTAACCCGTGCAAGATCAGTCTGGTGAACTAAGGGAAAACATCAGGCACTCACCGCATGGATGTCGCTGACGCGGGCCGATCCCACAGCTCTCGTCTACTGTTAAGAAGGTGTGTTACGAAGGGCGCCACGAAACTTCCCGCTCAAAAGGACACCAGCCACGCCAACAGTGTGAAGACTCGAAGCAACGAGATGTCTTCTCTCGCACGCATACGTCGGCTTCTCTATGACGCATAGGTCAACTGCTGGCAACGCGTCGCTTGGTTTTTTTGGTTTTTTGTAGGTAACGGGTGGAACTTTGTGTCACCAACGCCCAACCAGAAGCCCCGCTGGCCACGATGTCAGAATCCTCCAATGGGGGCGCGCCGCTGGGCTCTGTCATGATCATCAAATCCGGAGCCACTGCGTGGCGTTGCACCCAAGGACGAGTGATGTTGCCAAGCATTGGGTAAGATTCGCCAGACTAGAAGGTACCGTGCTTCATCAGGCTCGTGGACTGAGGGAGCTCGTTGTGCGTTGTGTAAGTCAGACCGGCACAGCCGCCTAACGACGTCGATGAGTCGATCGCGTCAGGTGGGTCGATCGCTGGCTTTGACACAGATTGCCTTGCCAGAAGCATACTCATTCAGTGTGGACTCCCAGGCGTAATAGCACTTAGCGTCTCGCCATGACTCGATTATCAATGCGAGAGCATCTACATGCCTCATGAAGCGCATATTCCGGTGTCCATTGGGCGTTCCAATATATATATATATATATATATATATATATATATATATATATATATATATATATATATATATATATATATATATGTGTGTGTGTGTGTGTGTGTGTGTGTGTGTGTGTGTGTGTGTGTGTGTGTGTGTGTGACGCTATGAAGAATCGGAGACGTGGCCTGGCTCATACGCCATGTTCATTCCGTTCTCTGACTTCTTCCTTCTCTGCCTCTACCAACCATCGCTTCATACGTCACACGATTCCCCCTCCCCCCGAAAGATGGCACTGGTTACAAACTATAACAAATTAAAGAAGTGAATGAACAAAACAATGCCCAAATTCACAGTTTCACTTCCAGACGGAGTTCCACAATCTCACTAAATCTTTAATGCCGATTGAGCAGTCCGATGAATTTTATGACAACTCTGGTGGGCGAGGTTGACTGTTGCGTTCTGGCCAACAGAAGCACGCCTTGAACGTAGAAATGACTGATGACTCAGCGATTCTTGTCATGAATGAACAAGGGTCGAAGTATTTGTAGCATTTGAGAGTCGAATATCATAGGCACGAAGTTCTCCGTCGTAGACGCTGCTTTCTGTGTCGTGGCTGAGACAGAACGAGTGCTTGCAGCCTGCATGTGCGAGAACCGAAGTGGATGGTATGATGCCTTTGCTCCTTCATTGTACACGTGGTAGCTGCACATCTCTTTCGTAGCTTTCTGTGGTCTTCTCTCAGTTTGTTGGATCGCAGACATGGCTTTGAGAGCTGGTGCAGAAAATTTTGTCGACGTTGCTTTCTGCTAAGATGGCTTAGGCATCGATTTTGTCTTTGCTTCTTTAATTGATGTTGTCTCTGCTGACTTTTCAGCCACAAGTGTACTCGTGAGGAGGTTTCGCTTGATCGTTGTTCTTGTTCGAGTAGCCATTGCAGTTCTTGGAGTTGCCTTTGTTGAAATTGTTCGTCTTGTTGTGAAAGTTCATCAGATGGGCCTCTTTCAGGAACATGAGTCTGCTTTTCTTTAGATGGTGATGTGATCAGTAGATTGTCGGTAGTCGACACTGTACTGCTAGGCTTGTCTTGCGATGATAGCAGCGTGACAGGCTGATGAGAAAGCTCCCAAGATGGTTGTGAGTCATCCTTGATTGTAAATGCTTCTGTCAGTTGACAATGCGCCGGCGTTGGTGGATTCGAAATTCCTGCATTGCTTTGACTCACATGTGCGTTATCACTTGACAATGAGAGCACAACAGACACGGCTTCAGGTGGTTCTGATGGCGTATGTTTTTCTTTTTGCAGCGTAGTTAGGCTGACAATGTCTCTCGAACGACCCTGGTCCGGAACGTCAGGGTAGGGGCTGGTATTGTGAGGATTCACCAGCTCGTCACGCGTAAACTCCGTCGCACGCTCGAAACCGTCTGGGCCTTGTGTGTGACGCGAAGCATCAAGGGATTCGGGTGGTTCAGTAAAATGTGAAGTGTTGTGGTGAAGTGAACACGTTGAAAATGCCGATTTCATTGTTCTTGGGAAAGCCGGCTTTAGGTTTGGTCTTTTGCCGAAATGGTCTAGATTCCTTTCGGTATACGGAGGCTTTACCTTGTCTGTTGCGACGTGCAAGTTACCAGTCGGTTCAAAAGTGTTTGAATGCGTGACATTTTTTCGGAAGAGTCATATGATGGTACAATGGTGGTATATTTTCTCTGAGGTCTCGTTTGGGAAATAGGCTTACTGCGGGAAGACTTCGCGTAACTCTGATGGGCGAGTTGAAAAGCCTTCCGCTGATGAGGTATGGAACGGTCTTCGTAGTATTCTTTGAAACAGGTGATCATTTCTTCTTTGATCTTTTTCCAAGACTCATCGTTCTCGAAGATGTGGGTGAGGTAAAATTTGAATGCCTCACCTGAGATGTAGTCAGTAAAGTTGATGATCATCTCCCGTTCCGACCAGGATGCAGCGGCGGCGTGGAGCTCGAAAAGGTTGAACCAGTCCTGTACGGGTCCGCCGTCCGCTGATCCGGTGTACTTGGGGATGTCAAGGTCGTCTGAAACCGTCTGGGCCTTGTGTGTGACGCGAAGCATCAAGGGATTCGGGTGGTTCAGTAAAATGTGAAGTGTTGTGGTGAAGTGAACACGTTGAAAATGCCGATTTCATTGTTCTTGGGAAAGCCGGCTTTAGGTTTGGTCTTTTGCCGAAATGGTCTAGATTCCTTTCGGTATACGGAGGCTTTACCTTGTCTGTTGCGACGTGCAAGTTACCAGTCGGTTCAAAAGGTGTTTGAATGCGTGACATTTTTTCGGAAGAGTCATATGATGGTACAATGGTGGTATATTTTCTCTGAGGTCTCGTTTGGGAAATAGGCTTACTGCGGGAAGACTTCGCGTAACTCTGATGGGCGAGTTGAAAAGCCTTCCGCTGATGAGGTATGGAACGGTCTTCGTAGTATTCTTTGAAACAGGTGATCATTTCTTCTTTGATCTTTTTCCAAGACTCATCGTTCTCGAAGATGTGGGTGAGGTAAAATTTGAATGCCTCACCTGAGATGTAGTCAGTAAAGTTGATGATCATCTCCCGTTCCGACCAGGATGCAGCGGCGGCGTGGAGCTCGAAAAGGTTGAACCAGTCCTGTACGGGTCCGCCGTCCGCTGATCCGGTGTACTTGGGGATGTCAAGGTCGTCTGATGGTGCTGTCATGATGCTGGTTTTGGTGTAGTGTAGGAATGTACTTTCGTGGTCCACGTTCGGTCACTGCGTCTCGCTGAGGTCTTCGATGATGATGGCCGGGCGATGAAGTGGTTGCGAGGTCTTCATCCTGTCGACTCGTGTGACGCTATGATGAATCGGAGACGTGGCCTGGCTCATACGCCATGTTTATTCCGTTCTCTGACTTCTTCCTTCTCTTCCTCTACCAAGCATCGCTTCATACGTCACACACACACACACACACACACACACACAGATATATATATATATATATATATATATATATATATATATATATATATATATATATATAAAGGGAAAGAAGTGCATACCTAAGGGCTAGTTTTTCCTTTTTGGGCACAATAATAATGAGATCTAACACACAATAATGTCAACGAATGTATAGGGGAAGTTATTATAACTAATGTAATGTAATTAGAAATAAAGAAAAGTGGGTGCGAAGATAACTTGCCGTAAGCAAGAAACGAACCTACGACCTTCGAATAACGCGTTCGATGCTCTGCACACGGCAGTATATATATATATATATATATATATATATATATATATATATATATATATATATATATATATATATATATATATATATATATATATATATATATATGAGATCTAACAGGCAATAATGCCAGGGAATGTATAGAGAAATTTTTTAGAACAAAATGAAATGTAAATAAGAAGAAAGAAAAGAGAGTGAAAAAATAACCAGCCGTAAGCAGGAAACGAACCAACGACCTTCGAATAACGCGTTCGATGCTCGAACGCGTTATTCGCATCGAACGCGAGAGCATCGAACGCGTTATTCGAAGGTCGTAGGTTCGATTCGTGCTCACGGCTGGTTATTTTTTCACTCTCTTTTCTTTTTTCTTATATACATTTCATTTTGTTCTAAAAACTTCCTCTATTTATTCCTTGGCATAATTGTCTGTTATATCTCGTTATTATTGTGTCAAAACACGGAAAAACGAGCCCTTATGTATGTACGCACTTCTTTCCCTTATATATATATATTTATTTATTCACGTGACATTGAGCATCAATATCCACCAGGCCCGACACTCCGTGGTCTCACCGGTCGCGTAAGTCTGCTCCATGCATCTGTCTGAGCTTTCTGGGTCGCTTTGTATTTGATGCCCGTGAGACCTCACGGATACTGGTGATCGATTATTCGCCAAGTTTTGCATTATGGCGCGTTCCTTGTATCTCCAAGTGGTGAACGCAGTAAGAATCTTGAAAACTGACATGTGTAAACAAGAGTCACTCAACTTCAACTGACAACTTTATAATAAAAGCAGACGATACAATCAGGAGTACATCATTTTGCATTTCACTCACTAATCGAGTTGACATGCCTGATAAAAACGCGACACACATCTTGTCACAGCAACCTTCCGCACATTGTGGCTTAGCCAATGCAAGCCACCACTGTACGTTTTTCCCGCGCCGTTATCGATTCCACGCGCCGAAGTATTTTTTGGGGTTGGTTTTATTTTTTGCATTTTCATGTATATAATATAGCTATACAAATACAGTGAGTTACCTCAACGCCGGTGGCAAAGTGCAGCCGAGAGTGTCCATATAATTGCTATTTCAATAAAATGATCATAAAACGTGGACTAACAGGAAAAGAAACATCACATGGTGCTAAGACCTACACGGAATCACACCAATTAAAGATTGATTATTTTGATCCGCACACACGCACCCACCCAAAAATTTAGCACATTGTCAGACAAATTTTTACATTATTCGTATACATAGCGTCATAAATGCCTTACGGCTCTCTCTCTTTCTCATTGCCAACAAGGGAAACTTCCTCTTCTTTTCTATCTCTTTCCGTTCTATTATTCTCCTTTTCCCCCACCCCAAGTGTAGAGTAGCCAACCGAGCCAAGCTTGGTTAACCTCCCTGCCTTTCCTCTCTACCTTTCTGTCTCCCTTAATTGTACTTCTAATGCGCCAACAAGTGCTCGATCGAAACTAAGGCAAATAAGATCGAAAATATACGTTAGGTGCGATACAAACAACAAATAGGGTTTAATCCCGAAATACGTAACCAAACCTTGATTTGTCTCAAATTATCCCATACTTGTCCTATACCTGAGTTGTGGGTGAAAGCCAAGAGTTCACAATATTTACGTCGACATTTGGATGAAGAAGAAGATTATTGCACTCTGGCTTCACGAATTATGGAAGGTAAGACTCTTGACTGGTTGTTCTGTGCTATTGTCAGGAAGTTTTTAAGCGTACGGTTCTTGTGACTTTGTACTAACACACAAAACATTTCTGCGTGATTATGTTTATATAACAGCTGGCTAATCACAGCTGCGTGCTCACCTGATAGCCGGCTTAATTCTAATAGTTTTTGCACCTACTCATACACAACTCTCAAACGGAGGGCAGTGGGTCCAGGCTGAAATATGTGTAGCCAGTATACGGAATAACTTTCTAGTACAACGAAAATATACAAGAAATACTCATGATAGAAACGGAAATTTAAGACGTTGGAATCAGTTAAAGCGGAGTGCAGGTTGGGCGACTGTTGACGGCACTAACTTAGGCTGGCAGTGTGGACGCATATGCCATACACTTGAAAATAATAGGTGAGAAACACGGCGCTGCGGCAAAACTGTAAAAAATCATGTACTATATTGATGTAATGCGTGCATGTGTGTTTGTTTTTATCCTTACCAACACAAAGTTATGCGATGCTTGTGCTTGTGCACTATGACGTTCACTGTAATAATGTCACTAAAAGGGCACTGCAACTCTTTGCCAGCATGGTCAGAAAACACTGCCAATCGGTAGCTGAAGCTCCCGAGAACACGCTAGCCAAATATTAAAGTGCATCATGCTGCCTGGAATTTACAACAAATAATCAACACCAGCTAATATCTCCTTCTCTTCTTTCGACAAATTGTGCTATATACTGAAATGTCACTGCGTTAGAGGCCGAGGTATCATGCCATTGAATGATTTCAGCGTGGCGTCCTTGCGTGTTACTAGGGCCGCCATAAGAGCCCGCATGTGCGCGCACTATCGCACTGAGAAGCGGCGCATTTCAAGAAAGTACTCAAGGTCACAAAGCGCACATGACGTGCCTTCTTCTGCCTTGCCATCCCTATTTGCATAGCTTTCAGGCTAACAGCGTCTTCATCGAGACAGAGTAAAGAGTGCGCGAAATCTTTTTAAATCCGCTCGTACAAGACGGATTACAAAATATTTTGCGGTGGTCATTACTTGAGGCAATGAGCTCCTGTAGGGAATTCATTTATTGGCTAGTTGAATAAGTATCGCAGGGCCTCTTTAATAACATGCAATATTTACGCATAGCTCATGGTGTCCAAGATACGTTGATTTACATTTTGCGATGTCACTACAATATGAGGCCCGGTGCGTGTCATGGGGACAATAGTCATTGATAGCGGGGTACAAAAAGTAGTAGGCCAGATCTGTGAATATATTTAGGGCCTGTGTATTAATAGTGTGACTATGTCTCGAGAACGCGGTGTACCCGTTCTGGACAAAAAGTTGCAAAGTCATAGAATCTTTAGAATACGATACAGTGCTTCAGTAACTGAGCTATGCGTTTCAAAATACAGGGTGTTTCAAGAAATGTACTCGAGAATTTTTAAAATTGGCTAATGCTCATTGTTTTCATAATTACTTTCACTGTAGCGGCAGTTATTTTGAGATCGCCAACTATGCCATTTACGGAAACTGATAAAGAAATACATTTTCTTAACTTTTAGTTACAAGAGAAGCTGTAAGGACGTATAGTAGAATTGAGGTCGTTTATGCGAACAGTGAAATGCCGTTTTTAGACTTGGAAAAAACAGCCCTCAATATTTATTGTGGAGTTTTGAAATGTGAAAACAGTATCCAGAAAGACCAAAACCGATACGCTCATTCCAAGTATTTGGGGCATCTGGACGTGGCGTCATCTCTCAGAAGCAGCAACGACGTCTGACCATAAGTGAACAGTGGGCGAAAGAAATTGTAATTGGCGAAAAAAAGTAGCTTTTAAAAAGTCACAGTTTCCCCCAAAGGGCGAAGCGATGAATGCGATAGCAATATATTCGGATATTTGACGAAGCAAGACTAGCATTTTAGGAGCAATAATAATTGTAGTAATTATGCGCTTCCTAAGTAACCAAGTTTCCTGCAGCGCCACCACAGACCACAGCAAGGCTCATTCGTAGTGACGGCGTTGATATGCGCTGTGAGGCTGGCAGTCAACTCACTTAGATCAGATCTCACGTAACTCTACAAGACGCTGATGTAAGAGAACACGGCCACTCCTGGTAGACTTCTTGCACCGTTTTCTTTTTGTGTGTGTGTGTTGAGAGCGCAGCCTGCCGAAGCTCCCGCCTGCTGTGGGGTTACAAGGCCCGCGCTCATTGTGGCGTGATCGCGCCGCAACCATAGGCGTCCCCCCCCCCCCAACCTTGTTTGCTCACGAGATAGGCGCGCACGCGCAGACGACCCTGGCGGGAAAGGCGATGTTCTCTCCACAGAAAGACGACAATATATATATATATATATCAGTCCGTGTCCCACTGGAGCTTTCTGGTATAATAGCAGTATCGTACTACAAAGTGTATGGCTTCCCACGACAATGGAACCCCGTTATTTAGTTGCACATGGGGCCGCAATGGAAAATAATAAGTACTCTGGGAAGTTTCCTGGTTTGTAGTGTGACAATGTATTTATATAAAAATGTTGCATAGGGTGTGCTATTTAACTGGGAGTCATATTTGGAAACTGGCTTTTTCAATCAATCCATCAAGTAATAAATCAATCAATCAGCTTTTTTTCTCCTTGAAAAATATGAGGGTAGCGGAAAAAAGACGCAGTACTGCGGCTTGACAAAGCTCCGGCCTCCTACAAAGCCCAGCAGCCGATAGTCAAGTAAAAAAAACTGAGCTGGAAATATAACATTTGAGTTCAGTGCACTAATAAAGGTAGGGGCAACATATAGCAAAAACTAGGTTGAACAACAAAATATTTTATTCTTTAAGAAACATCATACCTAATGAGACACAGTCATGCGATTCAGAAGAACAAAGGAGTGTAAAAGAAAAAAAAGGCACAATCGCAATTGAAGATATTGTATTCTATACAACATGTTTATAATTTATGCCAACAGAGTGCTGTGAAGGCAATGAAAGCACAACAAAAAGAAAATAAAAAAGAAAACAATGAAGGCAAAGAAAAGGCCACGCGCCAAACAGACACGCATACGCATCTGATTATCACAGTGAGATGCTAGTAAAAAAACAGCCTATTACCATCACCCGGTAAAAATGGGCGAAGGGTGCGCATTGAAGCTGTCGTAGCAGATATGCCATATTTTGAGATTCTATTTAAAAGTGCAGCCAGTTGGAATGATGCCGACTGATTCCCCTAATTTGTTCGGCATAATGCAGGAGCCAGAAGTCCTGACTTCTTGTGTTATATGCTTAGTAACGTCTTGTTAGGCAAAACGAAACGAGTCCGTGTTGTATATTCCTTGTAACGAGATGATATGCACAGGAAAAACGAAATACATAGGTCAATTTACCTTAAGTATAATAAATTCTTCAAAATAAAGGACAGTGTTAGTAGCATACAAAGCGTTGGCTATAGCACGAATTGCACACTTTTGGCATACACTGAGTTTTTTTCAAAATGTCAGAGGATGTGATATCTCATACAAGATGACAATATTTTGACGATGATAAAAATAACCTATTGTGTCACAAACATTTATTTTTAGATGTATTATTTGACTGCTTTTGTTAATTAAAACAGTGAAGAAATCTGCATGTTGGAAACATACTTTACATGTTTATTTATTGACAATGTTTCTGTAAAAATAACACCTAAAGCTTTATTGCCGCTTACAATACTAACTATGTCGTTATCAAGATATAGGTTTTTTGTAGTATCAATGACTGTGTGTCGAGTGCGAAAAAAATATGGCTGGTGTTTTTTGTGTTAATTCACAAAGCATCTCTTTTTGGCCACGCTAATACTTCAGCAAGCGCATCATTGGCTAAGGATACCAACCCATCCGGTTGTATTTTTCTGAAAAAAAAGGGCTGTATCATCAGCGTAACGTACCCACTTACAATTTGTAGCAGATGAGAAAATGTCGTTAATGTAGACGATGAATAGAAGCGGTCCGAGTATACTCCCTTGGGGGACCCCCTGTATTAAGGCGTTTTGTGTTTGAAATAAAGGTTTCATTCGCGACAAACTGCCTTCTATGCTGGAGGTATGAACGAAGATCATTGAATTTGCCACGCACACCATAGTGCTCTAGCTTATACAGTAGTATATTATGTTGCACACAATCGAAAGCTTTTAGATTTTAGATATCCTTTTTTTTCGCCTATTTCACAATAATTTATAGCAGGCCCGGTTGTCACCGATGAGAGATGGCGTTCCGTGCCCATATTCCTAAATTTTGGTCGTGTGGGTGCATGGAAGGCACAACATGCACAAGTATCGCTTCACCAAGTTCCGCCAAGGTTGCGACGGCGTCTCTATTTTCCTTATTTCGTCTCTCATACACCCACTTTGTAAGCTCTTTTTATAAATCATAATACTCTTCTCGGCAATCCTAGCAGCTTCTCAAATAAGACCCATGGATATGGTGGTACACCAGAGACGACCGTAACCTAAAATCTTGTCATGCTTTGTGGGGGGGGGGGGGTGCCACGGCGTATTAGTTTAGGAAATTCGATGAAAACGATTTGTGAAAACACCATGAGTGAGTTACAATATTTTGCACGGAATCAATAATGCAAACACCGATATGAGAACGTATATAGGTAACGATAGATACAGTCTAGAAAATACCACACACCCTACACGACGATCTTCACGTGAGCAACTTTTACCGTGGGTCGTCTGTTTGGTAGCATTGAAGAGGCTGCATTGAGGAGCTATAATGTTTTAGAGCCTAATTATTCAAAGTGTATCTTGCGCACTTGCGTGTCCGACTTCGTTCTAATTGGGAAACTGTATGAAATGGTAGTTTGTTAGTTGTTTCTACAGTATCTTTTTTATGCATGAGGTGGCCGTCGAAGTGTTTTTGCATATACGTGCCTGTTTTTAGTGCTCTTCGATGTGGCGTTTTTTTTACTGTTTTATAACAAATTTCAGCACCGACTTCCTTCTATCTACATGCTGTTTTTTTTTTCGTGAAGTTCCCGCTTTATTCCACACAACCAATGTTATTGTATTACCTCTGAAGGTGACTTGAGCTACTCGACTGAAGACGCGACCTCATGTAAGTATAATTAGGTTACTTTTTAAAATAATTTATTGGGTTTGACAATTGAAAGAGGTCTAAGAGTAGGGCTACGTGGTTAAATATAGCGTGTGATTGTAAACACCACGGGGCTTGAAAATTACCGATATATGAACAGCAGCAATGTTTTATAGAGTCTGTGACATGTAAAAAAAGGCACTTGTCTTACACGCACAGGTTGAAGAGGCCCATTAGGTTGCCAGAAAAAGATTACTGTTTTTATGAATCTCGTTACCAAAATGAAAGCACCTATAAACAGTTTGTGAATAATATTAACCGATACAACTGACAAATGAACAAAAATCTGGCATGTGAAATTGATTGATTGATATTTGGGATGTAAGGTCCCAAAACCACCATAAGAATATGAGAAACGCTGTAGTGAAGGGCTCCCGAAATTTCGATTACCTGGGGTTCTTTAACGTGCACACAAATCTTAGCCCACGGGCCTGCAGCGATTCCACCTCTATCGAAAAGCCAGCTGCCGCAGCCGGGATTCAAACCCACAATTTCCGGTCAGCAGCCTAGAACCTTAGTCACTATTGGCCCGGCGTGCGACCGGTGGTGGTGCTGCGAACCACGTTTAGATGGCGTCACTTGGAGGATTCGCACGCTCTCGAGGTGCAGCGCCTTATAAAAATCGCTATCGTGGTAAAACTTGGCGAACACGCAGTTCAGTTGGTTATGTAGTGTATGGTGACTACCTACGCTGTTCTAACAACCATGAGCATTCACTTTTAACGCGCATTTAAAACACAGCGCTCTGTTTCCTAAAACTGCGGCCGCTTGTCTCCGCGGCGAGGGCTGCCTAATGGAGGAGTACTGATCTGTACCTCTATATGATCACCCACAGGAGAAAAGGGAGTTATGTTTCACAACTATCCCAAGGACCCGAAGCTGAACACTAAGTGTCAAACTCAGAGAGGGAAAGCGCCCGACGCCTTTACCGACCATGTACAGCAAGCTCTTCTATCACACTGACTTTTGCTATACCCACCCTATACGCTCCACTTTTCGTTAAGCTTGCAACCGTGTTTAAGTGCCTTGCCAGTACTTCAGCCATTCCTTACACGCAGGCTACAGGAGTAGGCGACTCGCGCCAGGTGAGGTGCCGTCCCAAAACCTACTGCGAAGGCCCCTGAGCCAATGACGCGGCCTCCGAATCGCCTCGCGTAAGCAAGCCTCGTGAGCGTAGCTCAGTGGTGCAGGACATCTGAGAGTATAGCTTTATTTGGTTAGTGTACGTACATATGTACCTAGTTTACTGATCAAAAAAGCGCGCGCCTAGCGCACTGCATGTGCTTACCATAAAGTCATAAGTGAAACCTTCTTCACTGCTTAGTGGGCATTCAATAAATAAAGATTGTCATACATTATTTGTGGCCCTATGCGTGGTATATACAATCAGCGATAGCTATTTGTTGTATTCTGATACCCGAGCGATGGCCCTGTCGTGGTAATAATATGCACCTTTTAAGATTCCACTCTCATTGAACAAACATTATGGAGACAAACTGCAGTCTACTGAATCGGCCAGGGGGTGCATTAAGACGGAACTTGGAACTTGCCCCCTTCCCGAGTCACAGCAGCCCTATACCTCTCAAGACTTCTCTTACTGCGATACAACACGGGCTTCCGCCCTGCCGACGCCCACAAGAGCAATTCAAGCATGCTTATCTCAAATGTGGTAATTTCATGCTGCTCTGCGTTTCTAGTAGATGCCATGAACGGTCGATTGACTGCTGAAGCAGCAATTTAAACAGCTGCTCTGCAGTAACTTCGCTTCTATTGCTGCTCCATTACACCAACTACTCGCTTCAAACGTCCCCTTTCTGTGGTCTCAAGAATGTCAAACGGCATTCGAGCTGTTGAAGCGGGCACTCACGTCTGAACCTCTGCTATGCCACTTAGACGAAGCCGCACCGACTATCCTTCATACCGACGCTAGCGGCCTTCGTATAGGAGCCGTTATTCTACAACGCGACAAGTCTTCCCTAGAGAAAGTTGTTGCATATGCCAGTACAACATGCAATATATATATATATATATATATATATATATATATATATATATATATATATATATATATATATATATATATATATATATATATATATATATATATATATATATATATATATGTATGTATGTATATAAATGTATATATATATGTATATATATATTGACGCGTGTGTACTGGTGGACCAAAACGACAATAAGGGGATTTGGCGGACACCAGGTAGTGGAGCTCTGGCTGATTGGAGATAAAGAAGGCGATCTTGCTGTTCGGCTGCTGAGAGTCGCTGTGTCAACGTTCATCTGCCTTTGGTTCGCGCTGCACCGCGACACTGGTGGAAGTGCTGAAGCGCAACCCTACCTAATGCTCCATACTCCCACTGGGAGCAGTTCATCTAGCTCGGACGCATTGTCACCCATTGCAACTCCCGTGCACCGGTTCAGTCGGCGGCTTATAGGCCAGGCTCCAAAGTTCACGCCTTCTACGGAACCTCGCAAGTGCCGATTACCTCTCCAAATGGCCAACGCCAGTCCACAACCGGCGCCCCAAGGCCCCCCGCCAACACAGCCTTCACAGGTAACCATTTTTCAACCGCTGGTTCCCTATCACTTTAGTGGCGGCGCCCATGAGGACGTGGACGACTGGCTTGAGCACTACGAGCGTGTCGCCAAGATTAATCTGTGGCCTGAACAAGAAAAGCTCTCACGCGCCTATTTCTACCTTGACGGCGGTGCGAAAATTTGGTATGAGAACAGAGAAGCCAGTCTGTTAACTTGGGGCGACTTCCGACAACAGCTTGTCGATACGTTCACCAATGTCGATCGACGCGACCGTGCGCAGCAGCTGTTGGAGCTACGGGTTCAAAAACCCAATGAAAGCGTTACTATGTTTGCTGAAGATATGACTCGTCTTTTTCGTCGAGCTGACCCGAACATGAGTGAAGATAGGAAGTTGAGCTACCTCATGCGCGGTGTTAAGGAGCAACTTTTCGCTGGGCTACTGTGCCACCCTCCAAGTACCGTAGTTGACTTCATCAAGGAGGCTACGGCTATCGAGCGGGCGCTCCATCAACGATGCAGGCAGTATCATCGAATGTCTAGCAGCGCCCCAATCAATGCTGCCGCCATACCTGAGGATCAAAGCTCCCTGCGAGATCTCATTAGGGAGATAGTTCGCGAAGAACTTGAAAAGTTCCGGAATCCAGTTGCTCAAACCCCCGTTGCGTCCGTCGCTGAACTGGTACGCGACGAAATCCGCCACGCCTTTTCTACCGCTGGTCCTGGTGATGAGCACCCTCCTATGAGCTATGCCGATGCTCTGCGACGTTCACCATCTGGTACATCACCGCCATATCACCCAGTGCCGACGGCCCCTTGGTCACCGCGGCAAGAGCAGACCCTGAAACGACCGCCAAGCCAACCGACGTACCACCAGGCGTTCACAGCAGCACCATGGACATCGTCGCAAGAAGGGAGGCTCAGACGTCTACCGCTCCGAAGAACAGACGCATGGCGCACACTCGATCGACGTCCACTATGCTTTAACTGCGGAGGTGCAGGTCATATTGCCCGGCATTGCTGGCACCGCAATGATTCGTTCCGCCCGCTTCTAACATGGTCTGAAGATCAACGTGCGAACGAAGAATACATACCACGCCGGGAGGACGCCTCTTTCCATGGAGCCCGTTCTCACTTTTACGAATACCGTACTTCTGACGAGGAGGCAATACCTACCCGCCAGCCAGGTTTGGGACGTCAATCTCGCTCTCCTTCCCCCGCTCATTCACCTTCGTCACACCGACGTACCTCCGCGGACCTTAACGCAAGAAGGTCACCCAGCCCGCGACGGGGAAACTGAGAGCGGCGACCTCCGGGGGTAAGGTTGCAGGCCACGAAGATGACGACGAAAAGCCCCCGTTACACGAAGCTTTAAATCCGACAAGACGTGAGAGCGACGACATTGTGACCGCTGACCTGAGTGTTTTTCTTGACGGCCAGAAAGTCACAGCCTTAGTCGACACCGGTGCCGACTTTTCTATCATCAGTCAGGACCTCGCCATGCGCCTCAAGAAAGTGAAGACACCATGGACAGGCCCTCAAATAAGGACGGCAGGTGGTCAGTTATTGATGCCCTCTGGAAGATGCACAGCGAGAATTGACATAGGAGGCTCTTCCTTTGTTGCGTCGTTCGTCGTTCTCGCCGCATGCTGCAAGGATCTAATTATTGGTATGGATTTCTTACGAGAGTACGGCGCCGTCATCAATATCCCAGACAGTTTGATTACATTCCGCAACAGTTCGGGCGCACCTGATTGTACACAAGCGCGACCAAACCAATTGTGTCTAACTGATGACGATGTGGTTCTCCCTCCACGGTCATGCACGCTTGTTTCTGTGGCAGCCGCTGTCCAGTTTGACGGCGAAGGAGTAGCAGACCGAATAACCTCGCTCCTCTTCACACACGGCATTTCCGTCGCAAGAGGTATCGTCAGTGTCGCCGCTGGACGCACGGACTTGCTTCTGACAAATTTTAGTGATGAGCGCCGGCACCTTCCAAAAGACATGGCTGTCGCTTACTTGACGATATCACAGACGCAGAAGGCTGCTTGGCAGTAGTCGACGATGCGCCAAAACTTGATTCGACACCAGTTCTTGACGTTAGCACTACTTTGCCTAAGAACGAGCGAAAGAGGCTTCTTGAGCTACTGGCTGAATTCAAAGACTGCTTTTCGGCAACATCAAGAGTTGGCCGCACACCTCTAACCAAGCATCGGATAATTACCGAGGACATGGCGAGACCAATTCACCAAAACCCCTATCGCGTGGCTGCAAAGGAACGCGAAGTGATACAAGAGCAAGTCGACAAAATGCTAGAAGATGACGTCATTCAGCCCTCAAAAAGCCCCTGGGCGTCACCTGTAGTCCTCGTTAAAAAAAAGATGGCAGCCTGCGCTTCTGTGTAGATTACCGAAAACTCAATCAGGTGACAAAGAGAGATGTGTATCCACTTCCTCGTATAGATGACTCTCTCGACAGACTTCGACATGCTCGTTACTTTTCATCGATGAACTTAAGAAGTGGGTATTGGCAAATCGAGGTAGACCCAAGAGACCGCGAGAAGACTGCTTTTGTGACACCAGATGGCTTATATGAATTTAAAGTCTTGCCCTTTGGTTTATGTTCAGCGCCTGCTACCTTTGAAAGACTTATGGATACCGTACTTTCTGGGTTGAAGTGGAAAACCTGCTTGGTCTACCTTGATGATGTCGTAGTTTTCGCCGCAACATTTGACCAGCACCTTAAAATACTTGAGGCAGTTTTACAAGCCATACGGTCTGCGGGCTTGACGTTGAAGCCTGAAAAATGCCACTTTTGCTATGAAGAGCTGCAATTTCTTGGCCACGTTGTCAGTCACGCAGGCGTTCGTCCTGATCCTGAAAAGATCGCAGCTGTTGCACAGTTCCCGGTGCCGACTGATAAGAAGGCTGTCCGACGATTCCTCGGACTATGTGCGTATTATAGGCGATTCATCGCGGACTTCGCACGCATCGCATCACTGTTGACCCGCCTCACGAGAGAAGACGTTGCTTTCCAATGGAGCAACGAAGAGGAAGCTGCTTTTAAGAACCTTCGCCAGCGACTACAGACGCCTTCAGTGCTTGCCCACTTTGATGAGAAAGCCCCAACGATGCTACACACGGATGACAGCAATATTGGTTTGGGAGCTGTGCTTGTGCAGCTGCAAGAGGACACAGAAAGAGTAATCGCCTATGCAAGCCGAACACTAACACGCGCCGAGACTAATTACTCCACGACTGAGAAGGAATGCCTCGCCGTGGTATGGGAGGTCACAAAATTTCGCCCGTATTTATACGGCCGCCCTTTCAAAGTCATCAGCGACCACCACTCACTGTGTTGGTTGACAAATCTTAAAGATCCTACCGGCAGATTAGCGCGTTGGAGTCTCAGGCTGCAGGAGTACGACATGACTGTCGTACACAAGTCAGGAAAGCACCACATGGACGCCGACTGTCTATCCCGCTCACCCATTGAATCAGCAACTCTATTCGATGAGGAGGAAACAGCATTTCTCGGTGTGCTTGACTCAACCGCTATTGCACAGCAACAACGTGGCGACCCTGAGTTACTTGCCCTAATTGATTACCTGGAGGGAAGTTCTCAGAAGGCACCAACTGTTTTCGTAAGAGCACTGTCATCATTTTGCTTACGGAGCGGAGTGCTATACAAAAGAAACTTCTCTTCGACAGGATTTGCGTATTTGCTCGTCATCCCAGCAGCCCTTCGCTCCGAAGTACTCGAAGCATGCCACAACGAGGTGACTTCAGGCCACTTAGGTTACACAAGAACGTTGGCCAGAGTACGGCAGCGCTACTTCTGGCCAAGACTGACCGTAGCCATAAAACACCATGTTCGTACTTGCCTCGACTGCCAGCGACGGAAGTCACCGCCGACTAAACCAGCTGGCCTCCTGCAGCCCGTGCAGGTCCCAAGAACACCATTCGACCAGATTGGCATGGATATTTTGGGCCCACTTCCTACTTCTACTGCTGGGAACCGTTGGGTTATTGTCGCGACTGATTACCTTACCCGTTATGCTGAAACAAAGGCTATCCAGAGAGGTACAGCAGCGGAGGTGGCACAATTTTTCATCGAGAACGTTGCCCTGCGGCATGGTGCACCAAGCGTCGTAATCACAGACAGAGGAACCGCATTTACGGCAGCTCTTTTGGAACAAGTCCTCATGCTGAGTGGAACAACCCATCGCAAGACCACCACCTACCACCCGCAAACGAACGGGCTTACAGAGCGTCTGAACAAAACAATTGAAGACATGCTTTCAATGTACGTAGACGTCGAACACAAAAATTGGGACGAAATCTTGCCATATATCACGTTTGCATACAACACTGCCAAGCAAGAAACAACCCAGATGACCCCGTTCAGCCTAATTCACGGAAGGGAAGTACGAACCATGTTAGATGCGATGCTAGCGCACGACTGCGACGACATCGAACCGGACGCCGAGATGTTTACAGAACGAGCGGAAGAAGCAAGGCAACTAGCACGCCTGCGAATCCAGCAACAACAAGAGTACGACGCGAGCCGCTACAATTCTCGCCGCAAAACAGTCGTTTACCAGACCGGCGACAGAGTATGGGTTTGGACGCCCATACGGAAACGAGGACTCTCTGAAAAGCTCCTGAGGAGATACTTTGGGCCATATCTAGTACTGAGACGACTGAGTGATGTTACCTACGAGGTCGTCCCCGACAGTTCATATAGTACGAGGCTTCGCCAGCACCGTCCTGAACTAGTTCATGTTGTGCGCATGAAGCCTTATGAAAGGTAGTGACTGCGTAAGGCACTTCTTAAAAAACACAAAAAAACTGCTCTACTGGTTTAGCATCGGGGCAATGCTCATTAAGAGAGGGGGCGAATGACGCGTGTGTACTGGTGGACCAAAACGACAATAAGGGGATTTGGCGCACACCAGGTAGTGGAGCTCTGGCTGATTGGAGATAAAGAAGGCGATCTTGCTGTTCGGCTGCTGAGAGTTGCTGTGTCAACGTTCATCTGCCTTTGGTTCGCGCTGCACCGCGACAATATATATATATATATATATATATATATATATATATAGACGTAGCAAAGAAGGAAGCGCGCTGGCTCCATAGTAAAACGGAAGCGAGAAAGCACGACGTACGAGGAAACACTTTTATTAATCACATACGTTTCGGCTGGCGGGCAGCGTCAGTGTGATTATATATATATATATATATATATATATATATATATATATATATATATATATATTGCATCTTGTGGTGACCTGCGTTTTGTGTTCACTGACATGTTTGAGGCTACATGTTACTGAATTTAGATAATTCAGCGAAACAATTTCGTTGGGTTACAATGTTACGTCGCTGCTGATCACACCGTCTTACTGCCCCACATCAAACAATTCATTCGTGAGGAAGTTGCGCATCAGCTTTCTCTTGTGGCTGAAGCATCCGAGCCAGTGACCTCGTTAGACGCACGTCTACGCCAGGTCATTGAGACACAGGTCACGCAGGCAGTGCCTCCATCGCCATCTGTCCCTACGCCGCTTACCTACGCTGCCGTCGTTGCTAGACCCCCAGCCCCACCTGTCTCTGGCGCATACCGGGGCACCGGGTCCTCCTACCCTATGACGCTGCCTACATACACGGCACCCCATCCCGTTTCGCCCCCTGCACCTTCTGTCGTTAACCCATGGCGCACCTTGGATAATCGACCCATCTGTTTTGCATGCGGTTTTGTGGGACATATAGCACGCTACTGTCGCCGTCGCAACTTCCAGCCTCCAGGCCATGGGAATTCTGCAAATTACCAGGCTGCCCAGAATCCCCAGCGACCATCTTCTTCCATCACCGACTCATTGTCCCCACGACGCCCTGTCGCTTCTCGCCGGTCATTACCACCCCGTCGCCGATCTGTCTCCCCGATGCTTCGGCGCACAAGCCCCGCTCGAGAGGAAAACTGACAGCCGCAGTTCCGGAGGCAAGAACTGCGTCGTCGTCGAACTCTCCAACACCTCCTCTTTGTCCGCCCAACGAAATTTATGTGCTACTAGAAGGTGTTGCTGTACGTGCACTTGTTGACACAGGCGCCGTCGTTTCTGTAATTAGTGAAAAAATGTGTCGCGATTTGAGAAAAGTGACAACGCCGCTTACGAATCTTGCTCTGCGTACAGCCACCTCCCATTTAATCGCGCCCGGCGGCTCAGTGCACAGCACGCGTTCTCATTCAAGATGTTTGGTACGCCGTCAAATTTGTTGTTCTCCCACGTTCATTTTACGACGTCATACTAGGATGAGATTTCCTTTCTACCCATCAGACCTTCGTCGACTGCGCTCGTGCTGAACTCATGTTGACGAATCCGTGCCTTGGTATCGACCACCACAGTCCCTGAAAGTGTTTGCCGCAGCTGACGTCCGCATCGTGCCGTTGTCCACCGTCCTTGCGCCTTTGTTTTCCCCTGCTGCCACTAACTCGACGCTCCTGTTCCAACAAACTATAGCTAGTGTGCACCACCGAACTATCGTCCTCCCGTTTGCCGTCATCAACTTTTCCAGTGGTTCGGCGGTACTTTATGCGTGCAACGTTTCTGCTTGTCCACACATCCTGCTACACGGCGAGTGTCTGGGAAGCCTCGAGACCTTAAATTGTATTTTCGAAGACCCGATCTATCCAGACAAGCCATTTTACCGACTTGTGCCATTACACCCGCAACTGACGCTAATGAACATATGGATGTATTCCGCAAGTACATTGATTGCAACCTCACGCCTGGGCAGCAGGAACAGCTGATCAAGCACCTCCAGCGTTTTCGAGCCTCGTTTGACCACAATCAGCCTTCCTTAGGTCGAGCGTCATCTGTTGTTCACCGTATAGTTACCGGTCAAGAGACGCCATTACGGCAGCGTCCTTATCGTGTGTCAACTACCGAACGCCGTGCCATCAATGAACAGGTTGACGACATGCTGACACGTCGCATAATCGAACCGTCAAGCAGTCTCTGGGCCTCTCCAGTAGTGTTGGTGAAGAAGAAGGACGAATCCATCAGGTTTTGAGTGGACTATCGACGTCTCAACCTAATCACGCGCAAGGATGTCTATCCGCTGCCACGCATTGACGATCCCTTGGAATACCTACAGAGAGCCGAATTTTTCTCTTCTTTAGATCTGCGCTCTGGATACAGGCAGGTACCCATGGCAGAGGCTGATCGCGAAAAAACAGCTTTCATCACGCCCGACGGGCTTTACGAATTCACAGTCATGCCCTTCAGCCTCTGCAGCGCGCCAGCTACTTTCGAGCGAATGATGGACTCTATCCTTCGATGCCTCAAAGGAACGTTTGCCTTTGTTATTTAGATGACATTGTCGTCTTTTCAACTGATTTCGCAACCCATGTAACCCGCCTCGAGAAAGTCCTCGCGTGTATTTCTGCCGCGGGGCTACAACTGAATCTGAAGAAGTGCCATTTCGCCGCTCGAAAGCATACGATCCTTGGCCACGTGGTTTCAAAAGACGGCATTCTTCCTGACCCTGCCGAACTTACAGCCGTTTCAGCGTTTCCCAAACCAACCACCATGAAAGGGCTCCGAAGCTTCATAGGCCTTTGCTCTTACTTCCGGCGCTTCGTCCGCAATTTCGCGACGATCATCGCTCCTTTGACCAAGCTCCTCGCCGGCTCTAGAGACCTTTCAGCCTGGTCTGCCACCTGTGACGATTCTTTCAATGAACTGCGCTGCCTCCTGACGTCGCCGCCTATTCTGCAACACTACGATCCATCGGTACCCACAGAGATCCACACTGACGCTAGTGGTGTCGGGCTAGGCGCTATTCTTGCACAGCAGAAAGACGGCTTCCAAGAGTACGTGGTTGCCTACGCAAGCCGAACTCTTAGCAAAGCCGAAATCAACTATTCCGTCACTGAAAAGGAATGCCTCACCATTATTTGGGCGATAGAGAAATTTCGACCTTACGTCTACGGGCGCCCTTTTGACGTCATGACTGACCACCACGCCCTGTGCTGGTTGTCGTCACTGAAGGATCCAAGAGGTCGCCTCGCCCGATGGGCATTACGCCTCCAAGAATATAATATTCGTGTGGTCTATCGCTCCGGCCGGAAAAATTCGGACGCAGACGCCCTATCCCGTTCGCCCCTACCCCCTGACCCGGACTGCTGCGAAAGTCTAACCTGTGATGCCACTGCCGTCGCCATCGCTGACATGCCATCTGAGCAACGCAAAGACCCTTGGGTTGCTTCGATTCTAGACATCCTGGCTGGGCGGACGGCTTCCCCCCCTTCTCGCACGTTGCGTCGGCGAGTCGAGCACTTCACCACTCGTGACGACGTGCTGTACCGACGCAACTACGCACATGGTGGACGTCAGTGGCTGCTCGTGATTCCACGTCATCTGCGATCCGAAATTTGTTCCACGTTTCATGACGATCCCCAATGTGGCCACGCGGGTTTCCTGAAGACTTCTTCTCGCATACGTCTGCGATATTACTGGCGTGGCATGTACCGTTTTATACGACAATACGTTCGGGCCTGCTCGACGTGCCAGAGACGAAAAACTCCCCCTTATCACGCCAGCGGTACCCTTACCATGCCCATCCTGACCATTCGACCGCGTCGGCATCGATATCTATGGTCCCCTTCCCAACACTGCTGACGGTAACTGCTGGATCATAGTTTCCGTCGACCATCTCACGTGGTATGCCGAAACTTCATCCCTTCCCTCGTCTACAGCAAAACACGTTGCGACTTTCGTTCTTCACAACATCGTATTACGCCATGGAGCACCTCGAGAGTTACTGAGCGACCGTGGTTGCGTATTCTTGTCAGACGTCATCGCAGCATTGCTGCGTGAGTGCCACGTCGTTCACCGCACTACAAGGGCCTATCATCCCCACACCAATGGAATGACAGAGCGCTTCAACCGCACGCTTGGTGACAGGCTGTCTATGTATTACTCGTCAGACCACTCCAATTGGCACCTAGTGCTCCCGTTTATCACGTTCGCCTATAATACCGCCATTCAAAGCCCTACTGGGTTCTCTTCTTTTTTCCTCCTTTACGGACGTGAACCTTCTTGCACTATAAACACCACTCTTTCGTACAAACCTGACTCCTCAGAGTCCACGACTTTGTCTCAAGCCACTACACGCGCTGAAGAATGCCGCCAACTGGCAGGATCATTCACAACCGAAGACCAAGGACGCCAAAAGCACCACCATGACGCATCAAATCACACTACTTCCTACGATGCAGGTTCACTCGTCTGGCTGCATGTCCCTTCTGCTACACCTGGCCTTTCTACCAAGTTGGTGCCCAAAATCACGGCTCATATCATGTGCTACAAACAACGTCACCGGTGAATTACCTCATCGAGCCACTGGAACCATCTTCTGACCAACGTCGCCGTGGCCAGGAAATTGTCCACGTCTCGAGACTTAAGCCCTGCTACGACCCTCCCGTGTCTACTTGTCTATAGGTCGCCAGGATGGCTCCTTATTTCGCGGGGGTTAATTGAAATGATTCTGAATAACGGACGCTCTGCTGGTAATGAAAAAGACGATGATGATCCGTGGCTGTAGCAGTAGCTCGCGCACGCCGCTCGCCAGTAGCCAGACTTGCCTGATAACGCACATTTTGCCAAGCTGAGTCTGAACCTTTCTCGACGTACAACACCTCTCTCTCTCTCTCTCTCTCTCTATATATATATATATATATATATATATATATATATATATATATATACATATATATATATATATATATAGGCAGGCATGGTGGTTGAGTGGCCGTAGCGTTGCATATAGTCTAGTAGATCCTCCGTGAGCGGTCACAACGTGGTTTATTTCGACGTTTCGGCCTAGAGTCTGGCCTTCATCAGGAATAAAGATACAGTTTGTCTGTGCTCAGCTTTACACAATCTCAAATCAGAGGGCAAGGAAAGAGGGGAAAAAAGGAAAGAAAAAAAGAAAAGAAAAGGAAAGAAAAAAAAGAAAAAACAGAAAATAATACACGGTGGACGCCCCTAGGGTGCCCCCCTTCCACTTTTCCCTCCACTTCCCCCCCATCTCTCTCCCCCTCTCCCCTTCACCTTTCTGATGTCAGCGGTCTGTGTATGTTTCCGTTCACTAGCGCATTCCTCCCGATCAGACGGCCCCTCCTGGCAATGGCGGTTCGGTGTGGGGCAAAAGAGAGCTTTTCAGGAAGTCCTAAGCCTTTAACTACTCGGGGTCCCGTAAACAATTCGTCGTAGAAGGATGGGGGCCGCGTATTGTGGCAGAGGCTGGTCAGCGGGCATTTTAGGAAGTTCTAAGCCTTTAACTACTCCGCGCCCTGTCAACATTTCGTCGTAAAAATAGGGGTGCCCCGTATTGCGGTAGGCTGTGCAAGCGCGTGCAATGCGAATTCTTGGCCCGCTTCTAAATTACGCGTGTCGTGGGGGCCTCCCGGCTGTGCACATGGTTGCTGTTGGGCATGTCGTGCATGGCACAATTGATTGGGTAGTAAAATAAAACAGAAAACAGACGACAGCTGCACTTAGGAAGAGTAGTTACACTTGGAATTGTTTTAGGTTGTCCAGTGCCCTTCGCAGCTGCAGTGCCGTGAACTCAGTTACTATTTTCATTGTTGCCGTTATTGTTTTCTAATGCTTTAATTGCTGCAAGTGTACCAGGATTCTCATTTATTCCTCTATCGAGGGTGTTAAATCGGTGGATAAGGTATGACTCTCGTTGTTCACGTTCTCGATTTGATTTAAATCCCGTCTCTAAGAGCGTGACTGATAGTTTGTCGAATGCATGGTCGGGAAGATTGAGATGTTTTGATAGAGGTAGACTTGGGGCTGATTTCGCATGGGCTCTGTGATTATTGAAGCGAATCCTAAATGGTGTTTCTGTTTGTCCGATGTACTGCATACCACACACGTTGCATTCGAGTAGGTACACCACATTAGAGGAATCGCATGTTAGGTTTCCTCGTATATTAATCGAAAACTTGGATTGCGTGCTGGTTGCTTTGTCTGTTTCTCGCATCGCCTTACATACAAGACATCGTGGCTTTAAGCAAGGGCGGCATGAATTATTGGGGGGTGATGTGTTAATTTGGGAGTGGACAAGGGTGTCTTTGAGGTTACGTGGTCGTCGGTAAACGACGCCTGGAGCGGATGGGAATGCGCGTTTCAGACGTTCACTTTGTTCCAGAATGTTGTAATGTCGTTTAAGGATTTTGTTTACATTGGGGAAGTTTGTGCTGTAAGTCAAGCAGAGGTTTGTTCGTTGTGGGTCTTCTCGTGGTGGTCCAAGACGCTTTCTTGCTGCGGATGGGCTTCATCCGAGTTTTATGGGTGTCGCTTTGATTGCCGAAACCCTCAAGAAAGCACTCGGTCGTGGAGATCTTGAAGCTACAACGGGGTGGTCGACTCAACCAGCAGCTCCCGTGAATATACGTTCAACACAACAAGACACCCACGAGAAGACTTCTGCATATCAACATACACCAGGAGCCCCACACCCACCCAACACCACAGATGAGTTCCCGACGATCAACGAAACTGTGACTCCCGCGAGCCTCAAGCACCCCCTCACCATCATCAACAGCGCACCACTACTAGGGGGGAAGTCTGCAGAACAGCCAACACACGTCCCTCCATTGCGGATGCCGAGACCAGAAGCACTACACAACAGCACCACTACACCACTCCTCAAAGGGAAGCCTGCCGAACTACGGAACCGCGTCCCCCTATTACGGACCCCGGAACTGCCAACGAACACGTTCGCCGGGAGCCCAACGCCGAAATTCTCCCCAAGACGACGAAGGCCTGTCGGACATAACTACAACCTGCGCACCTCATCAGTGCCATCCCCGCACCCAAAAGAAGATTGACTTCTGAAATGTAAGTCCAGCTCATCACTTCCCAGTTGCAGTGCCACTTTCCTTAAAGTACGAAAACTTGCTGACAAACGAATTAGACATGAAATGCATAAATCAACATTGCAAGTGTACCTTCGTGCTAGAATAGCCCCCAAGGGTATGACACTCTCCCTCACACCAGCCGCTACAAATCTAGATAAACAGGACCAAATAACATGGAAAAACGTCCTCCTTGAGGCATCTCTTAAATTAACAGAAATTGCTCTTAATCATAGTGACAAGCAGGTAAAAAAACTGATCGCTATGACCAACACCATTCTCCGCCACAACACTTTATCGAACGAAGAAATCACGCGATTAACAGAATTCGAGCAGAATAAATACCAAGCCATCAGGACCACAAAAATTCATAAACTCGAAAGAGACCATGTGCCCAAACCCGCGTTCCCTGATACAGTGCCTTATCATTACAACACCACCACCCAGGAAACCACTAACGGTACAAACGAGCACCCATATATGAACACACCCTGTGACACTTTGATTGTAAACCTATCGGACACGAGCTTGTCACCTGACGAAGTAAAACTGCTATCTAAGGGACTAAGCTTTTGCCCGACCACAAAATTTTTCGATGAATTCCACTTACTCCGAGACCTCGACAACTTCGCTCGAAGCTTAAGGTTGCGCGAATATTTCTTGGATAGGCCTTCTAACCACGAAACAATTCACCGTCGTAAATCAAATGATTGGACACCGAACAGTAATCGAGACAAGTGCTTGGACCTTTATATCACCGCAGTACAGAAAGATATAGTACACGAATACCACAGACAGAAAGGAAACCGAGAAAACTTGACCAAATCTGAAAAAATAAGTATGAAAAATTTGGCATCTAGGACAGACATAACAATAAAACCCGCTGACAAAGGAGGAGCAATTGTAGTCCTTAATACAACCAACTACCTAGAAGAAGCATACCGCCAACTAGACGACTCAAAATTTTACGAACGCCTCCCAGGTGATCCGACAGACGAATACAAACGTATCGTATCAACAGAACTAAAGAAACTGTTGGACGCAGAAAAGATAACCAACACTGACCACAAACTGATGCAAGCAGCATACCCTCGTCCAGGTCGCTTCTACATCCTCCCAAAAATTCATAAACCCGGTAACCCAGGTCGACCAATCATATCTGGCATCGGTACAATAACTGAACCCATATCAGGGTACGTGGACAAACTAATAAGCCACATTCCATGCACCCTCGCGTCGTACATAAAAGACACCACACATTTTCTTCGAGACATTGCGGGTATCTGTGTGCCGAAAAACTCGTACTTGGTTACTCTTGATGTCTCTTCATTATATACAAATATTCCTCACGATGACGGCATAGCTGCATTACAAGACATGTACACAAACCATAGACAATCTAACACCCCAGATTTCTCTGCCATTGCAACATTGACGAGGATGGTCCTCGAATTAAATTCATTCGAGTTTAACCAAGAGTATTTTCGACAAATCAGCGGGACCGCTATGGGCACCAAATTGGCACCTAATTATGCCAACATATTTATGGGAAAGCTAGAATCTGAATTTCTTGCACAAAGTTCCTTGAAACCAATGTTATACAGAAGATACATAGACGACATCTTTCTTATTTGGACCCACAGCGAGGACGAACTTCTCAGCTTTATAGACACTTACAATGCTGTACATCCGAACATACACTTCACACACACATACTCGCAAGTTACCGTAAATTTTCTTGATGTTACCATAACAATAGAAAAAGAGAAGCTCTCTACAACCCTATATCGCAAACCAACGGATCGACAACAATACCTTCATTACCAAAGCGATCACCCACGCCACTGTAAAAACAGTATTCCATACAGCCAGGCTCACCGGTTTAAGCGAATCTGCTCTAGAGACGCTGACTTTGACACGAGCTCACAGAGGCTAAAACTTATGCTCGAGCAACAAAAATACCCAACACATGTAATTAATGACGCTGTTCAAAAAGCGAGAAAACTAAAGCGTGAAGACTTACTTATGAAGCGACCACCACGAGAAGACCCACAACGAACAAACCTCTGCTTGACTTACAGCACAAACTTCCCCAATGTAAACAAAATCCTTAAACGACATTACAACATTCTGGAACAAAGTGAACGTCTGAAACGCGCATTCCCATCCGCTCCAGGCGTCGTTTACCGACGACCACGTAACCTCAAAGACACCCTTGTCCACTCCCAAATTAACACATCACCCCCCAATAATTCATGCCGCCCTTGCTTAAAGCCACGATGTCTTGTATGTAAGGCGATGCGAGAAACAGACAAAGCAACCAGCACGCAATCCAAGTTTTCGATTAACATACGAGGAAACCTAACATGCGATTCCTCTAATGTGGTGTACCTACTCGAATGCAACGTGTGTGGTATGCAGTACATCGGACAAACAGAAACACCATTTAGGATTCGCTTCAATAATCACAGAGCCCATGCGAAATCAGCCCCAAGTCTACCTCTATCAAAACATCTCAATCTTCCCGACCATGCATTCGACAAACTATCAGTCACGCTCTTAGAGACGGGATTTAAATCAAATCGAGAACGTGAACAACGAGAGTCATACCTTATCCACCGATTTAACACCCTCGATAGAGGAATAAATGAGAATCCTGGTACACTTGCAGCAATTAAAGCATTAGAAAACAATAACGGCAACAATGAAAATAGTAACTGAGTTCACGGCACTGCAGCTGCGAAGGGCACTGGACAACCTAAAACAATTCCAAGTGTAACTACTCTTCCTAAGTGCAGCTGTCGTCTGTTTTCTGTTTTATTTTACTACCCAATCAATTGTGCCATGCACGACATGCCCAACAGCAACCATGTGCACAGCCGGGAGGCCCCCACGACACGCGTAATTTAGAAGCGGGCCAGGAATTCGCATTGCACGCGCTTGCAAAGCCTACCGCAATACGGGGCACCCCTATTTTTACGACGAAATGTTGACAGGGCGCGGAGTAGTTAAAGGCTTAGAACTTCCTAAAATGCCCGCTGAGCAGCCTCTGCCACAATACGCGGCCCCCGTCCTTCTACGACGAATTGTTTACGGGACCCAGAGTAGTTAAAGGCTTAGGACTTCCTGAAAAGCTCTCTTTTGCCCCACACCGAACCGCCATTGCCAGGAGGGGCCGTCTGATCGGGAGGAATGCGCTAGTGAACGGAAACATACACAGACCGCTGACATCAGAAAGGTGAAGGGGAGAGGGGGGAGAGAGATGGGGGGGAAGTGGAGGGAAAAGTGGAAGGGGGGCACCCGAGGGGCGTCCACCGTGTATTATTTTTCTGTTTTTTCTTTTTTCTTTCCTTTTCTTTTCTTTTTTCTTTCCTTTTTTTCCCCTCTTTCCTTGCCCTCTGATTTGAGATTGTATAAAGCTGAGCACAGGCAAACTGTATCTTTATTCCTGATGAAGGCCAGACTCTAGGCCGAAACGTCGAAATAAACCACGTTGTGACCGCTCACGGAGGATCTACTAGACTATATATATATATATATATATATATATATATATATATATATATATATATATATATATATATATATATATATATATATATATTGGTGAGCCATGAAGGTGTTCGTCCGAACTCCGACAAGATCAGTGCCGTCCGAAATTTCCGGTGCCAACGGATAAGAAGGCCGTGAGACGTTTTCTTGGGCTTTGCGCCTACTACCGCAGGTTTATCGCCAATTTCTCGCACATAGCGTCGCCCTTAATACGCATAACGAGAGACGATGTTTCATTTTTATGGGGCGAAGAGGAGCAAGCAGCATTTGACGATCTACGACAGCGCCTGCAGAAACCACCTGTGCTTGCTCACTTTGACGAGGACGCTCCTACCATGATCCACACCGATGCCAGCAACGTAGGTTTAGGCGCTGTACTCGTCCAGTGGCAAGACTCAGCCGAGCGAGTGATTGCATATGCAAGTAGGACGCCTTTCCGTGCCGAGTCTCATTATTCCACAACAGAAAAGGAATGTCTTGCTGTAGTATGGGTAGTTATGAAGTTTCGCCCATACCTCTACAGCCGTTCCTTCCACGTAGTCAGCGACGACCACTCCCTTTGCTAGCTGACCAACTTGAAGGACCCATCTGGTCGGCTAGCGCGCTGGAGCTTACGCCTACAAGAATTTGAAAAGACGGCCGTCTATAGGTCGGGACGGCAGCACTCTGATCTTGATTGCTTATCCAGGTCACCTATAAAGCAAGACGATGTCTCTGAAGAGGGTGACATGGCGTTTTTAGGAGTGGTCGCACGGTCACCATTTCGTCTAAGCAGAAAAAAGAAAACAACGCGTTGCTTCCTTTATTAATTTTCTTAACGACCAGTCTATAAACGTTACCAAGATATTTGCAAGGAGCCTGACATAATACTACTTGCGCAGTGGTGTCCTACATAAGAAGAACTTTTTCTCCAGCGGAAATGCCCACTTGTCGTCCCGACATCCATTCGAGATGAGATCCTGAGCGCTTCCCATGATGAGCCAACCTCCGGCCACCTCGGATACACGCGCACATTGGCCAGAATCCATCATAAGTACTACTGCCCGAAGCTTCTAGGCACTGTAAAGCATTACGTTTGCACATGCCTTGATTGTCAACGACTAAAATGGCCACCTTTAAAACCAGCCGCATTGTTGCAACCAGTTCAAGTGCCCACCATGCCCTTTGCACAAATCGGAATGGACCTTCTTGGACCATTTCCGACTTCGCACACTGGAAACAAGCGGATAATTGTAACTGCCGACTATCTTACTCGCAACACAGAAGCAAAAACTATCAATGGAACCGTGGTAGAAGCGGCACAATTTTCCATTGAAAATGTCATTCTGAGGCATGGTGCTCCTAGAATTATAATAACGGAAAGAGGTACAGCTTTCATGGCCATGTTCCTTAAGTCAGTGCTTGAGCTTAGTGGAACAGTGCACCGAAAAACTACCTCCTACCAACCACAAACCGACGGCTTAATAGAACACCTCCACAAGACGATAGCAGATATGCTGAGTATGTACATCAACGTGGATTATGAAAATTTGGACGACATTCTACCGTACGTGACGTTTGCCTATATTACCACGGCGCAGCAGGAAACTACCCGAAACACGCCATTTAGTCTTCTTTATGGCCGTGAAGTGACGACAATGCTTGATGCCATGTTGCTGCACGACTGCGATGATACACGGATGTTCAAGCTTTACCCAACGAGCTGAAGAGGCGCGGCAGCTAGCACGCGCGCGAATCGCCCGACAGCACAGTTACGACGCACAACGTTATAACCTGCGACACCGATACGTCACTTATCAACCAGGCGAGAAAGTGTGGGTCTGAACCCCTTTTTCGCCGACGCGGCCTTTCTGAAAAGTTACTGAAGAAGCACTTTGGTCCCTACAATGTTGTACGGCGCCTGAGTGACGTGAACTATGAGGTCATCTCTGACACTTCCTCGCAAACTCGCCAGCAGAAAATCAGAAATCGTACGCGTTGCGCAGATGAAGCCATATTTTCCTGAGCCAGTTGCATATTACGTCAACTACATACACCGCGTATTTTGTAGTAGAGCATCAGGACGATGCTCTTTATGAAGCGAGGCCAATGCCGCATTCAACCTGCAGAGAAGAGCTCGCGCAGCAAGAAAAAAGACGAAGTTTTTGCCAGGTCCTCTTTACGAGTGACTTTCATTTTAATTAAAGTGAGCTCTTCTATATGGGACTTCCGATGTGTCTGCATCGTGACGAACTTCATTTGGGCTCACAGAAGCTGACGATGATTCAAATGTACAATACTGCGACATTTTTCGATAAAAAACACAATACTAGTGCGTTCTTCGGCGTCGTTCATCGTTGCATGGGCGTAATGGCAACTATTAGACTTGAATAGCGATTGGTACTTAGCGAAAGGCATACAATTATGGACTATTAGCAATCCAAAGTACTTCTATGAGAGAAAGGAAGAGAAAAGTGAGCCTTGTAACTGTCTGCATCACGGTGCGACACCTCAACAGTAGCTCACAAGTGATGGGGGTGAGGAGGGATTAAAAGAATAGGATTAAAGGTATAGAGAGAGAGAGAGAGGGAGAGAGATGCGCTAAGCCAGCAAGCGAGGACAAATCGAGAGATTAGGATAGATAGGAAAGATGTAAACACGGTCACAAGAGTCCAAGGACGGCGCACCACTTGTCGGCGTCAGGAGATGGCGTAGGGCAAGTCCAGTAGGTCAGAGCTACGCTGTCGTCGGAGGTCGGTGTCAGGAGATTACGTAAGGCCAGCCCAGTCGGCCAGAGTTACGCTGACGTCGGAGATTGCGAGGGCACAACCGGTCGGCACAGAATCTTGCTTTTTGTTCTTGGTACCTATTCAAGGCCTTCAAAATGTTCCAGCTGCTTTTGTTCGTCTGAGCTTGTTGATATGTCGTACTATTTTGGATAACCTCATGTTATCAATGTGCGATATCTTCATTTTGTATGACTTTTTTGATATACTATCTTGAATCGAAAGAATGACATTATACTGTTGCGCTAAACTCGGAAAGAAACACTATAAGAGAGCAAAAATAAGTTGGAAAGCCGGCTTCGTATTCTTTAAATTCGAGTTTTGCTCTACAACATCATGTCTTTCCCAAAGTGCGAACTTAACCTAATTATTTGGGTGAGTTCGGTGAGTTCGATGGCATCTGCATGTTACACCGCCAATGTCATCGAAAGACGATAGTCCTGCGTCTGAAGAGAGCGACCAAACGTTAATTTGATGTTCTGCGCAAGAAAATTGGTGAATGGTATTTTGGAGGCGCTGCATTAGAGTGCCTCGAGCGTGGAGCGGAGGCGAACGAGCACATCATCACGTCACACGTGAGAGATGAGCGCTACCTGGCAGTTATCCTGGCAGTTATCTCTGATGTGATAAGGTGTAGAACGCAAGGCGGCGGGTAGGGGCCACCACCGTGTCGTCTTAGCAAAGCGTTGGAAACACTTGGCGTTTCGTGCAAGCGTTGCATGGCCAGCACAGCGTTATCAAGGCTACGATCCTTAATATTACTTATGTATGCCTTTTCCAGTAAAAAATACACACATATATTATTGACATGTTATGGTGCCTCAGATATGCACAATCATTCCTTTACAATTGACAATCGCACAAGTATGAATGCTGAACCTTGTGCAATATTGGTGGGCGCTGTGGATGGGGGTCAGCCGTTTGGAGTATCTGTCGGGTACTTTGCTTCCGTTCAGAGTATGGTTAAGGGTGGACAAACAGATAAATGTACAGACAGACAGACAGACAGACTAAAATTTTTGCGTCAAAGGTTCCTAAGAAAAACTATCATGTTTAAAAACTAATTGTAAAACAAAGACGCAATAAAAATTCAACTTGGACACAAATGGAACAGGTTAGATGAGGCCATGTTGGTTTTTTTTGTCACGACTGTTGACACAGTGCTGCTTTAATAAAAGTAGATCATTTTATTGAAATAGATGCAGGATTTCGCTCCTTTTAATTATAAAGTGCTTTTATTTCAATAGCGAATATATGAACAGTATCAGCTGGTATTCGCCATAGCCGCCATCGTCATTCACGTATATGTATATAAATGTAGATATAACGGGGAATGATACGCTAGTCTACTTTTTCTGCGGGGCGAACATCGCTTCTCAAGCCGGGGTGATTTTCGCGAGCACTTACCTTGTGAGCTAACAAAGAGAGGGGGGCGCTTATGGTTGCCGCGCCTTTTGACCTTACAGCAGGCGGGAGCTTCTACGGGCTGCGTTCTCCACACGAAAAAAAAACGGTGACAAAAGTGCACCTGGCGTAGCCATGTTCTCTTAAGGCGCGTTTACACTAGAGAGACAGGACAACAATTTGGTCAGCCAACTGTCTTTGAGGGTGTCTTTTGTCGCCATATTTGCACTACAACGACACAAACAGTCCACCGATGGTCTCTGGAAGACTCCGTACGTGCTTTGTCGTGCTCACAGCTTTTCGCTGGCCAATTCTGTAGTCACACTGGAGGCACACACAGTGACACCGACAAAACTTGTACACCTGCACCGCATTTCAGCCATGTCCACTGCTCTGCCATTCTCCCTCTCCGGCTACGCGGTGCAGCAACCACCATAATCCACGGCGTCGAGTCAACGGGGTGGAGATACACAAAAATGAAGCGAAGAAAAAACTTCCGTGTGGCGTGCAACATGCCTATTCAAACGTCGTGGAAGCCTGAGAGGCGACAATGTTATGTCTCCCCAGGACTTCCCCTTCGTGGTCATTTGAAGCAAAAGCATGAGCAAATTTTCGCTCAGCTGAAGATCCCCCGACGACCCGCCGACGACGGGTCTGCCGTTGTGTTTAGCTGGTGTTTTCGTTCTGCCATTATGTTACACTACGACGACATGCTATCTTTTGAGGAGTCGTCATCATCGCCGGACTACTGGGACCATGGGGTCTGGCGACTTTGTCAGTGGGTGACTTGTCTGCCTGTGATCTGCGTCTGCCTCATGTCTTCGTCGGGGTCGTGTAAGTGTCGTGTTGCTCTAGTGTAAACGGGCCTTTACACCAGAGTTGTGTACAGTTACGTGAGATCGGATGCTAGCCTTGCTTTGTAAAACATTCGAATGTGTTTCGATCACCTTCATTGCTTCGACCCTTTTGGTGAAACTGTGACTTTTTTTAGTTCATATTACCACGAGGAATTGACCCATATGACTCCAACTACTTCAGAAGTTAAACATGCGTAGGCTTTATACTCCCGTGAAATTCAGCTCACTTTCCGTTCCTGCATTTAGTTCTTAAAAAAAATTCATATATATTCTATTCGCATAACATAAGTGATATGAAAAACTGTGGCCGTATTCCCAAAAGGTGCCGTGCTAGATTTGTTCGTAATAACGAATTCCTAAACATGAAATGGGTATACTATAAGGACGAAGCCAGTTCTTTACTGCCAAGGAACGCTTAAAGAGGAAGCAAGGAAAATTTTTATTGTTTTATCCGCAGCTTTAGAAAACATTGTGGCAAGCGAAGTGCCTCAGAAATTAATATTACTTGAAGTTAACGACTTTTAAAAGCAGTGGCATTGGCCATAATTTCTTTTCTTGGAGCGGGGAGGCAGTAGGTCAAATTTTTTGCATGCACGCGCGTACGTTTGTAAGTGCGTGCGTATATAGTATATACAGATACAAAATTTAAACACTTTGAAGTGGTGGGAGGTGGGGCCTTCCAAACAATGTCCCTAGTTACGCCCCTGAGTGGCATGGTTTCAGCTGCAAGCAGCTTTTCATATTTTTTCTGAACTCGAGATGCGCGCATTGCGCACCGAGTAATGTTATACCCCTTTCAGCAAGGGTACATGCGAACTCCATTTACCCGCCTCATCGTTACGTCAACGGAGGATGTCACATGTTCTTACTTACGTCGTGGAAGTTAAACGGAGTGTTTCGCGAAGGGAGTTCAGTAATCTCAATTAGTGGCGGAATATAGTACTCTCGTCCACAGTATTCTGCAAACACAAAACAGCCTCAGTCAACAAAAAAATGAGTTTTATCAATATCAAAAGTTTGTTCAGTACGTTCCACTTATAACATGCTCTTTTCCTCGTGAAAAACCATTGTGGCGCCATATTGAAAAAAAAAATGTCTACGAGTCCATGTGCACTGCTGCGATAGCTGAGCTCATCCGATATTAGAAAAGACAACATGATCTAGGCGGTAGCGCAAATTCAGATAGCTGGAGGAGTTCTTCCAGTGCTCTAAAATCAGTGCACATAGAGAAAACACGTACCAAAACTATAGTTACAGTTACGCTAACATAAAGAAAACGTACAGTGTTGCAAGCACACCTGTCAACGTTACTGCCAACATGCTTTCAAGTACACGTTTTAGTTGTAAAAGCGAAAAACTTTTTATTTGATGTCAATGAATTACAATTTCATAATCACACTGACAATCGAAAATGTTATCAGCGTGACTACACGCCAAATTTTTCATGCAGACGCAAGTGCAGCGGCGCCTAGTGGACCCCTTACTGCTTCTGTTAAAGGTCACAAAATTGTCTTGTGACATGCGTACAACTTCATCTCTACCAAACTTTGTGGTTTCACACTGATGTAAATTAACGGAGTTAGGTGGTGGCCGTCTGACAAGGGTATAAAATTGAATCACTCTCCAATACATCACGAAAAGCAGACGTCAGAACATGTTCTTGAGCTTGGCTGAAATTGCGTTGCATGACGTCAACTATTCGCGATTTCTCCCTCCCATAACCTTCACTTCAGCTGTTTAGCGTACCATGAATTTAACATGAACCATTGTATCAATAATAAGGACTGCTGGGGCCAAAACCACAGCACAATTATGAAACACGCCACATTGCCTTCCTCTGAATGAATACGACTACAGAGATTCTTGAACGTGCACCAAAGTCTAATTATACGAGTGATTTAGGAATTCACTCCTATGGGAATGCGTCAACCAGGGCCGAGAGTCAAACTGACGTCCTTGAGCTTAGCAGCGTAACGCAAGGTTTCCTGACTCGGAGTTTTTTGCCTTGACTCACTTGTTTTTCTAGCTGACCCGAGTGAAACTGAGTAAGTATAGTGTGCACACATTACCTTCAAATACACGGTTCATAAATGAGTTTCCATGGCGGTATATCAGCGCAGTTGGAGCTTCACTATTGCAGTGGATGAAACCACCGAACTTTTAGCCTGAAAAACGAGCCTCGTGCATTTTTTTTTGTTTTCTCAGTCTTCATTGGCAAAAGTTTATTTTCATGCCCCTATCGCATTCACTGAAGGCAAATTGCACGCAACTTTTCTGCGCGGTACTTCTGAATGACAATCCATATATTGCGAATTATTATTATTATTATTATTATTATTATTATTATTATTATTATTATTATTATTATTATTATTATTATTATTATTATTATTATTATTATTATTATTATTATTATTATTATTATTATTATATGTTGTTGTAGTTGTTGTTGTTGTTGTTGTTGTAGAAGCAGCATAGGACCTCCTGCTCTGTTACCGCTGTCTCCATAACACCATTACACAGTTCATGTATTTAAATAAATAAATATATAGCCGATAGGAAACACCGTCAATAACAATGACATAGCAGTGAGCTGATGCGGAAACACCAAGGTAGCGTTGTCAAAGCTTCTTTTTTTTGCCTTGTATTGTTCACCATGCGAACTCTCGCAGCACGAGCGATGTACCTTGTTTTTAAGGGGCGAAGCACCTTTAGGGTCTAGGCTTGTCCATTGTTGTGCGCTGTCTGTGCTGACGGTGAAGGCGACAATAACGCTGATGACGATGAAGAATAAGGTCCTTTCAGACCACACATTCTGTTTCTGTCATGAATAAAAACAAACGTGAACACGCTCTTGCCCGTGAAAGGAAACGCCGACAACAAGCTACCCCGGATGCAAGCGTTCGAGAAGCAGTGGCAAAGCGGCAACGTCGACAAGTTGCTATCCTGGAGTTGAGGGCGCGGGAAGCGAAGACTCGACGGCAAAAACACTTTGTATATATGCTGTACACACGCATTGCCGCTCATTTACATGCGCGAGTGGGCAATGTCAGGGGTGATTTACGGTAAGGACGTTCCCCAGTGCTTTGCCCACTCTTCTTAATTCACATAGTAAAGATGCCCCCCCCCCTTTTTTTTTCATAATGCGAAAGGGCACTTTTGCACTAGTTTCCGACAACTTGAGCTTTCAATTTTATAACGAAGGTGGTAATCGACAGCAAGCGTCCTACGTTACAAAATCTACTTAATTTAAGTGCTCGATGTAATTGAAAAACTCCTAGGATTTTGGAAGGAGACAAAGTGTCTGCGACGTGCTCATATATTACCAGCTCATGATGAAGCTGCTTGTAAATAGGTGCCTCGCGTTGATGGCAGAAACAAGCAAACAAACCGTGTGCTGCAGTGTTGGCTTACTTACAAAAGCTTTGCTGACTACCTGGTTTTGTGCAGTGCTTTGTAAAGAACTTGAGTGTGCCAATCCCGTATACCGACAACTATACTATAATGGTGTTTTTATCAACTTCTTAAGCTCCATCATACATCACGCATTTATATTAGCATTTATAATGTGTCCAAACAGCCCCACCAGCACCGATTCAAGACGACAGCGGAAATAAACCACTGTCTAACAACGACTGAAATATAAAGTCATGAGGCAAGAATCTCACCACACTTTATCGATGCTGTTCGCCTATCACATTTTGGGTCGTGGAGACGTCAAACTCGGTGTCTATGTGTTCTTCTCTCCCTATAACACACGCACACACGAGCGCACGCACGTGTTCAAACTGTTTAATTAAAACGCATATTTACAGTTTCATGTTTCAATTTTTATGGCGAGAGCAATAGTCTAGGGAAACTCTCGGGAGGTTCTTGCCATCCCCGTCGGCGTCGCCACTGCCATCGTTTTTTATATAAAGTCCGATTCGATAACATCACCCCACGCATGGTAGGTTCAAAGCGCGAGTAAAAGCTCGTGGGCACTGGCGATGAACGCGGCTGAAGCGGAGATGAAAATAGTCGGCCATAGTTCGTTCCATTAAGGGCGCGGGCAGCGTCGTCCCACATGCGAGGCGTGACGTTCATTGCTGATGAAGCAGGAAGGATACGCCCCACCCTTCTTTCATAAGAGGTGGAAAGACATTATTGAAATCAAAGAGAGTGAAGAGTGGAGTTAAGTGACACAGTAACTGTCTGCATGAAAGGACGCTGTGGAGGAGAGGAGAGGAGGTACGTCGCTCGAAGGGCATGGTCGCTGGCGCGCACTATCTCGCCAGGCATCAGGTGACGTCTCGTAAACTTGCTGTGCTTTCAACGCTTTCTTAAAGTGTGCAGAAAGGACAGTCCAAAATTGCTTCGGTTCTTGGGGTGGCCGTAATACCTCAAACCAGTTTGTCGATTTATGCGAGATTGGATCTAAATGTTTTAGCTATTAGCCTTATAATGATTACGATATGTGGGATTTAACGTCCCAAAATCACCGCATGATTATGAGGGACGCCGTATTGCAGGGCTCCAGAAATTTGGACCACCTGAGTTTTTTAACGTGCAGTGAAATCTGAGCCCACAGGCCTAAACCATCTTCGCCTCCATCCAAAATACAGCCGCCGCAGCCGGGGTTCGATCCAGCGACCTTTGGGTCCACAGACGAGTAGCTTAGCTACTATACGACCGCGGCGGGGTGCTCTTAGCCTTATACACTTACTACAACATTAGACTTTGTTGTTATTACATTCATTGCTTCGCCCGAAAGCGAAACTGATTTTTTGTGTATTTATTTTTATCAGAGCCAAGTACAGGAGAAGCGTGTGCTTCAGCGCTGGACTCTCTATTATCCTCATTGCATCTATTATCGTCACGGCACATTTCTTACCAATTTACGGTAAGCATTTGAAATTCCTTTTTGAACAGACGGAATCTGGTGCAGTCCCGCCCACGATGCGCGAGAATATACCGTGGACACTTAGAAGGCTTAGACGGCTAACACATATATTCTAGAGATATATTTGTCATCTTCATGCTTGTGGCCGCGTAAACCTGACACCTCTTTCGGGCTCCTACTATATGCAACCACGTTAGACATGGTGGTTCGCTCAATCAAGTTCACTATTCATGGCTGTTATCAAAGTAATACCCTTGTTTGTAACAAGAGAGCGTTTCTGTCAGTTCTGACTATTGTGTTTGCCAGTGTATTCTACATAGACGCACACTGGCATAGACGTGGTAGTATAACTACCACGATACTGGTGGCATGTGTTACTTTCTTCATTGTCACCCCCTTGAAAGTGTAACATCTTACCGGTACCTGGACGTCCACAAAACAAGCACTTTGTCCTGAAAATCACATACAGGTCATATAACAGCTGAGGCTAGCAAAAGTCCGGGTCTCCTTCGAAGGACCTTTTTTCTTGCTCCATTGTCACTAAAATTATTACTATATAATACACAAACCCCGCTTTAAACGGAATATGCTTCTACTGTATGGGACTCTGCTCAGGTAACATTATCTCATATGTTATAATCTGTTCAGAACCTCGCAGCTTGTTTCCGTATGGCTAAATACCATCGATCAGCTAGTGTCACCCTAATGAAGGTATCTCTCACCCTGATCCCCTAGCTATCCACCGAAAGTGCAGTTGGATTTGTCTCTTTTATAATTTTTATCACAATCTGATCCTTCGTGCTCTATTAATCGAACTTGCTCTCTTCATTTCTCGCCGTCACAATCACCAACAAAGGTCACAGAGCCCCCTTGCCACACAGTAGCATATGACCAATCACATCTCCCAAGAACTTTTTATGATAGAAATTTTCTGCCTGCATTGGTAACAAGCATAACTGACTCCAATAACTTTAAGCATATTCTTCAATCAATCATTACCTAATTATCACCTCTTGTGTTTTACTCAACAAATACTGTCTTTTGCTTATTGCTTTCGCTATCTAATAAAAGTAAGAGTATTCTTCATTTATTCCTTTTTATTATATATGTCAAGTTTTATGAAGTTGTTAGATGTACTCATATTGTACCTCAATCAGTTGCTATATCAGTGTGACATGTGCTGGGCATTCCTTGCTTTTTATTGATGTACACTGCCCGTTCTTCTCTGAAATGTGCTCTGTACCATGAGGGTAAAATAAATAAACTAATATTCTTAATACGAAGATCACACTACCAGGGGCTTATCCACGCTAATTACACATGGTGGATTTATTTCAACACAATGATTCGATGTTTTATTTATTTTAGTATAATATAATTTGCACGTTAATTGAAACGCGCAGCTTGGTTCAAAGCTTTACTAAACTTCATATGCGCGAAAAATATCAGCATATTTGGAATAAAAACAATATGGGTAACAACACGCGAAAAAGCGTGTATGCCACTTAAAAGTCTGAAAGCATAGGTTCATATGCAATAAGTGATTCAAAAGTTATCTAAACTACGAAAAAATTCATTTGAGTAGTTTCTTAAAATTCCTGCGTTTTTAAAACAAGTACACAATAAAATATTACACATTTGAGTGTCTGAAACGCGGTTTGTGTATCTGCCTTAAAGTGCCATCACAGCTGTCAGACCGTCGAAGTCCTTCTTGGTATATTATCTGTGAAATTTGTTTTGTTTTGTTGAGTTTTTCAGAAGAAAATGGCGAAATTTCTGATTGTAAGTAAGACATTGCATTCTAAGAATAAGAAAAAACAATAACTATCTGCTGGGAAATCCTTTGTGCGTAATCATTGTGTTCAATTACTTACGAGGCCCAAGCTGTGCTTCTTGAAACTCGCTAGAAACTTCATTGTTTTTCGTATGCCTCTGCATTTTTTCTTTCTTTACAATATTTGTTCCTTTCTGCTTTGATCCCTTTAATTCTTCCTATTTGTGGCTGCGCATGCATGACGCTATTTACGTAATATTTTTGTGCCCTGGTTTGGAAACTTTTATGTGGGGTGTGTACAATAATGCTTTCTTTTTGTACAAACTGAATTATATAACTACTTTATGCCTCAACTGTTGTGACTTGCTTTCTTTCTGCGGTTGCTTTAAGGTATCGCTACTTGTTCCGGCAATTCCACTATCCTGCTTTCGTTTTTTTTTTTTTGCACCGATTGTTTCTAGTTGCGCTGCCACGCTATTAAAAAGCCACACATGCTTCCCCTGGAGACATCGCCAAAGAATGTTCTCTTTTTAAAATTTCCAGGCAGGAACTTCCTGTATACTGACAGGTTGTCTTATACATAGTGTAAAGCATTCGTGAGAGTAGCTCATGATGTGCGTATTATTTTGGCTTGAATGAACAATGCAAACACCTGCACGGGACCTTATAGCGTTAACGACACACCTACTCCCATAGCACGTACGCTATGGCGATGCCTCAGTGAGCCATATTTTCTGAGAATCGTCTGTTTGGTGACTCGCAAGGCCCTACAAGAGCTCTGTCTTGTTTTACAACTTTTCTCAAAGGGTAATTTAACCATTTACGCAGTCGATTTCATTCTGTCTGGGCATCCGTACACAGACTGTCAAAATGGGAATTTGCGTAACAAAAATAAATATGCGTAACAAAAATAAATATATGCGTGTAACTGGAAACAAATACTACAACTTAAAATCAGAGATACCGTGTGCTGTCATACTAGAATTTGAAAAAAAAAACTATTCCTTGATACAGTCTACACTGTTGTGCAGTTAATCTGGCGAAAGTTCGTATATGGAGCTCATTGATATAATGTATGTAATGTGACATATATTGATATATATTGATATATATAGCATGTAATGTGGGGTCTCGATGTGGAGAGTGCCACGCTCTAGGAGTTAATGAACACAGTAGACAAGGTCGGACCAAACCTAACAACATACATTTATTTTGAACTACTTTGAAAGGACGATATCACCCCCCAAATTATTATATCAATTGTGATCAACAAGCTAAAATTACTTTACACAATATTCTACAACACTCAGTAACTTAACAAACACAAGGTGACGTCGCCTAAGCTTGAATCACCACGAGGGCCTACGGCAAACGACCCGTGGTGCCGTATACCGTGGACTCACCGCAAGAATCAACCATTGGTGCCAACCGCCAAGCGACAAAGAGGACCGCTCATCTCTCATGTGCTGCCACTCAAACTTACCGCAGGCGTCACTGGCAGCGCCACCGCACTAACCTTGAGAATGATGGTAACGACGCCACATACCGCTTGATAGAGGTGATCCGAAATGCGGCCTATGCGTGAAACCCGTGTGCCACGTGACGAAAACGACCTTACATCCCCCCAACCATAATTCAAATCATATACCAAAAAACAACATAGAAAAAACGGCTGCACTAGCTTTAATAAGAGATAACATGTCCCTAAATAATGTCCGTGCACCACGATGCCGCCACCGGTCGGCACTGCTGCACTGTCCGGCTCAACGACTTGACCTCAGAAACGGTCCCGCAATGGCTACGTTCCCATCGGTACAAGGAACTGTTACTCGCGCTGACATTCTTCTCGATGCGACCTGCGCTCACGAGGGCTTCGGACTGTAGGCAGTTGCGCAAGTCCCAGGCCTCGCCTGGAACCTGCGCCTGATTTCACGGCCGCATTCCTCCATCACCTGATTTCACGGCCGCATTCCTGGCCAACGGCGAAGACGATGTTATTGTGATCGGCCCCCGTGTCTTGGCCCAGCTTCGACACGTAGAAGGATTTAGACTTTGCCGCGCCTACCGAGGTGTCCAGAAAACGACAGCACAGAAACTTTTTTAGGTCTGTCAGCTCGCCTCAAGCCCTTTGCGCCCGCACGGCCGACGGAAGAGCGCACAGACCAGTCCCCTGTGCGTTCTTGGAGTGGTTGGAGTGAACCTGACAATGAATCGAGTGCCGAAGGAACCATAGTGCCTTTCGACGTGTTCTTTCTGTGCGCTCCACGGATTGCCCGGTGGCGAGGCCTCCTCGATGAGTTCCTTGAACCTTGCCAGACCAGAGGAATCTACTCTGCGCGTGAGCTTCAAATCAACACACCGTGCCAGCTGTGCCTTGCTTTTCGTGTGTGCTCCCCCTCCCTGTAAGACGATCGGTGCGTGCCTTTACCCTTTTCAAAGAGGTGTTTGGGACTTTGCCTCTTCGTGAACGTAGTGGTTTGCGAGCACAGGGAAAGACGACGATCATATTGGAGGATGCTGGACTTCATTGTCTTCGCTCAGGTAATCTTAGGAAGACGCAGTGTATGAAACGCGAGTGCAGAGCCACTTGAGGGTGCTTTTTCTTGTTCTCATTTATCACGCTACCTAACCAATTAAATACAGTAAATAGACGTTTCAATTTCCAGCTCTGCCTCCTCGTTCGTCTTCGCCCTGGCTCTTGAATGGCTCCGAGTCCTGTCGAAGTCCCCCAGTCACAACAATGTTCAGAAGACAGCCAGCCGCGAGTTACATCACTCCCGCAGCGCACACTCAAAAGACTCGATGGAGCAATAGAGTAGGGCATTGGAAAGGGAGCTTCGGGCTCCTCGCCCACGTGGTACAATGGTCAGTAATGCTAGCGAATACAAGCGCGGCGGCCGAGACGGCCAGCAAAAATATAATAACGGTCACTTTTCGTGCATCGCAAGACAAACAAGTGAGGGAAGTAGAGTGCAACAATTGAACGCCACGATCCACCTTGTTCCACGTGCGACAGGCGGCTAAGCCAACACCATCTAGAACTAGAGAATGTCCGCGCATGTCCTCCTCTCCACACCAGCTACGTTACTACAGTGAGATCTGCAAGCCCGATGACGCGGGCAAAGAGAGCGCACGGCTCGCATGAGGACCGACGTGACTCGGCTTGGCTTTTTGCGGTGGCTAGTACGGAATCCATTTGCCTGCATGCGCGTTGAGGGCGGAAAACTGTTTATTAAACGTGGCAGCCGAAGGGTGTTTTTAGGCAGAAAATGAGGAAAATTTATATATGTTTTCATTTACATCATCATCTATTCATGCGGTGCAGTAGTGATTATAAAAATTGAGATATAATGCTGGCTTGAATACATCAGAGTACCAATGCTAGCGGTGTCAGTCTAAGCATCTGGTAACGTTTACACTGTTTCCGCAAAAAAAGTTTGCTCCAGTGCTGCAGCTTGTTGGCGTGCATTTTTTGTGTACTCAGTTGATTTGTACTAAGTGCTGCATGAACTTTTGCTGGTGTGCTGTCGAAAATGCCTGGGTGCTGCTGTGCACTGAACTATCGGTCGAACTACGCTAATGGACCGTGAGCACGCGTGTACAGGTTTTCATTAGACCGCGCCCAAAATGCAGCGTGGACGAAGGCTGTGCGACGGGAAAACTTCGCACCTATGAAGTACACTGTGGTAAGCACATGTTCCCGTTAGTTTTCCGGCAGTCGTGTTTCTCGTGGGAACAGGGTCTAGTTAATTGCGTGACGCATGCAACCGTTACGACGCGCTATGCATCTTAATGAATGACAACTGAGCAAATAGTGTGTTTCAGTGAAATATTGTTCATGTTTGTGCCGTAAAGTGTGTAGTGCCATGTTTACGCTTCAGGTTGCTCATGTGCGGTTCTGTCTAATCAGAAATCAATTTAGTGCAATGTATTCGCGAGGAGTAAAACTGCCTGCGTCAAACATACGATGTAGACGGCATAGTTACTTTACATGTTGGTGGTCCGCCACTGCTTGAGTGCCAAACAAACGATGGCACGTGGTTTAACGATTCAAAGCGAGGTTGAATTGACTTGAATTGAAGTTTATTTGTCCTGAAATTCTTACAGGATCGGGAGCCGAGGCTAAAGGCTATATAGCCTGACATGGGGCCTCTGCTCCTAAATTCGCTTAGTGAGACGCCATTCTTGTTGACTGCGTAGTCGTGGCTGCCGTACTGAAGCAGATAAATAAAGCGAAAGAATTCGTCTGAATCTTTACAAACGGCACACTGGGATCATAGAATTCTGTGAAACTGTAATGTTTAATTCTGCCGCTTTCGTCTTATACCTCGTTGTTTGTGCTGATGTTCCGGGTCTGTGAGCACCACTTTCTGGAAAGTGACTTCGTTGACTCCGCCAGCTACACTGACAGCATGACTCGGAAAGTTATTGAAGTACCCCTCAAGCTGAGGCGCTTGAAGCCTTCTGATATCCCAACTGTTTTCCCTAATTGCCCTGCTTACTTGTCCCGCCAAGAAACTTCTGCGCGCGAGAGCCCAGAAGAAAAGCGCGCTCCTCTGGACGCAGAGGCGTTGCAGGAAGAAATACGATTATCAGAGCAGTCTCACGAAGCGGAAGAAAAGAAGAATGTCATCGCCACTTTTAAAAACTTATTGACAACAACAGATGGCATCTCTCTTACTAACTTCTGAATCAAAGTGGTCACCCAGAAACAAGTACTTTTCCTCAAGTTCAGCTACCAAGGTGCCCATGTTCTGCATCGGGCTGTGACAGTGGCATCCGACCTTTCTTCGGCAGTGTATATTTGTGAAATGAGGTTACAAAACCTAGGTTCCTCTGTACTTCCTACGACAATTTTTGACCTGAGAGTGCTTCACAAAGTTCTGTGCGATGTGGAAGACGTCATGAAGGGTTCTACAAATAATGACCTCCAACTAGAGATCTGCTCAAGCGTGTCATGGCACTCCTGGGGCAACTGTCATCTTCAGCTCTCCCGCATGAGTGGCAAGTGCAAGTCGTCTAATTTGTGACACAGCAACTTCAAGTTCTCCTCACTATGGCGTCAACTTACCCAGCTGACTTTCTGGTGTTCTGCAGCCTTGTGGGCACAAAATATTGCCACACACATACAGATTCATCAGGAGTACAGTAAAATTAAAGCTCCCACATCCACAGACAATAAGACGCACTTGTGCCTCTTACACTGTTACCCCTTCCAGAGAGCAACAAGATGATTCATTCCTTTCTTACGCAAGGAAGCTGGCATCAACACTAGAGGACCATGAGCGCTTTGTGACGCTTGTGATGGACGAGATACACCTGCAGGCATCCTTTCAGTACAAGTGTGGTTATGTCACTGGTGCAGCGACAAACAATGAAAACGCGGCAAAGACCGCATATGTCTTCATGGTACAAAGCTTGTTATCTTCAAACAAGGATGTTGTGCATATACTTCCAGTAGCACAAATAGAAGCGAAACAGCTATATCAATTTCTTGATCTGCTGATCAGGCACCTAGAAGACATTGGAATACGAGTAGTTGCAGTGGTGTCTGACAACAACTTGATCTACGAAAAGGCTATGTCTTTTTTGCTGATCCTATAAAAATGAGCATTGTATACAGGCACCCGTCAGACTCACCAAGACCCTTGTTTTTTTATTCTGGATTCAAGGCATATATTAAAGTGCATTCGAAATAACTGGCTAAAGCATCGTAATTGTGGAAGGTGCATCTTCTTTCCCAATTTCACTGTCATCTCGGAAAACCCATCTGTCCTGACAGCCTCGTTTAACACACTATGCAAGTTGCATGAAAGAGAAAAAAAATGAGCTTTTGCGACTAGCTCCAACTTTGTCCTTCAAGTCGTTGAATCCATCCAAACTAGAGCGACAGAATGTGAATCTCACACTGAGGATCTTCAACAGTTCAAGTGCTGCAGCATTAAGAAGCACCAAAGCCGCACTTGAGCATAAAGCTGGTACATTAGAACTCATTAACATTGTTTTGGCATGGTGGAATGTAGTCAATGTCAAGACGCCATTCAAAGGCCAGCGTCTCCGAGACCCATTTCAAGAACCTATAAGTGCACTGAAATGTCACCAAATTGAGTTTCTAAACAAGGTTGTGGATTGGTTGGACCACTGGCAGAGCTTGAAGCATGATGCTGGCCAGTTAACTTGCGAAACACACATGGCACTGCGACATACCTCACATGCCCTTGTTGAGGTGTCAACGTATTGCATTGAAGAACTTCGGTTCAATTATGTTTTGCTAGAAAAATTTCAAACAGACGGTTTGGAAGACAGATTTGGCAGGTACAGGCAGCTGTCTGGTTCCCAATATGACGTTTCGATACGTCAGATTTATGCATCAAAGCAGAAGCTCAGACTCCGGAAGCTACTTGATCTTCCCAACTTGGATACTATTGCACCTTGCATTCTTACCACTGAATTAAAATTCCTTGTTAAGCAGTGTGATGTTGCAGTGATGGACGATAATGTGAAGGAGAAGGAGAAAATGCTACCAGCTCTTACATATGTAGCAGGATATTGTGCACATGCTGCAGCGAAGAAACTTGCCTGCTCTTTCTGCCAAGAAAACTTGACTGTTGGGAAGCGGACCATTGAACTGGAAGATGATGTGCTGACAGCTAATGCAACGCGTGGTGGCCTGAAATTTACACAAGCGGTAGTTGTGAGTGCCGTGCTCACAATGGAAATTGTCCTTCGCAAGCTGAGAAGTCCGAAATATGCATCACAAGTTTTTTTCTTGCACAAAACAAAAAGAAGTTCCTGTAAGCCTCACGACTTCCCTTGTTGAATGCAACGAAGGCTTGGATATCTTCGATGGTGGCCACTCACCTGAACTTGTGTTAAACTATGTTCTCAGTGCTGCTGCCAATACGCTGCTGAATAATTTCTGCGAAGTTCAAAATAACAAGCTGAATGAAAGCAAGGCTGCAAAGCGGAACAAAGTTGAAAATAAAGGAACTGAAAGCAAGGCTGCGAAGCGGAAGCTGAGTACTCTTCAAGCATATTCTTTTTTTAATGAATTGTTCTGCCTGTTTGGATCATAATTTATTATAAATAAATACGTCTCACAACAAAAAATTAAGCCTCTTTTAAACTGCACGAAATGTCTGTGCATGCTGTTAAAAATTTCACGATTGCCTGATGAAATATTTCAAGTCAGCGTTTACTTAAAACATACTGAAAATATTCTGTAACGCAAATATTCTCTGCACTCCAAAACCGCGGAAATAGTAATATTAACAATGTAGGAAAAATGCCTTTTCGGAAAGAAAAAATGGAGCATTGGGTGAAGCCGAATTTTAGGCTGATCTCACTGCAGTGACGTCACGCAGCATTGCACAGGCCTTCTCTAGTTCTATGTGGTGTTGGCTAAGCAGAGCCGTAGGTTTATAGAGTTGCTCGACACCAACCATCATCCACCCAGCACCTAGCCTAGGCACAGAAAAGGCAGCCGCAAGGAGACATTAGTTCCAGAAGGTGGCCCTACTCGCTCGCCGCACACAGCAGCTTGCTGAGTGATCGGCGCCCACCATTTCGGACGGTGTCACGGCGCCCCGGCGTCGAGCCGCAAGACAAGACAGCAACGACGCCCGACTCCCTGAGTCCAATAAGATAGAAGAGGCTATTTACAGAACATCGGACCACCCACGAGGCTTCCGTACTCACTCACTTCGGGCTTGGCCTACAATCCACGTGATCTAAGCTTTGCTCACTTCAGGATGTCGACCGCATGTATCTCGGCCCAACTGAACAATGTTCTTTAAAACCAACAAAAAAACGAGCAGAAAACGCGAGCAGAAAATGCGAGCAGAAAATAAAAACTCAACGTGTCGACAAGTTCAAACACGTCACAACAACCGATCTCCTCGCTTTCCACAAAGCCGGCGCCGACGGTAGCAATGAAAGCTTCTAGGCATATTCTTCCTCAGCTAAAAACAATGGCTGTTCCAAACCGCGAAAACTGACATTGAATCCTCCAAGAACCCATGTTGGGCGCTAGTGTGGGGTCTCGATGTAGAGAGCGCCCCGCTCTAGGACTGAACGGACACAGTATACACGGTCGGATCTAACCAAACAACACACATTTATTTACCTACTTCAAAACGACAATATCGCCAGCCGAATTAATATATGAATTATGATCAACAAGCTAAAACGACCTTACACAATATTCTACAGCACTTAACAACATAACAAACACAAAGCGGCGTTGCCAACGCTTGACTCACCACGAGGTCCCAGGGCCGACGACGCGCGGTGCCGTACACCGTGGACCCACTGCAAGAGTCAACCATTCGTGCCAACCACCACGTGACAAAGAAGACCACTCACATCTCATGTGCCGCCACCCAGGCTTTCCGCCAGGCGTCACTGCCAGTGCCACCGAACTAACCATGATGGCGATGATGGTAGTAAACGCTCTCGAGCGCAGCGCCACCTTGCGCTTGATAGTTGTGAACCGGAAATAAAATTTATGCGCGAAACACGTGTGCCACGAGACGCTAATGACCTTACATGGGGTGTTAGCGCCCACACAGTAATTAGCTATGTAAATAGTTATGATTGCACCACTTTTAAGAGTGAAGCTCTCAATGCTTTAGGTAAAACGTTAAGTGTCCACGAAAAAAACATCCGCGTCATTAGTTATCAGCCACACACACTGACGGAGCGAGTTCGCGCTGCCGCAGCACTGAGTTTGCCCCCGCGCGAGCCGAGTACGAGCGACGAAAGACCCACGCTTTTACCGGGGGTACAACAACCAGCTTTGCACGCCATTTCCAGCGCTGTAGTTTGGACATCTATGAATGCTCTGGGACAGGCTGTGGCTGAACTTTAATTTGTCTACTCTAAGAAAGGACCTAGCATCAGCTGAAGACACGTTTAATAAATATAAGGGGCAATTTATTTGAGTGGAAAAAGAAGGCGCTTGATTATGTCTTCCTTAACGGGGACACGACTAGGCACCTTCCAAAAAAGGGGAGGATTAAAGAAGATAGCGAGAAAGGAGAAGAAGAAGAAAAGAAGACAATGCCTCGTCAGGTCCCTAAAATCAACCAGATTCTCTCCTTTAAGAAACAAACAAAACGACAAGTGATAACAAAGAGTTTTTTCAGAACTATAGGTGAATTGATTTGGCAGAAATAAATTGATTACGGAAGGTTCACTACCGATTCATCAACTTGCCGTCACCATTTTTCAAGTACGATGCCGCGTAATTTTGTCGACAACGTTTTAAAGCAAATGAAAAAGTAAAATCTATCATCCCAAAGCCACATTATTTAAAGCAAGTTCGAAAAGGTATGAGAGTAGGTGCACGTATTGGCGAATTCGCGCGTAAGGGCTCGCGTAGCACCGAGCAATACTGCTCCGCAGAGCCTTTCTGCGGAGAAGCTTTACTCGATTCCTTACGAACTGCGGCTAATGTACTTTTTAACGCGATGCTTTAAGCTGTGTCGCATGAAATCTGCTGTATATGGTGTCAGTGAGGTTATGCTTGGGCGAAGAACGCCGAGCTGCAAAGAATAAATATTAGAGTTCGGGCCGGAATCTGACTCAAGAATTCTGCGTGGCAGTCAAGTTCATCACCGCAAAGCCACGCCAACACTTGAGGCTATTTCGTGAAAAAAAAAAGAAATAAACCTGAGCACACATCATTTTCAGGGGAGAAAATTGCGCCACAAAAGCATAAAATCGCGCAAAGTGTCACACCATGTGAAAAAAGTAACGAGGTGACGACTGAAAGGTGCCCTGCAACGCTTTTCAATGAAATACCCCAATGGCGTCTATAAAAGAGCTTATTACTACAAGAATCGACCACCGCAAATATTTTAGCATCTGTGAAGTACGACCACGGGTTCATGAATGTGTCGCACGCTTCCACCACTTTATTTCTCATTTCGTATTAGTGAGCGATCTATGATTCCCCGCCAGCGGGTATGACAAGGAGGTAACTAGATGTATTGATGCTTCTAAGTGAGATCAACAATTAATTGTTTCGGCGTGCGTCACGAACATCAGTACGGTCTGTTTTCTTCTAACCCACGTTTACTTTCAATGAGATCGTTAGGGCACGTGCGTGTGCACGTGGCGACATCCCGTGGCGGTCACAGTAACTATGCAGCTCCTAATGTTCAAGTCAGCTAATGGCGTGAACTTCAGATTTACGGCGTGGTCACGTGGGTTTATGGGTTTATGGAATGATTTGTCGAGAGAAACAGGAACGATTTCTGGCTGACTTTGAGAAATATTTGTAAATGCCAGTCCACCTACTGCGCTACAATGTTTGGCTCGCGTGCTCTGAGGAGCCTCAACTACCGATTGATAGCGTTTTCTGGACACGCTGGAGAAGATTTTACGGGGTCCCGTTAAAACTTCGAACCCACAACGAAAGGCATCCAGAGCATCAACAAAATGTGCAGCTGCGTAGGTGCTCGATATGACTACTGGGTACTTCGATTTTTTTAAATAGGGTTAACTGTGGCGCAGTGAGTACTTTGCAACCGTACTTGCAGCAGACGCCTTACAAGGGAGTTTACAAGTATGTAGGTATGTCACATAATTGGTCCCTCTACTAGCCAGCTAGGCTAAGGGACCAAACAAGTGCTTGCGAAGTTTTTTGTTACATGGATGTGAAAGTTACAATTAAAAAAAGGGCCATTTTTACGCGCAAAGACGTTCCTTCCTCCACGGCATGGTTGTGGTGTGCACCGAAAAGCGAAACATAGCATGCGAATGAGAAATCAATACCAACGGCCTCCGATAATGCAGCCGCATTCCACACTTATACCAGTGTCACACTAGCATTTTTAATCGCGATCAGTGTAAATCCTAATTAATCACAATCCGGATTAGGCGCTGCTAAACGGCGACTTTTGATCACAATCGGCGTGATCAGTATCAAGACTATCGTGATCCGCACATCGCGATGTGGCTGAGATATCTGGATTTCGCGGTCGTCTGCACCCCCTGGCCGAGCTTGTTTAAAGCACAATAAACAAGAAAATTGAGAATACAGTTTCATAAAAACACATTAAAACTGCTAGATGTTTTAAAAATGCAAATTTTAAGCTGTTTAAACTGCAATATTATCTGCAATATCGCATATTTTAGTATTTGTATTTACCGCATGTTGTTATGAGAGAAGCAGACGATGAGCAGACGACTGTTGTCTTCCTCACTTATTGCAACTCTCGCACTGTCGGAGCAGTTGGAGCACCTCGAAGCAAACTGATTATGATTGTCCTCAGTCTTTCAACTTCGCCGCAACGTACGGCCACATCCTGGTTTAATGAAGACATTTTAACAGTAATCCACTGGAAGACTTGAGGTGCCAGAAGTGAAACTCTGGCACGTACAGGGAGATTGACGCTTCGTTGCGACTGGACTGCTATGAGCGGGGGCCACCAGAAATAAAAGCAAATATTATGAATCTCATAAAGCAATACATGGAAATACAAGAGGAATTCTGTACAGTCAATTGCAAGGAAAACTATTCAATGGTGGATTTAAGAAATTACTCCTGTAGTGGCACGCAAAGTTTTTTACGTTCGAGAGGTTCTTGAACATTACTGATAAAGAGCTCTATAGAAATACCATACCCCGAGTTTTGTCAATGACATGTTTTAGGGCACGCAAGCGCCAGCTGGTGCATTGCATTATGGCCCAAGGTCGAACTGGATTAGCTTGGGCCGTGTAGCAGCGGTCATACAGTTGATCGCGATCAAGAAAACCAATCCGGATCTCCCTGATCACAACTTAAAGTACCCGTGTGACACCAGTATTAGAGGTGAAGCTCAAAAATTTTATTGAGGTTTTATTCAACAACAATAAAATCTCCTATCGCTGTGGTATAATGGCAATCTCTGCTCTCTCCTGGTGGCGATTTCACTCCGTTGCTGCCGCAAAATTGGCAAAGCTGCGGCCCCTTGCCATTTTCGTTGGTTATTGGGATGCAATGAAAGCTGCTACACTGAAGTTTTAGAAAGCTATGAACTTTAATAATCCCAGTAGAAGCTCACTTTATGCAGTCATAATTTCGAATTAGAACCGCACGAAAATACATTCCTGCTAAGCGGGGTTCATCAAATCATCCTAATCAAAAAAATCCTTCCGCCCTCCTCCAGTTTTTCTCGCCACAAATACAAATTAGGCAGAATAGTTTAGGCAGATTATACTGTATATTTTCTAGCTTTTGAAGCGTACGTACTTCACGTAAAGCATTCGAAAGGACATATAAGTCAACTTTTCATTTTATTAATACATTATAGGATAGTGTATTCATTTATGAACAGTAAACAACATCCAAGTAGAGACTATCAATATTTATGGACCACCATGATCTCGTATGCTCAAGCTGCAGCAATATATCCCTGCTTGTATATGTTTTCTCTTTTTTTCTGGTTTAAGGAGTCTTCTTACGGCAAGAGTATAGGCATTTTACCATTGAGAAATTCAGTTTATTAAAAACACAAGTAATTAGTCTTCTTAAGATTCATTAGGAATGCTAGCATACGATTTAAGGTATCATTGCAAAACACGAGCTATGCGACTCCTGAAGTGGAAGGTTCGTATCAATTTCCTACACGGGCAGTTTCTCTAACGTGCATCGAACTATTCTACACAGAATCGTCCTTGCTTCCGATTTCTCACGAGTAATCGCACGAAGATACATTGTGCACAAAGATTTCTTGTGCAGTGCTTAAAAAATATTCATATTTTTCATAGAACCATTGCCCCGTAAACTCCTGTGGCAAACTGTACCCACAGGGTTGAGCCATATGTGTGCATCGGTTGAGGGATCGACGCCCGGCCATGGCGGCCACATTTCAATAGGACTGAAACGCGAACACCAGTGTGCGTTGATTTAGGCGCACAATAAAGTACCCCAGGCAGTCAAGACTGATGCGCAGACCCCCACTATGGTAGGCCTCACCAGTATATCATATCATATTAGCACAGAAAGCCCGGAGATTTCGCATTTAAAACTGCTTTCCTTTTTCCGTGCTTCTTTTAAACATCTCCATATATACTTGCGTACAACAGTTTCGATTAAGAGCAATCATTTTGTTCTTTTCGGTCTGCAGCACATGAAGCTACTGCGGAAAAGGTTTTGGGTACGTACCATATGTTTTTTGCGGGGTATATAAAGAAGTTCACTTTGCACACCGTGAAATTTTTTGGAAGGGGGAGGGCTGGGGGGATAGAAACGAATCACATTATCAGTGGCGTTTCGTAGTTCTCATTTTAACAGTAGTGTGCAGCAGTGCAGCATAGTCTCTACGCTGGCTGAAGGATAATGATTTTTTTTCTGTTGAAAAAAGCTTCGAAAGTGCACCTTTAACAAAAGTCTTGGTATTTTAATATCAGAATTTTACCATTCGCTCAAATAACGCAACTTCAGTATAAAGTTGGATTGCTCTAATTGATGAAAAAAGAAACACGCTTCTGCTAAATATCACAGCTGTTCTCTCCCACTTGAGCCATTGTGGGACATACCGGGCAAAAAGGCCTTCATTTATTATCCGCTAGTTTAGAACGGCCGCTCTTATACCCTATGAATTGTTTTGGGTAGTACAGACACACAATGGCCGAGGCATGTTATACTAAAAGCTCATTCCCTGTTTAATGTGGTTACATTCTAAAACAAGATCTTGCCTTGAGTAATATATTCGAATTCCTTACAGTGCAGGGCTCAAGTTGGGCAGAGGAAAAGAGATAGTGAATACCACTCTGCTTCATACAGCAAAAATAAATAAATAAACGCCATACACAACTCGAATAGTTTTGAGAGTAGTGCTGTTCAAGAATTTTTAATAATTTAGCGCTGTATTAAGTCATGTGGTGTAGAGATAACGTTTTCAAGAAGGTCGAGTTCGTTGCGGATCCCCTGCTCAAACACTGTCCAAACACTGATTCATTCTTTTTCTTTATTCTCTATCAAGTTTTCGGTTTCGGCGGCCACAAAGGAGAACTTGCCGGTAAGCATACAATGCGACTCAATCTTTTGTTTTCTGAAAAGGGAGCCGGAGGATACCGTCATCAATACCATACCAGATTGGTATACGGAAAATCGAACAATCGTGAATGTTTGGACACTCGAGATTAGACTATATTTTCTATAAGCATCATTCTAAAAGCAATTATTTCTGAGACTATATACTTAAGCACAATTATACATGCATAAACACTTTGTGGAAAGAAGGGCAACGAGTATTTACCATCAATCTCTGAATTTGCGGTACCCCTCTCATTGTCAGGGAGGGTGCACGCGTAAGCGTATGCACTACGCTTATGCAAATGTTTGTCGCAGCTTTCTCTCCCTTTCTATTTAGCCAATGTCTGGGGCAAATTTAGCGCCGCTCTCCTTTATAGGGAACTGTTGTGTATCAACATAACAGGGTTTAATAAGCTTAGTTACATCGTGAGAGAAGTGACGGAGACACCGAGCGTAGATTCGCCCCCGGCTCCTCCGTCCAAGCGCCGACTGTGTCCCCATCTGCCGGAACACACACGACATAGCCCAAGACGGCGGTGCCATCTACACGAGCTCATTACAGCTGCCTACAGAGCACTCCTCTTCCCTATAGTTTGATTGATTGATTTGTGGTGTTTAACGTCCCAAAACCACCATATGATTATGAGAGACGCCGTAGTGGAGGGCTCCGGAAATTTCGACCACCTGGGGTTCTTTAACGTGCACCCAAATCTGAGCACACGGGCCTACAACATTTCCGCCTCCATCGGAAATGCAGCCGCCGCAGCCGGGATTCGATCCCGCGACCTGCGGGTCAGCAGCCGAGTACCTTAGCCACTAGACCACCGCGGCGGGACTTCCCTATAGTTTATAGGTATCATAGGGGCTTGCGAATAGTTCTGGTTGAAAGTCTTGCTGATGACACTGTTACGGCATCTACGTTGCCCGAGGTTCTGGCTACACAGCGTTTCTCGGTGGGTGCTGTATCCGCAGAACTTGGTGCTGAAGGGTCCAAGTGCGTTTTTACTTGGTCGTGTTGGCGACGAACCTTCCCTTGGGGAGTTGAAACGGTTACCATAGAAGGCCCATTTATTTCTTCAACTTCGCCTAACCACCAATTGGGACCTCTGGCGAAATTACGAACTGCCACCTCATCTCCTTTCTTGAACATTGGTCCCTTTTTCTTCTTTCCGGTATGCTTCTTGAACTTGCTTTGCGACTGTTTTGGCATCATCTCTTCTTCTTCCCTTCTGGGAATGCCAAGGTGCATCTTTGCTTTCATTGCATATGCCAGAATCAGCCCGGAAGGCGATGTTCTATTTAGGCAGGGTGCTCTGCAGTCCATAAGCAGCCATCTTACAAGCCGGAGCTTGAGATCTCCACCAGTTGTCTTTTTGAGACCTTCCTTCACTGTTCGGACAGCACGCTCAGCTAAGCCATTCGACGCTGGATGGAAGAAAGCTGTTCAAAGTGCTTAAAGCCATTTCCCAAAAAGAAGTCCTCGAAAGCTATACCAGTAAATGGTGTTTCGTTGTCGGTAACAATACACCTTGGTAGTCCAAACCTCGCAAAAGTATCTCTCAAGTGCTCTACTGTTTGTTCAGCTGTGGCACTTGACGCGATAGCGATTTCAAGCTACTTTGACTAGGCCTCCACTAGTATCAGGAGCATTTTTCTTTCAAATGGGCCTGCGTATAGTATCAGGAGCATTTTTCCTTCAAATGGGCCTGCGTAATCTAAGTGTACCCGCTTTTAGCGCTCAATTGGCTCACGCCATGACACTGGTTCGGCTTTTGCTGGGAACGGAGAGTTCTGATGACAATGTGTGCACTGCCTGGCACATCTTTCTAATTCAGCATCCATTCCTGCCTACCAGACCAGTGACCTTGCCATGTCTTTTATTACGACCATTTTCTGGTGAACCTCATGTAGCAGTTCCAAGATATGCTTCTGAGCAGGAGGTGGCACTACAACTAAATTTCCCCAGTACAGCAGATTATTGTTCACGCTCAGCTCATCCCGTTTTTGCCAGAGTAGTTGGAAACCTTTGTCTGGAGAACTCTGCGGCCACCAAACTCCAACCCATTCCAGCACTTGGCTTAGGGTACGGTGACTGTCACTGAACTGCTGCCGTTGCTTAACCGACACTGCTAGCTTTTCCAGCTTTGAGATTGCATTGACCAGCTCCGGTGGTTCAGTTGGCTCTGCATAAAGCTCTGTCAGTGGTAATCTACTCATGATATGAGCATTTTCATTGATGAGACATCGTGGTCGGTTCTCAATCGTATAAGTGTAGGCTCCCAGTGCGAGGGCCTAACGCTGAATGCGAGAAGCAGTCATCGCTGGAATGCCTTTGTCTTCACGAAATATGCCAACCATTTACTTCTGATCACTGATTAGGACATAGCTTCCACACAGCAAGTAGTCTTTAAAGCGTGTGACACTAAAGATGATGGTCAGGGCTTCCTTTTCCAGATGTGGGTAGTTTCGCTCAGCTACTGTGAGTGTGCGAGATTCCAATGCCAACGGTTTCCTACCCCCTTTCCATGGTGTGAAGACACAGTACCAAGTTCATATGGCGATGCGTCACATGCGAGCACCAATTCCTTAGATGGGTCGTAGTGTGCCAGCACCTTTGCTTTCATGATGAATTTCTTGCTTTTTATGAAGGCTGTTCGCTCAACACCTGTCCACCTCCAGGGGCTCTTCTTGTTAAGTGAAGCAACCGGTGTTAGTAGTGTAGACAAGTTCGAGAGGACTTTCCCATAGTATTACAAATGTGTTATGAAGAATCTTAGCTCACCGGCGTCTTTGGGCTCGGGTGCTTCAATGATGGCTTCAACGTTTTTTTTGATGGCTGAAGACTAGTTGCGCTGATTTCATGGCCCAAGTAAACGAGGGATAATTTCAAGAATTCGCCCTCCTCCTGTTTCAATCTCAACCCAGACTTTTTGATCCTCTGTAAAACTTGGCACAGTATCTGGCCGTGCTTATCATCTGTTCTGCCGGTCACCAAGACATTATCTAGGAATACGGACGTGCCAGGAATGTCACGAAGGATTTCTTCCATTCTTCTTTGGAAGAGGGCAGGGGCCGAGGATGCGCTGCATGTGAGGTGATTGTAGACAAAATATCTTTATGCGTGTTGATGACCTGTAGCTCGCTGGTCTCTTCATCCACTGGTATTTGGTTGTAAGCCTCTCAAAAATCCAGTACAGAAAACTTAACTCCACCTTGCACTGATGCAAAAATTTCTTCTACTTTAGGTGATGGGCACTGTGTTGTCACCACTGCTGGATTGGCTCCGATCTTATAGTCGCCACAGATCCTGACACTTTGCCCCTCTGCTTCTCGAACTGGCGCTATTGGTGAAGCCCAATTGGAATGGTCCACTGGCGTGATGATGTGTTCATGTTCCAGCCGCTGAAGTTCTTCTTCAACCTTGACTCGAAGCGTGTATGGCACTGAACGAGGCCTGTTGTACCGTCGTTGCACATCCGAGCGGACCTGGACGTGCACTGGTGGTCTTTTTAGCGTCCCCCACACTGATTTGAAAATGTTCTCAAATTCCCAGAGCATAGCTCGTACAATCTCTTCTGTGGTAGTATCCATCTGCGTTGCGTTTACTTGGCATGGCAGAAGATTGAAGGTTGCAAGCCAATCTCTACCGCATAGGTTGGGACTATTGCAAGCTACCGCAAGCAGCGTCTGCTGACTTGCAGTTTTGCCTAGACGTACACCAACAAGCAACGTTCCCTCCACCGGTATGGTTCCACGTATGCTGTTGAGCTTGATGTCTGTCTGCGAAAGCACGGGCAAAGCTCCTTGGTGCTGCGGGTAGGTCTTCTTCGAGATTATGGAAACTGGAGAACCTGCGTCGAACTCTATTTCCAATGGCACTCCAGTGACAATAAATGTCATTGTAATGGGCTTCAAGGATTACTGCGTCCGCAGAGAATGCAGGTAATACTCAGGTGGCTTGTCCGCAGATTGCCCCGTGTTCATCTGAGAACCCCACTGCTGCTGTTCCTTGCCAGCACTAGACAAAAAGCAGCTCGCAAAGTGACCCACTTCGTCGCATTTGTAGCATCGCGTGTTTATATGTCTGCACTCCGGAGGCCTGTGATCGTGTGATTCGCAGAGTATACACGGCTTTAACTTCTCGTGATGTCCAGCCTTGTGTTTGCCTCTCGGATTTAATTCTCGCGCCTTATGACACTTGTGTGCGTGCACGTGCCTTTTCTTGAACTTGAAGTGGTTCGCCAAGCCTTCTTGAGCAGGAGACGCGGGCCTGTCCGAGTGGCTTTTGCGCAGTTTGCGCGGTTCTGCCGCCTCTTTCGTTCTTGCAACTTCTACGGCTTTGTCCAGAGTGAGGTTTTTCTTAACTAAAACCACTGTTGCATGCCTCTTTCGCAAATTTCACACACAAGTCTGTCCCTCAACATCCGGTTCAGCGCTGTGCCAAAATCGCAGCGTTCTGCAGTTTGTCGTAGCTCGGTGACAAACTCTGTGAAGATTTCGTTCTCGAGTTAAACCCTGGAGGGAAAACGAAAGCTTGTGACTATCTTCGCAGGCGCGAGACTGAAGTGGCGGTTGAGCGCTGACATAAGTTCTTTAAAAGTTTTCTCCTAAGGCTTATCGGGAGCCAAAAGACTGCAAAGCGTTGCATACGTACTTGTGCCGACTGTTGATAGGAAATCCACCTCTCTATAGTCCTCAATGCCGTTCGCGTTAAAAAACGCATCAAGCCGCTCTGTGTCATACTCCTCGACTTGAACGAACGTCGCCATGTTTGCGCGGGAAGGACGTGCTTCACTACGCCAGCCATAAATTCACTTGCCTGTGCGCATCAACATATGATGCCTTCGCTTCAGCTTGCCTCCGGGTCCGATGCAATTCCACGCTCGTCACCAGGTGTTGTGTATCAACATAACATGGTTTATTAAGCTTAGTTAAATTGTGAGAAAATTGACGGAAACACCGAGCGTAGCTTCGCCCCCGGCTCCCCAGTCCAATCGACGACTGTGTCCCCATCTGCCGGAACACGCACGACATACCCCAAGGCAGCAGTACCATCTACCCGAGCACCATACAACTACCTACACAGCAGGAACTATCAGGGGCACCCCCTCTGCCCCCCCCCCCTTGCACACGCATGTGGGTGCACGTGAGAGAAAACCGTCAGCACGATTTACACGAACGCTGCGCCGCATGGCCTGGAATGGTTTGATTGACGCAAGCGCCATGTAGCTAGGGGTTCTGCTCACGAGACGTTACTACTGGATGCTGACATATACCACTGAAGCATACTGAGGTACCATTCCCGCAACAGAGCTAAACACTTCGCGGCAGGCACCAGTCAAACCATTCTCGGCTATGCATGCTGTGGAGCGTTTGTGTTAACCACGCTGATGGCTGTACGTCGACATTGCTAACGCTTTGTTCTTGAAAAGTGCGCGAGGTGCGCTACGCCGTTTAGCTGCGTAGGTTGACCGTGAACCATTACATTGTTGTATTTAACCTGGCTGTCACCGCAGTGTCTTTTCGACTCACTCATAAATTGACTCGAGTTTATACTCCGTAGTGAATGTATGGCTGAACATGCTCGCTCTTGTAAGTAAATGTACAATTTGTCGAATGGCGAGAATTTTGTAAGCTGTATTCAGTTACCTATTCTGCATGCATGCGTTTGCACAGTTTGCACATTTTTTTCTGCTTAGTCTAATGCGATTCAATAATAGCTATCACTTGAGAAAACAGTCCACCGAGATGCAGCATTGGATATATTTATTTATCTTTTATTTCTAATTTTTATTAACGATCTACCAAGTAATGTTCCTGTTAAAATCCGCATGTATGCTGATGATTGTGTTTTGTATCATACGATTAAAACTGCTCATGATCACAACATCCTTAACGATTCATTTGCTTTATTTCAATCATGGTGTGACACTTGGCAAATGCAAATCAACGTCCGAAAAACGGTATCCATGTCGTTTTCCAAGCGTTCTTCCCCCTATCCATTTATCTATTCGCTTAATGGTTGCCCTCTCGTAATTGTTTCACAATACAAATACCTCGGTCTCCTTTTCACTCAGGATTTATCTTGGTCTCAACACATCGATCTCATGTGCAACCGTGTGCTTAAAAAATTAGGCTACCTACAACGCACTTTACGTTCAGCACCTCTCAGCATACGGCTCCTCACTTATAAAACACTGGTTCGTCCAATATTGGAATATGCATCTGTTGTGTTGAACCCACACAAAATTTCGGACATCAACAGAATTGAATATGTTCAGAAAAAAGCTGTACGCTTCATTTATCGTCGCTTTGACAGGTATTTTTCACGAAGTTCCCATCTTCCTATCTTACAGCTTACCAGTCTATCTTCCCGTCAACACGTTGAATGTTTGAAATTTCTTCATACCTTAATTAATTCCCCACGGTTTCCTTTACTCAGCAAATATATAGCACACGCTAGACCAACGACCACCCAAATTTTCCATGAGTTAAACATGTCTACCTTTGCTCATCGTACGATGGCGTTTAAATATAGTTTTTTGTTCATTCTATTGAATTGTGGAATTCTTTGCCTGGTTATGTTCGATCTTTATCACTGGATGAATATTTATTCTATATTGCTAACCATTGATGTACAGCGCACTTGTTATGCTATTCTATGTATGTATTTGCCTACTCCTGCGATAGCCCTGTGGGGCTGCAGTATGTTGAAATAAATAAATAAATAAATAAATATATGGTGCTTGGCTGCATACCCACAGTTCACGGGTTTGATCTCAGCCGTGGCGGTCGCATTTTGTGGAGGTGAAATGGCAGAAGTCCGTGTACTGGGTGATGTCAGCGCACACTAAAAAAACATACGCTGATGAAAATTCGCGAAGCCCTCCACTACGGCATCTTTCATAATCATACCTTAGTTTTGGAACGTAAAACCTCATTGATTATTATTATTATTATTATTATTACTATTATTATTTGGGAACACAAAACAAAGAAATACGCGAGGTTATTTCTCCAAACATTGTTTTTGGCTTGTGCCACTATTGTGGCAAAGGAAAAATGCCTTTACAAACTTCTGTTTTTGTGGCCAGTGGTCAACTCAGTTCCACCACCTGTGAAGTCTAAGGAAGTCGTGCCGCGTAAGTATTGATAACTTATTTGTAGTTTGTCGCAGCAGCTTCAATAATTCGGAGAAACTGCACAAACGCCGTAGACTAGCATTAGACTTGAAATGTCAACCATAGGCGTGTGCAGGATTCTCCTTCAAGGGGGGGGGGGGGGGTGAACGGTCACCACAGCGCCCCTCCCTGCTATTTCAGTGTATGGGGCTGGCTATGCGCCCCTCACCTTTATGTGACCATGAAGAGGTGCCCCCATTCCCCCTCCACCCACACGTGGACCTGTGATGTTAAAACTGATGCAGTTTTATAAGCTTTTGCAGTGAATCTACATATCGCTATAGATGTGTATTTTTTTCTGTTCGTCAAGAAAAACGTATATACAGCCGTCAGCACCTTTGACACGAAGGCTCCACCACGTGTCCAGCAGCAGTTTGATTGACGCTGACACCACGTACGTTTGGGTTCTGTTGCCAAGATGCTAACCATACATGCCAACATACTATCCAATTCTACTGAGGTATTATCTAGACAAAAGCGCCCCGCACTTCGCGGCTGGTAGCAATCAAACTAACCCTGGCCACGCATCGAAGTGTTCGTGTGAAAGTTGCTGACAGCTGTACCTCGCAAATTTGGGCAAATTTCATCACACACCACCCGTTTATCCCAAATGAAAAGCAGAATACATGTCCAGTAAACACCTATTTATTTTGTACGGCTAGTTGCCTTTAAAAACAGAGTGCCAACCTAATCATATTCGATCCCGCTGGGTGGGTAGCGCCATATTACTCAGGAACAACGAACCGAACAATCAACAACATGGACGAATCTCAAAGCACATGGGTAAGCAATCACTACGATACGACGTATGTCGCGAAAAGTATTCGGTAAACATATGCAAGTTACCATGTTGCTGAAACGGAAGACATTAAGGAAGCATGCGGTATATTCAAAATGGACCTTCTGGAAAAGCATTTTGTATTTAATGGCACGGTGTAGGTGATCGGCTATGGTTCAAAATTCTGTGCCTCGTCACAATCAAGCGTTAAGTACCTTTGCTGGTCATCCACTTTAACAGGCTGGAATGTCAGACAATTTGATGCATATGCAACGTTGCCATTTACTGATATTCGAATATAAGCCAAGTACAAATCAAAGGGGCGCTTACATTCTGTGGATGCCTGGATTGCAAAACTTGTGCAACGATGTCTGCAATTATTATGGTGCACAACCAGTGTGCTGTACGTGCATGCATGTAATGCAGTGTATTAACAACTCACTCGCCGAGAGCACCAGTCATTGACCCGAAAGCCTTAAGGAATTGAGTTGGCACTCTCTTTCACGAGACTTGCGTGCGAGGCTGTGAGACTTTCACAAGAACCGTTTCGAAAACCCTCCTCGGCCCACACGAGAAATCTATAGCTGCGGTGTAGACGAACACTCGAACGAACGTTCGCAGTCGGTTACACCTACCCTAGCTCTTCACAGCAGTAGCAGTAAGTGTTGTGGCTGAGAAACCAGGGTGAGCGCTTTTTGCCCAGCGGTGCCACACAGACTCAAGAACGGTGCGTCGTCGTCGGCGGTGGCGATGGCGAATTCAGTAGAGCGAAGACCAGCAGAAGCAAAGCCGGTGGAGCCTCCTCGCAAGCGAGGAAGTCCGCGCAAGAACGCAACGATCGAAGAGGCTCGTGCCGTAGCGACTTGGGGCCTAACCACACGTACGCGTCACAACGCACTAGTGCCTGGCGTGTAGACTCGGCACCGCGCCCTCTCTCTTTGGAGAGAGAGGGCACGTGTCTACTCATTTGTACCCTTTCTCTCTCTCCAGAGGAAGAGGACGGGACGGCAGTGTACGCGCACACTCTGACGAGGTGTGACGCGTACGTGTGGTTAGAGCTTATCACTCATCTGAGAGTGTTATAGACGGGTCATTCGTACTTTTTTCTCTGCATAAATTTTACGCCGTAAGCAGCAGAACAATTCAGTTTATCTGAGTAGTAACACAGATGCACTTAATCTACATAGCCTACGTATAACAGGCCCACTTCGCCATCATGGAATGTGCTTTTTGAGGCGGGCCAATTAATATTCATTACCACAGTCTTCAATGCTGGCGTAGTGCACGCTGTGCTCAGCTAAGAAAATACTTTACGCAATATTCTACAACTCTGGAGACCAACAAGGTGTACTCGAAGTTATGTAGTGGTACCAATGTTCGTAAGTAGCCAACGAAATAGTTGGAGAAGCCCTGCATCACAACGTGCACGTTTTTTTTGTCAATGTGATCACACCAACTTGGTGCCCTAAGTTTGATATCGTAGCTTTATTCGGTTCCTAAAGGTCTATAACTCAATTCCACCAAAGACAGAATAAAACGTTTCTCTGTATATATGATCCTTAATTTATATGCTTTGAAACTAACGCGTGTTCAGCAATCACCTCATTCTTTTCTTGAAAAGTCACTTTATAAATTTGTTCCACGGTAATAATGTGGTTGTATATTTCAATTAAACCTCTTGCGCCTAATAATTGCGTCACATGGGGCGAACTTTATTGTTCCTCAAAACTCCATATGTTGACAATTTTTGTGTGCACACCTTGTGAGTCGATCTATCTCTATAATTGTCCTGCCTTTTATTTGCGCTACAAGGAAGCAAGCCTACTGAAGATTTTCCCAGCAAGCCCGCTTCGGAACCCTCACAAATTTTAGTTCTGCTAAGCTACGTATAAGGCGCGCGTCTTCACGGCCATTCCCTGCCAGTCTTCACGGCCATTCCCTGCCAGACTTACACCAAACCCAGCTTTTCAAAAAGAAAGGAACGTGAATAAAGTAACATTTCAGCGCGCAGAATTAGCGAAAAGCCTTCAGTAACATGCTCACTTTTTTCAGGAACATCAGAGAGTTTTCTAACAGGAATTTGAAAAGTTTGGGGCCCCAAAGAAATAGCGTCAAGGCCACTGCTCATGCGCAAAACCCAAATCACGTTTGGGATTAGGGTTGGAGACGCTATTTCTCAAATTTGGCGGCAGCCCCAATGCCTTCCCCAAAAGTTTTGGGTCAGACAAACGTGACGGCACCCACTGAAGTGACCGGTTCTCGGTCAAGAATAGAGTGACATAAATTAGGGGGAGTTTCCAAAGCGCCGTTGACCCTATTCGAAAACTCTTCGCTCCTGCTTGACTGAAAGCGTGCATACGCAAAGGGCTTTGGGGCCCCAAACTTGTGGGGCCCCTATTAGAAAACTCGCTATTATTCAGTCGAACTAAAGTTACCATGCCGTTTAGTTTGAGCAGTGTGCATTCAGTGTCGCTTATTATAGGCCCTATTTGATATTCCCATCGAACCGTTTCTTAGCAGTCCAGAGGAGCGGTAAAAGTGGCAAAGCGCACCACGGTGACGCCTTGACCATGGACAAAAAGGGCGAGTCGGTCTCATCGCATACTCTCGCCAAGTCGAAGAGTACGCCGGCCGTACCACTGCCACTACCGGCTGAGGAGAACCCGTTTTTCGAGCCCGAGAAGCAGGTGGAGCCCATAGCACCCGCCACACCCACCAGGGACTTGCACCACACTATCAGAAAGGGTCAAACAACCTCCGAGCACATGCACATAATGTATGATCGCCAGGCAAGCCGCAATGTGGAATGGAGCAAATCACCGACTGTCACCGAGAATAGCACAGGCCCGATGACAAAGACCAGTAAGTGCTTTGCTTCAGGGTGTTCACGGGGTGAAGTGTGTCCCCCATAGTCAAGCGATCTCGTTTTCAGATCCAATTTGTTCACGAGTTTACATACTGAAAGAGCCGACCAGCTCTGTCGTACACACAGGAACAGATTATGCATTCGTGACACAAAAACGTTGTCTTGTTGCTTTTTCATTTTATTATCAATATGTTTATTATCAATATGTTTATTATCAATCATTTTATTATCAATATGTTTCTTTTCTGTTTGAAGTTTGTTGCTACATCAGTGATTACGATATTTTTATGTCTTTCATCACTGTAACCTCAAGTCTATAGTGTACCTGTGTTGTTACCCTTATCTCCTATTAACAAAGACTTACACAAAAAAGCAAAAGAACGAAATGATTGGGACAAGTCACTCTCACTCAATTCACTGTATTTCACATGGTAACCAATCAAGATAACGTTCATTGTGATATTTGCTGACACCGAACAACGAGTGATGTTCACTCAGCTGGCTTTCACTAGAGCGAAGAACCAAGAGACAGGATAGTTTTTCAGAGAACAAGAGGTACACTATCTAGAGCCTAAACTATAGAGAATTTGGCATTTGTATTTTTTCTGCAAAACCTACGAGCTGTTGCGAAAAATCTGCAGCGATCCTGGCGAAAACACAAGCTGTATGAAGTTTATGAAAGCAAAAAGTGATCTACAATACAATATAAACTATTGTAAACTCTGTACTCGACTTGTTAAGAAAAAACAAAAAATCACAAAAAAACACGTGTACCAGCCTATCGTCTCGTAGCGAAGTGGAAGTATATATTGAAACTTATTTTTTGATTCAATGCGCAGCACTCATCAAAGGTTCAAACCTGAACGTTTTATATCGTTTCGTCAATCCGTAGATCGAATACTGGCATGCTTCATATCTGGAAACTCCCCAAGCTGCATGGACGCCTTGCCACCTCCTGGTATCTGCGATTACCTCATTTACGCGAGCGCCGGCCACGCCAAAGGTCATCTTCGTTTTGAGTATCCGTCCAGTGAGTCTACGTTACCCTGTGAATTGCACTACTCACTGTACGCTTTTTTTTACCGCAGAACCTGCTTGAATTTAATGATGCGGTGTGACAGGTGCCGAGTCTGTTGCGAACGCATAGATTGTAGCTGCATATTTCGATAGTGGACTATCTCAGTTCAATTTCACAGTGTACAGAGTTCTTGGACGCAAGCCAACTAGCACAAGTTTAATATTGTAGCCTACGAGTGACATTATGAAAGCAGCTTCTCATTGCGCTAATGCCCTATCTTGGTGGTGACGCGAGCAATATTATCATGCGTACTGTACATTACTTAGCGCTTGGCGGCAGCAATCTTTTGCGGACCATCTCTACCCTCGATGGCAATATTGCAGAAAAGAGACCTGCATGGCTGTCACATTTCTCATTTACGCATATTGTCGATGTGATATATGGTACACTAATGTGACCCTTACGATGGCATTAACGCCAAACACTTCAATTTGCAAAAAAAAAAAACGCGTGAGTTCTCGGTATATTTTTTTGCCGTTAGAACATGACAAAGCTTACTATGCTTATCTGACATTGATCAACGTTCCTTCTGCTGTTTATTTAGCGTCGTTGCCTCAAATTTTTTACGCGAATATTACGCAGCGTGACTTCTGTCGTGTGGATTCACAGCTCCACATCAAAGAGTAGGGGGCTCTTTCAGTACTCTAAACGAAAATAATTTGCTCAATACAATAGTAACTCTTTACTCTCTCGGCCTGTATCTGTAAGGTAATGTGCTTTGGGTAGAAATTGGCTTTTTAGCTGGTTTATTTTCACCTAAATAGTGGGTTATTAGCCAATTATTTCTAGATAAACTTTCGCAGAATATTTTCGTTATTATTTATCTTGAGCAGACCTTTGCACCAGAGCGTATATTTGTGCTCCCAGTTGCATGACCACCACCTTCTTTACACTTTGCAATGTTACTTTCATTTGCCGCTTTTAGGTTAAAACGAAATTACCGAAAACAAAATTAAACGTATATTTGTGGCTTCCTTTCTTCGTTGAACTGAAGCAGTTTGAATTCCTAAATTGAGATATGGGTTTTTACGTCCCCACACCCCGATATAATTATGTGGAACACCTTAGTAAAGGGATATGGAAATCGCTGTCATCTGGTGTATTTTAACTTGCACTGGAATTTCACAGTACACGGGCCTCTACTGTTCCGCCTACATCGAAATAGACCAACGCGGCTGGAATCATACTTGAAACCTGTACGCCAGCAGCTGAGCACCTTAACCCGTGACCCCCAAGGCTTACAATTCTAATGTTATATTTCAAGAATATATGCTATACGGTGGGCTCTTAACGACGAGGCAACAATCTAGGCACTGCAGTGGCATCATGAAAATAAAGAGTTCATTTTCATGTCAAAGCGATGCAGCCCGCCAGCAGAACTTACAGTGGGGCCAGTGGTAAAGGTTTTGTAAAATCCGAAAATTTCTATTGTAGATAACCGGGTTTGAAGAATTGATACACCTGGAGATGAAGAGCAGAGCGTCTCGACCACACGTGCCCTTCCTCGCTCTTCTCTTCCTCTAGCACGCGCAATGTCCACTGTTTATAACAAGCTTACCACCTCTATTTTTAATGGGAAAGGCTTAGATCCCTTCTCAAACACAAAAATTGGCCATCAACGCGGGCGTACCATGGCGTCGGCACCAACCCGAGAGATGTAAAAAGTCATGAAGTGATGGCGTCTCTATATGACGCAATGATGACGTAACAGATCTCCCAAATTCATCGCTTAGTCAAAAGCGGGCCAATCGCGAAAGCAGTGCTAACCCACGCTCAGAGTAGAAAGCTTTCGAACGGGGGCGGCGGACGATGATTACATCGACTGGAACACAAAGATAGCTTTCGTCCTCGAGTCACGTTAGGCAAATGCATAATAAACCATGTGATTTTCTTTTTATTGTGATAACAAGTATATGGACACTCTAGGCTGGATTTTGTCGCCGGGGTTGACGTCGGCATCACTCTCCGCATATGTATTGTATTCGTATCTATATATAAGAAAATGCGAGAAAGCAAAAAATCCTAAAAAAGACACCAGCGCGCGGAATCAAACGTGGGATGTGGGCGTCGTGAATGTCACCATGGGGCACCTCCTTCACCGTTCAAACTGCAAGCTATTTATATCTACCACTTACCGCTGTTGGCGGTCGTCTCGAGGGGAGGGGGGGACTATCGTGTTTTCAGCATTATCAGCAAGATGGCACAATGAGCACGCGGCCGCTCTCATCTACCACGCGTACTTTGGCCAGCGGATAGGAGGTGAGTGGACGATCTCTAGCGCGCCCTTATCTCCCGGTGTGGAGGATCATACAACTTGGCTGACGTTGGGTTTGCACTGGAATGATTCTGTTGTAGTTACGGGGCGCACAACGGTCACTGCAATCATTGCACAGCCTCAGTTTGCGAAAAGGGCTCACTTTTCAGACACAGCGAAGTAACAACTGAGATGCTTATTCAAGTTATTCTGTACCTGTGAGCACATTTTGTGCATCATTTGTGCGTGAGAAACGCGGATCACGTTTAGATCTGCTTGCCGTTCTGCGCGAGACCTTCCAATTTGTTGCTATCGCATTAATTGCTTCGCCTTTGGGGAAAGCTGTTACTTTTTTTTGATACCATGGCAGAAGGAACGCACTGGAGAATGATGCACGAATGTATAGCACTGCATCGTCAGTCACCCAAGTAACTTACAATGAAATAACCCTTTCGCGAGAAAGTATAAAGTTTTCATTTCTTGAAAGCGACAGTGTAAGCTGTGTACTAGGCGCTGTGTTCACTGCGAACCACTGGTTGTGCAGCGTTCAAGATGTTTCGTGAGCAGGCTCGTAGCTCGCAGTCGACCAGTATTGGCAGGGCGTGGGGTGTTGCACTGAACGTGGCCGAAGCGATGTCAGGCCAGAGTGGCGTCTGGGGCGAGCATCGGCAAGAGTTCGGGCTTCAGGTGCGCCAACTGCTCCACACCTACGGCATCTCCTGCTTCGGCCTTGCTGACGTTCATACTACTTCGGCCGACTTCATCGACACTGCCAACGACTATGTTGACTTCTATAAGGTATTTTGCCACGAAAACCATGCACTGTTTGATATCATGAAACATTCTTTTTTATATATGGTGGATACGTTCAAGGCAGCTGTGCAGTGGTTTCAAAATGTAGCCGTAGTGCTTTCTGCTGCGGTGTCATCTGTACGAAATGTAATGCAACACAACGTTTGTAAGAGCGTCAAGTTTGTTTCGAAATGTAAACAATCATGTATTATTTTAAAAGAACGTTACTTTACGAGAAATAAATTCCTAATAATGCCGCGTACTGGCTAGAAAAAGGGTCTTTTTTTGCATCTGGCTAAAATGGGTCTTATCCTACTTAACAAGCACCCAGGGTGCAAGAAAAGGGCTTCTGTTGCGCCGAAACCATACGTTTGTAATACTGAACGGTACACTTTACGATGAAGTTTAGGGTTGCACTCGTCTGTATACCGTAAAATGCCGAGCAAGCTCCCCCTCCCCCCCCCCCGCACTTCACGGTGAAAGATAATTCGAACACGTGCAGTTGTTCTGTGTACGAAAACAACCGATGAGCGAAGCTCCTCAAAATGGGACGTGAACGACTATGCGCCTGATCTCGCTGCCATTGCTTTCATGGAGGTGGTATGGGGGGGAGGGGGGAGCAACGCTTTTAGAACCAGTACAGTTTCGCCACTACACTAGCGAGCCGGCACAGGTGGCTGACGTGTGAACTTATGGGGCTGGTTCCATATTACTCCACTTGCTGCGTCTCGCGGGATCGGATACGGCAACGCAGCATTGCTCTGAATGGCGTGTTGCCAACGCTAATGACGGAGGCGACGTACATGCCGCAGCGAGCTCAGACGAGTGAGGAGTAGCCGCTTGCAATGCGTTGCGCGTTTCTCCGTGCTCGAATTCTCAGTACTCCTAGCGTGATTTGCGAACGCGTGAAAAATGATCAAGATGCAACTGTGCAGCACCGGTTGTTCTTGCGACAGCCATCGCGTCCACTTCGGAGAACAAGTGTCTCTGGGGAGTTGTGAAAGTTACCTGGCTTTAGAAACGCTGGGGTGGTGAACGGTGACCCGGCGGGGAGCTCTGACGACAGCGAGGTGAGCACCTAAGGAGCTGAGCTCCTAAAGAAGGACCAGGTGCCATGTAGCGCGCACACACACAAAGCACAGACTTTCAACTAAGTTTATTTCTTGAAGTTACAACACCTAAAAAAGTTGAGTAGGAACAATCGAGACGATAATCATACAGCTCGTTCCTTTTCTTGATAATGACAATTTTCTTTCTTGATAATGTCAATGAGGGTGAACTGTCGCAAGTGTCTCCATTGAAGCAACGACTGGTTAGACCAATATACGACCGGCCACATGACAACCAAATTCTGTAAACAACATTACGTACGCAATCAGTGCATTGATGTGCTTCTTTTTACAAGCGATGCTCGTCTTGGAAAAAAAAATGGCTGCACTAGGGAAAGGGGCGGATGCGCGGGTAGGGGTTCTTGCTCTCCGGCGAAGATTTATAACGCAGAAATTGAGAATTGCACACCCAGACTTTGTGTTTTTTGCAGCTCCATATAGGCACGTTGTAGATGTTTTAAATTAGAGTCTGTCCTTTGTGAAGCCAAAATTCCGTAAATTGTTCTTGAATTTTGAAGATATCAACGCAAAGGAGCTTTGAGGGTCTCTTGGGTACGCGCGCTGTCCGCCGCGGCGGTGTAGTGGTTAGAGTGCTTGGCTTCATTGTATATCGCATTGCATTGATTGATTTGGGAGATTTATTGCCCCAAAACTACCATATGATATGATACACGCCGTAGTGGAGGGCTCCGAAAATTTCAGCCACTTGGCCAATCGGCCAATCGAATTGGCCAAATCGGCCAATCGAATTGGCCAATCGGCCAATCGAAATTTCGGCCAATCGAATTGCATGAATAGTGTCGTACAGCGCACCAAGCCTCGGACAGTTTCCTATTTTGTAGCCTAGAGCTAAGCACATTGTGTTCTTCACAGCAGTTGCGATCCGGTGCAGTGGATCAGTGGTCATAGGAATTAACTCCTTGAATGCTTTCTATTTTCTCCGTATTTTTTTTTTTGAAGTTCGCCTCTGTCGGAAATCGGGTGCCATGCATCAAAACCCCGTCGTCGAGCTTAGTAATGCCACAGCCTATTATCTTACTGAGGGTGAACTGGTATCACACGAAAACGCTTTGCGGATGACTAATATACTAAGCAGCAGTAGAATGAGCACTTGTTAATAGATGGCACTCACGTGGTTTTAAGCGAAGAAGAGGTACCCGGTTCCTTGTTGACAGCATGCATGCCCATCGTCTCGGTGCAGTTTCGGCCAAACACACCATCTACTTTGCGCGAACTTTAAATTGGGCCTGCTTGCTCACGGCACGGCGCCTGCGCTGAGTGGGGACGGCGCTGTGGCTATCAATCTTGTGCATCGTGATCGAGTGATGACGCCTCATTTTTTTTCAAATGAAGCTTCTCATGAGTTAAAATTTCAGTGGCGGCGCTCTCGTAGGCGAGATATTTGGCGCCTGTGAGCGCAGAAACTAGGCCCTCGAAAATTCAAATGCCACATGCGAATTTTCATGTGCCGTTTTCAAACAACTGATATTCTCTCGATCATAGGCTTATCGGTGATCAGCCGTTTTAAATACGACAATCTGACCTTTTATTGTGGTCACGTGTCATTTTACGTTGCCCCATTTCACTCTTTCCCTGATATCAACGCATGACCTCACGTTCCGGTACCAGCACCGGCAATTCAGACATTAGGCACTACACGTGCGCGCCCTGATGCAATGACAGTAGCCTATCAGAGCCATCTCGCTTCCACCGGGAAAGGAAAGAAAGAAAAAAAAAGAAAGAGAGAAAGAAAGAAAGAAAGAAAGAAAGAAGGAAAGAAAGAAAGAAAGAAAAAAAGAAGGAAAGAAAGGAAATAGGTTGCGCACGCATGCGCCAGCATTTACTTGCTCTTAATTTCCCGATAGACGAAGGCCTCCTGAATACTCTAACTAGTTGTGATTGTTAATCTTAGCATCAAATTTTGCATTGCCGATTTTTCCAGTAGTCCTCGTGGTTGCAAAGCTGCGTAGTGACCACAAAAATGGATAGCCTATAGCTTCAATTTGATTGATAACTTAGGTTTACCGTCCCAAAACTACCATATGATTGTGAGAGGTGCCGTAGTGGAGGGCTCCGGAAATTTAGACCAGCCGGGGTTCTTTAACATGCAACCCCAATCCGAGCACATGGGCCTACAGCATTTTACCGTAAGGTTAAGTAGCACTGTTTTTAACTTGGACAAGAAAAAATAAGGACACAACACCTCTTGTCCATGTTAAAAACTGCACTACTTAACCATACAGTAAAATTATTGATCACCAACTAGCCCAGTTATCAACCTAAGTGGTCTACAGCATTTTTTGCCTCCATGTAAAATGCAGCCGCCACAGTCAGGATTCGATCTCGCGACTTGCGAGTCAGCAGTAAAGTTACTTAGCCACTATATAACACCACAGCGGGGCAAGCCTGTAGCTTCGCAACGCTTCTTTCTGCATTGTGGTGCATACTTCTTTTACAAGAAAGCTGTTTTCTTTTACGATGAACTAGCACACACTTGCGGCATGAAAACAATCCGCAACAGCATAGCTAAATTCCACGCATGGAAAACCAGCGCTTGGTCCGCATGATATTATAACATAGCTCAAATCAACTGTGCCTCCTTTTTGGAATGAAAACTACTGGTGCACCTAACTGCTGTAGCAAGACTGTATTGTCAAAGTTGGCTGAATACTAATTATTTTCCTTACAAAAGTTAAAGCTGACTTATTTTTACTGCTTGTTTGCAGAATTTCTATGGCATACTTGTAAAGCATCGCGTCCACTCGGGAGTAAAGCCTACCTTGTTCTTCGGCATGCGTGTCCTGGGAATGTTCTATTCAAACCGGGATGCATTCCGGGACAAAGTCAGCAACGTGTTGCAGTGAGTGTCAGCGCTTCATGAATGTCTATTCCAAGAATGCTGCCTGATGTTGCGAGCACTATAATCTCATTCGGGGACTTGTGTGGTTTACTGCACAAAGCCACGTTTCATTACAACTATATGAAACAGAAACACATTTTTATTGCAAGGTTGTGGGCACATATATTGAAATGTATGCAACCATAACATTTCATACCAAGTGAATATACCATGCGAACTCGCTCGCTGTAATTTGTCCTTTGCAATATGTAGCGTAAGGAAAATTATTATTTTTTTAAAGATAGTGTGTTTTAGGTAATTGACTTACAATTCACGTGATTTTGACTTTTACGAATGCCTGATGTTCTTTACGATCCACATTAGAATAGTTTCTCTACTCCCCTAAACGTACCAAAACCACGATGAGATGAAGTGGCACACCGTTACAGAAGGTTCCGGAAATTTCGACCATCCGCTGTTTATTGACGTGCACTGACACAACACAAGCCTCTATAGCCGGCCTTCATTTAAATGCGACTGTCACGCCCGGGAAACTTTATGGCTTTTTTATTTTTTTATTTACAGCGTTCCTGCAACGCCGTAGTGGCATTACTGCAGGGGGGTGTACATACTAAGTCCAATATGGTTACTAATATTTCTGCGATAGTGACACTTTAAACATTCTAGAAAATAAAACAACATATGATATTTACAGCAAGAAATAAAAAAACAATTTTAGTACAATACGGCACGTGGAAAACAGGTACTAAAAGTGAATAGGCATGTCACAATGTCACAATGATGAAAAAAAAAGCGCTGTTGTCACACAAGTTTACGATATCTTTGGGAAGTTCACTCCAGTCTCTAATTGTTTTTAAAAAGAAGGAGTTGGCGAAAGTTGTAGTTTTGAATGCGTATTCTCGTATTTTAAGTGTATTGCCATCTTGTGCAACGATATGTTGGTGCTAGTAGGTATTCTGACTTCTCAATTCTTGTTTATAGCATATACTATGCAGAAGTTTTAGTCGAAGTCTCCGTCTTCTAGATTGTGTAGTTACCCAGCCTAATGTGGCTTTTATTTCTGATATACTAGCAAATGGGTCGTATTTTTGCTGATGAAACGGGCTGCCTGGTTTTGAAATATTTCTATTATTTCTTCAAGATAATTTTGAGTCGGGTCCCAGATAGCATAAGCATATTCAAGTATCGACTTTACATGCAGGAAGTAGACAGTTTTTTTTTTACCTCTTTTGTTTCACAATTAAAGTTTCTACGAATAAAAAACAACATTCTACAAGCCTTTGAGATCATCTGGTCTATGTGTCTGTTCCAATTGAATGATTCTTGGGCTGGAATGATTCTTGACCGATGATAGGAAGCTTTTTTTTTTACTATCTTCAACTACTGCTACTTTGAGCAAAAGATTCAGTCATCGTTGAAGAACTTGAAATACAAATATGGTATGTCTTTCTTTTTTCTTATTTATTGTTATAATTTAGAGCTTTATATATATTTATTCAGATTTGTCTTTTTTCCTCTTTTTTGGCAAAAGAAGATTCTGGATACCTGTCAACTAGGATTTCTTGGTTTGAAGCCATTCCGTATGCCAAAAGACTAAAAACGTTAATAGGCCCATGTCCCTGGCATTTTATCCTAAGGCTGAACATATTACTTAATTGTGGTTGACTGATCTGAAACTCTGAAAAGGCCTAAAAGCAGGTCACCCAAATGGTCGCCAAGGGAGCCAAGGATGAATACTTTCAAAAACGCTGCCAAAATTATGACACGGAACGCTCCGCCACGGTGGTCTAGTGGCTAAGGTACTCAGCTACTGAACCACAGGTCGCGGGATTAAATCCCGGCTGCGGCGGCTGCATTTCCGATGGAGGTGGAAATGTTGTAGGCCCGTGTGCTCAGATTTGTGTGCACGTTAAAGAACCCCAGGTGGTCGAAATTTCCGGAGGCCTCCACTACGGCGTCTCTCATAATCATATGGTGGTTTCGGGACGTTAAACCTCACATATCAATCAATCAATCATGACGCGGAAGCAAGCTGTAGTGCATATTCAGGACAATTGTCACTTCTGTTTTTACTTGTCAGGGCTATTCCTTCGGTGAGAATGGGTCACTTCAGTATTTTTTATGTGCAGTCAGCAAACGCAGCGTTAATTCACTTAGTGTCCCTTTGAGGTGCCCCACGCAGCTTTTGGGTTCTCAATCACACGCAGATCTGTTGACTTGGAGAAATAGCCTTTCTTCTAAGTAGTCTCTTCTGAGCGTCGTTCTGCTAAGTAGTCTTACTTTCCTTGCAAGCATCTGCTTTTCTATGCCAAATGTCAAACCAACTAGCCCAACGATTATCTACACTGCGAAAAAAAAAATATTGCTTTTTTTGCAGGTTTGTTGATATCTTCATTTATCAAACGCACGTCTCCAGGATTACGAAGACATGTATCAGTGTGTTCCCATCTAACAGATACTACCCCGGAATCGACGATCAAGATTCATTTGTATGTTAATCTCTCGATTACATTTTTTTCGGTGGCACAGTTATTCAAGACACTCGCCTGCAGATGCATACACTTAGATCAATTTCCGTATAAAAGCCAAAGGTACTTTTTTTACGTGCACGGCTCCACATTGAACCTTGCATAATCGATTAGTTTTAAATGCGAAGCGTTTCTTTATATGCTGCAGGCACTTTTAGCATTTATCTACGTATGTATCTATCTATCCACTCACATTTGGTTGCTCTCGTGATCTCCCCCTTAACTTGGGTTGAACCAAAATTAGTAAAGGAGGGTAAGATGGTCTGACGAATATGACTCGCTAACTACGACAAGAATGTGACATTCCCCTTATGTACGTCGTCAAACCCTCTTCATCATACATGAGTGGGACATAACCGTACACCACGGGCGAGTATGTGCCACAGGTCACTGGCAGCCCCGGAACGGCGAGAACTGGCATTGTTAATTTTAACGCTAGAGTGGGGATATTACGTGGGTCGTTTGCATGGCAAGCGGATGTTCTGCCATACGGCCTCGGGAGAGCATTAAGAAAAAAGTTGACATCGGCAGCGTTCACTCTCCGAATGGAAAGCACCCAAGCAGGAATCGAACCAAAGCATTCTGCGTGGCAATCAATTTTACTATCACAGAGCCACGCCAGGTTTTGGTGCCGCTTTGTAAAAAGACGCTATTCAGGCGTTATGCTGGTGAAACATCAAGTGTAGTTGCAATACTGATTATCCAATTTTATGAGCATTAAATATGTATATCCTATCATACCGCCGTAACGTCGGGTTAACGTCAATTGTACTTGAGCGCAATCCACTGAAGTTGATTTATGCAGCAGTGTCCTTGCTATCATCTCTGTGAGCACAGGCGCTAAATGTCAACTTTGCGCTTCTGATGTTTTAACACTCATCAGATAACTTTACGAAAGTGTAAACAACTGCTCATATAAAACATACGTGACTTGACTGCTCAACATATGTACGTGCGTAATACATGTGTAAATATCTATAGATTAATTTCCTTATGTACAGCCAATTACAACACAGTCACTTTCTCTACGCGTGCTTCGCATAACGTTATCTATGATGGTACGTACGATCTGTCGAAGCTTTTTTGGTTCGGCATAAGTACACTGATTGAGTCAACGTGTGTTGTTGCTGTACTTTGTGCCACACTTTAAACAGTTCACATGCAGCCGAAGTAAAGTATGAACGTAAAACAACCACGAACACAATATATATATATATATATATATATATATATATATATATATATATATATATATATATATATATATATATATATATATATATATATATATATATATATATATATATATCAGATCCTGCCCATGGCAAGTTATTTTTTTACCCACTTTTCTTTCTTCTCATTTATATTACAATTGGCCTAATAACTTCCCCTATACCTTCCTTGGTATTATTGTCTGTTAGATATATTGTGTAAACGCCCTTAAGTATACACTTGTTTCCCATATATATATATATATATATATATATATATATATATATATATATATATATATATATATATATATATATATATATATATATATAGTACAAAGTACAGCAGTAAAAAAACTGACTCATACAGAGTTTTCTCCCATCACAGTCATTGATCACATTGCATACGTTTCCGTTATTTTAACAGGACGATGCTCTGCGGACTCTTACACCTCCAATTGTGTACAGAGGTGACTTCCACTTGCTATTGTCCATAAGCTTGAGCCTTTTACGATTCAGCATGAAAGGTCCAGATATTGAAGAAATTCGAAGGCCCTGCAAGAGCATGGTGGCCTTGCCTTTCAAAGAGGTAGGCATTCTGTATTGTTTTGAATGAAGACTCATCTAAACATACCAGGTCCAGCGTATATTCCTGAAAGACGAATGCTCTGACTTCGGTCGTTGCGAGCTTGTAGTATTAACGCGACAGTTTTAAAGAGGCCCTCTCACAGAAATGCTGCTATAGGCTGCGGCGTTCACGGCGTCGTTGGTTGTGAGCGAAAAGTCATCATCGTGTCCGTCACCCGAAAATTGAGACTGAAGTCGCAATTTTTCGTTCCCGGGTGCGGATCGAACAGAAACTGTCGGCGTGACAAGCACGTATTCTTCCACAGAGCTACGCCACTGATTCAAACTCTTCCGGAACAAAACACGATATGAATATCCTTTAGTTGAAGGGGTATTCTTAACGCATGTAATCCTGCATAGCAGAAGCGTAGACACAAGCCAAGTGATGAACATGAGAAATGCACACCGAGTGGGCGTTTTAAAAGCCCACACGTTAGAAAGCGCTCAGACACATCTTTTAATCATCATTAGCCGCAAAACCATCAATTGCGTACGTTCAATTTTTGTCTTCCGTAAACAAAGCGGGCCCTCCGCGGTTTAGCAGAAAGAAGTATTAGGACAGAGCGGGCGCATTACTGCTGTACTTGCAGTATGCATTCAAAGATAGTTTGAAAGTTTGCAACTTTGAAAATGTTACTAGCACAGTCATTTGTTTCCTTGCAGCATAGTTGAGGCATGTACCGCGACCCGAAGTGAGGATTGCATTCGAGAAGACGATGAACATGAGGCCCGATAACGCTAACGCGTTATGCTCTTGAAGGCGAAACTTGAGCGTCCTCCAAGTTTTTGCGTTGAAGATACGTAACCCCTGTGAAAATTATGAGTGTACGTGCGCAGTACTAAGGCGCTGATATGCTTATTTAATGATTAATAAAATTACTTCAGTATATTTCTTGTTGAATACAAAATTTAGTTTTTATGGCAACGGGTGGGTGGGCAGTTTTTCTGCAGTGGTGGCCTACTTCTTCAATGCTCCGGGAAAACCGCATTCACATGTCAAAATTAGTATCTAAACAAGTGTAGTGTGCGGAAGGGATAATTCAAGTGCGTGTAAGACGAGCGTATTATGTTTGCACAATTCGAACAGAAATAACATCATCTGGCACACTAAACGTCATGCGTCATTGAATAAGACCGGAATCGTCCTCTTTGCGGCAAATGTTCAGTGAACGAAATCTTTGAAAATACAACCTCGCCAGCTATAATAACGTTTTTCATGCAGCACTTCTTATTGACTCATACGTGGGGTTTAACGTCCTAAAACCACCATGTGATTATGAGAGACGCCGCAGTGGAGGGCTCCGGAAATTTCGACCACATGGGGTTCTGTTACGTGCACGCAAATCTGAGCACACGGGCCTACCGCATTTTCGCCTCCATCGAAAATGCAGCCGCCGCAGCTGGGATTTGATCCCGCCACTTGCGGGTCAGCAGCTGAAGACCACCACACCCCGCTGCGGTAGTCTAGTGGCTAACTCGGCTGTAATTAATTGTAATCTGTTAGTGAGAAAGCATATAATCCATATTGGTAGGTTACCATCAAGATTTAGTTGGTGTAGTTTGTAAAGTATATCAGTCAATGGCGAACCTTCCAAAAACTTTTTGAAAAATCTAGACCAATACAGTCGACATGGGATGATTTATCAAGAATATGATGTAAGTGATGAGTTATTGATATTACCTGTGTTTCACATGAATATGTTTTACGGAAGACTTGCCACGGTTTGCTCACGTGAAGAATAAATTCCATTCTCAAATATTGACTATGTTTGTAAGTATTACATGCTCAAGCATCTTACGTCAAAAACAAGTTAAAGAAATGGGACGATAAGTGTTCGAAGAGCGTTTATTACCAGATTTATGGGATGAAATGACTGTCCCGATTTTTCATTATCTTGGAATAGTAAAGGTATCCAGTTACTGTAGGGAAACTTTAGTTAGTGTAATGAAAATGTACTTCGTTCAAAGTAATAGCAGATGTGCGTTTCAAAGCACCGATGCATTCCTTAACATGTTTTTGTGAAAGCAATAATATGAACACTCTCAGCTGGATTTTGCCGCCGGCGCCAGCGTCACTCACCGTGTATGTATACATATATATATTAAAACGCAAGAAAGAAAAAAATCCAGGAAAAGACTCCTGTGCGCGGAATCAAACTTGGAACCTCTGCGTCGCGAGCGCAAGGCGTTAACCCCTGAGCCACCGAGGAGTACGTCCCACAACGTGCCACGGGGAAGCTATTTATATCTACCGTTTATCGCTGCTGACGGCCATCTCGGGGGAATTGTGTTTTCAGGATTACAAGCAAGTTGGTGCAATGAGCGCGCAGCGGTGCGCGGCGGCGCGCGCTCTTATCTATCACGCGTAGTTTACCTGCATAGTTTACCTTGCAGAGAGGAGTGGGTCGCCGTAAAGCCCCTTAATGCACATTTGTTCACCCATATCTCACGTTTCGGAGTATCTTTTGTCTCTGCTGTCCTTAAGCTTTCACCGGAACGATTCTGTTGTAGTTAACAGGTGCACAAAGGTCACTTCAATCGTTGCACAGTCTTTGTTTGCGAAAAGAGCGCGCTTTTCAGACACAGCGAAGTAAACACTGAGAAGCTTATTCGCGTACATCTGTATCGGTGACTACGTTTAGTGCGTTATTTGTGCGCGAGAAACGAGAGGCACGTTTCGATGTGCTTGCCATTCTGCGCATTACCTTCTAATTTGTTGCTGTCGCATTCATTTCTTCGCCTTTGCGGCAAAGCTGTGACCGTTTTCTCGTCCTCTTTCTTCCTTATGACTAAAATGCGCAGTACTGCAATACCACTGGCTTCAGTGAGGACTCCGAAGACGAGCTGCAGATTGGTGTGTACCGTTTCAACGAACGCAGATCTTTGGTGGACACATTTGAAACTGCTGACGTGATTGAATTCAAGGTAGGAAGGATTTAATTTTTTTAAATGCATTCAACGGATGTTCATATGTGAGGCAGCAGATTTGGGTGTGACAGTTGCCTTTGATGTATGGAAATTAAAACCAGATTTTTTGAGCATCATATCTTCTCAGACGCCAGCATAGAAGGGGGCGATTGCTAGAGTTGTTACGTACAGCTTCCTTCGTAGCGCCAGGAGCATATCTCATACTGTACATAACGTCACGCTGTATGAGAAAGGTTCTTGCAGTAGGTCAGCACTCAAAAAATAGATTGAAATAACAGTATGTAACTTCATACGTGCTAATTGTATTCATTTACAAATTTTATTCCATCCACTTTGCAATGTTTTCTTCAAACCTGTTGTTAGTGTAGTTCTAAGCATGCTGCTGTTCTGCGGCCTTATTCCACTATCCGACGTAAAAAATAAGGTCTGAACACTTAAGTGTAGGAGCTACTACCACAATACGAAGTAATACCTTATTGTGGAATACTGTGAAATAATAATGAGAATCTGAGGTTCCTTGATGGTGTCTCTAAATCAATAGCATCATTTTGGACGTGAAGCAGCTCTTTGAATAGCCTGTGTAACGCTGTCTGTCCGTGTCTCCGTGCCAATGAGCTGCACCGCGCTTCCCTCGCCACAGGTGTTAGGGCGGTGCCATGTAGGTCACGCCTTCCCTCGCAGTGCGCGGTGACGTCACTCTCTCCCTCGCATGCCGCATGTCACCTCTCTCGCGTCAACCTTTCTATTGCACGCAACGATCGAGCGCACATCGAGTGAACACTCTTCGGCTCGTTTATGTGCGATAGAGAGTCGCCGGAAAGCGAAGCTCCTTCGTCTGCCGAAGCATTCGCCACAGCAATTGGCCTAACCAGGCCGTCACCGGCGTTGCGAGGGTTAGCAGAGCCGATAGCGTTCGCGAATGGCGACGTCGCGCCTGCAACACCAATGACGCGTGAGCCAGAGAAGCCGAACGCAAGCGCTGGCAGTGCAAAACCAACGACACCGACGAGGTGCTACTCATTATCGCATTAGATAATGGAGACGGCGCGCGGGTAAAACTGACAAGGCGCGAGCCAAGGAAGCCGAGCGCAAGTATTTTCAACGCGTCGGCAACACCGACGAGACGCGAGCCAGGGAAGCCGATCAGAAACGCCAACAGCAGAAGGCCAACACCGGCGAATTCTTGACGTCGTCGGCAACGCCTCGAAAACGCCACGCGCTCTCCGCCGGAGTGCCCGCCCGCAAGCGCCGCGCTCAACTGGCTGATCTGGAGGTGGCTTGGAAGAATGATCCATAACCTCTCGAAGAAGCTCCTGCTCTAAGTGCATTGCCATGCACGTCGGTGACGTCGTGATCCTCAGGCTGTAGGTCGCTCCCAACCTGCTGAAGCAACAGGTTCAGCGCTGTCTGGAGGAGACGCTGACTGATTGCGACAAGACGTGTCGACGCGCACCTCTAAGCCCCACCGCGGTGGTCTAGTGGCTAAGGTACTCGGCTGCTGACTCTCAGGGCGCGGGATTGAGTCCCGGCTGCGGTGGCTACATTTCCGATGGAGGCGGAAATGTTGTAGGCCCGCGTGCTCAGATTTGGGTGCACGTTAAAGAACCGTAGTGTTAAGAAGGAGGTGTCTGGACATGCCGCCACGTCCGTGACTGTGGCGACCTTGGGTAGCGTGGTCTCGGCTGGAGCCATCCGAGTGCCGGAGAAGACGAGTCAAGGCCTGGAGCCGGCATAGATGAGAAGAAAACGTTTATGTACAATATTTACATGTTGAGAGTAGCGTAGAACAGCATGGAACAGGTAAAGCACACCCGAGCGTCTGTGCGCTGACGTTTTTATACACTGCATTCCCAGGATTCACTTCGAAGGAAGACAAGTCAGTTCAGGTCCCTCCAATAGGATTGTCCTCCTCCAGTCCGACCGTCTGCAGACTAGTGCACCAAACCAGTTTCTAGAAATGTGCAAGGGCATGCCCACCCGGTGGCACAGGGAAGAGCAATACGGCACCACTGGCTCAGCTAGCTCCTTGCAGGCCCCGAACACAATGCACCAAGGCGCGGTCGCTGGCCCAGGATTGTAGAAAGCGTGCTCTTGGCACAAGTTCAGATGCGAGGCCCATTGTTCGGTGCACCACCCAAAGGGGGAGGCGGACGCACAGGCTGCAAATGTCCCTCCGGGTAGTCAGGTGGAAAGGGTTTTTAGGTCCGTGGGCATAGAAGACTCACGACACCACCACTGTAATTTTAAGCCGCTCTGGAATGTCGCTCCCGGCATAACAGCACCCGCGCCACCAAACGATGCATCACGGGGACGAGCTGCCACACGTGGCTCGGCTGAATTGATGCGGCCGAACACCTGGCGTCTTCCTGGGTCTCGTTGCGAAGCCCTCTGGACCGCAATCGTCTCCGCAGGCATTCCCCACGATCAGGCCTCTTGCACGGACTTAATCTTCCTGTGGATACGACATACTCGACAAGACAACCATCGCAAACCACACCTAACGCTGCAAGCGCCTTCAGCACACCCCTCGCAATGCCAAACCAGACGTAATACTAAACTGGACCAAAAAAAAACCCTGATTATTTGTTTCGGCACTTAACTTCAATGGGGAGAAGTGGGTATCTCATGGCGACAAGCCAAAACAGACCTCATTTTCGGTTGTTGCTACAACAACGTCGAGAGGATACAAGAATTACAATTGCGCTATAGCTACTCGGGGAAAAGAAGTGAACAATCAAGGAAGCCAACGGAAACTCTCAGGTTTCACTAATGCTCCTGAACACTCTCGCTGAGTGGTAACACGCGGTGCATGATACACACACACAAAAAAATCTGAAAATCATAAGCACATAAAAAAATGCGTACCAGTACCTTAATTTTTCCTGAGAATGCTGCCACATCTCATAATACACGGCTAAGACCATTGGCATTAGCGTGCAGTTTACCCTTCTTATAGCGAACTTCAAAATTGTGTTGCTGAAGTGCCATGCTCCAGCGGAGGAGACGGCCATTTTTTGAGGACATTTTGTTGAGCCAAGTTAAAGGGCAATTATCGGTTTCCACGATCAAGCGCGACCCGGCGACGTAGCATTCCAATTTCTGAATTGCCCATACAAAACAAGCACATTCCTTCTCGGAAGCGCTATACACTTCCTCCCTGCTACTGAGTTTACGACTCAAGTACAAGACTGGCCGTTTGTTCCCTTCAAAAACTTCCTGGCACAGCGCTGCCCCCAAGCCACGGTCACTGGCGTCGCACTGAATGATTAAGCCTTTTGAGAAATCGGGTGCCATGAGCACAGGTCCTTCACTCAATGCCTGCTTTAGCTTTTGAAACGCGAGTTCCTTCTTGGTATCCCATACGACGTTTACAGGTTTCGTTTTTCGGAGGGCTTCAGTTAGAGCGCTAGCCAAATTAGAGTAATCTTTTATGTAATGTTGATAATACCCTGCTAAGCCTATAAACGCCCGCACCTTGGTCTTCGTAGACGGACGGCAATAGTCAACTACAGCGGCTACCTTCAGCTCCAACGGCTACCTTCAACGGCTACCTCCAGCGGCTACCTTCAGCTCCGTTGGCCGCGCCCGACAACATGTCCCAAATAGCTCACTTTAGGGCGACCAAAACGGCATTTTTCCACCCGTACTGTGAGCCCTGCCTTCTGCAATCTTTCCAGCACGATCTGAAGATGTTTGATATGTTCTTCCCAGGTATTGGAGAACACAGCTACATCATCGAGGTAGGGAAGCGCGAAGTCTGACAGGCCATGTAAAACTCTATCCATTAGGGCAGAAAAACAATACAGAGCGTTCTTCAAGCCAAAGCTTAACATTATCGGATGAAATGTTCCCATGGGGGAAGTGAAAGCAGCGTAGCGGATCGCGCGCTCGGTTAAAAGGACTTGCCAATAACCTCTAACAAGATTTAAGGTAGCAATGCACATCGAGTTAGATAGAGTCTCCACCCTTTCTTCCAAGTTCGTTATGGTCTACTGTTATTGTATTTAACCTCCGATAATGCACGCAGGGCCTTGGGTGTTTGCCCGGCGCCTCAACGAGGATTAGTGGTGAGGTGTAGTCACTCGCGCAGGGAATATCCACTCCCAGCTCGCACATGCGCCTGACCTCTGCATCCATAATTGCCCTTTGACTTGGGGACACGCGGTAAGGCTTGCTTCGAATTGGTTGATCACTTGACAACTCGATGTCGTGCTCAACCACTGAGGTTCTTCCTGGTCTGTTGGAGAACACTGCCCGGAAATTCTGAACCACCACTTTTAAATTTATTTTCTGGTCTTCGTCAAGACATTGGTCCCTGATTACTTGCTCTAATAAGCCCTCTGTGGTGGGTATCTCAGGATTGTTCAAGCTTGGGATTTCGGCAGTTTCCTCTATCGGCATATTCACCGTCAGATTTACGATAGCCTGGCGCTGTACATACAGTTTCATGAGGTTACTATGGAAAACTCTGTTCTGTTTCCTCCCCAATTTGACCTCATAGTTCGTGTCGGATAACTTTGACATTACTTTTGCTGGGCCCTCCCACTGCACTTCAAGTTTGTGTTTCTTGGAGGGATGCAGCAGTATCACCTCATCGCCCGCACAAAACGTGCGCCGACGGGCTGACCTATCGTAGTACGTTTTAGATAAGACCTGAGCAGCTGTCATGTTTTTTTCGACTAGCTCTTTTGATTTACCGAGTCTCTCTAAGAGATCCAGCACGTACGCGACGTCGTTAGGTTCTTCCCCACATCCTTCCCATGCGTCGCGGAGCAGGCGTAAAGGACCTCGCAAGCCGCGCCCGTAAACCAGCTCCGCGGGGCTGGAGCCAGTGCTCTCGTGAGGGGCGGACCTAATCGCAAACAATGCCGCAGGCACGCATGCCTCCCAGTCACACTCGTTCTCAAAGCAAAGAGCTCTCAAAATACGTTTCAATACAGAGTGAATTTGTTCAACCGGATTCGACTGAAGGTGGTTCACCAAACTATGCACAATCTGTATCCCGCAACGGTCTAAGAATGTATTTATTAAGTTGCTTGTTAAAACGCTCCCATTGTCACATTAAATCTCGGACGGAAATCCTACACGAGAGAAAATGGACAACAAAGCGTCCACGACAGCAACTGAAGTTAGCTCCCATAAAGGGATGGCCTCGGGAAATTTAGTGACCATGCACAAGGCTGTTAAAACATAGCAACAGCCAGACGGCGATCCCGGTAATGGGCCTACAATGTCAATCACAAGCCGACGAAATGGCTCTGAAATGACTGGCACCAACGTCATGGGGTATTTCCATTTGTCAGTGGATTTACCGACCCGTTGACATGTGTCGCAAAAGCGAACGAACTCCTCTACGTCTTTCCAACAGCCGGGCCAGTAATACTCCTGAGCTAGCCTGGCTTTGGTTTTTTTATCCCTAAGTGGCCGGCCCATGCATTTCCGTGCGCCAGATTGGGGAGTTGGCGGTATTTCTGCGGTACTAAAAGCTGGTCATACACGCGCCCTTTTGCATCTGCATATCTTCGATGCATGATATCAGAATTCATATAGAACGCAATGTTCTTTTTCGCTGTCCCCTCTTTACGTATTCCTGCAGGGATTTCAGGGATAGATCTGCCCATTGTTCAGCGACAAATTGTGGTTTATCCACTTGAGTAAGGTACTGCTAAGAGTTTGACATGAGTGCTACAACTGACCCTTAAACTCGTTCCGGACACTCAGCATGTTGGCTCATGGTCCTCCCGTTTTCCTCATGCGCGCCCCGATCCGCCTGAGTTAGCACGAGCGATTCGCTAGTGTCCTCTCTTGATTCTACCTCGGTGCTTACTGACATTGCCGGCTCAACTGGTTGCGTCTTCCCTAGTTTTCCAGACATTTCACGCGCTTCAGAACGCGTGAGGGCCATGAACAAAAATTCGTTGGAAAAATACTCGCCTTGCTCTCTAAGAAGTTCGGCAGATTTGTTGGAGAACAAATAGGGAAAATTCTCCGGCCAATTTTCGGATACCGCTGCCTCGGTGTCTAGTCGGCCGAGAGGCCGTTCTAGAATTACTCGAGCTATTGGCAGGAATCACTTTGCTCCTCACTCACCTGTCGGACCCAAGCACATTCTTGGAGGATTTTACCGTTTCTCCGGTAAAATCCGAAGGAAAAACGCAACTTGGGTGTGCGACGTCCATCGTGGCGGCTGAGTCGCGCAGTACCCTCTTCTTCCTGCCGTTGATAAGCATTTCCTGCGTGTACGGCTGCAAACGTCTCACGCTCTCGTCCGACTCAAGTATGCTTGCGAATGCAATCTGCTTTTTGCTACTTCTAGCAAAGTGGCCTAGTTCATTGCAGTTGTGGCATGCTGCAGATCTTTGCGCATCAGAGGGCAGTTCACGTCAGCAGACGCCTTTGAAGTACCCCCTGTTTTAGACTCATTCTCACGCTTTTCATTCGGCGGCTCCTGCGCCTGCGATTCTTCCTTTCGGAAGTTGTTACGTGGATAAAACCTCTTTCCCTCAAACTGCTTAGATGCGAATTTCTTTGGATTTTTCTCAGGCTGCGCTGCCTTTCCGCACAAATTTCTACGCAGTTCATAGTCATCGGCAAGCTCAGCCGCTTTGCTCAAATTCATTTCTGTGAGCCTATCTTGGAGCCACAGCTTTGTTTTTTCTGAAATGCCACTGTAATACTGCTTTAGGGCAATGCATTCTATTACTTTATCGTGGTCTCCATAAACTTCCGCACTCTTCAGCCATTCTGCAAGGTTAGCCTTAATCTTATAGGCGAAGTCCTGGTGTGACTTGGCCTTACGTGCATGCCTGAAATGCTGTCGGAATGCCTCCGTGCACATGCGATATTTGCGCAACAACGCCCCTTTAACCTTGTCATACACTTCCGCGTCCTCTTTACTAAGTCGGGCTATCACGTTGGTGGCCTCGCAGGGAAGCAGTGCTAGCATTTTTTCCGGCCAATTCTCGAGAGAGATTCTATTTTTTTCTCGCATTCTCGCACAAAATGGACAAGATAAAGCGCGATGTCTCCGCCAACCTTGAACGGCTGCACAAGGTCTGTTATCTTGTTTGGGTTTCCCGATTCCCTCACTGCGGGAGCATGGTTCCCAGCTGATACCCTAACTTTCAACTCTCTCAGTTTCAGCTCATGTTCCCTTCTTTCCCTTTCCTCCTGAGCTTCTCGCTCTTTTTGCTTTTCAGCTCAAATATCCTCCTGGGCTTTCTCCTCTCTTTCTCTTCTATCTCGAGTTTGCTTAAGAGCATCCTAAGTTTCCTCGAGAGTCACTTTCTCTTTCTCCATAAACGCGATGATCTGCTGTTTCCGCTTAGCAGAGCCGACCGCAAGCCAAAATTCCTTGCAAATTTCGAGAAGGTCCAGCACTTTGAACTTGTCCATATTAATACTTCATTCCACCTCGTTTACAATCAATTGAAACAATGCGGTCGAATCATTCAATTATTGGCCGACCCACAAAGTTACAATGCCGAAACCTACTAACAAAGAGCGCTAGCTAGGTCTGGCCATACGAGCTTTTCACTACGCCTTGTTTACCTTCTATTGAAACAATGTGGTCGAATCATTTGTTTCTTGGCCGACCCACAATGTTACCACACCAAAACCTACTAACAAAGAGCGCTAGCTTGGTCTGGCCCTACGAGCATTTCACTACGTCTTATTTACCCTCGAGTGAAACAATGTGGTCGAATCATTTTCTCCATGGCCGACCCACAAAGTTACCACAACAAAACCTACCAACAAAAAGCGCTAGCTAGGTCTGGCACTACGAGAGGTAAACTTCAAGCACTCACCACACCAGGGTACCTGACGCCGGCCGATCCCACCGAGCTGCCACCCCTGTTCGGAAGGAGGTGTCGGGACATGCCGCCACGTCCATGACTGTGGCAACCTTGGGTAGCGTGGTCCCGGCTGGAGCCATCCGAGTGCCGGAGAAGACGAGTCTAGGAACCGGCGTAGATGAGAAGAAAACGTTTATGCACAATATTTACATGTTGAGAGTAGCGTAGAACAGCATGGAACAAATGAAGCACACCCGAGCGTCTCTGCGCTCGCGTTTTTATACATTGCCTTCCCAGGATTCACTGCGAGGGAAGATAAGTCAGTTCAGATGCCTCCAATAGAATTGTTCTCCTCCACTTCGATCCTCTGCAGACTAGTGCGCCAAACCAGTTTCTAGAAATGTGCAAGGACACGCACACCCGGTGGCACAGGGAAGAGCAATACGGCACCACTGGCTCAGCTAGCTCCTTGCAGGCCCCAAACACAATGCACCAAGGCACGGTTGCTAGTCCCAGGAATGTAGAAAGCGTGCTCTTGGCACAAGTCCAGATGCAAGGCCATTTGTTCGGTGCACCACCCAAAGGAGGAGGCGGAAGCACAGGCTGCAAAGGTCCCTCCGGGTAGTCAGATCGAAAAGGTTTTTAGGTCCGTGGGCCCAGCAGACTCACCGCACCACAATTGTAATTTTAAGCCGCCCTGGAATGTCGCTCGCGGCATAACAGTAGGTGTTCGAAATTTCCGCAACCCTCCACTAAGGCGTCTCTCATAATCATATAGTGGTTTTAGGACGTTAAACTCCACATATGAATCAATCAATCATCAAAGCATACCTGTAATAGTTGCGGAAGACTACGACATTGACGTCAGCGGAGTAGGAGGAGAATGGCTCGTCGATTACATGCGTGACGTGCACTCGTTGAAGTACGTTTCAGCGGAACAGTAACTATACCCACCACGATAAGGGGAACGTGCATTCATCTGGTCTTTGTCAACTTCGGTATGTCAGCAATTGCTTCAAACGAATGTTCTAGCGCTCAGCTGAGCACCCGCGTTAGCGTCATTGAACCCGCGAAGCCACCCGTTCGCAACACTGCTGCTGCGCATCCCTTCAGGGTTTCCTTTGGGATGATGTCATTTATTTTATTTTTAGTCGTCATGACTCATGACATAACAACTAGCCCAAGTCACCGCTTTTCTAAGTTAATTTCAAGCACACCGATATTGCGTCGCCGAGGTCGAAAATCGAAACAATGACGCAGTGACGTCAAGCTTAATGCATACAGTATCAAGCTAACACAACAGTGGTGTACAGCGTTGGACACTGTGTTATAAGGGTGCTCTTAGATCCATCATAATAATATTATAGTTATTGAAAGCTTCTTTTTTAGCTTTAACGCGGCAGCAGCGAACAACCGCTGAAAATTTCTGATATTCCTGACGATGAATTTATGTATGCTTATAGCGAAAAAGCCATGTATCATTTTTACGGGTTCATACAAGTTCACTCAAAGACATTTTGGCATCTTAAGCGAAGCAAGAGGCATAGAAAACTCGTGAGTGTTCAATAAATTATAATAAATTATAAGTGATAATTTCATCAAAAATTAAGCGATGACTATAAAAGAACGAAAGAAAAAATTGCCAAAGAAGCAAATGGTAACAATTAGAAAAAACAGATTAAAAGTATACAAATTCAAGCTCAAGATACGTTCAGCAATAAAAAGACCTTTCCATGCCACGTGGCAATTAAGACAGCGTACAACAGTAATCAAGCAATATGACCGGTTGCTCATTTGCCTAACAAAACAAAAGAGGAAAGGTGAAGCAAAGGTAACTAAAATGAAGAAAAAATAATATTAATTACCTATTCATTTACTCATTTATTTGATTATTCACATTACTTTAGAGGCTCCATAGTAGCATTGAGCTATGGGGTGGGGGTACAAAAATGGTAAAACTGACCTTATTCCACCAGTCAGAGTTGCGAATAATCAAGCTTTTTAAAAAAAGGTGTTCTCTCAAAGAAGAGGACGCCGCCTTGATAGGGAAGAAATGCTAAAACACCTTGGTGCCAGTGGCGTAGCCAGGCAGTGGTACATCAGCCCCATGTCTCCCCACCCCCCAATTTTTTCGACGTGGATTACAGAGCCGAAAAATGGTGATTCCAAATATTTATTCCAAAGCCCCCCCCCCCCCTACTGGCTGTCCATACTTAAAAACATGTTAAGAACCCCAGCAGGTCTAAATTGCCCGGAGCGCACCCTCTGCGACGAGCCTCACAATAATATCGTGGTTTTTGTACTCGTAACTGCAGACATGATTATCAATCTATGACTGGTAAACTTACACCTCACCATCAGCTGTCACTGAATCATCAAGCTGCGGCATGAGAAATCCAGTCCATCAGGATGGGCAACAGCAGGATACCCTCTTCCAAGAGTGCTGTTTCACAGCATCGCCCCCAAATGCGTGTTCTACAAAACATGAGATAAAATTGGAGTAGTCAGGGAGAAGTTATTCATTCCACATCTTTTCGGCTTTCGGTCAAGTCCGACGAAGTTCATGGATGGCTCTGTGTAAAAAAAGCAGTTGTGTAGATATATCTCACAGTTCCACATTTGTGCATTGTTTCCCGCAGTTCTGCAGTTCTGCGCAGTTATATGCTCAGCTGTGTGCATATTTGTAGTTACCAGTACAAAGTCTCCTTGGGCGCGAAAAGATCACTTATGGCTCGACGCCACACGTAATAGCACAGATCTACTTTTATCGAAACGAAAAACATCACATCTTAGTCTGTCTTGGTCATATCCCCATTCATGTGTGACCGTGCCCTTGGAAGGCTAGGTTGTCTACAAGGTACTCTACGTTCGACCCCAATTAACAAAAAACTCCTTACTTATTGAACATTGGTTCACCCTGTACTCAAGTACAGTTCTGTCATATGGACCCTCACAAAATATCTGAGGTGAGAAATTCAATGTATCCTCAAGGAATCCATACGCTTTATATAGCGTCGCTGCGAGAGATAGTCTTTAGCTTGCTAGTCTCTTTTCTCATCGTCAAGCTAGATCTTTCAAGTTTATGTACACTCTCATTCACTGCACATGACTTCTTTTACTCAGCAATTATGTCGCCCCCGCTAAACCAATATTAACCAAACGTCATTATGAGCCGAACATGTCGTCATTGAACGAACGAACAAATGCATATATAAATGCTGTTTTTTGTTCCATTGCTCACACTATTGAAGTATGGAATGCTTTACCCGGTCTTGGTAAATCTTTCTGTGATCTGCCTGCACTTTTGCGACAGCCATTCAAGGCTGCTGTATGTTGAAATAACTAAAATAAATTAAGGAGCTAACGTGGTTGCTTGTGCGAGTTGGTACGACATGATTCACTTAAAAAACAGCGCCAATAACGAGGGACAAGAGAAAAGAAGGAGACAGACAGCGGCACTGACTTACAACAAGTTTTATTTGCTTGAACCGCACAATATATACTTGGGCAGTATCTGACAAAAAAAGAGAAAAATACAAATCAAACAAAACAGAATTCACCTAACAACCACGTAGTCATCTATACAACGCACCATGAACAACACGTGTGCTGACGTTCCGAAGGAAAGCTATTTCTTTTAGTGATAGCGCAATCGAAGGCCTGCTGACACATGCACTGCCCAGCCTTTCTATTTCTGACGCCTCATAAATTTCACGTATCGTCTGGTCCCGATGACGCCTAATGACGGTACAAAGCTGAAAATCATGGACACAACCGCAGTCTCGGCAATGAATGCCGAGATGGCCCGAAACTGTAGAGGAGACGTTGTGAGCGTGCTCTTTCAGCCGCTCATTTAAACACCTGCCTGTTTGGCCGATGTACCACTTGCCGCAGGACAGGGGTAGAGAGTACACCACCCCTTCAATGCAGTGTTTCTGAGGGTTGTGACATTCTTTGTAACCATAGAGCAGGCTTGAACAGGGTTCCTGTAAAGAAGGTAAAATCTTTCCTGATTGATAAGTCATTGTCCTTGGTAGCAGCAGATAAGGAGGAAGGTTTTGTTATTATTCCGAATGAAATCTATAAGAAAAAAAGCAGGTGAAGCGCTTTTGTCTGTTTTTCAGCCCCAAGCTAATGTGTCGCTTCCGAAGGTTAAAACCTATGCAAAAAGTCTCTGTAAAAGATTGAATCTTGATGGTTTGGCAAAAAAGATGGATGGCGAGAAAAACCTTAGCATGGAAATTTTCTTTAACGCGAAAACACACAAAGTTAACTTTCCTTTCCGTGTTATAGTATCAGAGGCCAACTCGTGGCAAAAAATACTGGCACAATTTCTTCAGGGTAAACTGATGTTATTAAGCATAGACGATCCATTCCTAGCTAGAAGTTCCGATGATGTGATTTCCGTGCTGAATGATAACAAATTTTATGGCTACCAGGCAGGGTAAACTGATGTTATTAAGCATAGACGATCCATTCCTAGCTAGAAGTTCCGATGATGTGATTTCCGTGCTGAATGATAACAAATTTTATGGCTACCAGGCATGCTCAATAGATATTAAAGATCTGTACTACTCATTGCCACACACTGAGCTTCTAGCTTGCATTCGCGGGTGCATTGACAGTTTTGGCGTTGTGAATTATCAGAATGCAGTAGGCATATCTGTTGAAGGTTTTATGGAACTGGTAGAGTATTACCTGAGGTCGACATTTGCAGAGTGGGACGATCATATTTACTTGCAACGTCAAGGGGTGTGCATAGGATCATGCCTTGCGCCCATTTTGAGTGATTTATTTTTAGCCAGCCGTGATCGTGCCATTCAGAATTGCTTGGGATCCACATCTGTTAAGAGAGTATTCCGCTATGTTGACGATTTCCTTGTGTTGTTTCAAGCTGGAACCTCATCGGACGGTTCGGCTTTGACTAGTATTTTAGAAATTTTCAGTAAGTGCCTTTCTCCGCTTGTTATAACACATGAAGTTCCGGACAGAGGAGCCATCAGGTTCCTAGACTTGATGTTAACATTGAGTCCTTCCCACGTGTGTTGGGCCTATGAGCCACGCACAAACAAGCCTATCCTCCCTTTTGGTTCAGCACATTCGAAAGTGGTGAAACGCGCTATTGCTAAGACTAGCTACACAAACACTCTGCGAAAGTCCTGCTATCACACAATTCAGTCCAGCTTTAATCAGCAAACTAAACGCCTTACAGAAGCTGGTTTCCCGATGTACGTTTTGACCGTCGTTGCTGAGTGTCTACTCCGAGAAATCACAACGAGCCCAGAAAATAATGCTCCAACCCGTACAAAGGATAAGGGACGGGAGAAACGAAACTTCGTCGTTATTCCCTATATCCACGGCGTCACCGACAATCTCAAAAAAGTGGCCAGCAGGTGCGACGTAGACCTGGTTTTTTCTGCCCCAGAAAAACTGGCTAGGTTGTGCAGGGCTGTGAATCCTGGTTCGAGGGGTGAGCGAGGCTGCGAAATCAAGCATCGGAAGAAGTACGTTCCATGCATTGAAGGGGTGGTGTACTCTCTACCCCTGTCCTGCGGCAAATGGTACATCGGCCAAACAGGCAGGTGTTTAAATGAGCGGCTGAAAGAGCACGCTCACAACGTCTCCTCTACAGTTTCAGGCCATCTCGGCATTCATTGCCGAGACTGCGGTTGTGTCCCTGATTTTCAGCTTTGTACCGTCATTAGGCGTCATCGGGACCAGACGATACGTGAAATTTATGAGGCGTCAGAAATAGAAAGGCTGGGCAGTGCATGTGTCAGCAGGCCTTCGATTGCGCTATCACTAAAAGAAATAGATTTCCTTCGGAATGTTAGCACACGTGTTGTTCATGGTGCGTTGTATAGATGACTACGCGGTTGTTATGTGAATTCTGTTTTGTTTGTTTTGTATTTTTCTCTTTTTTTTGTCAGATACTGCCCAAGTATTTATTGTGCTGTTCTAGCAAATAAACATTGTTGTAAGGCAGTGCCGCTGTCTGTCTCCTTCTTTTCTCTTGTCCCTCGTTATTGGCGCTGTTTTTTAAGTGAATAAAATAAATTATTTCACTACACCTTAAACAGTCTTAGAAAAAAATGTACGCATTGTTTAGTACATTGCTATAGAGTTCATTGTCAGCAATGCATCCGCAACTGTCACAAGACAGGACCTGCTACCACAACTGATCTTGCGCAACAGTTTACGTAATACATTTATTTGCGTTGGTGCTGGCTAGTGATCATTGGCAGTACATTTGTCAGCGTTTGTATGCTATATTGAAATCACCAACTTTGATAATTGGAACAATTTTTCTTTTGTTTAGGCCACGCAAAATGTCTTGTGAAGTTTTGACTGTCAATTTTCGCTGTTCTTGGCTTCATATAAAATGCAAATCAAGTGGAGCGCATACCCGCACACTACGGGTCATGGTATGAGGGTATGCGCTGCACGTTATTGGTGGAAATGATTTCATCACGTACGCGACTGGCATGCCACGTTATTCTTATTATAGCCTTTTAATTGCTCTCTTCATGCACTCACTTTCTGCTACTGCGAATTTTGTCCCAAAAAAACTGTGAAAATGCGTTGGGTTCCGCAAAAATTGCTTGTGACCTCAAACGTCGTGTGAAAAGCCTTTGCCATTGTCAATGCGTACGTCCCTGCATCTTGTGCGTTTAACGTATTTTTCAGATGAACGACGTGATGCGAGAGTACCACCTCAATGGCTTGGATATCGGCTTTGCTGCGTTCCACTTGGAGCACGAGGACTACCTCGGCGAATGCGGGGACAGCTTTGCCAGGCTCCGAATGATGTCCAAGTGTCTACGAAATTTCGTCTAAGAATACCTCTATGTCGATATAGTTCGATAACAAAAGCAGGCGATTATGGTTTTCCATAGTTTTGCAAATCCGTAGATAACCTCGTAGTACTCGCCACCCGATTAAGAGTGAGTTAATGCAGGAATACACTCCTGCTATCTAGTATACGCACACCAGCTCCACAAGGGCGACTGACTGCTCGAGACATGTAAATAGTGATTCGGATAAACGAGTATTGTCTATATTGCTGCGAAGTTGATAGCACATTATTTTTACGTTAAAATTAGGTGGACTGCCTCCCGCACGAAAAAGTGTTCCTGATTGTGGCGCAAACAAGAAGATCATTCATCATTTCGGTGGCTACGAGAATGTTTTTACCCATAAAAAGGCATTATAATAATAAATTTATGTTCAAAGTCGACAAAAAGTAACGGCTAATGTAACCCAACAGCGCTGTGGTAAATCTACTTGTAGAGCAAGAAATACCGGAAGTATAGTTATTTCGCTTAAAAAACAGACATGTACAACTTGGAATTGTATTTTACGCACTTGAGGCATCTTTAGGTCGCGCCAGAGACTAATTCTTGCTTTTTTTTTCACTTCTTCAAAAAGGCACTCAGTGGCACGGTTGGGCGATAATGATGAATCAACATTTATGGGGCCCAACATTGTTGGTAGCGCGCGCACGCCCCAGACGGGATGGTTCCCTAGTTGCGAAACCCGTACGTATCCAGAAGCTTCTGGTCCCTGTCCGTCAGTGCACGCTGAGTCGGTAGGGCGGGGCTGGATAACAAGGTCTCCCATCACTCAAGCGGTTAAGGATTCGGAGTGTCGGGAGGAAGGGACGGTGGGGAGTTCTTAGGTTCTGTGCACTCTGCCAAGATGTGCGGCAGGGTGCCACTTTCTATTTTACAAAATGGACAGAGCATGTCGTGTTCCGCAGAGTACATGCGGTTCAGCAGTACGGGATGCGCAAGCGATCCCACCGGTGCTCGACGCAATATCGTCTGTTGTTTCCTGGTCAGGTCGGGTGCGGTTCTCGTGGTCTGCACCTTCCCTCTCGGTACATCGGGGTAATGTCCCGAAAGCTGGTAATCAGGTGTGGTAGCTCTTCTGGCTCATGCTCGACCCAGATTGACATTTCTAGGCTATGATAGTCGGCAATGGTGTTGCCTGCTACCTGCGAGTGAGCCGGGACCCACACGAGCTCCACGGCTTTTCCCGGAGGCTTGCACTTGGATAGAATGGCTCGTGCCGTGGATGAGGTTACCCCCCAGCGGAAGCTTCTATAGGCTGTATTTGAGTCCGTGTCCACGCTCGGCGGTGTGTTCGCTTATGCCGGCCTGCAAACGGCGGAGCAACGCGGACACGGCGTTCCCCGCCGCGCATAAAAACAATAAAAAAGTAACAAAGTGACTTACTGGGCTACTTGGTTGTGCATACTTGAGGTTAACAGCACAAAAAAAACACGACGGGTAGAAAAAAGACGGGACAAACGCTGACCGCCTACTGAAATTTTATTGTCAACAAGGCTATTATTACACCCGAGTTTTTGGGGTGCCACGGTCGGCGTAGCAGGCTCAATGATTGTTGATGTTGGTCCGTATCTTTGCGTTTGTCATTTTCTCACTGTTTTTTTTCTATTCGCTCAGGTATATTATTAGCCTTCTTGTCAATAAAATTTCAGTTGGAAGTCAGCGCTTGTACCGTCGTTTTTCTGTCCACCGTGTTTTTTTCACGCTGTTAACCTCATAAGAAAAGGTGTGTGTGTGTGTGCCTTAAACGACCACTAACGTGCTTGTGTTGTTATTAAACAAAAATTTGTGGTGCCTGCGAAAACCACAGGTGGTTGTGTTTTTTTCCTTTCACCAGCAGTAAAATTGTCATCGACTACCCCGACCGAGGTTGTGGGCATTAATCCCACCAATGAAAGCAGACTAAACGCAGATGGAAAAAATTCTGTTTTACAGCGAAGGCTGTTATGACATCACAACTGGGGTCACGCGCGGTGGCGTAAATGTCCGCCGCCACCGCCGGGTTCTGTAACCACTTCGCGCGAAATATAGTACCAAGGACATTTTGAGACTCGAACGCAGGTCCGCTGCGTGCAGCTCAGTTTTCTACCACTGAACCATGAAGGGGCTTCGGACAAGTTCACAAACTTGCCTTACGCAGGCTTGATGTCGGGAAAGGAATCGCGTTAATATGAGTAATAAAGCTTTATAAAACAGAAAAAGAACAACCTGTCGTCACAACATGCGAATAGCGTAACGAGTGGGTCGTCCATTGCTCCAACCTATTACAAAAGCTTTTTAATCATCTATTTAATGTGGCGGATATCTACTTCAGGCATAGGCCAAAAGCGGCGCCCCTACGGGTTTGACGAGAGTAGGTGGCTGCTCCGGGACGTCCGAGTAGGCTAGAGTCTTCATTTATTTCCCCTACCTCTTCCCCCTATACGCCTAATCAAAAATAAAGTTGTTTCACTCACTCACTCACTTCAGGCATAATTCCTCATAGTCGTTAGCCACTGCAAAAACAGTTGCCACAAAATTTCTTGCATGTGTTTAACGGATACCATACTTCTCAGAATTGCAGAGTGTGCAGTGGAACTTGGAGGCAGGGTAGTTAGACAAGACACTAGCAAGCTTTCCAAGGAAACAAAGAATCTCATTAAGAAGCGTCAAATCATGAAAGTCTCAAGTACAACAGACAAAATAGAACTGGCAGAGCTTTAGAAGTTGATTATTAGGCGTAAGATATGCGATGTAAGAAGGTATAACATGGAGAGAATTGAACACGCTCTGAAAAACGGAGGAAGCGTCAAAGCAGTGAAGAGGAAACTTGGGGTGGGCAAAAATCGGGTGTATGCACTAAGGGACAAAAAAAAGGTGAAATAACTACTAATATGTATAGGATAGTTAAAACGGTAGAGGACTTTTACAGAGATCTGTACAGTCGCCAGGACAACCACGACCTTAATACTATAAGAACTAGCAGTAACCCAAACGACACCCCACCAGTAATGATAGAAGAAGTTGGAAAAGCTTTGGAGAGCATGCAAAGAGGCAAAGCTGCTGGAGAGGATCAGGTAAGATCAGATCTGGTGAAAGATGGAGGAAAATTGTGTTAGAAAAACTAGCCAGCCTGTTTACGAGGTCTCTCCGGACGGGAAGAGTACCAGAGTCTTGGAAGAATGCTAACATCAGCTTAATACATAAGAAAGGAGATGACAAGGACGTGAAGAACTACTCGCCGATCAGCTTGCTCTCTGTAGTACACAAGCTATTTGCAAAGGTAATTGCTAACAGAGTAAAGAAAACATTAGAATTCAATCAACCAAAGGAACAAGCAAGATTTCGAACAGGCTACTCAACAATCGACCACATTTGTACTATCAATCAGGTAATTTAGAAATGCTCAGAATATAACCAACCACTATACATAGTCTTCATAGATTACGAGAAGGCGTTTGATTCAGTAGAAATATCAGCCGTCATGCAGACACTGCGGAATCAGGGCGTCAATAAAATATGTATAAACATCCTGGAAGAAATCTACAGGGGATCAACTGCTACCATAGTGCTTCATAAAGAGAGCAATAGAATACCGATCAAGAAGGGTGTAAGGCAGGGGACACAATCTCCCCAATGCTATTTACCGCATGCTTACAGGAGGTTTTCAGAAACCTAGAATAGGAACAGTTAGGGATCAGAGTTAATGGAGAGTACCTTAGTAACCTGCGCTTCGCCGATGACATTGCATTGCTGAGTAACTCAGGGGACGAATTGCAACTCATGATTACGGAGTTAGACAAGGAGAGCAGAAAGGTGGGTCTTAAAATTATTCTGCAGAAAACGAAAGCAATGTACAACAACCTCGGAAGAGAGCAGCGCTTCGAGATAGGTAATAGTGCACTTCAAGTTGTGAAAGACTATGTCCACTTAGGGCAGGTAATAACCACGGAGCCGAACCACGAGATTGAAGTAACTAGAAGAATAAGAATGGGGTGAAGTACATTTGGCAAGCACTCTCAAATTAGGACAGGTAGATTGCCACTATCTCTTAAGAGGAAAATATATAACAGCTGTATCTTGTCGTTACTTAGTTACGGAGCAGAAACCTGGAGACTTACGAAGATGGTTCAGCTTAAATTGAGGACGATGCAGCGAGCAATGGAAAGAAAAATGGTAGGTGTAAATTTAAGAGACAAAAATAGAGCAGAGTGCATTAGGAAACAAAGGGGAGTTAAGGATATCATAGTTGAAATCAAGAAGAGAAAATGGACATGGGCGGGGCATGTAGCGCGTAGACAGGATAACCGCTGGTCATTAAGGGTAACTAACTGGATTCCCAGAGAAGGCAAGCGAGTTAGGGGGAGACAGAAGGTTAGGTGGGCAGAGGAGATTAAGAAGTTTGCGGGTATAAATTGGCAGCAGCAAGCACAGGACCGGGTTAACTGGCGGAACATGGGAGAGGCCTTTGTCCTGCAGTGGACGTAGTCTGGCTGATGATGATGATGAGACTTCTCAGAAGAATTACGAAGGATATCACAGCCAATTCCAGCCTATGTACCCAGAAATCGATATTAGTAATGCCGCAGTGGGTATCAAGAAAGTGTGCCTGCAGCAGTTATAAAATTGGTGTTTAGATGAGGCTCTGAATGTCCGCTTTTCTAGTTTTCGCCGCGACTGTGCTGCGACTTTTGCGCAGGCCTGGCGTTCTTAAATATTTCTACATACTTTCCACAGAAACTGCTGCAAGATTAGACACTTCAAATGGTACGCTTTAAATGCGAAGCACTTCTTAGTGAATTTCGGCGACTTTGATCATATCTATCTATCTATCTATCTATCTATCTATCTATCTATCTATCTATCTATCTGTCTGTCTGTCTGTCTGTCTGTCTGTCTGTCTGTCTGTCTGTCTGTCCGTCCGTCCGTTTGTCCATCCGTCCGTCCGTCCATCCATCCGACCGCCCGCCCGTCCATTCGTCCGTTCATCCATACATACATACATACATCAACCCACCCACCAACCCACCTACCTACCTACCTACCTACCTACCTACCTACCTACCTACCTACCAACAAACCAACCAACCAACCAACCAACCAACCTACCTACCTACCTACCTACCTACCTATGACATTTGGCTCTCCTGGCCGTTCCGATAATCGGATCTACACCGAAATCGGTGTGGCATAACATGACTGCATGACGAGCATAAGTGGCTAGTCATAACGTAAGAAATTGTGAATTCTATGTCATGCATGTCATGCTTTACATATTGTGATCATGCTGCTCTTTCGGTGGTTTCGTTCACATGACATATTGCAAAACTGCTATGGTAAGACATGACTGCATGGCGAACAGATATGACAGGCCCTAGCATGATAATCATGACATTCGTGTCATGTAAACAACACTACATAGTACGCTTATAGTGGACTTGTGGCCGTTTCGCTAGGTTTGCGTATACCATATTTGATGATACGTGAGGTGAATGGATGTAAAAAGTATATAATTGGTGCAAACACGATAATCAGGACATTTGTGTCATGTAAGAACAAGACTGCATACCACGCTTATGATGCGGTCACGGCCGTTTCGCTAGCTTCACCTATGCCCAATTCGGTATTAAGTGACGTGAATTGATGACGATGGTATCTGACTGGTGCAAACATAATAATCATGACATTCGTGTATTGTAAGAACATGACTACATACCCCGCTCATGATGTGCTCGCGGACGTTTCGCTAGCTTCACTTAGCGTGACGTGAATAAACGACAAAAGGTAAAGGACACGTCCAAATATGATAATCATTATATGCGTGCCATGTAAAACAAGACTACACGCTACGCTCATAGCACGCACTAATGCGATACTTTCAGCCATCTTTAATTTTTAATGTTAGTTATTTAGATGAACTTTTTTTCGGAAATGTAAGTAACGTAATTATATTACTTTTAGGACTAGTTATGCTATCTCTGTCTAGAGCACCAGAGCTCAGCGTTTGTGGACAAGAGAATAGCAGAAGAAAATAACAGAAGACTTGGAAAGAAGGAGGCGGAGGTGTAGAGCAGCGTTTCTGTCCCGGGTGAGGGCGGGGGGGAGGCCTCTACAGATGGTTATCTAGCCCGTGGTGTCCACAAAGTGGAACAGAGCTGCCTTAACGATCGGCTGTATTGAAGCGCACGGAAGCACCGGTTCCTCCTCGGTTGCCGCTGGTAATCCCTGGCGCTAATTTTGGCGACCACGCTTGATGGTCGTTTGTTAATTTGGTGCGGGAAAATGGCACAGAAGATGTGGCCACTTTTTTATCTACCACTTTTGTGTGTGAAGCCGGAGATGTCGGCAGCTTCTTGTTATGTCGGCAGCTCCTTGTAACCGTCCAGATGCAGTTTACAAGTCGCGGAGACCATTCTTTCCTGAAACGTCCGTGGTCGGACAGCAGTGTTGGTAGTTTCCTTCGGGCCACTCGAGCGTCATGGTAAAAACTGACCAGTAGTCGCTGTAGAAAGTGTTTCGAGTATATGACAGTGTTACATGGCGATGAGTAGCTTTGTATTCAGAAAAGGAGGATAACGGGTGTAAACGATGGCTGACATTAAAAAACTAAAGTTAGGAAACAAAGGCAGAACAGTTTTTCAGCTCAAGTATCCAACGGTGGATCCAGCCACTAATTTTAGGGGGGAGGGAGGTTGCCTGAAGTGACACCGGAAAGGAGGCGGGGTCCTGAGCTTTTTTTTTGTTTTTAGTAGCACGAAAACACCATCATAGGATAAACACAATCTGTGCTCACAGTGGTCCCACTAATGTGTCCAAATAGGTGATAGGAGGTGAACGACAAGCAATCAAGAGAGACGGGGGGGGGGGGGAGTTGCCGACACATGCTCTGAGGGAAGCGATCGCCCCTACCACCCCCCTTCTGGATCCGCCACTGCAAGAATCTCATCAAAAACGCAAAAAATAACACTTTCTGGCGGGTTGCCTAAATTAATAATTAGTAAATATTCGCAGTATAAAATTTTAACTTGGGACGTTTTCTCGGGCCTCCTATCATATATGTTTACCGATAAGCTTTTACATATTTATTCCGGTGTACCTTACTGTGCAAGATTGCTGTAACAGCGGCTCAAAACCATGCCAGCCTGCACATACATATTCAAGTATCTTTGGAGGTTCTCTGATGACCACGAAGTCGCGAGTTCAATCCCATCGCAGTGGACACGTTTTTACTTCATGGGGGCAGCAGAGGGCAAAACGTTCCATGCACCACGCATTCGGTGTACTTTAAAAAACCCAGGTTTTAAAAATTATTCCGAGCTCTAAACTTCAGCGCTTCTCATAATTCATGGTAAGGTTTCGAGACACAAATCCTATACCATGAAATATCTTGAGCCATTTAAGTACACATCGTGACGGCACTATGATGATGATGGAAAATGATTAACTCTGCTATGTGGACATGAAGTAAGCCCATAAGCTGCCTCAGTCATAAATGCTCTTCACCACATAGTTTGGCGTCAGACGGAATGCGACTGCTCGATCATAGAAATATCGTTGAAATAAAAGACGGAGGTAAGATGACGAGATGAAATCGAAAGTAATTATTTAAGCAAAGCACTCTTTACTATACAAACTTCACGTTTATAATGCTTTCTTCATAACTAATAATAATAATGATGATGATAATAATGATAATTCTTTTATTTTCATCAACGATGGAGGAGATTGCGGATAAAAGTTGCTTGAGACACATCAACTTGACAGAAGGCCCGCAGCCACCTCTACAATGCAGACGCGACAGCACACATGATGACACAGAAACAAAGAAATATTGCTGTTAATTCATACATAAACAGCTACATCAGCATCACTCTTCTTTGCTATTCGAGCCTAAATTAAGGAAGTGGTCACGCAGTGTTGGTGCAGAAGTAAATGATATTTCAATGTTTGATTAATGACATGAGTTCAAAGGGTTGGTAATGTGTGAGATATTCGCTGCATAGGAGTAATTTGTCCGTGCAGTGACCACCATCCACTGTTCTGTGGGACGAGTGCTATAGAATGTGTGTTTTTGCTAGATTAGATAGCGCATAAAAACTTTAATGTATTTTATTTTTATTTTCTTTCATTTTACGTTTTTGTTTTATTTTTATATTGAATTGTGAGCCAGAGCAACGCAAGTTTTGTTACATACTGGAGAGAACATCAGTGATACAGCTCCCCGTAAAATGTTTTACATTGAAAAGTAATAAAGAGACTTGTAGATAGAGCTTCTCACATGCCTCATGAATGCGTGTGGCTCTTCATGTACGGATTTGCATTTCGGTATGAAATTGTTCATAATGACTTCTTTGCAGTCCTGCATACCATGTACTCGGCTCTACTGCATGGAGCTAGTTAGCTCAAAAGAATGAGAACCTCTGCCTCTTGTGAAGTCCACGTTTCTGATAAAACTAGTCCTATCCCGGCCGTACCTTCTCTTCACTAGAACGAATGATGAATGCTAAAACATGCACCGCGGACTCGTAACAATGTCTACACAAGAACGCAAAAAAAAAATTCAACGTCAGCAGTAGCGCTTACCGGATGTGGCACTCTGAGTGAGAATATTTTATAGTTTTGTTTTTTATCGTCAAAGTGCATCTTTGTCGAAACTTGATATGCAAGACGGCCTCGGGAGCGTGTGCCAGCAGACTGACCCTTTGTACTCGCCAAAGAAACTACAGAAAGCTGTTGAGTACCGTGCTGATAGAAGGCAGCTGGTTATGCACCAACCTCTTATTCGAAATGTATTATATGACGCTTCCGGATGTTTATCAGAATTTCATGCCTCAGAACATCTTCATAGGTGCCATTCTCAAACCATTTTTTATGTAAGCCGGCCTACCGTTTTCATATATATAGTTTACATGAGGTCAGCTACTTGACTTGTATTGAAGCATGACAGCCGGACGTTCAGGTGAGGTTCCTTTGAAACTTTCTCCTTTTGTACCGAATTTCCCACAAACCTGTATCTAACTGTATTTCGTTAACAACGCCTCGTTCGGAATTCGCACTAGGTTCAGTTAAAGTATTATAGCTTGTTCAATTTGCACCTGCACGACGTGCATACCAAAAGGGCCACATTGATTTCTTTCATTTTCCTTCCTTGCATTGACGAACTACTTGGAACCCCGTACTCGCAAATATGCCGAGTAAAAGGCGCCGGTCGTAGATAAGAGGAGGCGCGCGTCGTGTATATACGTAATCGGGTGAAGAGCACAGAAACGTGAGAGATTGTGGGCCACAAAACGACTTTCCCGGCTCTCGGTCACCCCGGTAACCGATGTACACCAGATAAGGCGACAGATAAGCGCATTGTTGCGCTGGCAGCCCAGCGAGAAGAGCACACCGCGGATATACACAGCGGCTAACAAGGGGCCCGCACCAGCATGTGGTACACTTGGTCTTCAAATGGCACCTACGTGCCCGTCCTATCGCCCCAATTTTAACTGCGCACGTGCCGCATAGGTATAAAATGCATCACCTATGAATGCGAAAGTGGCAATCGCAGTCGTGGTTTTCGCCGCGCTGTGCGCCCCTCGGGGAAATGGCGTTGTTGCGTTTGGGGAACGGGCACCTCGCCTGGAGGGCAACGGATACACGGACATTATTGTGCGCCTGCCCCACGGCCTGAACTACAGCGATCCTGGAGAGTTCTTCGGACAGCTGGAGGTAAGCGGATCCTCCCAATGTGCGGTTTCATTCCTGCACACATCCACTTATTGAATGCGAAGCATTTCTTATCAAACTTCGACGACCTTGCCCGTATCTATCTATCTATCTATCTATCTATCTATCTATCTATCTATCTATCTATCTATCTATCTATCTATTTGCCTACTACATTTAGCTCTCTAGGCCGTTTCAACAATGGGATCTATACCAAAATTGGCATTGCATAACAATACTGTACGGCGGTCATAAGTGACTAGTTATAACATGGAAATCATGACACGTATGTCATCAATGTCATGATTCGCATGTCATGGTCTTGCTGCTCATGCGGTGGTTTTGTTCACATGATATGTTGCAAAACTGGTATGGAAGCATTCGCATGACTGCATGGGGAACATAAGGGACAGGCCCTAACTTGAAAATCATGACATGTATGATATGTAAGTCATGACTGCACGATAGGCGCACGGCGCGCTCGCAGTAGTGGGGAGGGATTTTAAATGAAAAGAAGATAAAAGTGAGCCCCGTACCTGTCTCGCAGGGGGGGGGGCGCACACCTCAACTGTAGCTCACGAGGGTGGGGGTAAGGAGAGATTAAAAGGATAGGATTTAAATGTACATAGATAGAGGCAGCAGAAGGAGAGAGTGAGGCAGAGGGACAGCCACATACGGAAGTATGGAGAAGATAGGAAAGATGGACATGGTCGCAGGAGTCCGAGGATGGGGCACTACTCGGCGAGAGCTCATGTCGTCAGGAGATGGCGTAAGGCGAGCCAGTCAGCCAGAGCTGCGCTGTCGTCGGAGATCGCGGGGGCACAGCCAGTCGGATCGAAATCCAGCGATTCGCTAGCTTCCCATATACCAAATTTGTTATTGCGAGACGTGCATGGATGACGAATGTATATAACTGGTGCCAAAAATCATAATCATAACATGCGTGACATGTAAAACATACATGCTATTGATAGCGCGCTTGTGGCCGTTTCGCTGGCTTCACATATACTGAGTTTGCTGTTACGTAACGTGAATAGATGACGAAAGTACATGACCGGTGAAAACATGGTAATCATGACGTGCGTGTGATGTAAGAACATGACTACATACCACTATCTTGATGCGCTCGCGGCCGTTTCGCTAACTTCACATATATCGAATATGGTATCACGTAACGTGAATGGACGATGAAGGTAAATGGCACCTCCAAACATGATAATCATGATATGCGCGTCATGTAAAACATGACTACATGCTACACTCATAGCACGCTCGCGGCCGCTTTGCTACCTTCAGATGTACTAAATTTTCTATAACGTGACGTGAATGGACATTCATACATGCGTGCCATGTAGAACATGACTACGTGCTACGCTCATAGCGCGCTCGCAAACGTTTCTCTAGCTTCACATATCCAAAATTTGGTATGGATGACGAAGGTATATGGCTGGTGCAAACGTGATAACCATGATATGCGTTCATGTAAGAATATGACTACATGCCAGACTTATGGTGCACTCGCGGCTGTTTTTCGCTAACTTAACATTAACGAAATTTGGTATAGGTAACGTGCATGGACGACGAAGGTAAATAACACGCCCAAAAATGATAATCATGATATATGCGTGCCTTGTAAAACATGACATGCTACGCTCATAGTGCACTCGCGGCTGTTTCAGTAGCTTCACATAAACCAAATTTGGTATGCATGACGAAGGTATATGACTGGCGCAAACATAATCATCATGGCATGCGTTTCTTGAGAGGACATGACTACAAACCACACTCATGATGACTCATGATGCGCTCGCGGTCATTTCGCTAGCTTCACATATACCAAATTTGGTATCACGTGACGTGAATAGACGACGAAGATAGATGACACGACCAAACACGATAAACATGACATGCGTGTCATGTAAAACCTGACTACATGCTACGCTCACAGCGTGCTCGCGACCGTTTCGCTAGCTTCACGTTTACCAAATGTGGTATTACGAGACGTGAATGGACCACGAACACAAATTCCAGGCGCAAACATTAATCATGACATGGAAGTAATGTACGGCAGAATTAACGTGTGGTTCATAACATTGAGCTAATATTAAATTACATATATACATTCCTAATTTGTGATTCCCATATGATCGATTCCCACTGTACGAAGGATCCGCCACTTTTTGTCTGTTCTGTGGCTGCACGTGCCCACCTCCTCTTTCTGCACCTGCAGATATACTTGTACCACTATTACAACTACTTCTAATAATAATAATAATAATAATAATAATAATAATAATAGGTGTGCAGCTATTACATGGTCATCAGGCTAACGTTCGCGCATGTATACAATACCTTCATTCGGTAAATACCCATGCCACGAAGAACGTTTCTACACAAGTGGTTCGCTGGCCAGGCGCATTTGTTCATTTCACGCAAGGCTTGCGCCGAAGCTTTCTGTTTATTTTGATTTGGGAGAGTTTTGTACAATCAGCATTGGGACTTCGAATTTTTATGAAATGGCATAACAAAAAGCGAGATCATGCCTTGTACTTTAGGTCAAGTTAGCAAACCGAAGAGCAAGATGCTTATAAAATTTCAAAAATCTATGAGAATAATGTATATGTTAGCCTGCTAAACTGGCCTATTCCACTTGATTTTCTGAATGCTCCTATCGTTTCATGGAACTCACATACAGAAATACACTAACTAATACAGATACTTATTCATAGGCCGTCACGTATGTTCAATTATTTATCCATTAGATCTCTTGTACTGCGACTATAGATATCACTAAGAACTCAAAACGATACTTTCCACCCGACCATGCTGTTACCCTGCGAGAGTTCCCGTTCGACATGATTGAGGTATTTGTGTCTTCAAGAAGTTTTTGCATGGAATGTCCAATTAAAATCACCCAAATCGACAGCAATTGTTTATACCACCATATACCTTTGGCCTATTCTCTACATTCTGTTCACATCTTGTGCAAACTACGCCACATTGATATTAGGAGCATGCGTGTATCCCCCCCACACACACAAAGTAATATAACATTAAAGTGGCTCTAAAACAATTTTTAGAGTATTCATGAAATTTATTCACTGAAGGAGCTTATTGGCTCACAAATTCAACGCCGCAATATTTTTAAGAAACCATCCAGTACGAGCGGAGTTGCAAAGATTTGTCGCACGCTGCAATCGCATTCTCTCTTCTCTCGTCCTGACAAAAGCACTGGACGCTAAGCAGGGAGAGATGGCAGGGCTAACAAAATACGTCACGGGCACCTCGTGACCTTGAGCACTTTTTTCTTTTTTTTGAGTACGCGGATTTTTTTAAAACTATCGCGCGCGCACGCGTGGACAAGTGACGACCTCCCACGGCCTTCTCTGTAACGACCGAGAGCGTCATGTTCAAATCAGCCAATGGCTGATAGATGGCCATTCTACGAGTAATTTTTCAGCGTTTTCCGTCATTTGTCGAAGGAAGATAAAAAAATCTTTAGCTGACTCTGATAATTTATTGTGAATTCCAGGCCAAATGCTGCGCTATACTATTTGACTCGCGTGTTCTCGGGAACCTCTACTACCGATCGGCAGCGTTTTGTGACCATGGTCGGAAAGTGTTGAAGGACCCCTTCAAGTTTTGCGTATTTACTAACTGTTAAAGCTGCGTCCAAGCAGTGCCAGGGAAAAAAATACCAGTGGAAAGAGACTTAGAGAATGGTGACAAAACACTGAGAACGACTTCAAAAATTGAAGAGATAACATAAACATTCAGTATTGTTTTGACCCCAGAAGCACGCATTAAAAAATGAGTAGACATATTGCTTACACAACAAAACAACTTTTCAACCAAGAGCGCACGACGATTGGCGTCTACGGAAGACAACAAACAAGTCAACCGAGGTGCTCATAACAGCTGACGCTAGTTCATTGTGATGGCACTACTTGTTTTTCCAGCGTAGTGCATTCCTGCGCATTGTCACATACAAAAATGATACAAACTTCCGGCGAGTGCATGCAATGTCCACACTTACTTGACACCCATGAGAGGCGTGTCCGTTAACACCTTATACTGCCTAATAAGCAAAAAAGGAGCACCATCATAATGTGATAATCATGCTTGCTTCATGTTCGCTCTTCGTTGAGGGGTAAACATACACGTCATTCACGGGTATCCGATAAATAAACACTTGAAAGTAGCACGCCCCACTTCGGTGGTCTAGTGGCTAAGGTACTCGGCCGCTGACCCGCGCAGGTCACGGGTTCGAATTCCGGCTGTGGTAGCTGCATTTCCGATGGAGGCGGAAACGTTGTAGGCCCATGTGCTCAGATTTGGGTGCACGTTAGAGAACCCCAGGTGGTCGAAATTTTCGGAGCCCTCCACTACGGCGTCTCTCATAATCATATGGTGGTTTTGGGACGTTGACCCCCACATATCATCATCATCTTTGAAAGTAGCGCTCTCCAGCCGTTCACGGGTACTACGCGGGTTGCCCTGACTCTTGCGTTTACGTAAGTGTGCTCGACGGATCTCAGGTATAGCGAACATGACGTAGAACACACTAAGCTAGCAGAAACTAAAATGTTCAGGGAACGTCACGTGTGTCAACAATATATGGAAGACATTGCTGCACACCCCGCTGCCTCGTTTCACAGAATACTGCGAAAGGCAACCAGCATGCACCGCTTATTCTTATGAAGAGATAGTTACTGTATCGCAATATCGCTAACGTTCCGCTATTTATCTTCACACTCCCAGGAAGCCGCTTGACAAGCCTGTCTCGGGTGCGTAAAGTGCGCGCCTCATCCTTCTTTTCTATACTTGCACAGCCACAGTATACTGCATACGGTGAGCAAGCAATATGCTCCGTGCATCAACCCTGCTCCTTCAAATGCATTCTACGCTCAGCGCGACAACTTTTCTTGGCACTCAAGGGAAAGCTACGGAGCCAAATCGCGTGCATCCTACCGCCAGTGAAGGTAGTTTGACAGTAACGCCCGTATTTTTAACGTGAAGTATAAATGTTCTTCCTTTATTTTCTACGTTGAGCTATTTGAGACATGAAGCAGCTCACACCTGTCAGATATTCATATTTATTTTATTTATCTGTTGTGACTTCGTGTTTTTCAATGCCTGAAAAATTTCCCCTTTTTACCTGCACCGCAAACGCTAAGCGGCGTCTGCGTCTATATACATGAAACGCTCATGGTGCGCCCCCATCACTTTCCACGGCATTACGAGACGCGTGCCAAAATGGACTACTTCGCGTCGTGCTACATGTGCAGAAGCTCCACCTCCATAGCTTTCCTTTCAGTACCCAGAAAATTTGTCGTCGAGTATAGTACAACCGAAAATATTACGAATATTTTGATCTCACTAGTAGGTGCTCCCCGTGTTGAATGCGATGAAGCTTTATAGATAATTGAACCATGAGCAAATCAGTAAAATATCTGTACTCTCTTGCTCGAGTGACAACAGTAAGCCAATATCTTCCAGGCAGCCACAGAACACTGAACGGTACCTCGATTGTTTCATAATATTCAGGGGACAGTAGAGTTCAGTCACTCCCGCACCGTCAAATTTATTGGAATGAGCTTTGAGCGACATGTGCGCTTACTGGTCGATGGCTCTATAATTGGCATCCCCGTCGTCTGCTCATGCAAATAAGCCCGCATACAGTATGTTCAGATGGTGGTGCTGGAACCGAAAATAAGCGCTAAATATGCAGTGATCTGAAGAAATCTCGACAGATACTGCTAGCGTGCTCAGCTGCGAGAGAAAAAAACGCACGGTGCGCTTTTTAGCGTGACTGTGTCGTGCAGTAATAACCACAATAAATGGTTACAACCTCAAGATAAATACAAGCTCCGCCCTATAAGAACTGCGGCTCGCCTGCCGTTTACCCATGCAACATAATTGTACTCGGTCATTTTTATTCTAACTGTAACTATATTTTAGCTTTATTGTAGTTACTACGCATATCAAGAACTAAAATATCGTTGTCTATAGATAAAATATCATGTTTGGCTGAATGTGATGGTGGAACCTCCGCTGAACTTTGGGAGGAAGTTAAACTTTTTGATCAAGAGGCAACGACGCCAACACGTGTCAGTCTACTGCCTGAATCACACGTAAGGTGAATGACGTCACAGAAATAATCAAATGAAATCGGAAGGGCATTTAAGAATTTTCTCTAGGACAGTTGTTTTTGAGGAGAGCCTGCATTCTTGGGCTTTAACCAACGGTAGTTTCTGTTGTATTGTGGTGACGTGTGATTCAGGCTTATATCGCCTTAACAACTCCCCTTCTATAAAATCTAGCTTCATGTAAACATAACGTCACGATAAGAAAAGAAGAGATTATATATTATGGTGGCATCTAGTGCCAACGTTGTCCAGTCCAACACTCACAGATCGACGTTAATGCTGAAATAAAATATATCACGCTTTTCACCGTTTATCAGCCCACTAAATATACCAACGTTCTCGTCTGATAAACCTGTGGCAGATCGTGAAATATCAAAAATTTCAGCCTAAAAAGGACGCTAATGGGCCGTACAAATGTAAGCTGACTGAAGGGGCTCAGCGGCTCATTCAAAGTAATGTTACAAATAATGTTAATGAATAAAATCATCGACAAACTTCTGCAAGTTACTGCACATGCAATCCCTACTTTTTATGGGTGCGTCTTTCTCTGCAAATCATTTTCTTATGTCTTGGATTATTCAGAGGCTGCTTCGCCGTGCATCAGGAAGGCTTCTCCAAGCATCCGACGGCCGATGGTACTTCAGAGGCATACGCGTAGTGGTGCCACCCAATATGGAGACTCCTCGTAACCTGTTGCTGCAAGACGCCACTTGGGAGCTTTTCAACGATGCCCACATCGTTCTCACCAAGCAAGGTAGCAAGTGCAAGGCTCGACAAAGTAGGGGCTGCGGCGAACGGGGCGACCTCGTAGTGCTACCTGTGAGTGCCCTCGACGCATCTGTGGACATTGGTGAGATACTACTTTAATGAACTCCGCACTTTGATGTTGCACCAGCAGCACTGTCACCAACATCGTTGCACACGATGTCAATTCTGATTAAACATGTGCACCCTTCCTATCAAAAACAGTAATTACATGGTAACAGTGAGCAACTAAATGCGTAGCTTTTTAGAGCCCGGCTTATCGTTCATCCAGTGTCATGTCGTCATGATCACGATGAAAATAAAATGCTCAACACAGGCTGAAAACAAGATATAAATTCACAAAACCCAAACAAAATAAATGAACACAAATTCGCCCCGTATTTGCATGTTACACTGCATATTTCGTCGAAAGATGATGGTCTTGCGTCTGGAGAGAGTGAACAAAACGTTTATTTGATGTTCTGCGCAAGAAAATCAGTGAATGGTATTCTGAAGGCGCTGCGTTAGAGTGTCTCGAGCGTGCAGCGGAGGCGAACGAGCGCATCAAGTCACGTCACACATGAGACATAAGCGCTATCTGGCAGTTAACTTGGAACACGAAGCGCGCGCGCCCTGCGTGCCCGTCTCGGAGGTGATAAGCTGTAGAACGCAAGGCGACGGGTAGGTGCCACCACCGTATCGTCTTAACAAAGTGTTGGAAATACTTGCCTTTTTGTGCAAGCGTTGCATGGTCAGCGCAACATGATAAACGCTGCGGTCCTTAGAATTACTTATGTATGCCTTTTTAGTAAGAGACACACATACAGAGTAGTGACGTGTTGTTATGGCGCCTCATATATGCGCAATATTTGCTTTTTAATAGACAATCGCACAAGTATGAACGCTAAATCTTGAGCAATATTGGTGGGCGCTGCGGATAGGGTCAGCCGTTTGGAGTATCCTTTGGGCACTTTGGTGCCATTTAGGGTACCGTTAAGGGCGGAAAAATAGACATATGTACAGACAGACCAAAATTTTTGCGTCGAAGGTCCCATAAAAGGCTATTGTCTCTATTGTTTAAGGTTTAAGGTTCAAGTTTAAGGTCCTTCTAAAAGGCTATTGTCTTAATTGTTTATTGATTAACAAAAATCACCGAGAATTTTTACCAATATAGTTTTAAAATAACTAAAAACGCTACAGAAACATGCGGCTGCCATCCGTGCCACGCTATAGAAGGCGCTACAGTCTCGCCAAGAGCGTGATTTCTCCAACGCTTCTCCACCACATCCTCTGCATCTGAAGGGTAAACAACCTGATGGAGCTCGACGCAGACGATACGTATCTCAAATGCCGTATTCCACACGATATAGCGCAGCCATCAGAAGGTACCCGTGTCACACGACGAGTTTGCTAATATCCTTAAAAAGCTTCTGCTCGAGCCAAGGTAACCGTTGATGCTTACCCCCAACATTGACGCCACCGATGATTTGGTAAACGGCACAGTGGGTGCCATACGAACCGTAATCGTTGGGTGCCTGTGATACGCACTTCCTCATGTTTCACAGTAGTTAGCTGCACTTAACGCATGATTTATAACTACACCCATCCCTACAAGAGAACAAGTGTTTTGTTTATTTATTGGCTTGTTCGTTTCATTGTTTGCTTTTTGTTCTGGCGTGAGCGGACGAAAATGTTACATGCAGTACGATTGCCTGGTTCGATTTGTACTGCAACTTCATTCGTTTATGATGTGGCGGCTCCAACAAAGAAAATTAATGCATAGCACGCATAGTGGAAAAGCTGTTGTAGGTTCACTCAAGATATATGTTACAGTATAGCAGCGGAAGAGGTTTCACTTTATCACGGTTATTTTCATTTTTCTATATCTTAGCCACCATGATTCACTAATGCAAAAGACAGCGACTACGCTATAACAATTATGGACAGCCAACTGTTATTTTTATTTGAATGAAAAGAACTCTAACCACATAGTTTAATAATTGGAATATTACGCTCAGCAATTATATCGTGATGGTACACGGTGAGACAGACTTATAGCTCAGGAAGTCTGTCGTTTACACATGCTGCTTGAATTCAATTTGTTGCAAATACGTTCAACTAATATATTCAACAGCCGCATATCCTGGTACAAACACCAAAGAATGGTTCTATCGGAATAACCAATTTTTTTTAATGGCTCTTACTCATTTTGGTGCGATTTTAGCAATATCAAAGATGCACCTAAAATTTGTTATATCTGGAATAGGCAGGTCCTGGTATTGTAAACGGGAGTAGTGCGAAACCGACAACCTTAAAATCATGACGATAGTTATAGCGCGAGAAGAAAACGACGACACAAAGACAAGAAGGACATGAAGGGCACGAAAGCTTGTGTCCTTAGTGTCGTTCTTGTGTCTGTGTCATCGTTTTGTTCTCGCGCTATAACTATCGTCATGCCATACCAACTAGCCCAAGCTGCCACACTTAAAATCACGTTGGCTTAGTTGAGAAAGTTTATTCAGCCTATTTGCATTCGGGAACAGTAATGATTTATTGTAGACCCTAAATATACAGTGCCTGTTCAGTACCCTGCGTCTGAGACATTCTCGACATCTCTTATTCAGTTCTAAAATGTTTCTCTTTCTATCCTTGAGTAATGTAAGCTGCGAAGTTCGTGCTGAGCTTCATACAAACAATCGTGTTATGTTACCGAGCATGTGTATATGGTTGACAGTTGTCAGTGACATTCAGATGTCTGTTCGCGACATTCTTGAACCGTGAAAGTTTGTCTATACGTTTTGTGGACGGCAGCAATTGGAAGTGAAAACATTATTGTTATCTTTACTATTTACAGAGATATTCTGTTGTTCATGTGCGCCTCTTTACCGGCAACTATCTTGGATAACATATATAGCTGTGACGTTAAGCACATGCGCTCACGTTTGTATAGCAAATGTTAAAATGACTGACACTGTTTTCGTTCTGTTTAAAACTTTCTCCAGATGCAGCGGCATCCTCACTTGTTCGCAGCTGGGCGCAATTTCGCTACGGTGTGTTTGAAGAGACGGCGTTCGGCTCCAGGCCGCAGTGGTGCTTCTACGATGGGTCTTTCTGGCGTCCCACCGGCTGCTACACGACGAATGTCACTGCACGGTATAAAACATTTTGTGAAATAACAAAATACGAACTCACTTTGTACTATAAAAGAAGCCAACAGTCGTACAATCGAAGTCACGGCCTCAAGGCGTCTTTTGAGCACTCTCGTAGCCAATTCAGGCCGATGTTAAATTGCAATAAGTCTCAGCTGTATTTCTATGCGTTGAGGTTGCTCCAGAATCACGCTTTTGCATGTCACGCTTTTGCTCGTGACAGATGGGCACAAAAAAGTAGGCTTAGACGGGACAACCCAGATCTTGTTCTTGATTTCAATGTTTAAGCCTTATTCGGCTAGCACCCCGGAATAATCGGAGTAAAGACCATGTCCGTAATTTCAAAAAGCGTGTTACGTTGTATTTCATAAGAGTACTTATGGTTCCGTGGAAAATTAGTGGGAAGTTCATAGCTTAATATAATATTTGTGGCGCAACTTAGACAAGGAAAGAAAAGGAGGAGATATGAAAGGGCGGCAGCCTAGCAACTGGTTTTTTATTCAGGTCAAGGTCAAACGCTATGGTGCTACGCCATAGCGTTTCGAGAACTTTTAGTTCCCTTGGGTAGACTTAAGGCTCAAGGCATCGTGAAACGTTTGCCGATAAGTTTCAACTACGTGTGTATTCAGAATCCTCTCCGTTCATTCAATACCACACGTTGACTCGTTTTATTGTCCAGGTTTATTTATTAGTTATACAAACACAACTTTGATTCCCCGCTCACGTTCCCCTCCACTGTACTGCTAACACATCACTTTAAGTCAGCCAATGAAAAGTCTCTGTCGTCTACAAAACCTGACGATGCAGCGATGTTTGCTGAACTATAGTTGACCGAGGGTCGTAATATCATACCATCTCGACTGCGGCGTCGTAAAGCCGTCAAGAACGTTGTTTTATTTCTCAATACGTCGTAGGGCACTGTCTGGCGACACACACGGTAGGAATAGCGATGACTAAGCCGCCCAAAACATGCCGTAAAACAGAAACTAACGCAAGCAGCAAGCAAAACACTGGCACACTGCACCGAGCGAGCGATGGCAACGTGTGACGGAGCTCGGATGTATTTGAAAGCGTAACCAAGCAGATTGCCCACTGTACTTACACAGCATACTTAGCCTAGAGCGTAAAAATTGTTCATATAGACCTTATGAAATATTGCTGCCATCTGTTAGCGGTTTCGCAAAGCTAATCATTTGGAGCCATATTGGGGGCTTGTATCCGAATCGCGTTGCCGCCGCTGCCTTAACGTCTTGCTTGTATCTGATTTGGTAGTAATCAATCGTGCATAAAAATGTCAGACGAGCACGCAAGGACATGTACACGTTATAGTGATTTCCTGATTGCGGCATTGACCATAAATACACTTGTAGAACTAGCTCAGCACAAGAACAAAAATACAGGTTTGATACCGATCCACGTCTGGGTCTGCTATCTTCGCGAATCAACCTATGCACAAAGTTATAAATTTGTGTCCATGTTCAGAGTAGCGAACAAAGCATTGTCAGTTATCTGAATATCATATATGTAGCATTTTTAGAATGAATGGGAACAGGCTTCAGCGTTGTGACGTAAATGCACAGGGATGACAGTAATAAAGTGCTGTTGCTCATTTCAAAGCCTGTTTCATAAGGAGCAGCCTACGTCCTGGTGTATTTTTCATCTACTTGGGTGGAAAAGAGTGTCCTTTTTATATTTCTTCAAATACACATTATATCGCCGTTACGTCGTAAGTGATCTATAAAATTACTGTTCGATTAAAATGTGACAAGATTTTGCACCTCACGCAGGTGAAAAGTTGATATGAAGTCTTAGTTAAAAAAAGAAAATAAATAACTACCAATTAAATAGAACTATATACAGTATCCTTCCCACATGTTCTCGTAGAGAACATGACATACCAACAATATTCGAGTTCAAGTTGTCGCTTTTAGAGTCTACTGGTGCCTTAGAATTTCAAGCCGTTGCAGAAAGCCAGATAGATATATTGGGTTTAACCAACGCCACCTAGACTACTGAAGGCCCCCGCACTCCTCCTTTCCAGTCATGTGACGTCACTCTACTCTGCCCGAGGAAGCTAGCCGCCGCTCCTCAGGCAACGTTCGGGTGACCTGCGTGAGATGGCACTAGCTGCAACTTTCTCAGCATTCCTCGCTTTTACTGCCTCGGTGTTGCCGGTGCTGTATTGCTAGAGAGCTCCTCGCTGGCCACGTGTGCCATTTTTCTTCGCTGTTCTTCGCGTGGTGCTAAATATTTTTGTTTTTCGTGCCTGTCTGCCACATATGTGGAAGAATGGGACGTTGCTGTGTACCGAACTGCAAAGGGAACTACGACACTGGCCCCGAAGTACGACGGTTCGAGTTCCCTCGCGATCCTGAGCTGAGATCACAATGGCAGCGAGCTGTGCGTTCACCGACGGCGTACAATTTCCGATAATCCACACAAGGACGATAAACTTTACCAGGCGCTTGCGCAAGGATCATGGGTGACGTTTAGTCACTTTCCGTTGGCTCAATCACCCCAAGTTCCATAACATGCACTATATTTCACCCTCTATGATCTTATGATACTTCGGAGAAACTATGTAAGGCTTCCGTGTTACCGCCTCGGCTGACGTTAGCTCAATTTCGTGAATCATCAGATATTACTTTGCCGGCCTTTCGCTAAACTGTCACGGAATTCACCCAACAGTTTCTTGAGGTCCATTAACTGCCGCTCCTCGAGAACTCTAATGCTTGACGAAAGGGCCAATATTTTTCCACACTGTGTCCGTTGCTTGGTCGGCCTGAATTTCGGTGGGGAGACCGATACTTGAAAAAGCTGTCAGCAGCGCGTCTACATATTGTGAAGAGCTCAATTCCTTCAATGGAATCGCTACCAGAAATTTAGTTGCCGCACAAAGCATCGTTCGGAGGTATTTGTATCCCGACTTTGATTGCGGCAATGGTCCCACATTATCAACTACAAGTCGCCGGAAGGGTTCCGTGATCAGTGGAACGAGTTTCAAAGGAGCTTTCCATTTGTCACCCAGTTTCCCAACCCCTTGACATGCATCCCATGATCTGACCAACAACTCTACATATTTGAAACACCCTAGCCAATAGTACTCCAAAAGCAGCCGTTCTTTTGTTTTGTTCACACCCAGATGTCCGGACCATCCATTTCCATGACAAATACAGAGAATATCTTTGTGGTATATCTCGGAAGCTACCAGCTGGTCCAGAATTTCACCTTTCCAGTTTTTGTAATGTGTATACAGGAGTTCGCTTTTTTCGTGCATAGTTCCGTTGCGTCTAGCGATTCCCTCCTTAGCCGTGGCGTGCAAACGCACTAGTGTGGGTTCTTTCTTTTGCTCAGCACTAAGTGAACCTCGGTCTACTTGTCAAAATTAGGTGACCCAAGAGTCAGCAGTAACCCTTTCTTGTCCCCCTCCAATTTGGGTCCTTCCATTACGACCTCTTCGCACCGATCGCCTTCGAGGATGTCCTCCTCGGTTTCAACAGTTTTGAATCATGATCCTTCCTCGGTCATTTCTACTAATTTCTGCAATGTTAGCTTGTTTTCGGGTGTGCCCGCTGCCAAGTGTTGCGATAGCTGATTTGCCGGGTGACGGGTTTTAAAACGATCCAACGCCTGCACTCTACCCTCTCTGAATTTCTGACCGCCTTCGCGCAACAACTGGTCAGATCGGTTAGAAAACGGATATGGGTACTTTAACGGAACCATTTTCGAAACCGCAGCTTTCGTTACGAGTTCTCCAAACGGGCCGGAAATGGCAACGCTTGTCATAGGCAAGCAAACACTGTGCTCCTTTAACACCTGCTTTATCCACGTTACCTCCCCTGTAAAATTATCAGCGGCAACATAGGACGGATGAACAACGTTCATTGTAGCAGCGCTATCTCTAAGCACTCTACAGGCTTTTACGTTTTAAGCTCGTGCAAGTACGGCCGAAGAAGCTCCAAGCTCTCGTCGCTACTGTCTATGTATGAGAACATGGTAGGGGCTTTCTGGCATTTTGCTGCAACATGCCCTATCCTCTGACAAGTGTAGCATCTCAAAGGTGGCCGTGTTTCGAACTCTTTTTTGGCTGCTTTTTCGGTCGTCTCTGATGTCAAGTTACTCTCACTCGCGTGCAGACCTTTTCTGGGGCATTTCTTGGGACTTCTGCCTTCCATAGATTCCTAATCTGTGCAGGTTTTTTATTGGGAAAATATTTACGTGGCGTATTCCCACACTTGACCTGGCCTTCCTCCGCGTTTAGTTTCCTACACCTCGCGTACTTGTCTGCCAACTCAGCAGCCTTTTCGACTGTGTCGACACCATCTCAATCCTGTATTCGCAATTCCATTGGTTGGGGAATGCAATGAAAAAAATTGTACATGGCACATGCACTCAACGATTTTATCCCAGCTATCGTAAACTTCCTGACTCTTCGGCCACTCTATAAGGTTAAGCCCACATGCATACTACTCTTCACAGTCCTCATTGTCTTTCTTTGCTGATTCCCTAAACCGCTGACGGAACGCTTCCATATAGATAGGCGGTATTTCTTAAGTAGCGTTGACTTACCTTTCTCATCATCGTCCAGATCCTTTACGGTGAATCTCGCCACAACATTGACAGCTTCGTAGGGCAGCAATGTCGAAAGTCTTTGTGCGCACTTATGCGGAGCACAGTTCAACTTTTTACTGGTTCTCTCAAAATCTACAATGTACAATCCTATCCATATAATAACGGAAATGTAGCACAAAAACAAAAACATGAACAAGAAAGGGTACACGATAAACGCTTATGGCGCACCCTTTCTTGTCCGCGTTTTTTTTTTTGCGCTACATTTACGTTATGGAGCAGTACCAACTCACTTGCTTTACAATCCTATATCTTCTCCCAACTTAAATGGTTGGATCCGCTTGCCCGTATGATAAGATTCCCTCTCACTTGCTCTTTCCGGAGTACCACTTACTGCTCCATGAACAGCTAAACGCTGCCTCTCAATTTCCAATTCCAGCTTCTTTATCTCCATTTCCCGTTTCTCTTTTTCATACACTGCGTTCATTTCCTCCACCTTCAGAGTTTTTTTAACCACCTCCCAAGCAATATCAGTGTTCTCCGAACTACTATCGCTGCCATCTATTTCTCTCGGAAGATTGCACTTTTTCATGGTTTCATCGCATTCAAGTGCCAACTCTTCGCATTAAGAGCAACAACTCTCTCTTTCCAAACATCCTCAGGTCCATGGCCACTGCTTTAGGCGATGGTTTTTGCCCTCTCACGGATGCTTAAATAAACGCAATTGGCATGAAACTAATTATACATTCTCAGAAATTCAAACTATTAACCCAGATTTGAAAAGCCTGGCAAATCTTAAAGCAAAACCCAAACGCTCATCCGCAGTTGCAGTGCCGTGTCACTCGCTCCGTTCCACCGCTGCCATCCAGTTGTTGAGGTGTTGCATCCAGCCGCTCCGGCGCTGAAAACGCAGAAAGACGGTGTCGAGGCCGCTTGAAGATACTGAAGGAAACTTGAGGTTTATTTACAATAATGAAAAAGCAAACATTTTCCTACGTGCCGAACATCTTGTGAGGACAGACAAATATTTGATGTCCACTCAGCCAACGGGGGCTGATTTCAAAAGGTCCGTTTTCCCCTCTTCCTTAGATGGGTGAAAGACATCGTTCGATTGTCCAACCACCTCACACACTTTTCAACTACATGCTTTCATTGTAGCTTTATCATTATCTACCTTCGGTTTTTTCAGAGTTATGCTAGGTGCGTGAAAAAGAGATTTCTGTTCTGTAGTGTTCTATATTGCTAGATATATATTTATTTTTGTGCATGATATCTAACAGCATGCTGTTATGAACACTTCACGCTATTAATTGTCTAATCGCTGATATACGTCGCCAATCTGTATTATTCCATGTGAATCATATTTATAAGCAAGCGCGTTGACATGTACTTGTTACTTTGACAATGCCTGGTCCACCAGCCAAAACGTCAGCAAATATACCGTGCGAAACCAACATCCGTCGAACTCTATTATTCCTTACTCTGCCGGGGCCAGCGTTCCTCCCTTCTTCCTGCAACTATATATACATATATATATATATATATATATATATATATATATATATATATATATATATATATATATATATATATATATATATATATATATATTGTGCATAGTGGTGCCAACTCTGTGCCAGCATGAAAGAAGACATTGACGTTCGTGTGGTTCGTGCTTGCCCGCTTCCTGCCTGAACCAGCTTGTTGTGGCTAACGCTTCTTGAATAATAACAAGTATTTATACGTGAACTCGCTCGTTACAATTGGTGGAAACGTGCTGAGTAACGTCCTGGAGCTCCACAGCCGTAAGCTACCATCTGATTCCGCAATTACCGAGCGCGTCGATCCCCCACAAGCCTCTTCCACGCCACCGCCTATCAAGTGCCCTGGTGTATTTCGTCTGCGTGACCCACCAGTCTACAACGGCACTGAAGATCACAATGTCGAGGACTGGCTGGCAGAGTACGCGCGTGCCAGCGCGATTAACAAGTGGGATGACCCTGCGAAGCTGACTCACGTCATCTTCTACCTGACAGATTTGGCCAACCTATGGTTCACCAACCACCAAGCCGACATCCCCACCTGGTCAGTTTTTAAAGAGACCAAGACCTCGTTTTTCGGTCATCCAGCTATGCGCAAGCTTCTCGCTTAACTTGGCCTGCGCGGGCGATTTCAGTGACATAGTGAGAGCTTCGCGAGCTACATTGAGGATGTGATCGGCCTCTGTAGGCGAGTAGATGCGAGGATGACGGAGCCTGACAGAATAAAGCATATATTAAAAGGCATTGATGACGACGCTTTTCATACGCTTGTGGTCAAAGACCCACAGACCGTCACGGCCGTGATTCAGCTTTGTCAAAGTTTTGATGAGCTGCGCAAGCAGCGAATTTTCACACGTCGCGCTAATACGCAAACAGCAGATATTTCGGCTTTGGAGTGTAAAAGCAGTGGCCCTGACTACATGGTATTGATGCCTCAAATTCAACAGTACATCCGGGAGGAAGTTGCTCGACAGCTATTTTTTGTAGCCGCCATGAACGAGACCCCCACAGCACTGGACCACTCAGTTCGCTGTGCTATTCAGACGCAAGTTGCCGAGGCTCTCCCTTCGCCCGCGTCCCCAATATCAGGTACTGCACCACTGAATTATGCAGATGCCATCCGTGGACCTCCTGCCCAACCACCGTTTCCTTCATTAGTCAAGCCATCAACTACTACAGTTCACCAGTTTCCGTTTATCCGGTAAATTGACCCTTCTCGCCACCTCGAGCACCTGTATACTCTTAGCGTACTCCGGATAATCGGCCCATCTGCTACGACTGCGCTATTCCAGGACATGTCGCGCGCTACTGTCGTCACCACAGATTCTTTTTTAATGATGCTCAGCATTCCGGCAACATCCCTCGGCAATCAGAATCACATGTTACACCTGATGCACCTTACCCCCACTCAAGCCGACTAGACTTCAGCCCACGTCGATCTCCTTCACCCCGTCTTCGGTCTCCTTCGCCCATGCTTCGCCGTTCCAACCACGCCTAGGAGGAAAACTAACAGTCGCAGTTCCTGAGGCAAAAACTGCGCCACTGACGGAATGTTCAAGGCCTCATTTTCCGCCCCCTAACGAGATTGCCGTGTTTGTGGACGGTTTCACCCCAACTGCTCTTGTCGACACAGGTGCCGCTATTTGTGTAATCAGTGAAGTGTTATGCCGCAAACTGAACAAAGTGACGACTTCACTGGTTGAAATTTCCTTACGGACAACGAGTTCACAGCACGTACAACCTTCTGCCACATGCACTGCTCGTGTTGTGATTCAAGGAGTGATTTACATCATTGAATTGGTCGTCCTTCCGCATGCGTCTCATGAAATCATCCTGGGATGGAACTTTTTTCCGATAATCATGCGGTTGTCGATTGCACTCGTGCACAACTTGCTTTGTTTCCATTCAGCACGACATTCATAAATCTCCCTTCCTGACCCAAAACGGTGATCGTCGCCACTGACGTCGTCATCTCTGCTTTTTCGGCCGCCGTGTTGTCTATTTTGTGCAACTCCGTCCCTGATTCAACCGCCTTCTTTATGCCGTCGCGAGAATGCGCTCGTCGCTGGAACCTTGTCGTCCCGTTTGCCGTCATAACACTTGCCGATGGTTCCAGTGCCGTGTACGTGTGCAATCCGTTCCCTTGTCCCGCTACATTATTGCATGGCGAATGTATTGGCTGTATTGACGCTTATGATGCCATCTTTCCTTTCGATGCCCCTTCCGATACGACGACGATGTCCGTGGATGCTGTCACGGTTGCCACCGCACCCTGGCTACCTGATGAAGACGTTCTGTTGCGCAGCGTGGACACCGGGCTTACCCAGGACCAGCACAATCAGCTCATTCAACCACTTGACCGTTTCCGCGCTTTCTTCGACCACGGACAACCTCCCTTGGGACGCACGTCAGTCGTTGCTCACCATATCGACACTGGTTATCATAATCCACTTCGTCAGCGCCCCTACCACGTCTCACAGGCTGAGCATGACGTCATCACTCAACACATCGATGTGATGCTGCAACGTGGTGTCATTCAACACTACCACAGTCCTTGGGATTCGCCAGTGGTCCTCGTGCGAAAAAAGGATGGCTCCATTAGATTTTGATAGATTATCGGTGACTTAACAAGATCACACGCAAGGATGTTTATTCTCTGCCACGCATTGATGACGCCTTGTATTGCCTTCAAGGTGCGGAGTTTTTCTCTTCCCTGCATCTGCGGTCTGGATATTGGCAAGTGCCAATTGCCGAACCAGACCGTCCAAAAACAGCATTTGTGACCCCTGACAGCTTATATGAATTTAATGTAATGCTTGCAATGTGCCGGCAACTTTTGAAAGGATGATGGACAGTGTCCTCAGGGGACTTAAATGGCATCTGCTTTTGCTATTTAGGCGACATAGTTGCATTCTCTGCAAATTTCTAAACGCTTTTTTCCCGTCTGCAACAAATTCTCCCGTGCCTTACGGCAGCTGGGGTGCAACTGCACTTCAAGAAATGTTATTTTGGTGCTCGCATACTCGTAATTCTTAGCCATGTCGTCTAAAAAAAGAAACGTTGCCAGACCCTGCAAAACTGCATGCCGTTGCCGAGTACCAAGCCTACTACCCTAAAAGAGCTTCGTAGTTCCGTAGGCATGTGCTCGTATTTTCGGCGTTTCATTCGCGATTTTGCCTTTATAATTGCCTTCCTGACTGAGATTCTTTCCGGTAGCGCGGACCTCTCTGGCTAGAATTCCCGCTGCGATGACGCATTCACGGCGCGGCGCAGGCTACTCACGTCTCCACCAGTTCTCCGCCACTTCGATATCAATGCACCTACTGAAATTCACACGGACGCTAGCAGTGTTGGCCTCGGTGTCATTCTCGCTCAACGCAACGATGGCTGCAACGTGTACATTGTCGCCTATGCCAGCCGTACCCCAAATAAGGCAGAGTCCAACTATTCCGTCACGGGAAAGGAGTGCTGGGCTATCATTTAGGCTATAGGAAAATTTCGCCCTTACCTTCACGGACGCCAGTTTGATGTTGTCCCTGATCACCATGCCTTATGCTGGCTAGCGTCCATGAAAGACCCGACTGGCCGCCTCGCTCGTTGGGCTTTACGCCTTCAGGAATACGACATCCCAGTTATTTATCGCTCAGGACGCAGACATTCATATGCCGATGCCCTATCCCGTTCTCCACTGCCTCCTGACCTTGCCTGCTTACCGATTGCCATCTGCGATTCGTCATCGTTGTGCATCACCGACATGCCAGCCGAGCAGCGCAAGGATCCCTGGATGAATTTACTGCTCGATGTCCTCTCCCACAGTTCGTCAGAATCGACTTCACGCCCCTTCTCTCGTAAAGCGAGACACTTTGCTGTCCGTGAAGGCTTGTTGTATCGCCACAATTGCCTGACGGCTGGCCGTAGGTGGCTCCTTGTCATCCTTCGTCATTTGCGCTCAGACATCTGCGCTGCCTTTCACGATGACCCCCAGTATGGCCACGCTGCAGTGTTCAAGACTTACTCTCGCCTTCGTCTAAGATACTACTGGCGCGGCATGTATCGGCACTTTCGCCAGTACGTCCTGTCATGTGCCACGTGTCAGCACCACAAAACGCCTTCTCATAGCACTGCTGGCACTTTGCTACCCTTAACCTGTCCAGCGAGACGATTCGCCCACGTCAGAATTGATATTTATGGTCCTCTACCCAACACTATTCGAGGCAACCGGTGGATTATCATCACCGTCGATCATTTGACACGCTACGCTGAAACACCTGCGCTGCCTGCTACACTGCGAAAGACATTGCTTCCTTTCTTCTTCGTCATCTTATTTTGCGACACCGTGCACCCCGTGAATTACTGAGTAACCGCGGACGCGTGTTTTTCTCGAACGCCGTCGACGAGCTGCTCAAGGAATGTCACCCTGTTCATCGAAAAACCTCGGCGTACCATCCTCAAACCAATGGCATGACAGAACGCTTTAATCGTACCCTTGGGGATTAGCTTGCCATGAACGCGTCTGACGACCACACTTATTGGGACCAACTTCTCCCTTTTGTAACGTACGCGTACAACTCTGCACCACAAACAACCACCGGCTTCTCTCCTTTCTTGCTCCTGTACGGACATAAACCATCATGCTCCATGGACACCACATTCTCTCTTACAGACTCGGTGTTTCCAAAGCGACGCCTGTTTCCGAAGCAGCTTCCTATGCCGAGTAGTGTCGTCAACTCGCTCGCTCGTTTACCGCGCAAGACCAATGGCACCAGAAAACTGACCACGATGCCTCTTCGTCTAATGCCCACTATAACCCAGGAAATTTGGTTAGGCTCTGGGTCCCGTCTACCCCTCCCGGTCTTTTACCAAAGCTTTCGGTGAAATACCATGGCCCTTACCGTGTGGTGCGACAAACATCTTCCGTCAACTATGAAGTTGAGCCCATTGATCCACCTTCAAACCAACGCTGCCGTGTGCGTGAAACGGTTCACGTATCACGCCTCGAACTGTGCTATGACCCCCCCTGTCGTGTCATTTCCTTCGATCGCCAGGTTGGCTCTTTTCTACGCGGGGAGTAATTGTACAGGAGCATAGTGGCGCCAGCTCTGTGCCAGCGTGAAAGAAGACGATGACGTCTGTGTGGCTCGTGCATGCCGGCTTCCTGTCTGAACCAGCTTGTTGAGGCTAACGCTTCGTGAATAATAACAAGTATTTGTAGGTGAACTCGCTCGTTACATATATCAATATATATATATATATATATATATATATATATATCGGATGACATCGCGGTCCTGCGGCGTACGATCACACGACTCCGCATCACAGTCAACACCGTGACAGCGACGAGCACCGCCGTCTTCCTCGACATTCTTCCGGCATTGAGCGCAGCCGACGCTACGTTCGACGTAGCCGCCTCATACAACCTGGAGGCGAGCACACCCGAGCAACGCCGAGAGCTCCGCGATAGTCTCTGGCAACTCGAGGACCAGCTGGGCGGCTTAGCGTTGGCACTTTGTGCCTTTTCGTCTAAGGTCCAATCGTCGCAAGCCGCCTGTGAATTAACTGAATTCTACGGGTTCCAAAACAATGCAACCGGCTGGGTGGCAATCATTCACGTCCTCGGAGCTGACGAGAATTGAGCGGACCAATAAAAAAGGTGCGTTGCCATTGACCGCCTTCGAGATGGTACCGCGGCTTGGCGCAAATATGAAGGCGTACGGCAGCAGTCATGGACGGACTGGAGCATCAAGCTCATTGCAGCCTTCGACCGGGCATCTCCGATCTCCCTTCCACCACCCAGTTGAACCTGACCACCACCGCGAATAAAGCACAGGAGGGTTTCACCTCCAGGCTGCAGCCATGTGTTGCAGTTCACCACTTGAGCTTTCGGGTTCTTTGCCGTCGTCCGATTCAAGTTGTGCTCAGCCAAAGGCCACTATTGAAGACGGGCCTCGTGAAGGACGTCACTCAAACGACATACTCACACTGAATCATCCCGACTGTGAAGCTGTACCCTGCAATAGCTTTGATGACCTCTTGGCTGAACGCTCCACAGGCTATACCAAAACAGGCTCCAAGGCACGCGTCGCTCTTCCGAAACCAAGTTCCACGCCAGGACGCGTCTCTCGAACTTCCGTGAGAGGAATTAATACCATTTCTAAGTCAGAGCTGTCGGAGACAACCGTGAATAGCAAGAAGACAATCTTGGACCAGTCTGCACCACATCTGCAGTCATTGGCCGAGCGTGTGAGCTACATTGATGTGTTCTAGGCAGAGGGAGTCAGCATCTGCCTTTTTGATAACATAGTGTACAATCCTGCCGACGACGACAAGCACGTCATTCTGACTCCCAACGTACCACCTGAACGCCGCGCAGACCTCCACGAAGCCATTGCTGTCACCATGGAAATCAGCTCCGATTGTTCAGGTCGTGACCAGCTCAGTCAAAATTAGAGTGATAACAGCAAGGAAGCTGCAGGCGCGTCGCATCATGATTTTGTCCAATGGCCTGTTGCTGCTCACACTCACCCTGTGTTTCACAAGCATTTTCCCGCTCGGCCTGGAAATGCGCATAAAAACCACACCACCACACTCAGGCGGCATAAGTGTCTAGTCAGCAAGCAATGACTACTCCATCACATCCACTGCAACACCGAGTTGCAGCGTCGTAAAGACAGACCACCGAGGCACAGCCAGTTTCGTATCCCCGAGTGTTCATCGACCAAGGTGTGAGAAAATGCCAATGCCCAACGTCTACAGTGGCACTGCGACCGACCAAGGCAACAACTACAGTCACAGCATGCCAAGGCCCAGCGTAGCCGCGTCCGGCCACGGCGAGGCAGTCAGTGCCGCCCGCCAGAACCATTTTCACCAAATCTTCCGAACATGTCGCACCTTGGACGAGACCGACCACAGTGAACGAACCCAGTCCACCCGTCTGAAAATGCACTGGAGGTGTCGCAACGTTACCGAGGTTATAGACCACCGCAACACTGTTGTAACCCTGAGTCGCTATCGGCCAAGGTTTACGCCAAATGTCAGCCAACTTCAGCGTCTTCACCAGCATTTTGAACGACCACGGTGACACCCAGCGTCGGCTACTTAATGTAGCTCCTAGAAATTTTCAGGCAAAGTTCAAGCGTAGAAGAGTCCGGCCACTTCTATGCAGCCAAAGCTGTCCACCAGAGACGTTTCTCGGTGGGCAGCTTACCCGATTCCCAATCTGCTGCCATACCCGATCCACGTTGAAACGTGGTCAGAACTGACCACAATGAAGTAGGCAATCCCGCCCAGCAGAAAAGCTGTCAACAGCTCCACGCGCGCAGTCATGGCCGAGTGCCTTGACCAAGCAAAACGCTGGGGCTCCAGTGCAAGGGTAGCTAAAGCAAGGAAGATTAGAAGAAAGTCAAAATAAAAAGAGTCGGCCCAGCGTATGGGCGTTATCTCGTGCTCTCATTCCTTAGTATTATATATATATATATATATATATATATATATATATATATATATATATATATATATATATATATATATATATATATATATATATATATATATATATATATGTGTGTGTGTGTGTGTGTGTGTGTGTGTGTGTTGTGTGTGTTCATGAGTTCGGGTGTGTGTGTTGTACATAAATCTTAGCTGAAACAATTAACCTCTTTTTTATCTTTCTCAAGTCTTTGTAATCTGCTTAGATTTCATAACATTCCCGCCAACACTTGACCTCCTGTGCCGTGGGCAAATTTCAATGGGCTCCATGAGAAACATCATGTGGCTAGGTAATAGCGTCATAAAATTTGGGAGGTGGACCAACCTCATAATTTCGGAGGGTTCCAGCTGGAAACTTCGCCGTTAGCTATAACAAAGGTAACTCTTATGGTAGTGTACAAATAATTGTAGGGGATTAAAAACCACTGTGGTGTGGCAGCAAAGATGGTTGGGACGACGTGGTGGCTGAGGTGATCGGTTTCGAAAACCTTGATTATATTTGGGACTGACACACCACTGTAGTGCATGAGTACACACCACACGTTATACCACACTTCATTCCGTGGCTCGTCGCGCCAGCATACGTACGTTTGCGACACACGTCGCACCACATACGACGTCGCACACGTAACTGCTTGGGAGTGGCCCCTCGGAGGGTGCGCTAATGCTTGCGCATATTTAATTCATGTGGCGGTTCTGGGCAAGTGTTTTTTTGTTTGTGGGAACAAATATTTTTTAGGTATCGCGACGTCTAAATGGTTGTTGTCTTTTCAGTTAAGGTAACAGAATCAATATTCAGCAGCTCCGAATGCGTTCTGATAGAGACCAAACCGAAACAGACATTACCTTTCCAATATTGTGTCAAGCATGACCCGTGTTTTCGTAGCCTTCCTCATGGTGCATACAGAAGGCTTTTACACAAAATCCAAACTACAAAAAACCGTGTCCCCTCTTTCAGGCCTTATCTGAACAAGGAGGGTATATGGGAATGCCAGAGAAAGGACATAGGCTTGAAGCAAATCTTTCAGCTCGCAAGTGAGCCGGCATCATCACTGATGTTTACGTCTAGCATACAAAAGGTACGTGTCTCTCCATTTTTCCTAATTTGCTGGCGCAAGGCTTAAGACTTTGCGAAAATAGTGCCATGACACACTGGCCCAAGTCACCAAATGTAAGACAGACCTTTATATACTAATATATAGCAGTTTCGCAACTGTCTCATCTATGACTAAAGTAATATGATTTCTTCTCGGACATCTATTGCGCTTTGAACACGTTCGATGTAAGATGTCAATTATTTGGGCAGCACTAGTTGAAAAGATTGTTCTGTTTTATATTGATGAATATCGCAAAACCCAATGACTTCAACTGCTATATTTTCGACAAGCAGCACTCTGCGACTCTCTTTCTGCCCCCACAAAGCTGGTAAGCTAGTGATGTGGCATCGCATAGTACCTTTTTGCCGCTCTCACAGTACGTTTTGTAACAATTTATGCCTACTCCCGTTATCCAGTGCTCGTATGCGATATAATAACGAAGTAAATCTCTCTTTCCCACGCCCCTTCTATGCTATACTATGCATGACGAACACAATATACGAGTAGCTTGGCACATACCAGCTTTCTGGCGTATAACCGTTGCTGCCCCTTTACCTCCTCATTAACTTCCTTCTCACCCTCGCTTGCCTTTATCTTCTCGCAATGCATGTATAGGCGGCTTTTTTTTCCTTCCCCAAGCAGCGTCATTCAATGGCGTGACTCTGTGGTAGAACACCTGCCTTGCATGCAGGCGGCCTGGGTTTGATTCCACCTCAAAACCAAACATTGTTCTATGCCATAGCACAAAATAAACATTTTTTGTCGGTTCGTATCACCAGAAAACTGGAGCAGCTCCTGGCATATTTGCTAGAAGCTGCTCGAGTTTTTGGCTTAAGCGAATCGACCTAGTGAAAGGCTTAACAGTTACGCTGTAAAAGGCACCAAGAGCTTTGCGTACGCAGTCGCATTGAGATTTAGGCACTGCGCATGCATCATATGCTAACCATGAACTTTTTGGGTTAGCGTCGCGGTCCGCATTTTTAGATTAGAGCTCGAGTAACCATGCGACCCTACAAGCTCATTCAAGTTTAACACGCAAGGATCCGAAAACGATTCACTTGCGTTTGCGTTTGAAAATGACAAACCATATCCTAAAACATGCTGCGGCACGCTAACACCGAACCTGCCACCTCGGACGAACTTGCGGCCTCTCTACTCAATTATAACACTCTCCATTAACACCAGTCAATAACATCATTAACATCAGTTAATCATTAACAATACTTTGCGCATGCGTTGAGTTTCGTCCCGGCCACTGCACGTATATGCCCTTAACGAGTTTTCGTTATGTGTATGCTCTCTGCTATAGGTTCGAAAATTCTGCGACGCCCGTGGTAACCACAGCCACCTTCGTTGGGCGCCCACAAAGCATAACGTGATGTGCAAGGCGCGCAGCGTTTGGGAAGTCATCAGGGATTCACCCGACTATTCACCAGAGTACGTACAAAATTGTATGTACAAATTTATGCTATTGCACTCACAACTGTTAGCACGGTACCCCGCCCACCTGTAGTATACTGCTGTACAACATCCACTGGTGCATAACCCTTTATATATATATATATATATATATATATATATATATATATATATATATATATATATTATTAATGTATTGTGTCTAACAAGTAAAAACGAACGCTTAAAGAACCCTGCAACACTTTTTGATCATGTTGAGAAAACGCTGCCGATAGCACAGGTTCCCGAGAACACGTGAGCCAAATAGTCTAGCGCAGCACGTGGCCTGGAATGCACAATATATTACCAAAGTCAGCTAAAAATTACTTTCTCTTCTCTCGACCAATGACAAAAGACGCTCAAAAATCACACATAGATTTCCCATCTATCAGCCATTGGCTGATTTGAACATGGCGCGCTCGGTTGTTGCAGAGATCGCCACGAGATGCCTTCACATGTCCACACGTGCGCGCGTGGTCGCACTGAAAAGGCGCGCATTCGAATAAAAAGATTTAAAATGCTGAAGGTCACGAGGCACACGTGACGTTTTTTGTTTGCCCCTCCCATTCCTCCCTGATTAGCTTCCAGCGCTTTTATCGGGGCGAGAGAAGAGAGAATGCGATTGCAGCGTGTGACAAAACTTTGTAACTCCGGTCGTACTGGACGGATTCCTAAAACTTCTGAGGCGTTGAATTTGTGAGGCAATACGCTTTTCCAGTGAAATATTTCCATGATTATTCCAAAAAGTGTTTCAGGGTACCTTTAGGTGTACACTTCCGTCCTTCATGTATATTGCTGCGGCACGAGCCGGGCTGTGGTATGTGCCAGTGATGTGAGAGGAAGACAAGATTGTCTGGTGCGGCCTGAGGACTCCTGCAGAAAATATCGGGTATATTCACCTTTTAATCAGCCTATCCCCTTTATTTGGTATGAGCCATGTGGAGAGAAAAGCAACAACAACAACAACAGTAACAGCAGCAGCAACAACAACAACGACTCCATCTTTACTTCTTAGTGTCCAATCTCATCCTCACCTTAAGAATAAACCCCGTCATCGTTTATTCAACCATAACACTTTTGTAGTGGATGTGCTGGGTAATCAACCAAGCATCACGATTCTTCAAGCGCCTGATACGACGAAGCCGTCACCTTGCTAGACTACCCCGTTACCACTGGCGCCTGAGATGTCTCACAGCGAAGAACGAAACCGGATCCCCGCAGCTGCAGACCTTCCAGCAGTCCCAGCAGCACCGCTAGTGTCAGGTTCGGGCACGGCTGGTCCCTGGTTGCGTCAGGATCTCATAGTGCCTCGCACGTTCGGTGGCAAATCTGGTGAGGATGTGAACGACTGGCTCAGACACTGCAAACGGGTGAACAAATACTACCAATAGGACGCGGCGACCCAGCTGACCAATGTAGTATTCTTCTTAACAGACACAGCGCTCGTGCGGTATGAGAACCACGAAGATTTCCTCACGTCATGGGATGGCTTCGTTTCCGAAATAAGGGCGCGCTTCGTATACTCCGTAGCTAGGAGGAAGCAAGTGGAACATACGTTACTGTAGAGAGCTCAGATCTCAGGAAAGACGTGCTCGACCTATATCGAGGCAATCTTGAAGCTCTGTAAAATCGCCAACCTTTCTATGCCACAGGAGAACAAAATTGTCCACCTGTTAGAGGGCATTACCGAGGACGTATATTAGTTCCTATTCAGCCAAGAGAGCCTTGGCACAGTAACCGACGTCATAAGCCACTGTTCCAATTTTCCAAACTATGCAGATTTATATGTACATGAGAATGAGGAAGCATGTCTTTATTGTGATGGCCTTATTGGCATATGAACAATAGCGGAAACCCACCGCGAAAACCCACTGCTCTATAGTGGTTATGGTGCCCGACTGCTGACACGAAAGTCGCGAGATCGAATCCCGTCCGCGGCGGCTGCATTTTCACCACAGGCAAAAATTCTTGAGCTTCGTGTACTTAGATATACAGGGGATTTCAGCTACAAAGCACCAAGCAATAAAAATTAAAAATGAGTGCTACGCATCAGCAGATAGCACATTAGCTGCATGAAGCACGTCAGAATGCTTTTTTATTCTGCCAAGCACGGTAATAATTATAGATTGCTTAATGAACTTTTAAAATACTGACTCTAGAGAAAAAAAATTCAATACAAGACTTCTAACTTTTATCCAGAAATAAATTGTTCAAGTTACGGTAGCTAACAACAGTAGGTAATTATTTCTGGGGTTTGTTTAAATTGCGCAAAATTCGAAAATACCACGTGATTGCCGCCTAACGAGCGGCGCTTTGAGAGCCCTCAAATGTAAGTTGAACGAATTGGCGAAGGCTTCTCACGCAGATAGGTCGCTTGAACAGCTATCGGTGACTGCGATGCACAATAAGCGATGGTTGGATGGTACCAAAAAAAGGAGGGGGACGAAAGAAAGAAACAAAAACAATAAACTTCGACAAAATAGCGGCTGCCATGTGCATTGCGATACGATACCGGAGGCAGCAGTCAGCACAGCGCAAGTGTTTTTTGTTTGTTTTTCTTTTCGCGACAACGATAAACATAATGGTGGGGAAGAGGATGACATTTTGATAAAGGAAAGATATCAAAAACACGATATGAATATGAGGTAAGCCGTTTTTTGGGACACACTTCAACAAGGAAAATTCTTAAGCTTGGTGCACACCGGTGACTAGCAGCGGTTGCGCGACCCTTTGCGACTGGTCGCGAACAGTCGCAAACGGTCGCAAAGCTACTGCTTTGGCTAGTCGCTTCTTGCTCGATTTTCAGTCACGTGACTGCAGTCGCAAAACTGCTCGAACCAATCAGCGATGCCCAGAAGTGACACGAGGATTTCTTTATAAGCAGGCTCTTTTTGTCTTGTTTTTTCATTGCGCTGAATCCTGTCGCCAGATACAAATGAGTGCGTTCCTTTGGGTCTGTGGCACCATGGCCACCACTAAGTACTTGGCTTGGAGATGGCTCGGCACAGCAGCTCGAGCAAAGTGTCGAATTCACGTGGCGGCATTTGCAAGAAGCTAAACACCGTCAAAAATGAGGAGGAAATAAATCGTGCACTATCTTCACTATATTCACTATTCAGAATCGTTTTTTGTCTTGAACTTGACTTGCCACCACCTTCAGTGCAGCGCGTTTAGAACGCGTTTGTGGTTCATGCCTTCGCACCGACTAAAACACCACGTTCTGGACACGTTTGTGCTGGGTTGGAGGCTGTAGCAGGTCAAATTAAACTGAAGGAAAGTTTCTGAATACGTACCACTCTAAGCGATACTTCTCATCGTCTCAGCGCAGCTTGGGAGGTAGGCGGCTTGCATGGCTGCCAACTCTCGCGAGCGAAGGAACGGGCACACCCACCACCGGCTTTTTTTTCTTTGGAGGCTTCTGTTCTGCCCGCGCTGACACCATGGCTATAACCCTGGCACACCATGGCTATAACCATGGCATAGCACATCAGCGTCATGCCAATCTCTTCTTCTTTGCTTGACTCGAACGCTGCTGGGAACGCTGTGCGAGAACGAACGAAAACAACTGCAGCGCACTCGGTTCGCTCCGCTCATTCAGCTGATCGGCGCTGATCTCCAGAGTTCTCGCTAATAACGAGATCCGGACGTGACTCCCCGGTTTAGCGACTTTTTTATTTACCTCAGCCGGTGTGAACATCAGTAGCTTTTTGGTCGCCAGTCGCAAATGGTCGCGCGACCACTGCTAGTCGCCGGTGTGCACCAACCATTACTCTGGAACGATGCGTTTCACTAATGAAGAACGTGCGAATATGGTTCTCACCCTCGGCCGAGCGAACGGAAACAGGAGAGAGGCGGCAAGAATACTTCGCAGATGGCACCCGAAAAATTCGGGTAAATAGTTTGACAGTGCAAAATTACGAATGGCTCAAGGAGACAGGCACGTTCAAAAAGCAGCATCAGCGCACAAAAGGTGTGTTTTAGTCTCTTGAAACAGACATTCTTGCTTACATGGCAGCACATCCCCGCGCAAGCGTGCGCGACATGAGTTTTGAGACGGGCGTTTCAAGCAGTAGTGTTTGGCGCGTACTCAAACGCAGAGGGCTTCACCCATACGATGTTCACCTGCATCAACAGCTGGAAGACTGAGATTTGCAAAGCCATCTGGACTTCTACAACTAGATACTCGTGCAGGAAGAAGGAAATCTCGGCTTTCTGAAGAGCATAATCTGATCCGATGAAGCTCGCTTCTCGCACAATGTCCAAGTCAATGTTCACAATGGTCATTACTGGAGCGCTACGAATCCTCACTGGCTGCTGCAGTCACAACATGTGCAGTGGTCTTTCAGTGTTTGGTGCGCCATTTACGACGACAAAATTATTGACCAGGTCTTTTTTGATGGAACACTCAGCGCACAACGTTATATCAGCGAAATACTAAATGGCTCACTGAGTGACTTCACCTGCGACCTCCCTCTAGCACAGCTTGAAAATATCTGGTTCCAGCAAGACAGAGCGCATCCGCACAGCTGCACGCGGACTCGCAAACTCGAACGTGGCTTGATCGAGAATTTCCCGAGAAATGTATCTGCCGTCTCGGACCTTTAGAGTGGCCCGCAAGATCCCCAGATTTGACTCCGCTAGATTTCTTTCTATGGGGATACATTAAAGACCTCGTCTACACCGAAGCAACCACAACGCCCGCAAGACTAAAGTCTAAAATAGCAGATGAGTGCCGTTCTATTTCTCCACGAATGCTACCAAACGCGAGAGAAAATGTGCAGACTCGATGTATATTGTATATAGGGGCTGATGGAGGGGTGTTTGAGCACGCTGTATTGTAACTGCTCATGAGGTTTCAACAAAAGTGATTTGGCCTTTGCAATTACGCTGATCTCTTTCCAACACCTAGCTTTGCTACTATTTAAGAGTTTGCTACTATAAGAGCCCAGAACTCTTCCTAATTTGTTCTGTTTATTTAAACGTACTGCGCTCTAACAGACGGGTACTAAACATGAATTTCTAAATGGAGATGAAGTACGAGCAGTAAACTTTCGAAACCACAGCCAATCGCGTCGTATTCCTTGCAAGTATAGAGCAATCGCACGTAATCGATGCAGATATGACGAAAAAAATACTTTTGGTATATTTACCGTTGAAGTTTTTATATCCTTCCTTTATCAAAATGTCACGCTTTCTCCCACCATCATGTTTATCGTTGGCCCGAAAAGAAAAAAAAAACACGTCTGTGCTGCGCCAAATGCTGCCTCCGGTCTTGTATGCAATGCACGTGGCAGCCGCTATTTCGTCGAAGTTTATTGTCTTCGTCTCTTTCTTTCAGCCCCCACCTTTTTTTAATGGTACCATCCAACCATCGTTTAATGTACATCGCAGTCCCTGATAGCCTGTTAAAGCGACCTTCGTGCGTGAGAAGTCTTCGCTAATTCATTCAACTTACATTTCAGGGCACTCAAAGCGCCGCGCGTTAGGCGGCAATCGCGTGGTATATTTTTTAATTTAGCGCACTTTAAACAAACCCTGAAAACAAATGACCAGCGTTGCTATATACCGTAACTTGAAAATTTTGTTATTTCTGTATAAGAGCTACAATTCTTGTATTGAATTCTTTCCCCTAGAGTCAGTTTTTAAAAAGTTTAATAGGCAATCTCCATTATTTACCATGCTTTGCGGATAAAAAATGTTCTGACGTGCTGCATACAGCTAAGAACAATAGTGTGCTAGCTGTAGACGCGTAGCACTCATTTTTAATTTTTTATTGCTTGGTGATTATTTAGCTGAAACATCCTGTAGATGCATGCATATGAAAGAACCTTAGGTGCTGTAAATTTCAGAAGCTCTTCGCTATAGCGTCCCTCATAAATGTATCGTAGTTCTGGGACACTAAACGCCAACAGTTATTAATAAACAATAGCGGAAGTATGTGCTCTAGCTAGCATTCGATTATCTTACATGAAGGTGACCATCATGTCTAGACATTTGTGCACCTATCGCTTCGAACCATGCAGTGCCCAGTACTGATAAGTTTCCCTTTATTTTCCGGCACTTTGTTGCTTTTCAGTGAATAGCAGTAGTTTGCTTTCTTCTGTTTCTTTTAGTTTTAGTCCCAATTTTAACCTTTTTTGTATCAAGGATGGTTACACTTGCAAAAACCCTTGTCGATTATATTAAGCTGAAGTGTGCCAAAAGCCCCTAAACAAAGCAGCGCTAAATGTAAAACATTCTTTTGCAGCATTCATCCATTATCCATGCAACCACCTACTCTGTTCGACTACGTCAAGCCACGGACGCACCGTTACTTTTACGTTGTGCAGGCTTGCGCACCTGATCCCACGGATTCAGTGTATAGTGTAAGTGGCGACGCCCAACCTGTATGTAACTAGAAGATATTGCTTAGTTACGAAAATGCGCTGGTTCAAAGTGACGCTTACTCGGCAAACTGGCACGCTCATTTGAATAAAGTTTGCAAATGTTGAGAACAAAAATTTCACTTAAGTTCCCAGTTCCATGAATGATTGATTATTTTTGAAGATAATAACTGCATAGAGTGAGTTGAGCGCACAATACGGTAATAATTCACCCTCACCTATGTGAGCATGGTACGCAAATTGCGCACCGTTAGGGGGAGCCGTGCCTGCACTAACCTTCAAAAGGCTTCCTATCCGGCTTTGAAGTATAGCTCGAATTTTTCAAGAAATTATAGGTATACTAAGGAAGCTTTCTAATCATATTGTGCGCATGTGGAGCGTGCAACTTGCCGTTTCGTCACGATGTTGCAGTCAGTCGGCCTGAACCTCAGCCATAACTTACAAATTCCCTTAGGCATATCTTCGCTACAGAACGGCTGACCTGTTCCATTCTTACGCGTGACAAGCACCCGTGTAACCCATATGTACCATCGTATTTGTCGATATCACCACAAACTGTATCACGCATAACAGAGAGAAGAAATGATAGAGAAGTTAAGAAGGTTAATCAGTCCAGGATAAGTGGTTCGCTACCCTACACGTGAGAACGAGATGAGGCATATTGAAAGAGGGAGAGAAAAGAGAGGAAATAGATAGAAAGATATCACAGCTCACACACAAGCATGCAAATCCAAACTCAACAGGGGAGCCGACAGATGGAAACACGTAGTGGGGCAATCAGGGTGAACCGTGACCTATCAGGGTGAACGAGGACCTATCTTTGTCAAAGGCGCCTTGTCATCTTTGGCGTGTTAGTTTTAAAGGCTAACTCCGGCGATTTTTTTACCATATCAGAATAATGGTGCTTTTATGTTCCTAAGACACTCTTATCATGTGCCCGATAGCTGAAATGCTCAACAAATTAGAAAATGATTTTTAATTCCTGAAAAAAACTCAATACCGAAACCGAAACCCAACCAAGTGTGCTTCTACGTGTGACGTAATCGAATGCCCGACACTTCCGGGAACCTGCCTGATTGCGCCTAATGCCCGCCAGATGGCACTACCTGACCATGCCATCCGCGGCGATCGGCTAAAACGCTTGCGCTGTTATGGTGAATATATGGCGACTCATGTGTGGCTCACAACGCAACACCACTTGCCACCTATCGCACGGCCACCAATATGTAAAAGGCAATCACAAGCCCAACCAAGTAAGCACTGGCCAAACCCACACAATTCGTAGCAGACAAGCAGACGCTGCCATGGCACATCAGTTCTGTCACTTTCGCCGGGCAAAACTCAACGTCCCACACACAATGTTGCCATTAATCCTGGCAAGCGAGAGGAGCGTTTTGAGGCAAGCTATAAAATTCGTTTAAAAAACAAACTGAGAAAATCTCAAGCCCGCAATTTGGCATGAATAGCGCAAACGCGCAAATGAACGTACACAGTGAATTTCATTGAGATTCACTGACCTCGAAAAAACCGCCGGAGTCAACTCCGGCGGTTAGCAGGGTTAGCAGTGAAGTCATCTCCTCGTGGTGGAGTGTGTCTCTGTTGGTAATCGCAGCCTGAAAAGAAAAAAATATATAAAGCAGCAAAGTGCAGTCATCTGTTCATTTTATGTTAGGTTGAAATGTTACTAAGTGTTCTCTTCTCGGGGGGTCGAGGGAAGGGGAATAAAAATTCCGCCATATCCACGAAGTGAATGATGATGAGTGGGTGAAGCTCCAGAGGTAAACCTGGTAAACCATGAGTCCTCTGTACATTTTGCCCACTCAATTTTATTACATCGCTCCCCCTAGCGTACGTCGCCGCACTAAATCGAACGATTGCCTTCAACCAATGACACGCGCCATATGTGACATCATTCCTATTTTATAAGATCTCGCGTCTTTCATCAACTACAAGTACAGCTTTCTAGTTTATAACATCTTGCATCTTTTCATCATCAGCTACAAGTACCACCATCTAGTAAACACTACAAAAACTAAACGAGAGGTGGCTACATACAGGAGACGGTACCGCCATCTAGTGAACACTGCAAGAACTAAACTAGAGGTGGCTAGATACAGGGGACGGTACCGCCATCTAGTGAACACTGCAAGAACTAAACTAGAGGTGGCTACATACAGGCTACAGGGGACGCACAGCCCACGCCCTAAGGAGCTTCGCCCCTAAAAAAGGGAAAAAAGGGGAAGGGACGCAAAGTAGGAACGGTGTGCTACAAAGTGGCGGCCGCTACAGCCACGCGCGAAGGAAAGAGCAAGAAATACTTCAAAGCGAGCTGATGGGGGCCACGTGTGACCACCTCAAAAGGTTGCCGATTATAGCGGCGTATGCCTATTCCTAAACACCCATGAATGGAAAGGACAACAAGGAGGCCGTCACAAAAAGGGGGAGAAGCAAGCGGTGGACTTTTAAATGTCAAGATGTGGACAGTAAGCGATACCAGATGAGGTCTGAAGAGCACGTGTTTAATGGGAAAGGTCATTGGCAAAAAAAAAAGTTTTAAGTGTTTCCGCAAGTAGCCCGCTAAGTGAAATTCCCTCCAGAATTAGGCGGCATGTTAGATAAAGAAAAGAAAAGTCGAGAATGAAAAGGAAGTGAGCAACGAGAAGAGAGTAAGAGAAAAAAAAGGAAAGAAAAAGTCACACCTTTGCCACAAAGGCAAAGCAATGAACGCGATAGCAAGAAATTGGAAGGTCACGCGCAAAATGGAAAGCAGATCGCAAAGTGCCCCGCGTTTCTCACGCGCCTATGACACTCGAGACGTACTCACAGGTACCGATGCGCAAGATAGGCGTCTTAGTTGTTTCTTCGCTGTGTCTGAAAAGCACGCACTTTGCCTTTTTCTTCCCTCTAATCTTTGATTCCTCTATTTCTTTCCTCCTCCCGATAGAGTAAGCAGGCATAGTGCCCCCCCCCCCGGTAGCATTTGCCAGCTTGCTCTCTCCCTCTTTCCTCTGTGTCCTTGTGTATCTGTGCATGCAAATCAAATAAATAATAAATAAGTTCCCAATCGAAGACTTCAACGATTGCAGTAACCTTTGTGCGCCCGGTAACCAAAACAGAATCGTTCCAGGTAAAGTTCGAGGCTAGCCAAGACGAGCGATCCTCTCCGTGGGATAAGAGCGCGCGAGAGAGCCTCGCCTCCTTGCTCCTAGTGGGGCAAGGTACGCGCGGAATATTAGAGCGCGTGCCGCCGCACGATGTGGCGACGCGCGCTCATTGCACCATCTTGCTTGTAATGCTAAAAGCACGATGATTACCCCATGGCCTCCAAGATTGCGGGCGCACGGCGCGTTTCTCTCTGGCCGTCCCAATCACACGGAGAGCGTGTGTTTCCAGAGGTGGGCGTGGTCTGCTCTTGTCTCCGCACCGCGGTGCTCTTTCTTTCGGTCGGAAAGGCTGTCGTGCTGTTGGCGAAGCCTCTATGTGGCGAGAAAAAAATGGTTTTGCACTTTTACATAGCGTTTTATTCGTTTCTAAATGCTGGGTCAAAGTGTAGGAGAAGCAAAGTCAATGCTGCGGCATTTTATTTTCAAATGGGGTTTTAATTTTACTGTATATTGGCGTCGCCCATATTAGAGCAGTTAAAATTGCGATGTTTCTGCAAGAGATCCACAGGTGCTCGAACTATACTATTGCTTTTCACAACATTCTGGCAAACCTAAATATCACAATAATAAGTGGCGCGATCACAGCACTTAATTATGTAGAGCATAAGTGGAATTCGGTTGACCACTTCATAAATATCGGTACATGGTAAAATAGTAATACCATCTCTAACGATGGGAGGGCAATGTAATTCAACGACAATAATTAGCCCAGTTTTCACCCATATACGCGTCTTCAGAAGAGGAAAATGCTAGAATGATTCTGTCACAGACGAAATGATACCTCCGTACAATAATATATATAAGAAAAATTCAGCAGTTGCCATGCTTTTATTCGCCAATCGGACCAAAACAAAATCAGTAACGGAAAAAAATGCTTGCCTTCAGTGCAGCCAGAATATTTGTCGGTGATCTTTGCTCGCAAGCGAGAAAAAAACAAAAAAAAAACATACGCACGCTGAAATCCCGCGCGCTCTGCTTTCTGCCATGGCCTCCGCCACTCGAAGAACCCACATTAAACGCGCCCTCGCTTAGCGGTATATATATATATATATATATATATATATATATATATATATATATATATATATATATATATATATATATATATATATATATATATATATATATACGGTGAGTGATGGCGACACCGGCAGCAAAATCCTGCCCAGAGTGTCCATAATATTAATACCGCAATAAAAGAAAGAAAAGGCGGGGCGCGGGGGAAAGTGAGGCGATTGTGTAAAAAGACGGGAAAAAGCCGTAGAGAACTTTTTGGATTGGCAATGACCTTGACAATGGAAGTAGAGGTGGTTTTCGAAGCGAGGCAAGAGGAATGAAAGCAGTCGTTCGATGGTTCTAGAGAATAAATTTTTATTATTATACAGACACATGCATATCTATATTTAGAATTTCAAAAAATGAAAGAGAACATTAATAGTATGGTATGTAGCCTAGGAGCGACTCATGTAATACCAGTTATGTCTATTTGCAGGTTGAACGTATCTTATGCCCGTAAATATAGCCGCAGTAATGCTATCGCTTTTAGTTATTCGAAATTTCTACATGCTACATTGACCCCTGATGGGTGTAGGGAGTCAAATTTGTGTATCAGTTATCATTCCATGTATTTTCTTTCTCGTGGTGACCGGAAATTAGTGTGTAGAACGTAAAGCTTGGCTTGGTAGAAATTGAGGTCTTGATTAATCAAGTGACCGGCTACTGCTTTTGGTAAACTGTGCTTTGTGTCTCCACGGTGGCCGTTCAATCTTACATGAATTGGCTGCACAGTTTCGCCTATATATTGTTTTCCACAGGTGGCACACTCCAGACAGTATATGGGGTTGTTTGAAGCGCATGTGAAGCTATGTAACCTTGTGAATGTAATCAGATGCTGTGTTTTTTACGCTGGTAGCCGGCTGCATATGTTTGCAGGTAGAGCATCTGAACCGACCACTGGAACCAGACAATGTCGTAGTCTTTGCTTTGAGTTTTTCGTGAGCAAGCATGTATTTAAGCTTAGCGTTGGATCTGTAGGCAACTTTAGGCAGTGCAGGAGAGATTTTCCAAGTTTCTGGTTGGATGTTCGAATTGGATAGTATTTTGTAAGGATGTTGTTTAGGTTAGGAAATGCTTTAGAAATTGGTTGATATGTGGGGTTTAACGTCCCGAAACCACCATATGATTATGAGAGACGCCGTAGAGGAGGGCTCCGAAAATTTCGACCTCCTGGGGTTCTTTAACGTGCACCCAAATCTGAGCACGCGGGCCTACAACATTTCCGCCTCCATCGGAAACGCAGCCGCCATAGCCGGGATTCGATCACGCGACCTGCGGGTCAGCAGCCGAGTACCTTAGCTACTAGTCCACCGCGGCTGGGCATTGCATTAGAAAACTTTGTAGTGAGAAGAGGCGTTGTGATTTTAGAGCGTGGTATGAGTGCTTCATCGCAGTCCAGTTCCAGTGCGTCCGTATAGTTTTTGTCAAGGAATGAAGGTGGGTTCTGTGTTATAGTGTTCCTTTTAGGGCGGCAAGTTTGTTCCCGTAATCCTCGTTTCCTGTACATATATGTGGCGTAACCTTGTTGCCTGACTCTTGAAAATGCCTTGTTTGCAGTGCTTCGGGTGGTAGCTTGTATATTATAGGTATTGTTGCTTGTCCATTTGCCAAGCAACGATACCTAGATTTGCAAGCCACCACCCGAGACACTGTCCTCCCCATTCATAGGTGTTTGGGAATAAGCGTACGCCGCTATCATTGGTAACCTTTTGCGCGGTGTATGGACGCGGTGCCCATCTGCAAGTTTAGAAGTATTTCTTGCTCTTTCATTCAGTCTTGGCTACAGCAGCCACCGCTTTGTAGCACACCGCTCTTACTTCGTGCCCGTCCTCCCTTTTTTTCTTTTTTTTTTGCTTCCCCTTCCATCGACCTCCGAGAAAAGAAGTCTTTGTAACACTGCAACCTAACTTGAAATGAAATGACGGCTGCACTCTTCTGCTTTATAGATTTTTTTTCAGACTGCGATTACCAACAGGGACATCCGTCACCACCAGGAGATGACGTCACTACTAACCCCTTGAAACTAACACGCCGAGGATGACAAGGCGCCTTTCACTAAGATAGGCCTTCCTATCGAAACGTCAGCCAGCCTGTCTGAGGCGATTCCACTGTTCACCCTGACTACCCCACACAAGTATGCAGTCAGTTTTCACGCATAACGGAAAGATTCGACATTTCCGATGGAAAGACAATGAATCAGGTTGTCTATGCTTGTCACCGTTACCCACACAGAAGCCACCATAGTGGTGAACTCTAAAATTTTCGACAAAATAAGCATTAGTAAACATTAATGCTTCTTGAGAACTTTCACGAAATGTGGCAGTCTGCCTTGTTGTTAATTCACTGACCAGGCTCAATAAACGTTGCTTTTAATGGCAAAGCTTTTATTGGTGAACTTCGGCGAGTTTGATCGCATCCTTCCATCCACCCATCCATCAATCCATCCATCCATTCATCCATCCATTCATCCATCCATCCATCCATCCATCCATCCATCCATCCATCCATCCATCCATCCATCCATCCATCTATCCACCCATCCATCCATCAGCCCGCCCGGCCGCCCGCCCGCTTACCTGCCCGCCCATCCATCCATCCATCCGTCCATCTATCCATCTATCTATCTAGCCGCCTACGACATTTAGCTCTCCTGGCCGTTTCGACAATGGCATCGATACCAAAACTGGTATAGCATAACATGATTGTAAGACAAGCATAAGTGACTGTCATAACATGAAAATGATGACATGTATGTCCTGAATGCCAAGATTTACAAATCATGGTCTTGCTGCTATTGCGGTGGTTTTCTTCACTTGAAATATTGCAAAACTGGTATAGTATGAGATGACTGCATGGCGAACATAAGTGACAGACCCTACTGTGGAAATCATGACATGCATGTCATGTAAGCCATAATGACTGCACGCCACGCCCACGGTGCACTCGTGGCTGTTTCGCTAGCTTCACATATAATAAACTTGATAATACGTGAGGTGAAAGGACAACGAAGGTAAATGACGCTTCCAAACATTATAATTATGACATGCGCGTTATGGAAAACTTGACTACTTGCTACGCTCATTGCGGTCTCGTGGCCCGGTTTCGCTAGCTTCAGAGATACCAAATTAGGTATTACATGACGTGAATGGACGACGAATACAAATGCCAGAGGCAAACATGATAATCATGATATGGAAGTCATGTACGGCCTAATCTACCACCGCCTCGTAAAATGTTGCTGATTTAAAGTGACATATCAACCTTCCTCATTCGTGCTTTGCATATCATAGATTTCCACTGTACGTAGGGTCTGCAAATTTTTTATATTGCAAATACCCCGCTTTAGACCAAATGTTTCAACGGCTAATGGCTTCGCCAGAAGTGACATGCGGCAGAGAGCTGATAAATGAATATTCGCCATTAAAAGGATTTTTAACTGTGTATACGCACGGTGGAGAAAAATGTAATTATTTGCCTTAAAATGCTGCTACATTTCAATTAACTCAATTTCAGCCAAATGTTGTAGGATATCGATGTACGAAGTATATCGGTTTCTTTTGTACTGAATGCGCTTTATGCCTCTGTAGAACGCTATCCCATATCGCACTCAACCATTTCGAAACGCAGAAAATCATGGCGTCTATTAACGAGGGGTTGCGGCGCTTTCTTTATGCTGCTCCTCGTGGTTCGAACTGGAATCTGGTACTTTTGGATGGTGGCAACGTCACAGTGTCTGCGGACAGTGGCTTTGACAGCAGAAATACTGCGTGGCAAGCAAGATGGGAGTACCTAAGAGAGCTTGACCGAAGTGTCAAGTACACCTGCACGAGCCCGGACATGAACAGCTTCGTTAAAGCTATTCCAGAGGTATGTAGCCGACTATCGAAACCTAATATTTAGAGCAGCATCAGCCTAAGAGCTGCACGTACGCAGCTCTTGTCCCCACTTTTTTGTTTTGTTACTTTAACGTACTAACAAAAACGTACTAACAAAATATTTGCAGTATCTCGTTAGCACCGTTTAATATACTTCTTTTCATTGTGCGTTCCAATTTATTGCATTATCCTGTTCAATGTGACAAATTTTCTCTCTGAAATTATATTCTTTTTTGTGTTTATTGAGCTTGTACTTGTACACTTGCCTTTTAAGGTTTATATTTGATGTTAAATTCCGTTGTGTTCTTGTTCATTTTCTTAATCTTAATGCTTTATCTTAATCTTAATGTTTTATCGGCAGCCCGAATTGTATATTTCACTTAATGTGTTGAAGTTTCCTGTTAAAGTTTTTAAAGTTAAAGTTTTCTTTGAAAACTATTGTGCCTTTTGTTTTGATAGCATCTATTATTGTATCACACCTGCTATAGTCTCTGCTTGAGACTGCAGTATAAATAAATAAATAAATAAATAATCAATTTAACACTTCACTGGTTAGCTTAAAGGCGTATGCTGGAATTGTGACACTCACGCTGAGTTGCAGTGATGGCGTGTTAGTGTAGCATAAATCTGAAATACAGCACCGTATATTTAATGGCCTTATCACACGTAATACTTTTTTATTTGGATGCCACCTGTGGATTGTTTGGTCGTTGCAGATAAACTGCGAATTTTCTTAAAACAAACCATAACTGCTGCACCATATATAGCCATCATTAACTGAAAACATGTCCTACTTGAATCGACATTTGTCCTTTCTCCCACCCACCCCCTGTCTTGAAAATTTGATTTGAAAAAAAACAAAGTTTGATTTGAAAAAAATAACACATCCCCTTCGAAACTTCCACCCAACAAACCAAACTCGCACTATGAAGCGTACTTTGTGTGTCAGGCAGCCAGCGACTAGAAAACAAGTCTAGTATGCTTATGGTATATTGCCAAGCATGTGTTTGTATTTGTGGCCGAATCAAACAAACATGCTAAATTTAACACAATATATATCTGCACTAATTTGCCGTGGACACACAGGTGGCGCAAAATGAGGCTACAACGGTAATCGCACTGCTGCACAGCGATTCCGCCCCAGCAGGTGTTGTCAAAGCACTAGCAGCGATTCACACGGTGCGTCTAGTCCTTATCCTGTTCCACACGGCTGCAACGCCCCAGCACTCGACCTGGAGACTGTCTGTGCTGCAAGCTGATAATCTTTTCATGGTGCCCGCAGCTTCGAGTCAAGAGTCCATGGCGGCTCTGGTTGATCTCGCCCTTCACTCGGCACACCATGCGACAGCAGATCTCGACGGAGACGTGATCAAGGCAAGAACGTGGCCTGTCCACACGCTTCCGTGCTTCTCTTCGGAAAATGGGAGCTCCTATTTGGAGCGCTATGGTATTGAGTTACAATGTGCATTTATACAAGAGAGGCGTGGGTGACACTCTATGAGAAGTCGTTTAACAACTTGGATAGGAACAGTAACATTCCTCGTTCGGCCAATTTCCATCCCAACGTGCAACTCTCTCTCTTTTGTCAGTGTTGAGCATGCCGAGTAAACAAACAAAACATCCTCAGCCAAATACAATAAAAATTGGCATATTTTGGCACTATTTCAGGAGCTTTAGTCTCGACCACCCACCTTGTAAGGTCGCATAATCTGTGTTTGGGAGGAGGATAATGATGACGATGGGGTAAACTTTGACTTACTGCTTTGAAAAAAAGTTGCTAAAAAGTAAGCGGTGCGTGGCGAGTAAACGCCAGAGAGCACAGAAATAAAAAAATAGAAACGCATAAATAGTTTACTGGAGCAAAGCAATTTAGAAAAAGAAACGAGAACGTTATACGTGAGCTAATCCTTTTTTTACTAATTCTTCTTGTGATAAAGAAATGAACATCACTTTGACCACAGAGACATGCATGATTAAAACTGGGACTGTCGAGACATTTCGATTAATCGAGCGATTGGTTGCGGCAGTGACGGCGTATACATATGTCACTTATCTCACTAACCATAGTCTGAATTTTTCAATGAGCCTACTACAAGAACCCTTCACAGCCATAGCTTGATCTGTTTCCGTTCTGCTACATTTAAAATCAAATGCAATGGTCACGCCTACTGTGGCCGGGTTTATCGCTTGATGGATAGAAACGCACTCCAACAGGATTTATCTCATTGTGTTTATACAATTTACACACGCTACAGCGAATCATACTTATTTTAAAAAATTTCTCTTGCCTAGAATTAACTAAAGGTAATTCATTGTCTGTCTGTCGTCGAGCAGTTCTAAGACACCACTAATTAAACCCGAACAACAAGGAAGTGACCTTTATAGGTTTCTTTCAACACGAGGTTTCTTTAGCACGAAAGTGTTTCATGCCGGGGTCCACTACGGCTCCGCTGACACATTTCCGTCATGGGTATGACGTTACTAAAAGATTGCAAAGAAAAAAGTCACAGGTTTGCCGCAAAAGCGAAGCAATGAACGTGATAGCGACGAATTGGAAGGTCACGCCAAGAATGGCAAGCCGATAGAAACGTTCCCCGCTTTTCTCACGCACAAATGACCACAAAACGTATTCACAGGCACAGATGAACGCAAATAGGCGTCTCAGTTGTTACTGCGCTGTCTGAAAAGCGCACTCCTTTCGCAAACGGAGATTGTGCGACGAGTACTGTGACCGTTGTGTGCCCGGTAACTACAACAGAATCGCCCCGACGAAAGCCCAAGGCCAGCCAAGGCGTACGATTGTCCCCACCACGAGATACGCGAAGGCACCCGTGATGGTTCGTCTTACCACTTGTCCGCAGGAAAAAGTAAGCATGGGAGATAAGAGCACGCGCCACTGCATTGTGACGATCTGGTGACGCGCACTGATGGCGCCATCCCGCTGGTAAAGATGAAAATGAAATCCCCCCCCCCCCCGAGATGCCCATCGTCAGCGGTAAGTGGTAGATATAAATAGCTTGCCGTTTGAACGTTGAATAAAGTGCTCCCTCGTGGCTCAGTGGTTAGCGACTCGCACTCACACTTCAGAGGTCAGACGTTCAATTCCGCACGCCGGAATCGCACCTGTGGTTGCGATGTTTCAACTTTGGTATTGGGGGACGAGTAAATGTTCGGGGTCAGAGCACGGAGCCTTACAACACCACCATCTATGGTGAGCTGAACCTCACCAGACAAGAGGTAGTTTGCACACAAAACCATGTCCGCGTGCAATTCCTGGAAAACGGGAACGGCGGCAAGGGACTTGCTCTCAGCTTCGGTTCTCACTGGAAACCCAATTCACCGACAGGCAACGCACTCCGGTCGAGGCCACTCAAGGGTGCCTTGGACCAAAGCTGGAGGGTGACTGGGGGATGGCGTCGGTGTAGCGCAGTAAGGACAGCTCCGGTTTGTACAAGTGCCGTAAGGTACCCAATTTCACCAACGCGGACTTGTACTGAAGGAAGCGGTCACGGTGGGGATTGAAGGGATTGATGTTGTGTATGTGGTAGAGTCACGTCATCGATCCTGTCATCGAAACTCGGCGGGAGCTTCTTTTTTCTGAACAAGCCGAGTCTGGTGTCCATGTGATGCACTGAACATCCTGTCGGTGAGCTACACTCTTTAGCTGCAGCCTCGCGGATGAGCCACTCCTTAGCTTCATCCTCGATAGTCGTCTGGTTGAGCGCGCATGTGCCATTGTGGCCCCAACTGAAAACAACGATGAGCCTTGCACTCCGTTTTAGCGAGTTTCGTTTCTTCATGCCCTCGCATTTATGCCACACCTCGGCAACCCCACAAAGGCGGGCGATAACTACCGATCATTTATAATTGTCAAGCCAGACATATCGAGAGCCGAGTGCATTGACAGTCGCCACCCATATGTCAGCGTCCTCCTGGAAGCCTAGAATCCGAATGAGCGGTTTATGGTGAGCCGGCCGGCTAGACACCGGAGCTCAATGACGCCAAGCAGTCGAGCAGTTAGGACAGTTGCGTGAGAGCACGCAAGAGCTCTGCGCTGCTCTTGGTTGTGGCGCCTGGGGAGCGAAAAATCCCGTTCGCACACTATGAAGCTGGTGTAGCACTCACAGAGGGGATACCCACGGCCAACGGAGCATGGGTGGCGTCTCTTGCCCAGATGATTGTAGAGTGGCTGTTACACGAACCACATCTTGCTAAGCGGGAGCCGCATTGCCGGAAATGAGCCGTGGCGCATTGTAAAGGGCAAAGTAGCCCACCGCCGGTCAAGTAGTCCGTCGGAACCATCGTGGAGGCCTGTACTTCGTCCACTGGTGGGTAGGAAGGATACTTGCAGTGGTGGCCGACTTGCGGGTTTCACCATCGAGGAAGCCTGGCCACGTTCTTCTGGAAAGCGCGTTACATCAAGCTAGCAGTTTGGATTTGCCAAAGCTTTTCGACAACTGTTCCCTTGTAAAGGAAGTGAGAGAGAACAGAGACAGCGATCATTCTCTGGTCCGACTGTTGTGTGTGTGTGTGTGTGTGTGTGTGTGTGTGTGTGTGTGTGTGTGTGTGTGTGTGTGTGTGTGTGTGTGTGTGTGTGTGTGTGTGTGTGAGCGTGTGCGTGCGTGTGCGTGTGCGTGCGTGCGTGCGTGTGTGTGTGTGTGTGTGTGTGTGTGTGTGTGTGTGTGTGTGTGTGTGTGTGTGTGTGTGTGTGTGTGTGTGTGTGTGTGTACGCGCTCAAGTGCTGCCACCTAAACACAAACTCTTCGCGCTTTTGAATGATTTCGCGTTTCAACTCTGCACGACGTTCACGACGCGAGTCCAAGCGCGAACCACCTCGTAAAGGCTGTGTTGCGGTTGCGCTCAATGTTTGAAAATGAATATTCCCAAAAATACGCAATATTCTTTGCTGAAATGAATGGATATACATGTATGTTTTAAAGGAATAAATTCAATACGCCCTGCCATTCAAACCTGCAAGCCAGATTACAGAAAATTGTGTATATACACCTCTATCTGACAAGGCTACGATCATCTCTCTCCGAAGCACATACTGTAGTTTATTCATAATGTTAGAACTATAGAATGGCTTGATGCGCTAGCGGTTTGGTCACACGGGCCTTTTTTGCTGTCAGGCCAGCCCCTCAAATGCCTCGACGATCAGGTGCAGATGGCGGTCGATCATTGTCTTCCAGTCTGTGGTTATCACCACCTCCGTGGCATGTTTTGTGCTAATGAAGTCCACTGTAAATCCCTTCAAATGAGTGGCATTTTGAAAGTCAGCCCGAACCAACACTTCAGCTGAGTTTTCGACTGACATCTTTGAGCACAGGGCCTCCACGCACATTATTTTTAAACGTTCCAAGGCGTACTTGTCTGCGGCCGCCATAAGGACACCAGTCATGTTTTGAAGTTTGAGTGCTTGCCCGGTATAAATGAATCACAGCCGTTAATGTAGTGTGTTGGGGTCCATGTCTCAGATGTCTACTTCGTTCTCGTCTTTGATGTGCTGACACACGGCTGCAAACACGGGCGACCTAGCTGAAAGAATGGCTTTGTGCACACGAAATCGCCAGCCACTATTGCTCAGAAGAATATCGTTGAGATCGCCGCTTCTTAGAAGGTCTCAAAACTCTCCGGGCAGCCAGCATACGGGTACATCAAAGAGCACATGGTTATTATGCCCTGATATTTCCCTTGTAGCCTCAAGAGCGTACACCTCACAGAATATGGTAAGTTTGTCCCCAGGAAGGAGTTCATCGGACCTGTCCAACAAAAAGTCAGTTCGAGCAAAGTTCTATAGGCCCCAATGTTTTCCTGGGATGAAGTATAATGCCTTAGGACTCGGAACGGTTTCTCTTTCTTCTTGGTTTACGTCTAGAAGGTAAAACGTAATCTTCGTACAGAGCTCACTCATTTCAGCAGCTGGTACAAAGAAATGTAGTCCTTGATTTTTTCGTCCAGACCATTAGGACTGACCTTCAAACACCATTATACTGTCCGTGGCTCTTAAAGAAAAAAAATATCGCACCTTCGCGGTAAAAGCTGAAGTGGTGGATTGTCCTTATGCATGATAAGTTCATCATGTTAGAACTGGTCCGACACGAGTTCTCTGCAACAACTGTGCTGAGTTCGTTATGTTGGGGTTCTGTTGGTGGACGAAGAATAGTCAGACCAGACTCCGGTAGCACCTCTCCATGGGAAGTAGCGGCACGGCGCCTACTTCGGTACATGCCAGATTCGATAAGGAGACACCGCTGAAGGAGGCGAACTACGCTGCAGCTGAGAGAGCACGGCCAATTGAAGAGACACAGCAACGCTGATATTGTGGCCAGCTGATAATGAGGATGATGACCTCAAAATAATGGTGCTTACCCATTAAGGAAGATATGCTAGAACCGGGCGGCAGGATATTTTAAGCAATGAAACGAAAACCAGTTTGAAAAAATATTTCAAAGATAAAACGGCGAATAAATAAAATGCTTGCTGAGCAAAGTGGTCAAAGCATCTCTTGTTCCTTATAGAAAAAAACTAAAAACTACGTATATTAAAATAAAGATTCGAAAAAGTAAGAATAGACTGATACGGTAATATTTTTTTGCCTTGATGTTGTCAAACACAGTAGAGCATACATACCTGCGGCAGTGATCCAATGAAGCATCGCGAAGTGATAAAAGTACCGCAACCTTTACTACTATTCTAAACTTATGCAATGAGGCTTCTAAAAATATTTTTCTCTGCTAATAACGACGACCAAATAAAAAAAAACGTTTATTTGGTTCAATTCAGTTGCAAAAATGCACAACGGGGACGCCTTGAGTCAAGCTTTGTTTAAGTAATAATTCAGCCGTAAAACTGTACCACGCAATCTTGTACAAGTAACTTCTAACTGGCGAGGCACACACCACTGTTTACTCCAGCACTGCTTTAAATACTACAAATCTTTAACATCATCCAATTTACATATTTCCCATTGCAAACAAGCATTTCTGAACCTTAACGCTGTCACGTAGGCCGTATCTGGTAAAACTGGGATGATGGGTCCACTCAGGGACACTGCTGTTAAAGTATAATCCACAGTGGCCTAATACACACAGCCAAAGCAGTTTTTGTACGTTTTGTGGTATTAAATTACGAAACGTGTTCATCAGTTCTACATTTGCTGCCACAAAAAGTGCAGTACATACTGATAGTGAATCTGTAATAATCACTGCTTCCGATTTGATTGGTAGCATTTTGCGTGGCGCTAAAACAATAGCCGGCAATTCTGCAATGCATTGAGTGTTATACTCGGAGAGTCAAATTGAAAAGGACCAGTCAAGAGAAGAGGAAAAGCTGTCCAACCCCAGCCTTTTTTTTAAACAGATGCATCACTCGCAATTATACTGCTTATCTCCAGATAAGCTAGATAATCTGCCAGTTGGTCCTTTTAATATCTATGTGGCATTCGCTTCACGTTATGAGGAAATACATCGAACTGTATACTAAGCACTGACTCTATGTTGCCTATGTTGCTCTAGCATCACTTGTGCAAATACAAGTTGTGGGGTGTGTAATCACGACGAATGTGTTTCGACGAATAAGTTCGGTTCTTCAATAAAAACGTAAACTCGTTGTCTATGGTGCGATCTGTATATCTTTAAAAATGCTTGCACAGTAAGAATTTTAAACCTATCTAGCAGAGAAGCTGTGCGAGATTCCATATACAACATGCTGTTGACAACAAACTTTGGAAGACCCAGGCACCAACGCAACGCTTCCTATTCCAACAGTACTAGGGGTCTCATTTAATAAGCTGCCCTGCCAAACAACAATACAGATCCGAATTCCATAATCGGCCACACATAAAGTTTATATACCGTTATTAGCGTATCTCTTCTCAACTCCGTTTTACGGTTTGTGACCTTCCGTAACCACCCCATGGCGTATGTTGCCTTAGAGCAAACCTCATCAATGTGGCTTCTCCCGTTTAGTGTATCATCATATAAGATGCCTATATATTTAACGAAATCAGCCTGTGGAAAAAGCTCATTCATCTACATTAGCGTGACGTTAATATGTTGCATAAAGAGAACGCAAGAAGCGCACTTTTCTTTACGTTCCGAGTCATGTGAATGTTTTTTAAGCCACACTTCTAGCAAATTGAGATAGTTTTGCAGACTTTGATATAGTAACTGAAGGTCGTTATTACTCGCAAAGAAAGCAATATTGTCTGCAAAAACATATAATTGAATACACTGAATTGATGGAATCAAGCTTTAAAATATTGTATACAAAACTAGTGACCAGACTGCCCCTTGTGAGAGCTGTCCTGTCACGTGTATGCCACGTGTCTGCTTATATCTTTTGTGGTGAGTACCCATCTTTAAAGCAATGAAATTCTATTTATCCAGTTAGTTATTTAGTTGGTTAATTATTAATTATTTAAATAAATTATTAATTAATTAATTAATTAGGTCAGGAGAAAATTAAACAATGAAGCTTGTGCACAACAGTAGAAACCAAATGCAGGTATTCCAGAAGACAGACGTGAATCTACGAAACGGCATCAGTGGCAACTTCAGCTTCAAGTCCTTTGATTCCGACGTGCTTTCATTCATACTAGCCTGCCCTGACGTGTACAGCATTGAAGAAGGTGATGTAATCTTCAACGGGACTGTGGTGCCATCTCACCGGGTCAAGATGTCTATGTTTGCCACGGAACACGTGCTCACTGAGGTACGAAATGGTGCCGCGACATAATGACTTCCCTCTCTTAACTGAACTTCCCACCTCAAAGGTGCAGTTCAAGATGATTTTATACTATATGTCTTCGGTTTCAATCATTTATTTCCCTACTGTGCGGATGTCCGTATAACTGATTTTCTACATTTCTCATGCATGCTAGCATTCATACTGCCCTCGTTTAGTAATGCTTCGCTGTCAATCTCAATTTCATTGCTTGTTGTACAGTCTTTAGCTCTGAAGTTCTATTGTAATGCACCAAGTTTCTGCATCATATTTCTGTAGTGGTAAAATGCAATGACTGTACGCCTTCCATTTATTTTATAGCGCTTAGTACCATGCAATCATGACTTGGTAGTTCTTTTTATTTGTACTAAGACAAATTTTTGTTATATAGATTTGCTTCTCTTAAGCCTGGTTTTCTGTGTCCAAATGAGAATACTCCTGCAGAAGTTTTACAGGCTACTTTTATTTAGGAATTCTATTCCGGCTAGGCTACTTGACATAACGCTAGTCTAGTTCGCAGTAATCTTCACGATCTTATATTTCGTCGGGTAAGGTCCTCAGTCACTCGTGGCAAGTTATGTAAATTATTGCTGAACATGATAACACCTTAAGGCCCAACCGCATGCATGCGATGTTCTAGCGACAGCGACAAGCGCCAGCGACATACATCGTGGCGGCTGCAACCGCATGTCGGCGACTAAGTGTCATTATTTTTTGAATGAAAACTATTGCGTGCATACCCATCAATTGCAAATAGAAGTTTGAAAGTTGGTCAATGACAATATGCCAAATTTATTACTGCTTTGTTTGGCTTAAGGAAGCTACAAAAGCATTTAACGGCCTTCTTCTTTCGCAATCTCTGGTTTAACCGCAACAGGCTGCCTGGAGGCGTATACGCTACGACGGCTACGACGCATTTCGCATGACGATTTCGCATTGCCGCAAGCGACCAAATTGACACAAGCTTGCATCGAGAGATCAAAACAAACATTCGATAACAAGATTTGCGAGAAAATACGGCCACTCTCTCTCTCCGCGCGATATGAGAGTGTAAAAAAGATAGTCAATACCTTGCATTCCTAGAAGTATGCACTGATAACAAGCATCGAGAGCAAATTGCAAACGAAGCGAGGACCAGGAGTGCAGTTACCGGAAATCGCCTCGCTGGCGTCTGGGCTACAAGCGGATCTTATCTAGTTTTCCAGAAACGGGCGACGCGACAAGTGGCGCTGACGGGTGGGCCTCCGCGACAGCGAATCTTGTCGCTCGTCCCTGTCGTTTGAACTGCAGGCACAAATGAAGTTTGTCCAATCCAGTGTCACTGTCGCTAGAAAATCGCGTGCATGCGGTTGGTTCGAATCGCTTGCATGCGGTTCGATTCCTTCTCAAAAATGATTAATACCGACCCCCTTCATAGTAAGCTGAGTATTTTCCCCTTGTGAACCATTAGGGTGAGATTGTAATTAATAAATTTGTTCAGAAGCAAATCCTTCTGTGTATACCAGTTTTTCCTCGCTTCTATTTCACCAATATACGTTACGCCATATTGGTGGTGAAGAGAGCCACCATTTAACGCTTCCGTTTTGTGAGTAAAATTTAATAATATAACAATTAGGCGCGTTAGAACACAAGGAGATATAAAAACACATCCATTACGCTGCACAGACATACTGCGCAGTGATCGCATTCCTAAAACACTCGGAATATCGCAAAAGACAAAGAAACAGTGAAACACTAGAAGCTCCTCGAAAGCGTATCTGTCGGCAGCCCTTTCTTAATTTAACGGCTTCGCAAGTTCACGTCAACTTGCCTAATCGACTGCGGCATTTTGCTTATGGCAACACGTCACCTTTGCTGCATTGTCTGGCCTCTGTGTTAGCATACTGCTGTTTGTGTTTACTCCTATTTTTCTTATTTCCCATACGCAGGACTCAGACATCGTGAACGTTGATTATGCGGTCAGGGCACGGCAAATCAGCCAACGCTGTTCATTAATGGCAAGCATTCGGGGCTCAGGGCATGAACCAAGAGTCCGCCTACGTGGATGGTTCCGCAGAAACAGGGTATGTAATTGAAATGAAAAGGGAGGGGGGGGGGGGTACTTTAAAGCTATTTTTTTTTTCTTTTTCCTTTTTCTTGTCTGTGTTACCTCAAAGGAGCCCTGCGGCACTTTTCCAAGTAATCATCGAATGGCTTCATTAAGAGAGCTTATTGCTTCCTAGCAATAGAAACGCAGGCTAAATTACATAAAGCATAGCCAACTGTAGCACATCGAGCACGTGCTCGCGCCGAAGAGAAATCTTCGCCTTGATGATGATGGGATAAAGTGCAGACATTACTCATATATGAAAACCCGACTACACAAACCATGCATAAAAACTGAAAGATGGAGCGAGCGAGAAATAGGAAGAGAGAGGAAGAAAAAATTGAGATAAAACTAAAGAGAGAAAACACAGAAAAAAGCTAAACGAGAACAGGAAAATCAGAAACAAATAAAAACAAAGGCTGCCCCGCTCCGCACTTTCTTCAGGCGTGGCACTACTTGGTCGAAGCTGCCTTAATTTTCATTGATTGATTTATTTATTTTGAACGCAACAAAAACTGGGTGGCCGCTTTTCCAGCCAAAGTTCTTCCTGGGTAGCCCTAATAGCAAGGCTGTTCATGATGCGTATTGCTGTCGTACCAACTGGTCGAACAACAGCCAAGATATAACGTAACTAGTACGTGCAGTGGAATCTCCCGTGGCAGTCCCCGACACAGACGACAAGCAGATGCCAGTACAACCGAAAATTGCACTGCTTTGCATTTTATAACACTGAGTTTACAGACAAAACCACAGTCTTGACAAAAATACCGGACACCGAACGATGTTTTTCTTCTGCGAATTTGAGAAACTCTTTTAGCCATGATATATGTACGAGTACATAATGTAGTGGTGCACTTAACAATATTAATGGATGGGGTTTACGTTCTACAACCACGACATGATTGTTGGAAATAAAGGAGGAAGGGGAGGCGGGCACGAGCACGAGCCAGGCGCACTGGCTCGCTCAGTTGATCCCTTGACCTTCAACGCAGCCAGACGATCGGGTCCGGGTCCCCTTTTTCGTTTCTCACAATGATTATGAGAGACGCCGTACTGGAGGACTCTGGAAGTTTCACACCTGGGTTTATTTACCCTGCACCTAATTCTAATCACACCAGCCTATGGCATTTTGCCTTCATCGAAATGCAGTCAGGATGACCGGAATTCGATCCCGCGACCTTTAGTTCAGCAGTCGAGCACCATAACCACTAGACCACCATGGCGGGTAGCAGTGCACTTGTCTTGCACTAATCGAGCGAGGAAAGGTTGATTATTTAGAAGGCGCGGAGTCAAAAAAGCTCTATTTTAAAACGCATGTAATATATAGTACATTTACCGTTATAAATACATCTAAAGTGTGGTGTCACCTGCAGAGAAGGAAACCGCAATTATAAAGCATCTTCTTAAATTTCTAAGGAAGCGTACTTTGCTAAACATGTGAAGGCAATGATTATTTGCTCATGCGCAAATAATTAGGAGTGAGTGCAAAAGTTATCGCGTTTATAACACGTATGTAAAGCCTCAATTTGCTAAACTTAAAGCCTGACAAAATATGGACCACTTGATTTTCCGCATTTTCTACACAGGTAGACACGCCGCTTCCGCAAATACTGTACGCCGAGCTCCTGTACGGCGAGCAACCTGTTAAGGGAGCCAATGTGGAGGCTGTCGTCTATTACGCAACGCAAAACACGGTAACCACTACAGTCGTCCAGCTTCGGGACAATGGACTTCTGGGTACGTCGCATGGGGTACGTCACATTGTGACCACATTTATTACGTCGTGGCACCAACTTTCTTGCTTTGCTGGATTCGATGTTTGTGTATAAGTGGGCACGGGCTTATAAGACAAAAGTCAATGTACAGGTAGAATAAAAAAAAGAATCGTGAAGAATACTTGTAGCTACATTTAGTTCACATACGTCACTATTTAACCAGTCTCTTGCTCTTAAAATCTTTCTTTTTTTCTTGCAAATGACTGCTTCCTCTTTTTTGGCTTTTGCATGCAAATGAAGTAGACATGCACTCATCTGAAAATGTAATATTTTTTTGCTTATCTGCTTCAGTAAAGTTTATACAGGTGTACTACAAAATTTCCAGATCATCTGTCACGCGTCGTACCAAACAATCGTCCCACCATGCCTGCTTCGTAAAGCTTGAAGGGAAATGAAAAGTGCGGCCAGCTCTACTTCGCGAACGCTGTCGAAATAGAAAATCTGGCGGCTCTTTCTTCAGGGTCACTTTCACTTATACTTGTGCGCCTCTCATTGCATCACCCTTTTCACCGAACATCGCGCTCGCTCACCTTGGCGTGGCGAAACCCGTCTTCTTACAACGAGTCCTAGTGTCGCCACGCCGCAATACCCCGTGAGCAGCGCTACGTGAACGGACGGCAACGCCTCGACTAAGAATGGCTTCACTGATAAAAGGCACGGAATGATTATACCTTCATACTGGCAAACTCTCCCGATTTGCCCGGGAGACTGCCGATTTTGACCAGTGTTCCCGATTGTACGGGCGTGGCCAGATATCCCCCGATGATGAGCCCTTGCCCTACCCGAAAGGAAAATAACAAAGTGGTTCCGAAGATTTCCTAGCATTGAAGTACTCCAACAGCTTGTCTTAGTGCCCTCACTTCCAGCCATTGATGTAAAGGGAAGGTAGGCAGCCTCACGTGTTGCGGCCTCCGGCAAGCTCATTTTATCTCGACGAGGAACTCCCGATAACATCACACTGCAGCGCACGCAAACTTAGCTTCGCCGTCGTTCAATAGTATGCGGCAAAATGCGCTAAGTGTGGGTGGGGGTACCATATTTTCCGTGTCATGGCCAATTTTGCATGATTACTGGTGTCAAAAAAGATTTGCTGAACTTACTCAGAGCTGTACATGCTGTTGCGGTTACTGCAGCCATGAGAAGCAACGGATAACAACCTGTGCATTCCATTTTTATTGTTCTTCTTTTATTTTGCTTTTTTTTCTTGTCGCTTTTTCATCATGCAAGCATAAAATCTTACCTAAATTGCCCAACTTTGCATCCCGTTGCTCTTGTAATATGACCTTACGGAGAAAGCACACTTTCGCTTGGGGATGCAGAGCCGGACGTGACCAAGGGTGACGGCGTGTACAGCGGCTACTTTCTGGCTGCATCTCGGCGAGGTGGCTGGTACAGTGTCCTGTTGAAGGCCACAAGTAATCAAGCGACGACCGTCGGCTCCGATGCAAGCCATGGCGCCTCCTTCCAGAGGGAAGAGTTCGTTGGCTCCTTCTGGGCATCTGAGCAAAACAGGGCGCCATTTCCGCCTGGTACAGTGCGTGACTTGAGCGTCAAACGCATCGATTTGCCCAACATCACTTTTCAGTGGTCAGCTCCTGGAAACGAGTACGACAGTGGCGACGGTGAGAAAAGATGGCCGGAAACTTACGCACGGGTTTTTTTGCGATCCGGCACTTGCAAAGTGCCGGATCCAAATGAAAATCCCGGATCTCGTGAATGCGCATCGCCACCACTCTTTGACATGTGGTCTGGTTATATCCACTTCAGTGGTGGTGGCTATGTTTGTGCACGCAACTTGTTTATGCCTGTTGCGTCCACTTGTAGCAAAAAAAGAGCAAGAAGCGTGGCTTATTAGACGAATTGAACCTTCTGCAGAGTCAGTATGTCTTGCCTTAAACTGAGTGTGCTGCATATAACTATAGCCGACCACTTTGGTGAAGGCACTACGATGATCGACGGGTCGTCCCACTTGGTGAGCTCCCCTTGCAAGGAAGCGTTAACATCGGGCAAGCTGCCCTTACTGAACGGAACTTCAAGTCGACCCACGCGCTCCTTCGCATACTACTTTTAGTGGGAGATAGTGTTTTTTTTTTCCATTTTTTAAATGACCACAACAAAAAGTAATTGTGCACATATTTGTAGCCTATGATTTCATAGTTTTTATATCAAACTTAAGTATGACTGACTGCTGAATGAAATATTTAATTAGACGCTAATTGCAACAAATTCCTGAAACTCATACAAACATATTGCTTCATTTTCTTGTTGTGACTGTAATACATACAGTGCTTTGAAATTACCTTACGTAAATTGATATATTCGAAGACGGTGCATCATAACTTGCGCCTCGCTAGCTATATACATCATCTCTAGTTTATTGTCTTTCTTTTTTTTTGTCAGTAAATTAGCGAGCGCTCCACCATAGGACAAGTCGCGTTTATGTCTAGTTACGACATTGTGGCGCAGCAGCCTTCCACACGATCGGGAAAAACAAAGCATCTTGGAATGCAGCCAAGATATATTCAACGTTTGCAGCACGCAGAAATGTGGCTAACATAATTATGTTTTTAGTGCACCGGGCAGTGAGCTGCGCCTAGCCGAAGATACCCAGTAACACGGTGTTTATTAGCAGTGACCATACCATTTACGTTAAGGTATTACCGTTCCGCGTTAATATTCCAAGATCCCAAAACGTGTTTTCTGCGTGAGCTACTCGATGTGTACAGCAACATGATCAGATGATTACATGCCTTGCAGATTGAAACAGTCAGGTGCCGACAAAGCTGACATTAAATTTCCGTACTAACCGTCACCTTTTCCCTACGATTGCTATTCCGACATTCCTCAAAGACCCCAATATTGAAATTTTCTTGTAGTGAGCATTTGAATTCTATAACCATATGCTTCATATGTACAATTGCGCAAAAGGCTGCTTAATGTTACGAATTCTGCACATATCGGTAAAATATATACACCTCACAAAACGTTGTCTGCCATCTTCAAAATTGCACTTCTACCTTTGTCGCTTCCTAGAAGTGTGTGCTGAAGGACCACCAGAAGAAATGTTGCATGCATTTATTGGATAATATGTATTGCACACAAGAGGCTTCAGCATTTTAAACCTGATTTCCTTGCAGGTTCTGGTTCCACCTACGAACTCCGTTACTCCCTGGACCAACAACGCCTGTCAAACGATTTCGCTAACCAAGTTGGTATTGAATTCACACAAGAGCAAATGTTCGGGGACGATGAATCGGCCTCCTTGTCGCTTCCACACAGAAATCCCGATAAGACCGTCGTTTATTATTTCGCTCTTCGAACGAAGAACAAGAACCACCGCTATAGCGACATCTCAAACATTGTGGCTGTTGTAATAGACGGCCGCTTAGGAATGACCACAGCAGAACCTGAGAGGAACAGCATGAGCGAGAATACTTCCATAAGCTTTAACGCCACCACAAGAAAAGATGTGGAAGACACTGTACCAAATAGCACAGCAGGGACTGTGCTGAACAGGACTTCAGATGACACTGCATCATCTTCAGTTCTCTTGTACTTCAACCACTTCACCGAGCAGCAGTTTTACATTCTACTTGCCAGTGTAGCCGGTGGGTTTGTCTTGCTCGTTCTACTGGTCAATTGTGTAATATGCCTGGTCTGCCTACGGCATCGAAGGTCGGACGGCAAACGCCGAGATACGGAGTGCGTCGTTATCGAGAACGTAGTAAGCCCCGACAAGCCTATCAATGCATACGAAGAACGCACTAGATTTGATGCGCCGGAAGACGTTGGAGCACTGCGCAAGAAACTGTCCAATTTATCCCAACGTCGCGATCGGGCCAACAATATGACACATGAGAACTCTTCGGGTGCGCGCGTGAGTGTGGTGCCTTTGTCGACTAAAGATTGTGAACAAGATCCGCCTATTGCTCTCGAACCGTTGAATGAGCAGGCGCTGCCAAATCCCGGCGCTCCCAGCGCCATGCCTCGAAGTGCAACGAAAGAGAAGCCGCAAAGCATTCGCACAGTGGCTGTCGAGTTCAGGGCGAACAACGCGGGGGAGACGGCATCAGCAGCGTTAGGTCAGGGGCACATGCTGCAGCGCCGGGCGTCCGGTTCACTCCGCTCGTCTAAGAGGTCAAATTCATCTTCACGCGTAACAAAGATGTCGGACAAGTCGACACGTACGGATCGAAACAAAGCACCGGGTCCTGCTGACCATATGCGAAAGCGCAGTGGTGACTATTACGACCTAGGAGTTGTCTAACGCACACCATGCGCCTCACTTAAATAAAGAAACCCCTTCGGTAAGAATCACAACTGAAAATTCACACAAGCCAAATCTTGACGAAAAAGATAGTGCTATTCATACCACTGAACAGAAACCAGTAGCCAGAGAAGCGCGATAAGTATAGAAAATTTCCGAATTGGGAATGTCTTAAATCCCCCGAATTTTTTACAGTTTGTATGTGTACACCAGGGCAAACACCAACACATCTACGAGCATAAATACAAAAAGTCACAGACCCCCCTCTTCCCTTGCTCGACATGAAATCCCGACTACGCTCCAGAAAAGCAGAGTCCCCTGCATGGGGTTCATTGCCTTTATTGTATCACGGATGAATATTCCTTCAGTGCATGAAGTTTCTGAAATGTTTTTTTGCGCGTCAGCAAAGTGCAAGAAACTCAATAAAGGTTTTTTTTTTTCACCAAACAAATCATGAAGAGAGCAAGACGCAAATGGGGGCGTGTAGACCAAAGAAGTTTGCAGTGTCGTCCGCGTTCCTCTGCAGCAGCAACAAAAGCTCGCTCCTCGTTCCTTTACAATGAGTTCCCGTTACAAGTTTCTGCGATACGAAAGGAAAGCGTTGTAGCTATAATTTTGAAAATTTTAACGTGTGGTTACATAACGTTAAATGTGCCTTTTTATGTAAAAGTATATGGTGCTGGATAATCCTGAAGCGAAAGAAAGCAAGCAGTTTGAAGCTCCCATGAAGCTACATATATTATGCGAATTTGACATTGCTAACAGCGGCTTATACGTAAGTAAAAGAAATCGAAATAAACAGCTCCGAATCGAATTTTTCAGACACACCAACCATAATATACAAGCATATCTAACTGCGCACCTCACGTGCTCGTAAAGTTGCAGGCATCCCACACATGTAGCACTTTCCAAGTCTGTCTCCAACGGTGCAGTCAAGATACTGCGCTTCAGATATTCAAATAGCAATGTCCCCTCATTAAATTTTTCGCGCAGGAAACCACGTCGAAATGGACAACACTTAGGCGCTTAATAAGTGTGCATTCATTGTTTTAGTGTGAGCAGAAAATAATGTTCGGGATAGACATTTGCAACTCAGTGAAGTCTCCTGTTTGCAGTCCGTCAGAATATGTATGAGTAGTTCTCTTTTTTTTTTTAATCGTCTTCTCTCTTTCCTCTTTTCTTACTCTCTGTTTTTCGCTGTCTCTTTATACATCTTCCTTTCTCTCTCTCTCTGCATTCCTTATCTGCAGTCTAGTCTTCTTTCTTTCTATTTCTCTCTTTCTCTCTCTCTCTTTATCTTCTCGTTATGCTTTCCTCGTTTCCCTCCTCCTCGCCCAAATCACTGCTACCTTTTCCCCACTACCATTTTCCAACCCTTCATTATACTATGCTATACAAAGCTATGCTATCCTCTGCTAGCATGCACGCGTGTTGCCGAGAAAGGCGTAGCCAATCATTTACTCAACATCCCAGTTCATCAAGATTGTCACTCAGCTAAGAGGTACTAAGAATCAAATGTAAAGTCAGACAGAATCGTTTTTGCATTGTTGAGGTGTCTATGCATTCTTAATGCCATTGTAGTGTGTGGTTGGGAATGCCATTAGTTGATATATTCTCTTTAAATATACATGCTGATTCTTAAGTCCTATGTGTTCGACGTTGTGCAGCGGTACGAACAGAGTAAACATATCAGCTTGCTGATTGCATTTCATTACTTCAAAATGTCATGCCGATGATAATTAAATACCATGAAAGAAAAATAAAAGTGGATAGCCCAGTAATTACGACGTTGGATCGCAGCTAGGCGGTTTCGAATCTCGCATCGCCGATATACCTTTTTTTGCCGCTAATTTGTCTCCTTTTTAATTAATATCTCTTTCTTTCGTTCTCTCTTTTCTCGCCCTTCGGAGTTGCTGAATTCCACGCCGGACAATTCAGTGCGCGCGTTCTGAGAGTGAAGCAGAATAAGATCAAACGAGTGCGTGTTGGTTCATGATGATAATATTTTTTTTTATGATAGACGGCAAATCTCGAGCATAGCAGCTGTTGTGTACAAAATCAACAGCCCATTCGGCATGCGGTCGGCCTCGGTGGGCATCGCGCGCATTGGGCGGGCGCCTTGATGCGAAAACCAGTATACAGCATAGTTACGTGACAGGTGAGCAGTACATTTTTGTGCCTTGCGGTCAGCCATCCGCCTGTTCTGCATGATATGCTGCGTGAGCGCGCGTCTGTTAAAGACCGTGGAACGTTTGCAGAAGAAACGCCCCTCCCCCTGCCGTTCCGTCATAGAAGTAACGAGTTACCGTTACATTTCCCCCCATTCTGAATGTAACGGGGACGTTTCTCCGTTCCTTCTAAAAGCAACATGTTCTGGGAATGTTCTTTCTTGAAATGCCATTCCGCACAACACTGCAAATGCATGCCCTATTCTGCACGGTCGGAGATTCTCTTCAAAACAAAAACAATTGCCTCAGAATACACGACAATGTATGGCAGCGCTAGAAAAGCTGGTTCACACAGCCGCATCTTCATTTTTTGCGAGAATGGCCTCCTTTTTATTGCTCCGTATACTTACCAAAGCCTATTCAAATAGGTCGCGAAGGCTCGGGCGAAAAGTGGTTCAGAAGCTATTGCCAGCGACATCAGCATGGGGAGTTACGGGAGCTGCGATTGAAGCGCGACTATCATGAGGAGGGAACACGCATTGAATAGTGAAAAAAACAAGTTTGCTTCAAAGTCAAAGCAATCAATAAGTTTTACAAATAAGATTTCTTTTTTCCAACAATATTATGTAGGTGTTAAGAACAAAGAATTCTTCACGGCTTTTATTATTACAAGAAATCTCTTTAGCGCCCTCTGCCCACGCTATAAGTCAGTGCAGTCCTTGCACTATTTGGGGGTTCATTGCAAGGCTCGCTCGTAAAATTCATCTTTGACGACACACTCCCTCATATGTTTTAGTGTTCTGCGCTTGCTTCCGTTCTCTGTTATGCGCGAAATCGTTAGGTACGTCTTATCGTTGGTCTTGAGTGCAGTGTCCAGCGGGAAGCGGAACGAAGGGAATTACATTTAACTCCGAGTGCTTTCATCGGTAGCTGCGAAAACGATGTGCTATGCAACGATGCAGTAGAAACAAACGTATGCATGGTGACCCATGTCTCCTAGATAAGAACCACGGACAATGGTTCCGAATGCACTGCTCGCTGGACTTTCATCCATCAGTATTTCTGCAGCCTGGTTTCCTTCGTGAGCATGCAGTGCCTACTATTCGCGTTATTGATGAGATATTTCCAAGTTATCTATTACGGTACAATTTGCATGTCTTCATTCGCATACGTAGCGGTAATTTATCGGAGCATAATGCAAAAACGAAGAACATAACGCAGGGAGTGTCCGAAGATTTTTTTGTTCCTATTACCTTTTTGTGCAGTGTAATAAATTTTAGGTATTGTTACCATTCAATAAAACCAATATGTAATAATTTTGGCATGACTAGGCGTCATTTCTTTCTGTTAAAACAGAAGATCACAAAAATTGTGCATGCTAAAGAACCTGCGTCTGTGTAAAACAAACAAGCCACGTTGCAGATATGACATGTATACGCTGGTACGCTGTTGGTTGCCTTAAAAGCATCGGCGGAAGATGCCACGAAGCCCAGCCGCAGTGGTCGCTAAGGTTTTCAGCTGCTGACCCGCAGGTCACGCGATCGGATCTCAGTTGCGGCGGCTGCATTTTCGATGGAGGCGAAAATGCTGTAGGCCCGTGTGCTCAGATTTGGTTGCACGTTAACGAACCCCAGGTGGTCGAAATTTCTAAAGCCCTGCACTACGGCGTCTCTCATATTCGTACACGATCAGGTAGAGGCGCGATCACGCCGCGAGCCGTTGAGCAATTCATCAGGAAACAGAAAAAAAGGGTAAATTTATTGGTTCGTTTTTTTTGTGAGACACAACATTGAAGAGGAGTAACAGACAAGGATGTCAAGGAAAGTGAAGGAGATGTTATTGGAAGTAATTGTAATGTAAATGTTGAGAAAGAAAAGTAGACGAAAAGATAACTTGCCACCGGCAGGTACCGAACCTGTGACCGTCGGATAACACGCCCAATGCTATAACACTGAGCTACAGCGGCAGTCATTCCTCCTTCCGCATCATATGCTATATATGTGCATTTAAAGTTGGGAGAGTCAGTCAGCCCCAACAGCAGCCCTTACGCAGAGTATAGAACTCTTTTTTGTCTGTTTCGCGTCACGTAGCACGTGATTTAACACAAGTTGGGGGCGCTGACTGACGCCACCAGCTTTAAAGGAAATACATCCTAGAAACTGGACGGAGGAATCACCGCCACCGTAGCTGAGTGGTATACATAGAGCTTCGCAGGCGTTATTCGAAGGCCGCAGATTTTGTCCCTGCTGGTGGCAAGTTACATTTTCGTCCACATTTCTTTCTTCACATTTACATTACAATTACTTCTAATAACATCCCCTATACTTTCCTTGGAATCTTGTCTGTTCTCCAGGAATAAGTTGTTATTCCTAGAGAATAATATTTCAGGCTGTATGAGATAGCAGAAGAGGGAGTCGAGTTTAGCCGTGCCGGAAGAAGCGGTATTGCCAGAAGGAAAGCATCTGGTTAGGTTAGATTAGGTTAGGTTAGGTTAGGTTAGGTCTATACTTGTTTACCGCTAGGGGAAGGGTGCTCCTCTCACCACGCTTCTTCCCCGCGCCGCTATGACACGTGCTCATGTAGGAGAAGCCTTGCTGAATTCTTGGTTGCGCACCTATGACGTAGCACTGACGTCATGTCACGTTTTCGAGCCACGACGACGCACGACGCCTTACTCTCCTTATTATGGAGAAGGATGGTGTTGAATCTGATGGTTCGCAGCAAAGATCCCAGCGCTGCCACCCATTTTTGAGTTTTCGGGACTTGGCCGTTACCGGCAACGGGTACTCGGACTGATGAGAAAAACTGTACATAGGTTTATTTTACATTATGTACAGGCGAGCATTTCGCCCCATGACGAAGATCTAGACGAAGATGTCCTACATCGTGACAATCTCGTCGAAGGCTCTCGCAGGAGCCCACTCACGCTGATTATCAAGAATCATTTTTCCCTCAACCTTAGATGATGAAATGGCTTTAGACTTCGCGGTCCAACCACCAGACGTAGGCGTATATGCCGGGGGCCCCACAATGAGAAAAGTTGGGGGGGTCACTGTCGGCTGCACGCTTGGGAAACCAACAACTAAAGCGAAGTTTTCTTTCACCACAGTAATCACTCAATTATATTGTTACGAGGAAATGAAAATGTTACAAGGGAATGTTTTGATAAAGTGAATTTTTTCCAAAATTTGTGTTGTGATGATTGTCTTTGAGGGTTCCTTGTGGTGCGGGCCGCATATGTGATGCTTTCGCACCTTGTACTGTAACATTGCAAAGCAGGATACATTACAAGGCGCGTAAGCGTCTAGGACTGTAGCTTGCTTTGTTGTGGATAGGAACAAGCAATCGTTTTATGGACCAGTCCGAGCATTTGCTCCTTCGGGAAAACCGTTTCCTTACACCAAAAAACAATAGCGTTATCACTGATTTGTCAAAACTGCTGTGAGCCGGTGATTGTGACGAATCTTTCAGGGGCGAAGAATCCCTTAGCTTAACCTTGTTACGCCTCACGCGTAACCAAGAGAAGAGACGAAAAAGAAAGAAAAGCAGTATCGCTCGAACAGTATAATAGAAGGCACTGTCTCATAGAAGTACATACAAACTGCAGTTAAGTGAGGATATTCTAGATGGCGCTGTACCGCTGTTTTCCGATTGGCTGCTGCGCCCGCTTTGCCTAAGTGCGCGGGGAATGAGTGCCTCTCTCAGTCTCTGGATCGTTGTCGTACGTGGCGGATCGTTGGTGGGGCATGGACGAAACAGAGCAATGGGCGCATTCAAGACGCTTGCGCTCGGCTTCCTTGGCTCGCGTCTCGTAGATGTTACCCGCGCGCTGTCTAAATTCTCGAACGCAATCGGACGCATTCACGGATGGACGGACACACGAACGGATGGACGGACGGTCGCTTAGCCCCACTCATGATCATTCATTCCTTGGATATGCTGTGATTTTTTAAACATTTTAGTTCTGCCATGCTAGAAGCACCACAGAAAGGTTTCCACTTTAGTCTCTGTTAAATCTGATCAGCCTTGATTAGAGTAGCTAGGAGCGATGGCAGCAGTTAGCAAAGTGGCGACGAATAAAGCAGTGAACTCAAATACAGTGGGAAGCTCTGATTCTAAGCTTACCCCGCAGCTTGACCGATCAGACCAGGGCGAAAATGAAAGAGCATGGTTTTTGCACGATGGAGGCGAAATTGGAGTCAGTCTAGTTAGTTTTCATTCAACTTGAATCGTCGTTTACAGATATAAATACAGCCCCGCTGCGGTGGTCTAGTGGCTAAGGTACTCGGCTGCTGACCCGCAGGGCGCAGGTTCGAATCCCGGCTGCGGCAGCTGCATTTCCGATGGAGGCGGAAATGTTGTAGGCCCGTGTGCTCAGATTTGGGTGCACGTTAAAGAATCCCAGGAGGTCTAAATTTCCGGAGCCCTCCACTACGGCGTCTCTCATAATCATATAGTGGTTTTGGGACGTTAAACCCCACATATCAATCAATCAGATATAAATACAACACCGACAGCAAAGAAGCACACACGCGAAGCGCTGCTGTATGCTCTTTCTATCTATCTCTCTCTCACAGAAAGGATGAAATTACAGAGATGTACGCGCGCATACACTGCTAAACATCATTAAGCTGTGTGGGCCACTGTGGGCGCCGCTTAGCCAGATGAGGACAGAGGACGCTCGAGGACAACAAGACTTTTATATACACGAAGACGAACAAGGGAATACACACTACATAAACTCAGACATATGTACACGCGTTCACGGTCCTACGCGGAAGGGAAGTTGATGTTCTAGTTCGTCCACTCACGTTCCACTCTTGGAGCATGAACATTGCGATTGACCTTGAGCTTTCTCATAGGCAGGAGACGGAGTGCCTTATGCTTGCGGAGTTCGTACCGAGGCGGGGCCCCGCCTATAAGATAACCGCCAGGGGCATCCCAGTACGGTGGACAACGCCTGGGCTTGTCTGTACTCACACCGAGAACAGCGTACCGCCGACTGCCGCGAACAGACCTGGGACAGCGTCTCACTCCGAGACCAGAGCAGCAGCTGGCCGTGACGAACATTGCTTCAGACCGACCCGGGGGTGAGGTGGGGCGATGCCCTGTTCAGGGCGCAACCGAGGACTTCAACGCCGAGACGAAGCCCGGACACGGAGGGTCAGAACGAGCAGTCGGGGCGTGGCCCGAACTTGTTCTTGCGCTCTGCTCTCTGGGGTTAGCCGAGCTGTCCCCGTGGCTCGGGAGCTTTTTCACGAAGTACGCGCACGATCACGCGCACAGGCGAGCTTAATCGTTTCACCGCTATCACCATCATGGTAATTCCCACGCACCCTGAAATACTAAATAGGCCCCGCACACCGATCACAAATAAATTGGCCCCGCACACTGATCTTCTACGTCAAAGCACGACGCATACTTTCCAGGGCAATGTTTTCCACCACATCTTCCCCCCCCCCCCCAGTTCAAAAACAGCGAAACGGTGGGAAAAGAAGGGTAGGCATGTTCATAGAGTAGATAACGTGATACTCGCGTCACGAGTTCTTTGTTCTCTAGTAAGGCTAGGTGCTACAGCCACATCCTTCGAATTCTGCGTTTGTGCAAGTGAGGCATGTAATAAATTCTCTGCGCCTTCGATTTCTATTTGATGGATTGACGTTACAGCAGCAGCTGTCGTCGTTGACGTGTCCGGGGCTTTCCGCAGCTCGTACTTTTTGAGCATGTTGATGTGGGAGACAGTTGTTCTGTGACCGAGGTCCACAGCATAATCCAATGGGCTTTTCTTGTCTATCACAGTAAAGGGGCCCTTCCATGTTAGTATCAGTTTGTTGTGATCGGCGGGTAGCAGCACAAGAACTTCGTCACCCACGCTTAAGTCCCGCTTCTTCGCCTTGCGATCATAGTAAGTCTTCTGGCGAACATGTGCCTTCGCAAGGTCCTGAGATGCTATATCACAGGTTCGTTGCAGACGTTCCCGCAATTCTACAATGTATTCGTAGGCTGACTTGGTCGCGTCATCCAACTTTGGGTTAGTCCACAAGTCTCTCAAAATCGTCATTGGGCCGCGAACGCATCGGCCATAGAGTAACTCGAACGGTGAGTATCCGGTACTCTTTTGTGGCATCTGCCAATACGCGAAAAGGAGGGGGCCGAGGTAGTGGTCCCAATTTTTCAGGCTTTCCTGACTCATTCGGCGGAGCATTTGCTTCAACGTGCCGTTGAATCACTCCACTAACCCGTTTGCCATCGGAGGGTAAAGGGTTGTCGGTAATTGCCTGATAGATAGTAGCCGGCTGAACTCCTTCATAACCGACGACATGAAGGTTGTCCCACGGTCACTTACAATTTCGCGTGGTCGACCAACTCGCGACAGCATTTCCATTAGTCTCTCTGCCACAACTTTGCTTTCACTCGAAGGAAGTGCGATGGCGTCTGGATACCTCGTTGCAAAATCCACCATGGTTAGAATGTACCTGTTGCCCTTGGGAGATGTCGGTGACAAAGGGCCGATGATGTCGATGCCCACACGTGAAAACAGGTTCTCAATGATTGGCATGGTACCTAGCAGAGCCCGACCAACCAAATGGCGCGGGAAAGTCCGCTGACAGATATCGCAGGACTTCACAAACCTCTTGGTTTCTGATTGAACCCCTGGCCAGAAGAATTCGGCTAGAATACGGTCAGTTGTTCGGGATATCCCTTGGTGTCCGGCGAGGATACCTTCATGGGCTGGTTTGAGCACAGTCTCTCGCAGTTGTCTCGTTACGACCAGTTGGTCGAGTTCCTTCTCCGAGAGTAACTTGTGCTTCCGATACAAGATACCGTCGACAAGGAAAAAGCAGGTTTCGCGATTCTTTACAATCAACTTTTTACCAAGACTCTCATAACAATGCCATAAAGATGGGTCATTTTTTGGTAATCCTCAAGCGTCCCTTTATCTATGATTGTGGCAGTGGCTTTCAGAACAGGTAGCCGGGTTGTGGCACGTGTTTTTTTCACTGCTGCAGCACTATCACCCAGTGGTACTTGATCTGCGGGTCCACGGGATGTCCAAGTTGTCTCTACTGTCATCGGTAAGTAGCCTGAATCATTTCCGACATCACTTTGCGTGTCGTCCGCAAATGATGGGCACGGGCGAGTTAGAGTTTTTTGACTACCTTCCCTCCGCTGTAATCACGATGCCTCGCACGATGCTGCTGAGGCTTGTGCGAATATTCTAGCTCTGTAGATCGGGCACCTTCGATGTTGCCTAGCACGACATCGTATAGAGGGTTCTTCAGGCATTTAACTCGCACGACACCGGTGAAGAACGGTGTGTCAATAGAAACTATTGCCTCCGGCAAGTAGTGCACTGTTCAATCGAGCAGAAAAACCGGACTTCTAGTGCCCGTAAACTTCTCTTTCGGGACAAGCCTTTCTCGTACCACTACTGTGTTGCATCCCGTATCTCGAAGTACAGATACAGCTTTGCCCTCAAGCAATCCTCTCACTACAGGCAGAGTTCCGACATCAGCCACAGTTGGGGTAGGCGTCGACGTCATATTCACGACTGGTATAGTCTCCCCAGTCTGAAGTACGGCGTACCTTTCATCCGGTTTTTCCGGTGTGTCAGCGTTGTCTCCTTATTTGGGTGACAGCCTGCACAACGCCAACCGCTTTTCCTGGGTTCGAGTTGTCTCCGCAGACGAACCGTTCCTGCCACTCGACCAGCCTGTTGCTGACTGGTTATTTCTTGTCCGAGAGCAACATTCAGACGCACGGTTCCCTGTCTTATTGCACAAGAAACACAGACTTTGGCCCTTGAACTGGCGCTTAGCAGTTTGTGCTTTACGAGCATCTGCTGAGCTCTCTTTATACAGCTTGTCCTTGCCCAAATTGGACAAATCTTGGGCTTCCAGTAAGCAATCTGCGTTCTGTGCTAAAGAGTGCATTTCTTACAGTTCCTCTCCTTCAGAAATACCCTCAGGGTGGGTGAGCATTCCTTCATGAACTGTTCTGAAATCATTACGTCGCGAAGAGCGTCATATGTTTTCTCGACAATTGCCAGCTCCATCTAACGGTCGAAATAACCTGCTATGCGAGAAGCATATTGGAGCCCCGTCTCCATGTCCTCTGGTCTCGCTTTCCGAAATTTCTCACGGTATCCTTCAGCCGTATACCGGAATCGTAACAGCAGTGTTGCCTTCACCTGATCATAGCCGGTGGCGGAAGCAGAATCAAGTCGACTAATCACGGATAACGCCTCTCCCGTCAGGCACAAGCTGATCGAAAAGGCCCATTTGCTCCGAGGCCACTCCTGAGACACCACGACGCGCTCAAAACGCTGCAGATATGCGTCGAGGTCATCACGCATCTCGTTGAAGGGTGGCAATAGCTTGTGCGGGCCACAGCTATCCATTACAGCTGGGGACGCTGCGTCATCGCTTACCGGTCGCCCTATCTCCCCCGCGTTCGCACCAGTCCTTTGCTCTTGCAACTTTAGCTTCAACTGCAAAACGCGCTCCTCGACTTGCAGCCGCCTTTCCTCCAGCGCTATCTTTTCTCGCTGCTCGTCGCGAAATTGCGCGCGAAGGTCCTTTTCAATAACGCGCTCAGCGTCAACCCATTCCTGTAGTGCTGATCCCGTTAGACCCATGTCCGTTGCGATCGCGTGCAATTTCTCTAAATCCATCGGTTCGTCCCGCCCGTCTAGCCCTCGGCAAGGAGGTAAGGCTGATCTATTCTGGCAAGGCTCGCCAAAATTTGTGGGCAACTTTGGGCGCAGGTTAGCCAGATGAGGACAGAGGACGCTCGAGGACAACAAGAGACTTTTATATACACGAAGACGAACAAGGGAATACACAATACATAAACTCACACATGTGTACACGCGTTCACGGTCCTACGCGGAAGGGAAGTTAATGCTCTAGTTCGTCCACTCACGTTCTACTCTTGGAGCGTGAACATTGTGATTGACCTTGAGCTCTCTCGTAGGCAGGAGGCGGTGTGCCTTATGCTTGCGGAGTTTGTACCGAGGCGGGGCCCGGCTTTGAAGATAACCGCCAGGGGCATCCCAGTACGGTGGTCAACGCCTGGGCTTGCCTGTACACACACCGAGAACAGCGTACCGCCGACTGCCGCGAACAGACCTGGGACAGCGTCTCGCTCCGAGACCAGAGCAGCAGCTGGCCGTGACGAACGTTGCTTCAGACCAACCCGGGGGTGAGGTGGGGCGATGCGCAGTCGAGGACGCACCCGAGGACTTCAACGCCGAGACGAAGCCCGGACACGGAGGGTCTGAACGAGCAATCGGGGTGTGGCCCGAACTTGTTCTTGCGCTCTGCTCTCTGGGATTAGCCGAGCTGTCCCCGTGGTTCGGGAGCTTTTTCAGGAGGTACGCGCACGAGCACGCGCATAGGCGAGCCTAATCGTTTCACCGCTATCACCATCATGGTAATTCCCGCGCACCTTGAAATACAAATCGGCCCCGCACACCGATCAAACATAAATCGGCCCCGCACACCGATCTACTACGTCAAAGCACGACGCACACTCTCCAGGGCAATGTTTTCCACCACAAGCTGCAAAAGAAAATATTTTGTTATTTAATGAATCCATCTCGCCAGCTGCTATAAGTTGCCGCTGCTAATGTCATCGGCAGCTAGACTACTTGAATTACATTTAGAAGGAGGTGCTCCCCGGCTAATCCGAGAAGTTTTAGGTATTGCTCAGCACAGTAATACTTATTACACATTTGCTGTAACAAACCACGACATTTGATAGATTCATGACGTCATGTAACAAGCAGGTGATTTTATGGCATACAGAAAATTCGAAATTACGCAGAACAAATGGAAAACAATATGTCGTAGTCAAAGCGGTTCATTTTTTTATTTTTTAAGTGGTTGTGCATAAGTGGTAATTACGCGATGAATTATTTTCGCGTGATTTAAGGCCTCGCGTAACTAGGTGGTGCTGTGTGCATAGCTCAGAATCTTTAGACCAATTGTATACAGCTAATGACCATTTCAAACGGAAGCTAACAGGTATAGTTTACCGTTATAATAGGCCACAATTTTCTCTCTCGAAGAAGAATTTTGTTTACACCGTATGTATCGGCGTGTTTATGCAGGTGCCTAGGGGCCCTTTAGGCAATGTTGTTAATACAGTTATGATAGGTGCAAACAATGTACTACGCCCCCAACACCACAAATTATACATTTTCAAAGAAAAAGGTTGAGAAGTGGACAATACGGGTAATATAATAACAGCAATAATCTTATTATTACACGCACAAGCTAGTTTGTTTTGATTAATAGCAAACAATTAAGGTAAATTATAATACTGTCCCGGAGTCACGACGTGCAAGAAGAGAGCAGTTGCAGGTCGAATAATAAACTGTTTATTTGAGCCGAGCTTGTTGCCACCTAAAAGAAAAATCAGAATACAGCAAGACACTGGCACTGATAGCGTCGAGCAGAGCGTCAGCCGTCGATAAACTGGCAAGCGGTGAAGCGTGTCGGCATTTGTACCCTTGCCTTCGAATATTCTAGCGTTATCGCTGGCAGCAACGTAGGTTCCCGAATAATCTCTGACGTTCTCGAAGTGGGCGTAATCTTAACACAACGATGTACTAAAGCCTCGAAACTTCTCGAACATCGTAGGCACGGTTCGCGCTGAACGGAGTGTAACGGGGTGATAGCAAAACTTGAGGTAAGGAACGTGGCATTGCCCCCCTCTGAAAAAGGCATCATCGCGATGCTTTAATAATATACGAAGGTACAATAATAAAGACAATAAACAGTAAGTTCAGCAAGAACAACAAAATAAATTCCTCAGGTTCGCGCATGGAATGGCTTGAGGCGCACGACATGGAGGACTTCAGGTGGAGCACAGCGCCGTTCAGAATTCGTAATGCCGTCGGGAACGACCTCGTAGTCGAGTGGGCCGAGACGTCAAACTACTATGTACGGTCAGAAGTACAGTCGCAGAAATTTTTCACTGAGCCCACGTCGGCGTATCGGCGTTCATACCCAGACACGGTCCCCGGACTGGTACTCAACGAAGCTTCGCCGAAGATTGTAACGGCGGCTATTGGTCGCCTGCTGATTCTTGATGCACAGGCGGGCGAGTTAACGAGCTTCTTCCACGCACTGAAAGTAGGTGGTGACGCCAAGCTTCTCTTCGTCAGCGACGTTTGGAAGCATAGCGTCGAGCGTCGTGGCCGGGCTCCTTCCATAGACCAACTTTTACGGCGTCATCTGCGTCATTTCTTAGACAGCTGTATTGTACGCGAAGGCCACGTACGAGAGGATTTCATCCCACGTCTTGTGCTCGACGTAGACGTACATAGCCAGAATAGCAGCGATGGTCTTATTAAGACGTTCAGTGAGGCCGTTGGTTTGTGGATGATAGGCGGTAGTGCAGCAATGACTAGTCTGGTTGTATCTCAGGATCCCCTGAATTAGGTCCGCCGTAAACGCTGTACCTCTATCAGTAATGAGGACCTGTGGAGCTCCATGACGCAGAACATTGTTCTCGACGGGGAACCTTGCTACCTCGGAGGCATTGCTTTTGGGGAGGACCTTTGTTTCGGCGTAGCGTGTGAGGTAGTCAGTACCTATGATGATCCTTTTGTTCCCGGAATGCGCCGTCAGGAGCGGCCCCGGTAAGCCCATGTCGATTTGCTGGAACGGCCGGCGAGGTGGCTTGATGGGCTGGAGAAGTCCGGCTGGCCTAGTCAGCGGTGTCTTTCGTCGCTGACAGTCGCGGGAGGTCCTCACGCAGCGAGTGACGTCGGCGAAAGTCATGGCCAGTGGTACTTTTATTGTATTCTTGCGAGCGCACGGCAAACACCGAGGTGTCCAGCCGTCGGGTCATCGTGTATGGCCTCGAGTACTTCTGGTTGCACCACTGAAGAAACCACGATAAGGTGGTCGGCTCGAACGGGCGAGAAGTTCTTCTTTAGGAGAACTTCGTTTCGCAAGAAGAACGACTCGAGTTCTCTCTTGAAAACATTCGGAACAGTCGTGCTGTTACCTCGAGGTATTCCACAGGGATTCTGAGTTCCGGGGTAAGCTCTCTATTGCTCAGCGAAGTCGTCAGCAGTTATTGTTAAGAAGCTGTCCTCATTCAGGCCGTCGGGCAGAGGTGGTTCAACGGTGGCACGAGACAAGCAGTCGGTGTCAGAGTGTGTTCTTCCAGACTTGTAAACGACGGGCACGTCAAATTTTTGAAGTCTGAGGCTCCATCATGCGAGGCGACCCCAAGGGTCTTTCAAGTTAGCTAGCCAACACAAGGTATGGTGGTCGCTCACAACTTTGAAAGGCCTGCTGTAGAGGTAGGGGCGAAACCTCGACGCTGCCCAGATCATGGCAAGGCACTTCTTTTCTGTTGTGGAATAGTTGGCCTCGGCCTTGGATAGCGACCAGCTAGCATAACTGATGACCTTTTCCACGCCACCAGTCCTTTGCACGAGGACGGCACCAAGTAATACGCTGCTTCTGTCGGTGTGGACTTCTGTTTCGGCGTATTCATCGAAATGCGCCGGTATCGGTGGTGTTCAGAGACGTCGTTTAAGTGCCTGAAATGCTTACTCTTGTGCCGCTTTCCACCTGAATTCGACGTTGCTTTTCGTGAGGTGAGTTAGTGGCTCGGCGATCAGTGAAAAACGTTTGACAAAACACCTGTAATCGGTGTACAATCCGAGGAATCGGGTACAGCATTCTTGGCAGTGGGCTGCGGGAAATGAGTGATGGCGGATGAAATTAGTGATGACGTCATCCAAGTACACGAGGCAAGTCTGCCAATTCAATCGAGCCAGCGCGGTGTTCACAACGGGCTGGAACCTCGCAGGCGCCCAGCAAAGACTAAATGGCATGACCTTAAACTCGAAGAGGCCGTCTTCTCTCGATCTCTCTCGCCAACCTCAATTTGCCAAAAGCCCGTTTTGAGGTCCACCGAAGAAAAGTACTTTGCGTTGTGAAGACGGTCATGTGCGTCGTCTATACGTGAGAGAGCGTACACGTCCTTCTTTGTCATTTTTTTCAGGCAGGCGGCAATCGACGCTAAAACGAACGGGTTCCGTCCTTCTTCACTAATACCACGGGTGACGCCCACGGATTCAGGACGGCTGAATGATGTCGTCGCGTAGCATTTCGTCGACTTGTTTCTTCAGGGCGTCACGTTCACGCGTCGAGATTCGGTACGGGCTTTGTCGAACGGGTCGGGCACTTTCTTCTGTTATGATGCGATGTTTTGCGACTGGGGTTTGTCGAATTCGCGATAATGACGAGAAGCAGTCCTTGAATTGCAAGAGCAGGAACTTGAGCTGGTCTTGCTTGCACTTCGAAAGGCTCGAGTTGACATCGAATTCTGGTTCGGTCTCTCAATTTGTCGAAGCAGCATCGGCAGCATCGAAGAAGGCGAATGAATTGCTGGCCTCCACGACTTCGTCGATGTGGGCGAGCGCCGTACCACGGTTGAGGTGCCTATATTCGTGACTGAAGTTTGTCAGCACCACCTTTGCCTTGCCGTCACGCATCTCAGATATGTCTCTTGCGACGCATATGTGACGGTTCAGAAGAAGGGGCTGATCGGCCTCGACGACGCCATGAAAGTTTTCGGCTCTTTCGGTACCAATGGAAACGACGACGCTGGGAAAATGCGGCACGGTGACCTGCTCTTCTAGCACATGGAATGCGTGATTCCTTGGCGTTGAAGGGGTCGGCAGCGTGTTTTCTGAGGTTAGTGTGATTGACTCAGCCCTCAGGTCAATGACAGCGCCGTGTTGTCTTAGAAAGTCCATTACAAGAATCACATTCCTGGAGCGATTTCGTAAGATAACAAAGCTCGCAGGTTAAGTCTGGTTATTGATGATTATTCTAGCTGTGGAGACTCCAGTCGGCATTATTAAGTGACCTTCAGCGGTCCGGATTTTGGGGCCTTGCCATGCAGTCCTCACTTTTTTCAACTTCGTCGCGAGAGACCCACTGACGACGGAATAGTCGGCTCCAGCGCCGACGAGAGCAGTGACGAGGTGGCTGTCGAATATTACGTCGAGGTCGCTGGTTCGTCGTCCTGCGTTGCGGTTGGGTCGGGGCGTCAGGTCACGGCGACATCTACTTGCTCCGCTGATTTCACATTGCCTCATGACGTCTTCTGCAGGCTGCGAAGGTTCGACGTCAAGACCCTTTTTCTCTTGCGGCGGGTGCTTTCAATTTCGTGGCGGCGTCGTCGGCGGCAGCGGAGGAGGATCTTCGGTAGTTCTTCGTACAGCAACCGCACCTCCATCGGTTGCTGTCCATAGTTTTTCGTGTAAGGGCTCCGAGATCGCCGACGTTGTGCGAGAAGAAGTTCGGCAATCGCTTCGAATTCCCCAAGCATCGCTGCCCGAGCCGGAAGCTATGAGCTATGCCGCTTCAGTGTGCCACAACGCTCCTCCCCGTCCTCGTCAAAACGCCGCCCCGTCGCACTTCCGAGATCAGCCGCGAACAGGGCCGGTGTACTGACCACGGTGCAGTGAGGTCTAGCGGCCTGGCGACAGCGAACGATAAAGTCGTCGGGTTGTCGACTGCGCTCCCGCGAGGTAGTTGCCGATGTCATGCGGTCGTTCACCCCATTGTGGGCACGACGCATTGATGTCGAGGCCCCGTAGACCTATCTGTCGGTACTGGCAATGGCGGTAGGTGTGCCCGGCCTCACCGCAGTGGTAGCAGAGCGGGCGGTTGCCAGCTGTACGCCAAACGTCAGTTTTCCTCGGCGTGCTGCGCTGGCCCGCTGGCGAACGGTAGGACGTCGATGGTGGTGGGGGTGGCGTCTGGCGATGGAAGTGCGACGGGGCGGCGTTTTAACGTGGACGGGGAGGAGCGTTTTGGCGCACTGCAGCGGCGTAGCTCATAGCTTCCGGCTCAGGCCACGGTGCTTGGGAAATTCGAAGCGATTGCCGAACTTCTTCTCGCACAATGTCGCCGATCGAATCCACTTGAGGCTGCACTGATGGTAACAGCTTGCGCAGTTCTTCCCGCACAATCGCCCGGATCATTTCACGCAGGTCTTCGGAGTCATACGCTTGAGCAGCTGCGCAGCCTGGAGTCAGGCGACGATTGTACTGTCCGTTGCGCATGTCCAGGGTCTTTTCAATAGCGGTAGCCTCCAATACAAATTCTTGGACGCTGTTCGGTGTTCCTCATCAGTCCTACGAAAAGCTCCTGTTTGATTCCTCGCATGAGAAACCAGGCTTTCTTGTCTTCTGGCATTTCGAGGTCCGCATGACTGAAGAGGTGAATCATATTGTCACGGCTAAAGGCCGGGCAAGAAGACAGAGGACGAAGAAGTGATGAGCGTGGACAGCACTCACGGTTCCTCCGAGGAAGACGACGTCGAAGCGGCTGCTGTTTTGTCCTGTTAATACAGACCTCGTTTTTCCTGGTCGACCCGTCTTCATGTGTTGTTATTTTCACCTAGCGACATTGGTGGAGGTGCTGGACTTCTCCAACTGATGCTAGGGACACCTCCGCACCCTGGCACATCTAGTCCACCACCGAATCCCGTTCCTGCAGTGAATACTCCTGTCCACCGCTTTAGTCGCCGACAGCGAGGTCTTAGTCCCGAGGCAATCCCGCTCGAACTTCTGCAGCAACACACCATGCCCGGAGAAATGGCTACCGGAGGGCCTTCACAGCTTACTGTTGATCAGCCTCTAGTTCCTGAGACCTTCCACGGTGAGGTTTAAGAAGACGTTGAGGACTGGTTAGCCCAGTATGAGCGAGTCGCCAAAGCCAACCGCTGACCCATTGAACAAAAGCTATCGCGTGTCCACTTTGCTTTGGCAGACAGCGCTCTTACGTGGTACGAGAAACACGAGTCAACGCTGTCTTCGTAGGAGGAATTTCGGCAGCGAACTCTCGGAACATTCGCAAACACCGACCGCCGTGATTCTGCTCTGCAGCTCATCGAGACAAGCATGCAGAAACCAAATGAGAGCGTCGCCTTGTTCGCGGAAGACATAGCCCGCCTATTTCAGCGGGCTGACCCCGAGATGCCTGAAGGTAAAAAAACTCCGACATTTGATGAGGGGCGTCAAGGAAGAGCTGTTTGCCGGTCTCCTACGCCACCTGTCAACAAGCGTGGTGGAATTCGTCAAAGAGGCTACGACAATCGAGCGAGCACTGCAGCAACGGCGCCGATACTATGACCAACCAAACAAGACATCTCTCAGCCTCTCTGCTTTGAGTGCCGGTAGTGAGTGTTCTCTGCGTGAGCTCATTCGTGAGGTCGTTCGGGAGGAGATCCGAAACCTCGTTGTGACTCTGCAAGAAAATACCATGGCTTGCGTTGCAGAAGTTGTGCGGCAAAAACTCCGCCAGGCATTTTCGTTGCCCGAATCGCTCTCAGACCAGCAATCTGTAAGCTACGCATCAGCTGTCCGTCGACCCACTCCAGTGTCGTACAACTCGTCACCACTGGCTTATCGTGGCGTCAAACAAGGGCCTTACAACGAGCCGTGGGCCCAATCTTCCAAACCGCCACAGCCGTATCCAAAGTCTAACGTGCCTATGCAAACGTCGCCGATGTACACTCCACCGACATCTGCATCTTGGTCGCAAAGGATGCCCACCAGTCGATCATTCATCCGTAAGACGGACTTGTGGCGCACCGTCGACCATCGACCACTTTGCTTTCATTGCGGAGAAGCCGGCCATATTTCCTGCAATTGCCCGTACCGTGACCATAGATATTAGAACTTTCTACAAACCTCCCCTCGTGTTTATTTCGATAACCGCCATGACAGAAGTACAGGCCAGCAAGCACAGCAACCCGATGTGCCGTATCGTCGACCCCGCTCTCCTTCGCCTGCACCTAACTCGCCGCAGCAGCACAGTTACTCAGAGGTGGTCCGGGGCAGATCTCCTAGCCCTCGTCGGGGAAACTAACAGCAGCAACCTTTGGGGGGAAGGTTGCCGCCCGTCGAGATGCTATCACACCCCAAAGATATTCTCTACGACGCGATACGACGTCACCGACATCAACGGAAATCGTAAGCGCCAATCTAGACATTTATATATACGGACGCCCAGTAACAGTGCTGGTAGATACTGTTGCGGACTTCTCTGTTATCAGCCGTAAACACGCCGACTGCCTAAAGAAAGTAAGAACAATATGAACGGGCCTAAACATAAGAACCGCAGGGTGTCATAGTGACTCCGATGGGCAAATGTACCGGTCAAACTAATATCAGCAGTTAAGATTTCGTTGCTACTTTCGTAATTTTACCGGAGTGCTGCAAAGACCTAATTTTGGGCATGTACTTCCCGCGTGAATACGGCGCCGTTATCAACATTTCTGAGAGATCGGTTACGTTTTGGATGACCCCAGATCAAGTTTCGGATGGGCCTTGTACAGACCAACGACGTAAACCTTTGCGTGTCTTCGACGACGACGTGACCATCCCAACGCGGTCGAGTGCACTCGTGGCTGTGACATGTGACACGTCGAGCAATTCTGAAAACATCACCGAGCAAATTCCAACGCTGCTATTCAGTCATGGTTTATCTATCGCAAGAGGCGTCGTGAGCATAAAATGCGGACACACGCACGTCCTTGTTACGAACTACAGCTCTGAACGCCGACATCTAACGAGGGGCATGGCAGTCGCGTAAATGGAAGAGCTCGTCGAGATGGCAGACCGTGCCTAACTCTTGAAAAAGATAATTCACCTGATCTGCCCACCGCACCTTTACCTGTTGATATTGGCCCAAGTTTGCTGCCGGCGCAGAAGCAAAGTATCATGCAGCTTCTTAACAAATTTGAAAATTCTTTCTCTTCGACGTCTAGGGTCCATCAAACGCCCCTGATGAAACATCGAATTATAACGGACGACATGACCAGACCCACCAGGCAAAACCCGTACCAAGTAGCTCCGCGAGAACATGAAGCCATCGAAAACCAGGTGCGACAGATGCTTGAAGACGACGTTATTCAGCCGTCGAAAAGCCCTTGGGCTTCGCCGGTTGTATTAGTGAAAAAATTAAGACGGTACCTTACGTTTCTGCGTGGATTACCGCAAGCTGAATTAGGTGAAAAAAAGACATCTACCCACTTCCACGTATCGACGATTCACTCGATCGACTACGGCATGCGCGTTATTTCTCGTCGATAGATCTAAGGAGTGGGTATTGGCAGATAAGAGTCGATGAAAGAGACCGGGAGAAAACAGCTTTCGTGACACCTGATGGCCTTTTTGAATTTAAGGTACTTCCATTTGGCTTGTGCTCAGCACCGGCAACGTTTCAGCAGCTAATGCACGAAGTACTATCAGGCCTCAAGTGGCAGACGTGCTTAGTGTATTTATATGACATCATCGTATTTTCTGCCACATTCGACGAACACGTCAAGCCACTGCACTCAACATTTCAAGCTATTCGTTCCGCCGGACTATGTGATGACTGGCGCCACAACTGACGAGGGAGCGGCGCCATTCGGATCTTCAAACAAGTAGCGGACCGGCCGGCTGCCTATGACCGCCAGGCATTGTCCCTCCTAGCCGGAGGGTGAGACATCGTGTCGCCACGACGCCCTAAGCTGTTCGGGAGACGACAAAGGGTACAGCATCTACCTTGGAAGAGACCGCGGCGGCCACCGCATATCACCCTGCTAATTAGGCGAGCTGTTCGGCGGACCCTTTGAAGTATGCTGTCAGGAGCTTGGGAACCCTCGACCAGCGGCACAAACACGACGAGGAAGAGCCCTGCTGGCGCAATGGCACCTTGGACTGCAGAGTCACGCCTCAATACTGGACATTCACGTAGGTCATGCGTGTTCGTCGCCCTCACTAGTTGTGTGTGGTGTGTGATTGGACAGTACCATCTGAACGTGTTCCCTGATCTAGGGATCTGGGGAGCACATACCCTTTATAATGAGCCACCCGGCTCATTCGAAAGAGCGCCATGTAGAGGAACGCCAGATTCGAAAGCTCGCCATGTAAGAAAGAGCTCGTCATGTACGAGAGCTCACCTTGTATATAATGTAAATAAACCCTCTTCAAGTCTCTCTTCCTCCTGCCTCGACAACTTCCTTCCGGACCTCCGGTGCCTGCAAACCCCCGGCGTAACAACTAATACTTAAGCAGAAAAATGCCACTTAGGCTTCGAAGAGCTTCTGTTCCTGGGGCATCTTGTCAGTAGTGAAGGTGTGCGGCCTGACACTGAAAAAATAGCTGCCGTTACGAATTTTCCAGCGCCAACTGACAAAAAGGCAGTCAGACAGTTTTTAGGACTGTGTGCTTACTACCGACGCTTCATTGAGAACTTCTCGCGCATTGCATCGCCGTTGACCCGCCCTACCAGAGAAGACGTCGCATTCGTATGGAATGAAGAACAGAAAAAATCGTTCGACGAGCTGCGGCAACGCTTTCAGAAGCAACCAGTCCTCGCACACTTTGATGATGACGCCCCGACAACAGTGCACACCGACGCTAGCAATGTCGGCTTAGGAGCTGTACTCGTGCAGTGGCAGGATGGCGCCAAACGAGTAATTGCTTACGCGAGCAGAACTATTTCACGTGCGGAAGAAAATTATTCCACCACGGAAAAAGAGTACCTTGCGGTGGTGTGGGCGATTATAAAATTTCGCCCATATATGTATGGTTGTCCTTTTAATGTTGTCAGCGACGATCACTCCCTCTGCTGGCTGACGAATTTAAAAGACCCTTTAGGTAGGTTGGCGCGCTGGAGCCTGAAGCTTCAAGAATTTGACATGGCGGTGGTCTACAGATCGGGGGAAGCGACATTCAGACGCTCATTGCCTTTCTCGTGCGCCATACGAACCTGCGACGGCTGAAGATGATGATACAGTTCTTGTCGGCGTTGTAAACACGGCAACTGTCGCACAGCTGCAACTAGACCACCCCGAACTAGAACCCATACTACGTTTTTTAGAGGGGCGCACTTCAGCTGTACCTAGACTGTTTGCGAGAGGGTTTTCGGCATTTTGCTTGCGCAACGACTACCTGTATAAGATGAACTTCACGCCACACGGAAACGACTACTTACTTGTCGTCCCAACATTTCTAAGGAGCGAAGTATAACAGGCATGCCACGATGAACCAACATCCGGCCACTTGGGTTACACGCGTACGTTGTGCAGAGTGAGGCAGAAATACTACTGGCTAAAACTGACGGCAACCGTTCGCTATGTTCAGACGTGCCCTGATTGCCAGCGCAGAAAAGTTCCACTCGTCAAACCAGCAGGCCTCCTCCATCCTATTGACGTGCCTGTTACTCCATTCGCACAAGTCGGAATGGATCTTTTGGGCCCATTTCCAACCTCATCGGCAGGTCGCAGATGGATTATAGTAGCCACCGACTACCTCACTCGTTACGCCGAAACCAGGGCTCTGGAGAGGGGCACGGCAAGTGAAGCAGCCCAATTTTTTGTACAGAATGTGGTGCTGAGGCATGGCACTCCGTCAGTGGTAATAACTGACAGGGGAACTGCATTCGCAGCCGAACTATTACAGACAGTTTCAAGACTTAGTGGCACATCCCACCGGCGAACAACGGCGTATCATCCGCAAGCGAATGGTCTTACGGAGTGTCTTAGCAAAACACTTGCGGATATGCTATGCATATACGTCGATGTGGAGCATAAAAACTGGGACGAGATCTTGCCGTATGTCACGTTCGCCTATACCACAGCTCATCAAGAAACAACAGCAACGCCATTCCGCCTTCTTCGTGGTCATGAAGTCACCACTATGCTGGATGCTATGCTGCCACACGAGTGCGAAGACACCGAAACGAATGCTACTTATATCATTCAGCTTGCCGAAGAAGCACGACAACTTGCACGCCTACGTATTAGTCGCCAGCAGGACTGCGATTCAAGACGGTACAACTTTCGTCACCGACCAGTCTCCTACGAGCCAGGAGAGAAAGTTCGGATATGGACTCCTATTCGGTGCCGTGGTCTCTCAGAAAAACTGTTGGGACGGTACTTCAGTCCCTATAAAGTTCTACGACGTCTCAGTGACATTAATTATGAGGTTGTTCTTGATACTGCGCACTCTTTAAGGCGTCGAAGGTATGCTCCAAAAGTTGTGCACGTGGTACGCATGAAGCCTTATTTCTCCGAATGAACTCATGCGTTTCCAACGAGTACAAACCACTTTGATTATAAGGCATCGGGACGATGCTTTCTTGAATGGGAGGTTAATGTCACGGCTAAAGGCAGGCAAGAAGACAGAGGACGAAGAAGTGATGAGCGGGAACAGCAACCACGGTTCCTCCGAGGAAGACGACGTCGAAGCGGCTGCTCTTTTGTTCTGTTAATACAGACCTCGTTTTTCCTGGTCGCACCATCGTCCTGTATTCTGTTATTTTCACCTAGCGACAATCTCTTCCGTGAATATCGCCCTGTTTTTATTTGGCATCTGCATACGTGTTTCAAGGAGGGCTGCAGCCTTCTTCTTGCGAACCACACTTGCGAAAGTGGTGAGAAACCTACCGCGAAAGACGTCCCAAGTGGTGAGGCTGCGCTCTTGATTCTCGAACCACGCCCGAGCAGCATCTTCTAAAGCGAAATACACATGCCGGAGCTTGTCATCGTCGGTCCAGTCATTAAAGACGGCGACGTGGTCGAATTTTTCAATACAGTTTTTCGGGTCTTCTAGTGGCGAACCACGGAAAGTTAGCGGCTCTTAGGGTTGCGGAGAACGACTGGGGCAGGCTGCACGGGGGCGGTCATTGTTGCTGCAGTCGATGTCACAATCCGGGGCTGCCTGGTTTATTCGAACAGGGGCCCGTATTCTGGCTGCAGTCCCCTCTGCCTGCGGCTTGCCCGCTGTTCGGCGTTGGCGTCAGCTCCTTCCTCGCGACGTGGGCTGGGTTCACGGATCGACGGGGGCATCCGGTACATGGAAGAAGAAGCACCTCCACCAGATGCCACGGGGTCACGACGTGGAAGAAGGGAGCAGTTACGGGTCGAATAATAAACTGTTTATTTGAGCCGAACTTGCGGCCACGTAAAAGGAAAATCAGATTACAGCAAGACTCTGGCACTGATAGTGGCGAGCAGAGTGTCGGCCGTCGATCAACTGACAAGCAGCGAAGCGTGTCGGTATTTATACCCTCGCCATCAAATATTCTAGCGTTATCGCTAGTGGCGACGTAGGTTCCCGAATTATCTTTGACGTTCCCGAAGTGTGCGTGATCTTATAACAAAACGATCTACCAAAGCCTTGGAGCTTCTCAAACATCGTAGGCGTGGTTTGCACTGAACATAGTGTAACGGGGTGATAACAAAACTTGAGGAAAGGAACGTGGCAATACACCCAAGCCTGAATGTATGCAACTAAGTGAAATAGTTATGAAAAAGTATAACGGCAATCATTCATTGAAAAAAAGCATGGTTGATCCCTCCGTCATATCAATCTGTATAGTACGAAAGTAAATTGCACCTTTACAGATGTAATTGAATGTTTACTGTACCTTGATAAAGGTGGATTTGTCGAATGTATGCGTTTTAGTGCAACAGCCGTGGCACTATTCAACGTGGACGCACCCTCCTTGACGCTTGGTACATTTCCATCCCGGCGACTAACATCTACAATGAATTTATTCAACAAACCATTGTGGTATCTGTAGATGTTAACCGCCAAATCATAATCAGAGAAAGAGGCGTGATAGGTGAGCGTCGCATCTAGTGGTTGTGGCACTCGACTGCTATACCGAAGGTCTTGGGATCGAGTTCAGGCTGCGGCGGCTGTATTTGCTATGGAGCTGAAAATGCTGTAGGCCCATATGCTCAGATTTGGGTGCACGCCAAAGAAACCCACGTAGTCGAAATTTTCGGAGCCCTATGCAATGGCGTCTCTCATATTCATATGGTAGTTTTGGAACGTTCGACCTTCCATATTATTATTATTATTATTATTATTATTATTATTATTATTATTACATGGAAAGCAGAAATTGGACTAATGGCGCCCTCCCTCGGGCTGTTAAAGTGTGATTAAACTGTGGTATTTAAGAAAGCGCGTCGTGTCGCCCCTGTAGCCCGACCACGACGTTTCTCGGTTACCGCGTAAGCGAGGAACACGCTATTACATCCACGTTAGGTGGGCACGTGTTGCAGGGCTATTTTGTTTTCCTTCGATGGACACTCGGCGCGGTTTCAATACTAGTGCAATACTAGTGCAATGAGCGAGACTGACGCTCTCAAATCTAGGCTCAGCGACGTTTGGAATAAGGCCTACACCTCGCGGTGCGTTAAGGCATTGAAAACATTGCACTAGTATTGAAACCGTGCCGAGTGAGACAGACACGGAGCAGTACGCTTTGCAGGTGTTAACCGCAGAGAAGAAAGTCATGAGGAATTACTTTAACGTTGCTAGAGGGCGACACTACCCCGATGACAAAGAGCACTCTCAGAGGAAAATGCGAGATATATAGCTTGTATTCACGTGACATCAGCTTGGTGGGACGAGGCTGCGAGAAGTGCACCAGCTGAGACAACGCCTCCTGTGAGGAGGTGTTGGCTGAGCTAGCAACCGCGTGGCCACCATTTTGAAGGCCACCATACCAGCAGCCGGCGGCATACCGGCAGTTGAGTCCAGCGGCTCCAGCAGGTGCACACAAGTTACTGCGGGTACGTTGCTCTTGTTTTATTTTATTTGAATTTCAAAGGTACTAGATTTACCATTTGTGAAGCTGCTGCAGTCATGGGCGATGCGTTCACGGCTCGCTTGAGCGTGTACGCCGAAAAATTGGACACCGATGCTAAACAGCGATACACGGACAAAGTGGCTCGCTGCAGTGTGCATTGACCCACTCATTCTCACGAGCGAGGAGGCCACATTTGAGACCAGACTTGTTTCAAAGGAGGAACTCTGAGACATAACGGACTGCTTGGTGCATATACGACAAGTTTTGTGACGCACGAACGACTCAAAGCCAAGAAATCATTGGATACTTGACTAGTGGGTTTGTCCATGAACCTTCGCTGACAAGTCACGGTGACTGCGTCGCTGTGGGCGCAAAAGTAAGATAATCTGAAATTGCATTCTATCTGCAAGCGCTAAATTCGAGTTTATCCCTGAATTTGATACTCATAGAGTGGTTTTGGGACGTTAAACCCCACATATCAATCAATCAATCTGAATTTGATACTAGTGCGAATCTGGTTGAAGCGTCGGGCTTAACAGCGCTTAGAAATTTGCACGTGAAAAACCATTGCACGGGGCAGATTAGATTATAATAAACTGCACATGACGACTGAAAGTTCGACGTGGTTGGCTCACCCACAGCTTTGATCAATCTAATGAAAAGTATCAGGAGCATTAACTTATTCACTTGACCAAGCCACGTGTGCTTTCACGCAAGTGTACTGAGGCAGGTCATTTTAACGAGAAAAACAAAAGCGTGTGAGTGTACCGTGCATGTATTTATATTGCTACGTTCCATTTCCCAAGTTTTTGTTATCGTTCCGAAACACCACACGATTCTCGGCGTAAACCGCGCCTGCAGCTTTCGAGAAGGTTCCCGACTGTAGTAGATCATTTCGATAAGATCACGCCCACTGTGCGAACGGTACAGACTGTTCTGTAACCTACGCCACCGCCAGCAATAACGCTAGAACATTCAAGGGCAAGGATATAAATGTCGACGCGCTTCGCCGCTTGTCAGTTGTTGATCGAAGGCCGACGCTGCGTTCGCCGCTACCAGTCTGAGACTGCTATCTGTGCAAGACTGCTGCTGTAATTAGACTTTCCCTTTACCGGGCACAGGTTCGCCCAAATAAACAGTTAAATCCCAACACGAAGTTTCCTGTCTTCGGACACGTCACGACCCCGTGACATCTGGTGGAGGTGCTGCTTCGTTCATGTACCGGACGCCCCCGTCAAGCCGTGAACCCAGCCCCCGTCACGGAGAAGACACCGACGCCAACCAAGAGCAGCGAACGAGCCGCCAACAGCAAGGTCTCCCACCGGAGTACGGCCTTCTACAAGACAAGGCGCGGAAGACCAAGACCATGACCTCGACTGCAGCGACAATGACAACCGGAGCGTCCCAGCCCGCGATCGTCATTCATCAACCCAGGGAACCACTAACGTTCCATGGCTCATCGTTTGAAGACCCGGAAACCTGGCTAGAAACATACGACCGTGTGGCCGCCCTCAACCACTGGGACAACGAAGAAAAGCTCCGTCGTGTGTACTTCTACCTGGAAGACACCGCAAGGACCTGGCTAGAGAATCGGGAGTCCACGCTCCGAACGTGGGATGTCTTTTGCGGCGCATTTCTGCAAACGTTCGCGAGCGTCGCTCGCAAAGAGAGGGCCGCTGCTCTACTCGAGACCCAGGTTCAGCTGCCAAATGAAAATGTTGGAATTTTCACAGAGGAAATGACCCGCCTATTCCGTCACGCTGACCCAGACATGCCTGAGGAAAAGAAAGTTCATTTCCTCATGCGAGGGGTCAAACAGGAGCTCTTCGCGGGACTAATGAGGAATCCACCGAACACCGTCCAAGAATTTGTATCCGAGGCGACCATCATCGAAAAAACGCTGGACATGCGCACCAGACAGTATAATCTTCGCCTGACTCCAGAATGCGCTGCTGCTCAAGCCAGTGACTCCGACGACCTGCGTGAAACGATCCAAGCGATCGTGCGGGAAGAGCTGCGCAAACTGTTGCCTTCGGCGCAGCCTCAAGTGGACTCGATCACCGACTTTGTGCGAGAAGAAGTCCGGCAATCGCTTCGAATTCCCGAAACACCGCCACCCGAGCCAGAAACTATGAGCTACGCCGCTGCAGTGCGCCACAACGCTCCTCCCCGTCCACGCCAAAACGCCGCCCCGTCGCACTTCTGTCGCCAGACGCCACCGCCGCCACCACTCCCACCGACGTCCTACCGTTCCCCAGCGGGCCAGCGCAGTGCACCGAGGAAAACGGACGTTTGGCGTGCACCTGACAACCGCCCGCTCTGCTACCACTGCGGCGAGGCCGGGCACACATACCGCCGTTGCCAGTACCGACAGATGGGACTGCGTGTCTTCGCCGTCAATGCACCACGTCCGCAGCCAGGAGATCGGCCACGTGACATCGCCGACTACCTGGCAGGAACTCAATGGACACCACGAAGTCCTTCCCGTTCGCCGTCGCCCAACCGCCGCATGTCACCGCACCTCCGGCAGTACTCTGGCCCAACGCGGGGCCGGTCCCCTAGCCCGTATCCGGGAAACTAAGGGCACCAACCGATGGAGGTGCGGTTGCTGTGCGACGAACTACCGAAGATCCTCCGACGACGACGCCGCCGCGACGGAGCGTTTTGAACACAACACCAACCAGGCAAAGCCCTGAAGGCAAAAGCTCACTTACCGAAGGTGGCCGGACGACGCAACATGGAAGCAGCGAAACAAGCCGACGCAGCCGTGACCCGACGCCACGCCCTAACTGTAATGCGAGACGGTGAACTAGCGACCTCGACGTTCTTATCGACGGCCACAGTGTGACTGCTCTCGTAGATACTGGAGCCGACTATTCTGTCATCAGTGGGTCGTTCGCCGCAAAGTTAAAGAAAGTTAGGACAGCTTGGAAAGGCCCTGAAATCCGCACAGCCGGAGGTCATCTCGTAACGCCTGCAGGAATCTGCACAGCGAGAGTCACCATTAACGGCCGTATTTATCCTACAGACTTCGTAGTCCTACAGCGTTGCTCCAGAGATGTCATCCTTGGCATGGACTTCTTATGCCTACATGGTGCTGTCAACCTAAAAACAAGGTCGATAACGTTATCCACAGAAGAAGCACTGCCGCCGCGCACGCCGTCAGGACACCATGCCTTGAATGTGCTGGAAGAACAAGTCACCATTCCGCCTCGCTCAAGCGTCATTATTTCAGTCGGCGCTCCTAAATCACCTGACTTGGAAGGCGTCGTTGAAGGCAGTCAGCATCTGTTGGTCACCCGAAATATTTGCGTCGCAAGAGGAATTGCAGAGCTGCGGGGAGGCAAAGCAACGGTTATGCTCACGAATTTCAGCAATGAGTACAAACATGTGAACAAAGGAACAACGGTCGCATACATCGAAGAAATTGTCGAAGCCACCAGTGCTTTCGCCCTCGCCGATTCTGCGGAACCTGCTCAGAGGAACCAAGCCCCTCCCATAGCTTTCGACGTCAGTCCCAGACTTCCGAACGATAAGCAAGAACAGCTCAAGGCCCTGCTCCTGCAATACGAAGATTGCTTTTCGTCGTCATCGAAAATTCGGCAGACCCCAATCACAAAACATCGCATCATAACCGAAGAAAATGCCAGACCACTTCGTCAGAGTCCGTACAGGGTTTCGACGCGAGAACGTGAGGCCATGAAGAGACAAGTTGATGAAATGCTGCGAGATGACATTATCCAGCCGTCCAAGAGTCCGTGGGCATCCCCCGTGGTGTTAGTGAAGAAAAAGGATGGGACCCTACGTTTCTGCGACGATTATCGCCGCCTGAACAAAATCACAAGAAAGGACGTGTATCCTCTCCCACGAATAGACGACGCACTTGATCGGCTCCATAACGCCAAGTACTTCTCGTCAATGGACCTCAAGACTGGCTATTGGCAAATCGAAGTCGACGAAAGAGACCGAGAGAAGACGGCGTTTATAACACCGGACGGCCTCTTCGAGTTTAAGGTGATGCCCTTCAGCCTTTGCTCAGCGCCTGCAACTTTTCAACGCGTTATAGATACAGTACTGGCAGGATTGAACTGGCAGACTTGCCTTGTGTACTTGGACGACGTCGTCGTGTTTTCCTCGAGTTTCGACGAGCATCTTCGGCGCCTTGAAGCTGTACTTCAAGCCATCAAGACGTCCAGACTCACACTGAAGCCAGAAAAGTGCAGATTTGCGTATGAAGTGCTCTTGTTTCTGGGGCACGTTATCAGCAAGTCTGAAGTTCGCCCCGATCCACGGAAAACAGCCGCCATCGCCGACTTCCCGCCGCCCACTGACAAGAAGGCCGTGCGCCGATTTCTGGGCCTGTGCGCCTATTATAGGCGGTTCGTGAAAAACTTCGCCCGCATCGCCGATCCTCTCACTAACCTTACCAAGGCCGACGTGGAGTTCAAGTGGGAAACGCCACACGAACATGCTTTCCAGGAGCTTAAACATCGCCTCCAGACGCCTCCGTTACTTGCCCATTTCGACGATTTCGCCGAGACAGAAATACATACTGACGCAAGCAGCGTAGGTCTTGGCGCCGTTCTTGTGCAGAGGGCTGACGGACTTGAAAGGGTTATTAGTTACGCCAGCCGATCGCTATCCAAAGCAGAAGCAAGTTATTCCACAACAGAAAAGGAGTGCCTCGCCATCATCTGGGTTACGTCGAAATTTCGCCCCTACCTCTACGGCAGGCCCTTCAAAGTTGTGAGTGACCACCACGCCTTGTGTTCGCTAGCCACCTTGAAGGACCCTTCAGGTCGCCTCGCACGATGGAGCCTGAGACTTCAAGAATATGACAATACTGTCATTTACAAGTCCGGCAAAAAACACTCCGACGTTGACTGTCTCTCTCGTGCGCCTGTCGACCAACCGCTACCCGACGACCCCGATGACGACTACTTCTTGGGAACGATAACTACCGACGACTTCGCTGAACGACAGCGGGCCGACCCGGAACTTAAGGCCCTAATAGAATACCTCGAAGGCAGGACCGCCGAAGTCCCGAAGGTATTCAAGCGCGCACTTGCGTCGTTCTTTCTACGAAACGGTCTTCTACAAAGGAAAAACTTTTCACCGCTTCGAGCTAAGTACCTCCTTGTGGTACCTTCAGCTCTGCGACCAGAACTCCTGCAGGCCCTGCACGACGATCCGACGGCAGGGCACCTCGGTGTTTCCCGCACGCTCGCGAGGATACAAGAAAGGTACTACTGGCCACGTCTTACAACCGACGTCACTCGTTATGTGAGGACATGCCGGGACTATCAGCGACGCAAGACACCGCCGACAAGGCCAGCGGGACTTCTGCAGCCAATTGGTCCACCTTGCCGACCTTTCCAGCAGATTGGTATGGACCTACTGGGGCCGTTCCCGACGTCGGCTTTCGGAAACAAGTGGATCGTGGTAGCTACCGACTACCTCACCCGCTACGCCGAGACAAAAGCCCTGCCAAAAGGCAGTGCATCCGAGGTAGCCAAGTTCTTCGTCGAAAATATCGTCCTACGTCACGGCGCCCCGGAGGTCCTTATCACCGACAGAGGAACGGCATTCACTGCCGACTTAACTCAAGCGATCTTGGCCTACAGCCAAACAAACCACCGCCGGACGACAGCGTACCACCCACAGACCAACGGCCTCACCGAGCGGCTTAACAAGACGATCGCCGACATGCTGTCAATGTACGTCGATGTCGAACACAAGACGTGGGACGCCATTCTTCCGTATGTGACCTTCGCATACAACACGGCGGTGCAGGAGACGACGCAGATATCTCCATACAAATTGGTCTACGGAAGGAGCCCGCCAACGACGCTCGATGCCATGTTACCCAACGTCACCGACGAAGAAAACCTCGATGTGAGCGAGTACCTTCAACGCGCCGAAGAAGCCCGACAACTTGCGCGTCTCCGTATCAAGAATCAACAGACGACCGACAGCCACCGTTACAACCTTCGACGACGCTTTGTGGAATACCAGCCCGGTGAACGTGTTTGGGTGTGGACGCCGATACGCCGACGTGGACTAAGTGAAAAGCTTCTGCGACGGTACTTCGGACCGTACAAGGTGGTTCGACGTCTCGGCCCACTTGATTACGAGGTTGTCCCCGACGGCATCACGAACTCTCAACGACGCCGATCGCGACCTGAAGTCGTCCATGTCGCGCGCCTCAAACCGTTTCATGCACGTTAACAAACTGAAACAGTGTTTTTGTAATATTGTTGTATTGTAATTTATTCATTGTACTTTCTTGCATTATTATTGTACCTTCATCTTTAGTTAAAGCATCGGGACGATGCCTTTTTTTTTTCAGAGGGGGGCAATGCCACGTTCCATTTCCCAAGTTTTTGTTATCGTTCCGAAACACCACACGATTCTCGGCGCAAACCGCGCCTGCAGGTTTCGAGAAGGTTCCGGACTGTAGTAGATCATTTCGATAAGATCACGCCCACTGTGCGAACGGTACAGACTGTTCTGGAACCTACGCCACCGCCAGCGATAACGCTAGAACATTCAACGGCAAGGGTATAAATGTCGACGCGCTTCGCCGCTTGTCGGTTGTTGATCGAAGGCCGACGCTCTGTTCGCCGCTATCAGTCCGAGACTGCTATCTGTGCGACACTGCTGCTGTAATTGGACGTTCCGTTTACCGGGCACAGGTTCGCCCAAATAAACAGTTAAATCGCAACACGAAGTCTCCTGTCTTCGGCCACGTCACGACCCCGTGACAATATGAATAGTATAACGTTAAGTACTCATCTGTGTTGTGCTTTTCGCAGACATTTCTGCCAAGCCATTGAAATTGACTGCCTTTACTGTGTTATGGTAATTTCTTTATTTTCGTGTTTAGTTCACATCTGAATTACTCAAAGCTGCCAGAATCTGAACTCGACTGAGTTTCCATTCGCAGGTGAACCACTCTAAAGCACTTACCCCGCAGCCTTGTTAAAATCGGCCTGGCGAAGACGGCTGAATCACTTGCTACGACGCTTCGCCGCAACATGCAGTGTACGGCTACATGACCGCTTTCGGCAAGGAATAAAATCTGATCGGTTTTGTGTACTCGGGATCGTCATTCTTCAATTTTGTCCGATGGCTGCACACAAATACGGCACAATCAAGCATGATAAGGGATGGTGGGCGCAAAAAAACGGCTCAACTTTAGCATCACGCAGAGGCACACACGTGTGTACGTGACCCTAGTCATAGCGGCCGGAAGTAGAGCCTTCCCCGCAATTACCGCATGCTGTGCGGATAGCCAAAGCGTAGGCTGTGGGAGCACAGGGTAGCTCGGAAGTGAATTCCACTTATAGGGCGCGTTAGCATAGCAGTTCTAATCTGTTGCCATTGCGCAGTGGATAGCGTGCTTGGCACTTGTTCAGAGGTCATCGGTTCGATACCCCTTGACGCAACTTTTTCAGTGACATCCGTCAGTTTCACGTTGAAATTCAGCAGATCTCCTGAATTGTGGGAATCGGTTTCATGCGAAGCTGTGAGCGAGTACATGCTTATGCTGTATTTTTTTCTTTTCGACTTGCGTTACGGGGTATACGTCGACGTGTTTTTTTAAAGAGTAGAAGTGGTGACCTGACGCAACCTCGGCACTGACGTTGGGCAACTACGTTCATATCTTTTACGAAAACAAAGTGCACGCTATTGTGCGATTATGTGAATGTCATTTATTAGCGCATTCCCCCTTTGCCGAGTAACGCTAGAATATAGATTTCCGAGTCATATGAGTGCGTATATAATGTTTATAAGGTTGTTGTAAAGGCGGAGCTGATACTGAGGCCACAACTGATGTTAACCGGACATGACATGTACCTGTATAGTAGGAGTACATATGAAATGTTTATCTCGTTCTTATAAATTTAGATAGCTAGCATAGTATTCATATTTACTTTGCACCGACTTGATGTTTGCACAGTACCTTTACCAAAGCAGATTCAATACCTTGCGTGGTTCTGTAGTAGAATACACGACTTCCACACGAAATGCTGGAGTTCGATTCCTCCTGGGATACTGATTTTTATTCTTTGCACTCATTGGATCAACGCTCCCTATGCCGGATTTCCGAACTGTTCTCCTTTTTAAATTACCGACGTCTGTTAATTATCGCTGCTCCAAGGTAGATACAAACCGCATGCTGCAGCCCGTGGTATAGAATATGTGACACACATGACTGAAAGAAAGTTTCATGACGTACACATAATTTTCACATTATGTCTGGATCTTACATATATGTTCTCATACCCTTGTGTTCCCCTATGCCGATTTTGGTCTGTACTTATATGAGGCAAATACGAGAGTACCAGTGTAGCTAACTAGATATGTAAATAAGTAGATAAAAATGCTCAAAACACCTGCTATGAGCAGGTGATAAAGGGAATGCTATGAGCGTTCCCTTTATAACAGGGAAGTGACATGAGTGCCACCAGACTCGCAAGAAAAAAAAACGAAAAGAAATCTTTCTTTTTATGTTGGCCTATTGCCTTATCTAATTCGATTAAATTGATCATTTATAACAAAAAATATAAATTTGTGTTTCATGTCTCTGCCTCTTCAGGCAGAATGACATCATTTTCCCACTATTTCTGTCCTTTACCTTTACTTTTCTGCCACCAATACTCTAACAGTCTATTACTTGCTTATATCGCAGACGTGTCCAGCTTTCCATGTTTGTTCCTGAAACTCAATGCCTCATCTAGGCTTGTACCGACACGTATACCTGGGTGGATATGGCCCCATTCAATCAGAACATGTTCGCACAGCATGTACATTGTTCATCTTTATTGAATCGGGCGCTTCAACACTACACTTTATAAGGCAACCCGGCCTCACTTCGAACAGTAAAACGCTCTACAATAAAACATATCCCTCTTTATGGAAGTTATCGAAGTTGGGGAGGTGCCACTTGGCGGGAGGCCTGGGTGACGTCACAGCACGGAGTCTTCGATGCCCTGCGCAGCGCACCTACATAACATGCGCTCTCTTTGTGCGCTGTTCCGCTGTGTGCATTCGATTTTTGCTTGTCTCAATCTACAGATGAATGACGAAAACTGAATCGATAATTTACCTGATAAAACGACAAAACGTTTACTGTTGCTTCTGTGCAATTGGCAACAGTGCTCGCGCTCGCCGAATATGAAAGGGGTGAACAGGTCTGTGTCGCGCTGTTGACACTTATGATCAGTTTCATTCCTGACCACGGCAGTCGCATTCCAACATGTGTGAAAAGAACAGGGTTCTGCTTAGAAACATCAAACTTATTGACGCATAATCATGCCGTGATCTTGAGATGCAAGACACAATATTTACAACATTAGGTTGAGTTGTTATTAATGAGCAATTCTTTTAAAATATATGAGGGTTTTTTCCTCCGCCAGGGTTACTTTTATCGGGCTGATCCATGTATCTACAGAAAGCGCTTTTTGTGGTGTGTCAAGGCCCACGCTCGCGTGCAGTCTATATCTCGAATGCGCCACCTCAGCTATTGTGTCCGTTTTCCTTGTGTACTTGCTCACTCACCATGTTGTTCCATTTCACGCTTCTCTTGCAATAATTTTTTGGTGTATGAATTCACTGAAATTATTCATATGAAATGCGGTTGAGGTTATGTGTGGAATTTTTAATTATTGCTGTCAGATTCTGTCTTCATGCAGCATCGTAGCAACGGTGCTGACGCGCTCGCACCAGTTTAGGTAGCCACCTTATAAACTTTGATTACGTGTAGGTAGACATGTAGTGTGAGACCAGTCATCGCTTCATCGAGGAGAAGGATATTTATAATTTCTTGGGTCACGTCGCTGAGTGGGCCGTCGCGACTTTCTCGCATTTATTTTGGTAAGGTTGCCATCAGGGGTGCTCCCACGTGAACTGCACATTATCGTTTGTGACGCAGTAGTAGATCAAACCAGGATTTCATGCAAAGCAGGGTATACGACTATCTAATATCTGGCGAATGTTGAGAAGAGATGTATACTTATATGATCCGAGTGAACGTACATCTCAACATTTCTAAAATCGTTGCGTGTGGCAGTATTGTTTTGTTTATTTTCAGAATATGTCAAATGATGGCTTTTCACAGGCAGGTTCGTGTAAAAAGTCCTGTTGGAGATAGTGCAATTCTGTCAGATGTTTTAGATAAATTGCAAATGCAGGCGTAAATAGCACGGTAAACCGCTATCTATTCAGTGAATTCAAAGCATCCTAGTTTCCTTTGCAATATTTCGGCACACATATGCTTTGACCCTGGAATTTATGCTTAGCTGTAACCGCATCAGCACCACATAGCATATTTTGTCAGCACCCAATTTTTGGTGTTCGCGAGGAAGACAACTATAGCGTCTCGGCGTCTCGCTGTCCTTCGTCATCATTTTCAGAGCAACTCTTCCGTTTGGAGAGCTGTCTACCGAGCTAAATTAGCTTGGATAACTTTCACCAGTTTTGAAAACGTTCCCCTTGCACCCTGAGAGAGCGGTGTCACGAAATTGAGAAGTAATTACTACCGTATTGCTAGAGCGGGTACACGGCGGAATAGTGGTTAATAGTGGTTATACACGGCCGGGCTAGACAGCACCTGCGCGCTCGCTACTTATGGCCTTCGCATCGGGTGTAGTACATGCTTCTCGCCACTCCTTTGAGGAGTGCGCTGCAGCCTTGCCCTCTTCCGCCGCTCCGTACAGCGCTCGCAACACCAGAAAATGAGTTCGGGCGCACTTCTCCACTCACCACGTGTTGAAAATCAAGTTCCTTAATCGTTGAAGACGCACGAATGGTTTATGGCATTCCTCACACTCGATAATGCTAGGCTTGAACCTATATACCTCTGAAGAGTGCACTTTGCTGGCTGTGTTACAAGCCCCGAAGTGCGCGCATGATCGTAGTCTCTTTGTGACAGAAAGCGCCATATCACACACCTCTTACAAGTTCATCTGGGTACGCTGGATGCTTTCTTCCATCACATTCTATTTGATGCAAAAGAAACACGGCCTTTTTTTCTCCTTTCTGTGGATCTGTTGCGATTTCCTTGAAACATGCGTGGTGCTTGCTTTCGCGGTAATATTGGGATGCCCTTTTCTCTACTTTCTGCCATTGCTGCACCTTCTCGCATTTTGAGCGATGGTTCAACACTTGGGAGCGCAATCATCCTATTATAGTCTGGTATCCGCGCGCGTGATGAGCGTCACTGTTTATTGTTTGCATGCAAACATTTACTGCTTCTTTTTCAGTGAAAGCGTCTTATGAAGTTGCAACATTCAGATCTGTTTAATTGGTATCCGCTTTTCGCTTCCTTGATCATCGACGTAGGGGCGAAGCTCGTGACGCAGGACCTTTGCGAGGCTTCTATGCACTTGAAATCATGTAGGAAGGATGGTTTTTGAAAAGAGTTGGCGCGGAGTCTGGAATAAGTTTTATGATGCGGAAAGCACGCACATAGTCTCCATCGCGCAAGCGTCTGCTGCATATGACTCTCGATGCAGACTTGTCGTTAATGATGAGGTTGTCTCTCGCAATATTCTTTTGACACTTTGCGCACAGCTCAATATTGTTAGGTAGTCGGTGAGAAGAAACACCGAGTGTTTTCCCCGAACTGGATTTGCAATACGGAACCACGGCGATCAAGCAGCAGTGACGGAACACAGCAATACACCTTCCCGCAGCTAATATATATCCATGAGCATAGTGCACGTACTGAAGGTTGTGCGACTGCCTTCTCAACCTGAGAAATCACTGTTGACTGAACACTGACAAAGCACCGAATGAAATGCAGCCATAGTGGGTAAATCCCACAATATAGCAAGCCGCACAAGATATAAAAGGCAATGGACGACAACCTGATTGTAGCATTAAGCTACAAGAGAATTCATACAGATTTTTCAGAAAAACAGCAGCTTACTTGGCAAAAAAATGTAATGTCAATTTCTATTTCTAAACATGTTGTTTTATGAACACGAAGGACAGTGCAGAGCTGATTTGCACTAAAGTTTTAGTTCCGGCGCAAGCAGCTTGCGAGCGTAAGCAGCTGCGTTAATCGCATTCTTCGTCGACGTGGCTTGCAGTGTATACAAAGGAATGCAAAAGGCCTTGGGGTCTCTGGAATCGATATTTCCAGGTGGTGTCAACACCTTGACAATGCACAGTACCATTTTCTGTGCGTGCCGCCCGAAGGAGTTATTCAGCAGCAAGGGTCCTCCATTTTTTTTACTTTCTTTCTCTTTATACGCAGTTTTTTAGCCGTTAGATATACAACACACGTACGTGTTTAAAAGAGTTGTCAGGCTGCAAACAGCAGCTATTAGCCCTGAAAACCACTGCAAACGTATTTGGAAAAATAAAAGAAAAATAGAAAATAGCTAGCAAAGGGAACGTGCGCTCGTAATTCCGTGAGCGACCCCTCTTAATTGAGACGTCTTTGTCCGACGAAACCAAGGGCCAAAGGTGTTTAGTGACCTCTGCTTCCAGAACAAGTGCAGCATTCTTTACCTTTCTCCCTAATCATTGCCAGTGCTTTATGCTTCCTCAATGCATCTCAGCCGAGTCTTCTACATTTTCACTGTGTTTTAGCTTGCATTATCCACGAGCACATAGATACCTACATTAAGTGGCAAGCCGTCTGGTGATATGTTTTTTTTTTTTTCAAGTAGAAGATCCTTCCTCTATGCCTGATCTTATTATTACCCCTTCCCCTCTTCGTCGAGAACCCCCATTCCACGGTTTCACATCAACAAACTTTCTTGTGCTATATGTCCGGCGCAAAAGATGCACGTTCAGAGTCACTGTGCCCCTACCGCCGACGGCTGGTGAAAAATACTCAGGAGTCAGAAACTCTCCCATTGCATTCCAGACGGGTGAGAAGGCCGTAAGGAAAAAAGCGCACACAGGTACAGTCCAGCCCGGCCGTGAGTTCTAGAGCTCGACTGCTGACCCGAAGCTCGCGGGGTAGAATCCCGTTTCCGCGGCGGCCGCCGCATTTCGGTGGATGCGGGAAGCCCGTGTACTCGGATTTAGGCATATGTTAATAAACCCCAGGGGGACCTAATTTCCATAACCCTCCTCTAAGGCACCCCTCCCCAATAATTATATCTGTGTTTTTGGATGCTAAACCTTCATAATTATAGCCTGACATGCAATCATTCCTTGATAATCCCAGTGATAGGAAAGGGTAGCGGTTGTCACCTTGCCCATGCTTTAGACCTGCTGTCAGATCAAAGGTCTTGAGCCGATCCTCAACGCGTACTATAATCACGTGAACAGCAATAAACTTAGCGGCGGGATATCTTGATGCACAACCATGCTAGAAGGATTCAGCTAAGTGGAAGTGTACGAAAACACGACGGCATGAAACTTTTTAGTACAAACATGGCCACTTTCTGTAGTCACTAAACATTTTACTATTCAACCTTAACTGGAAGGCTGCCAATCATCATCATCATCATCAGCCTGACTACATCCACTGCAGGACAAAGGCCTCTCCCATGTTCCGCCAGTTAACCCGGTCCTGTGCTTGCTGCTGCCAATTTATACCCGCAAACTTCTTAATCTCATCTGCCCACCTAACCTTCTGTCTCCCCCTAACCCGCTTCCCTTCTCTGGGAATCCAGTCAGTTACCCTTAATGACCAGCGGTTATCCTGTCTACGCGCTACATGCCCTGCCCATGTCCATTTCTTCTTCTTGATTTCAGCTATGATATCCTTAACCCCTGTTTGTTCCCTAATCCACTCTGCTCTCTTCTTGTCTCTTAAGGTTACACCTACCATTTTTCTTTCCATTGCTCGCTGCGTCGTCCTCAATTTAAGCTGAACCCTCTTTGTAAGTCTCCAGGTTTCTGCTCCGTAGCTAAGTACTGGCAAGATACAGCTGTTACATACCTTCCTCTTGAGGGATAGTGGCAATCTACTTGTCATAATTTGAGAGTGCTTGCCCAATGTGCTCCACCCCATTCTTATTCTTCTAGTTACTTCAATCTCGTGGTTCGGCTCTGCGGTTATTACCTGCCCTAAGTAGACAGTCTTTTACAACTTCAAGTGCACTATTACCTATCTCGAAGCGCTGCTGCTTACCGAAGTTGTTGTACATTACTTTCGTTTTCTGCAGATTAATTTTAAGACCCACCTTTCTGCTCTCCTTGTCTAACTCCGTAATCATGAGTTGCAATTCGTCCTCCGAGTTACTCAGCAATGCAATGTCATCGGCGAAGCGCAGGTTACTAAGGTATTCTCCATTCACTCTTATCCCTAACTGTTCCCATTCTAGGCTTCTGAAAACTTCCTGTAAGCACGCGGTAAATAGCATTGGGGAAATTGTGTCCCCCTGCCTTGCACCCTTCTTGATTGGTATTCTGTTGCTTTCTTTATGAAGCACTATGGTAAAGAAAGCCAATGATACTTGGCCAATGATACTTACCATCAAACTTTTTGTCCCCAGGATACATAACTCACTGGCTAGGATGAACTTCATGTACCACCCAGCGTTAAAGTTTAAGCAGACCATAAATCTCAAGTTTGATCACCCTATATATCGTTATAATGCGGAAGAAGCAATGCTAATCAGTTTCTGATATCCAGGTCATAAAGGTACTTATATTTTCAAAGGTGGTTCATTATTATTAGAAAACATTACATTGTTCTTTAAAGCACCATATTTGTTCACATCAATGGGGAAAGAATATTGAAAAACATTGTAACAGCAGCTATAATACAGACACAGTGCCATGGCTACGTAACGGCCAATGACTGATTTCACACTGCGACTGATTTTGCACAACTTTCTCGCAGTCCCTCTTTGAAGCGCAGCTTGTTAGGAGCCACAGATTTTGGTTGCTTCTGTACATGAACCAGTGCCGGCCATATACAAAAATTTGACCTACGGAGGTGTACTGGCCTAGTATCCAAAAAAGTTGGCCTTGTGCATATTTCCTTGTGCCATCTTTGAATAATCGATCTTCTGTCGATTGTGCTTTGTTAGCACTCAGCCTTTTTTGATACAACAAACTGATAGTTTAACATGGTCACTTGTCTTTTCATGGCATCACATTTCATCGTTGTCTGAACATGAACGCATGACCTAACGTTCCGGTGCTGGAATGAGTCACGATGCCAGTTGTGTAGTGGTGCGCCTTCACACCATGCCCAAAATCAATCAACCGTTTCTCTTCTGCTGATAATAGAAATAAAGACTAAGAAATAATGATAGAACTAAAGAAAAGTGGGAGTCCAGGCAGCAAATGTCAAGCTTTGCTTGCCCGCAATTGCTCTATTTAGAGAAGGGATCCCCATTTTTTTTTCGCAACCGTTTTTGGTTACTAAACGATTTGCATCTTTACACTGTGTGTTTGTGAGGAGTGGCATAGGTCGACAAAAATGTGGAGCTCACTCAGACTCACTCGAAGAATACATATTGTTTTTACTCTCTCAGACTCGCTAAGCTTTTCGTCAACCAGACTCACTCATGCCCACTAAAATGTTTCGCAGCCGGACTCTTTCAGACTCAATCTCCCCAAAAGATTGCTCACTCAGACTTACGGCTCTACCTGAGTCTGGGTAAGTGAGGCAAGTCGACTCACAAGTGAGCCTGCCAACTTATGATGAGTGGTAGGGGTTAAGGTACGATAACTCCGTGGTGCTGCGTGAAGGAACGGATTATCCAGGGTTCAAAGGGTTCAAATGAACTGGGCTCTCCGGTTTTCGGGGCCCCCCAAGGGCCATAAAAATGGCCAACTTCGTTGTTTTGTTTGAAATATAACCCTCCAGCTGGATTCCCATTGATACAAACAAATTATCTATTTCAATAGTCGATATGCATGCTCCTAAGAGATTGTTCGTTGCATAACGTACGTAACTTTGGAGTCAGCTCACAGTTGTCCAGTCTGTGGTAAAAACCTTTTACTTGCCCAAGACCATGCATCGTGTCGTGGGAAGGAGCCGATTCATTGCATAGACACACAGAGCAGCCTGACGAGAGTTTAACTGCTACGGTCCAACACACAATACGAAGGTGCATAGAGAGTGGTTCCTGTTTGAAATATCGTTTAATGGGCTGAACGGAAATAACCAGTATGAAGCTGACGCATAGGTATGCTATAGTATACTTTCGATATAGTGTAAACAAAAAGGCCCACCTGTCAACTTCCGCAGTGTTCACATGCAGGCAACCAAAGCGTGCGCTACAGACCAGTGAAGTTGAAAATATAGGAAGCTATTTTTCACAAAAGCACTCTCTGATGTTCGAGGGAAGATGTCCTCTCTTCAAATAAAGGAACTAAACAATGCTTTAGATTGAGACGAATGAAAGAAGCACACACTGTGCTTAAACTGCACTTTTAAGTGGGCGTATGCATTCTTTCTTTCAGTCTTAACTTCTCAGACAGTTTAGTCTTTTTCTGTATGATCCAATGAACTAGACAAATATTAGTGCTGTCCATGTGTTTTCACCTCCTGATAGAGTTAATTATTACGATGACAATCTGTCTAAGTGCTCTGCAAGAAAGCCAACGCCCAGGTGATATTAAACATTCGGAAAAGGCTCAGAATAAATATGGCATGTATTCATTACAGCTAACCATCAGTTCTCATGTATTCATTGCAAAAACCGTCAATTCTCAAGCATGACCAGGTGACAAACTGGGAAAGGGCGTGGGGTGAGGGGGAAGAGGCCCCCCCTTATTTTTTTTAACCGGGTCCTCCACACTGTTGATTCGGCCTTGGGGTTAGCCACAAGCTTCTGTTCATGCTTGAGTGATATTACTCAGATTCTTCATGCAGTAAGACCGCCTGGTGTGGGCTCCGCATATTTATGCCAAAACAATGGAAGAAAATTGGATGCCTTAGAGAAGTGAGATTATGAGCTTCTATGTGTGTACTCTGCTTAGATTGGTTGCCATTTATCAACTTCACTTGAAATATTCATCACACCCAGTGTTGGTAGTGAAGGAGCTCAGACTAAATGTGTGAAGTCAGTTAAGGGTGAAGTTCTTTGGCAATGTGGCTCGAGACTAGGAAAGTTCAACGGGCCATCGGGCATTGTGCACTCATCCGTGGGTTACCATTCAATGCACTAAGCATAGTACCATGCACACCTATTTGTACTATTCATGTGGCCAGTGACTGGCTACATCATTTGTGGGATCACTGCAGGCAACTGTTCCACCCTGAGCAGCTGAAGGAAGACGCGGCGAACAACTATGCTCACAGCCACTACGCAATACAGATAGTGGATCTGGCGCTGGACTGTATCAGGAAGCTGGCAGACCAGTGCACGGGCACGCAGGGTTTCCTCATAATCCACAGCTTAGTAGGTGGCACCGCTTGGGATTCACCTCGTTCGTCATGGAGCTCTGCCTGATGCGCTACAGCAAGAAGTACAAACTCGTGTTTACTGTCGACCCAGCCCAACAGGTACCGATCACAAAAGCCTCCAATTTAGTGCTGTATTTTTGCAAAAACTCCAGGATAATCAGACAGTATTAAGGCATCGATGGCCCGGATGCTGGATAACCCTGTTGGTCCAGGACCTTGTTTAATGTCGGTTGTCCATGCCAGCGTGTCTAAAAGCACACTTGTCCGCAGCCGCGTGGCTGGTGTAAGCTGAATGCATATCTGTTCACGTAGGACAAGCGGGCGTCCAATTCAGCAATGCCTGCTAAAAACTGTAATGCCTCGTACGTTGCTTGCAGCCTGGCAGCCAGATCTCCAGCAACAAAACGATCGGCGGAGGTGACGACTCCTTCGACATGTTCTTCAACGAGACCAGCTCCGGCAAGCACGCACGTGCCCCGCACCATCTATGTTGACCTCAAGATCACGATCGTCGGCGAAGTTTGTACCAGTACTTACAGATGTGCAGCTTCTGTGCGTCTGTGACTAACTGTAGCCACTTCGCAAGATTTTGTGGTGGTTAACCAACTTCAACTCGGTTTGTGTGGTGCACACTCGTGAATCTCAATTGTCTAGAAAGGTAGAGCTCATAGATGTGGACACTGTTCGGTCCATAGCTGCTACCTTGGGTTAGCTACAAGCTTATGCTTATATTTAGGTGGCATTTATGCAGTAAAACTGTTTGGTGTCGTGTGGTCTGGTTGCGCGTATTTTGCCAAACAACGGAAGCAAACGCGGCACTCTGGACAATTGAGATTACGAGCTCTTTATGCGAGTACTCTGCTTGTAATGCAAGCCATTTACAAACTTCACTTGCAATATGCCATAAACACACAGCTGCTAGTGAAGCCGTCGAAGATAAATGTGCGGGGTCAGTTGATGCCGAACCCCTTTTGCAATATGGCTTGAGACTATGAAAGTTTAGCAGGCCATTGGCCCTAGTGCACTCATGCATATGTTGCTCTTAAATGCAATAACCGAAGTAGCAGCCCTAGTTTGTTCTGCTGATGGGGTGACTGGGCCTCAAACATTTGACTCGTCTTGTATAATTTTATTTTTGACTACTATAGATATGTTCCACCCTGAACAGCTGATCAATCGCAAAGAAGACGCAGTAAACAATGAAGATTGTGGATTTGGCGCTGGACTGGATACCAGTGCACAGGCCTAGAGGGTTTCCTCATCTTCCACAGCTTGAGGCATCGGCTCATAGTTTGCTCCTCATGGAGCGCCTTTTGGTGGACTATGACAAGGAGTCCAACAGAATCGAAAGTTGGGCTAGTTGGATATGCATGGTATTAATGTAGTTTAAGTGCACAAAGAAATGCAAAAAAACACAGGACAAGCGCTTCTTCGCAACTGAAAAATTTATTGGAAAGAGAAGATTATATCATGTAGTAACGCCGAAGGTTGGCTGATGCATTGCTCTGCTGTTTTTCTTATGCAATTCCTTTTAGGTGTGGTAAAGTGTACTATTGACGTCAAATGAAACCCGAACAGCGGCCAGCCTTCGCGATGGCATAGTGTGCGCCGTCCAGTTATCACCGTTCACAGACGCGCGCATCCAGCTTGGCAGCTGTGCACGTATATGCATGCCTATCCGTGGTGAAAAGTGGACAGCGCCCACTATGCAATCGCGAAGGCTTCCCGCTGTTCGAGTTTCATTTGATGCCAATAGTACTACGACATTCGGGACAGTGCATCAACATTTATCTTAGAGAGCACGATTCATCTTTAAGATCCTCAGGGGCATCGCATCTTGCGGTTCATTGAAGGAAGTATGCCTGCTATCCTGTTTTTAGGATACTAAAGTTGTGCTCCGTTTTAACAATAAATTAACTCGCGAGTTGACAGAAGCTTTTCACATAAGAAAAAGAGCAGAACAACGCATCAGCTAACCTTTGGTGCTGCACAAAAAGGAGTTAGCTTTTCTAGATTATGTTTCTGGTTAATCTTTCTGTTTTTTTACTGACTGTTCACGAGTTGTAACGGTTGAACTTTTTGCGTTCACGCACATGCATTGATATTATTTGCCTACTTATATATTCTCTTTTCAATAAAGCTTTTAGCTGCGAGAAAGCACTTGTCCTGTGTTCCTTCGTGTTTCTTTGTGCACTTAAACTACCATTATACCAAGAATTCCAAGCTCGAGTTTGCCAGCCCCACAGGTCATGCCACAGGTATTGTTCAAAAAGCCTCCCATTCTGTCCTGTGGTTTTGCAAAAACTCTATGATAACCAGACACTATAGATGTGTCGGCAGCCTGGCTTCCTGGCTCAGCTACTGGCTAATCCTGTTGGCCCAAGAGCAGCTTCATGCCAGTTATCCATGACAGTGTGTCTAATAGCGTACCTGTTTTCAGCCATGTGGCTGGTGTAGACTGCACTCCAGCATACTCCTGAGGAGAGTAGGCATTTGAGAGAGCCAGAGTAAAAATTTGGCCTTTTTAGAATCTTCTCAGACAGTTAAGATTTCAGTGTGCAATTTCATTTTACCCCTTTTCTCAACTGCTTGCCATTCCAAAACGAATATTATAGATTTCCAACTAATTATCTCTACACAGTGGCTGCTATTAAACAATAGCTTACCCCAATTATGATTGCAATGGTCTGCTGTTGCATTGTGCGTTCTCTGGTGATAATCGTCACAGCTGGCTTGTATCAACGTGACAGCCTTAAAGAGCTCGTTCTACAGAAATTCCAATATCGGCAACTTAGTTGTGACTGAAAAGTCATCTTGTGCATGACCGAACGCCAGCTTGCCACGCAAAAGACTCCAACCCGAGTCGTTTGTGTGACAAACGGGCGTTCCACTACACAGCCACACGTCTGCTTGTAAATACAGTGAAAAATGTAACTTCCTCTGCTTGGAAATACAGTGAAAGTAACTTTCATGCTTTACGAACACATGTGTCCTGTATACATGCTACACAATACAACATGAGATATTACAGTAATAATGTGTGGTAAAGCATACATTGCCTCCGGGTATCACACATGCAACTATCATGACTGCAGGGTTTCAAGCCCACCCCCCACTACAAAAGACGGACACGTTACTGCACCTATTCCCTCAAGGCCATGTAGTAGGTGCCTAGCAAGCTCGAAAAGATTTCGTGCACTAAGCGTTTCAGGTGCGCACTAGAGACAGGACATCGCTATCGCGTTCAACTCTTAAAGGAAAAGCTTGAGGGTCCCCCAATTTTTGCAGGTTGACATAAACTACCAGCCCCCACCGTTGTTCCCAGTGGTGACCTCGCCAAGCTCCAACGTGCCATGTGCCGCTGCCCAACACAGCAGCCATTGCGGAGGCCACGTTTCACCTCGTGTACGCCAAGTGGGCGTCTCTTGGCGAAAACATGGATGAAGCGGATTCCTCTAGAGCCAGGACAGACTTCGCCTGATTCGAGAACTCAAAAAAGTTGGCATGAACTCTACCAAGGGTTTGGAAGACGATACCAGCGACTGCGAGTTATGAAACCTGCTCGAGGCTGTGAAATAAAAGAGCACTTTTCATGCCGGACATCTGTGGATCTTCCATGTTGCTGCGATTGGTCTCTCAAGGCATTCCATCATACAGTTATGCTTTAACGGTGTATGTTATGCAATGATCGCACACTTTTTGTCGAGAAATGTGGTAAACTGCGGTCACCATGGGACAATCCTTGGCAAATGTGCTCAGACCCATTTCTAATTATGCTGTTAGTATTCTCATCACAAAGGTTCTTTGCCAATAGTACGCACATAGATAAACTTTTACGAGGAAATAGCTCAGACAGTGATACATTATATATATATATATATATATATATATATATATATATATATATATATATCGTAACGGTTGGCATCAATGCGTTATTGTTTTATGTGATGTCGCGCCAACTGCCGTGCTTCTTCGTCTCGCTGAATGAACTTGCTGATGTGAGGCTTGTGCTCTGTATTGTCGCTTACAGGCAGCATTGCATCTAATGGTGTGGTAACAATTCAACCATAGACTAGCTGGAATGGCGTCACTTTAGTAGTCTCCTCCACAGCAGTATTATAAGCGAAAGTGGCTTACAGCAGTATCTTGCTCCAAGTCAACGTAAATGAACAACATATCGGTTAGAGTTCTGTTGAGTCGCTCGGTTAGCCCATTCGTTTGGGGGTGGTAAGCCGTTGTTTGCCTATGACATGCGTGGGTAAGTTTCATAATGGACTGCGTCAGGTCAGCTGTGGATGCAGTTCCTCGATCCGTGATAACCACCTTTGGGGCACCATGCCGTAGTACAATGTTAGTGACAAAAAATTTTGTGCCTTCTATAGCCGTGCCCCTGGTGAGAGAGGCTGTCTCGGCATTACGGGTTAAGTAGTCTGTCGCCACTACTATCCATCGGTTTCCCGTTGATGGACCAAGCAGATCCATCAACGGATCAACAAGAAGAGAAATGGACCAAGCAGATCCATTCCTACTTGTTCAAATGGAGATTTAGGGGTTTCTATTGGTTGGAGAAATCCCGCAGGTTTCAATGGAGGCGTTTTGCGTCTCTGGCAATCTCTACATGTCCTCACATAATGCTGTACAGCATCCAGTAACTTTGGCCAGTAGTACTTGGTGCGGATGCGAGCCAATGTTTTACTCACTCTGAGGTGTCCTGCTGCTGGGTCATCGTGGCAGGCTTCCAGAATTTCGGGTCGCAAGACCAAAGGAACGACGAGTAGGAATTTCTCCCTGCTGTGCTCGAAGTTTTTCTTGTATAAAACGTTGTTTCTCATTAGGTACGACAACAATCCCTGGACGAAAACTCGAGGAACACGCACGGGTTGCCCTTCCAGATGGTTGATCAGTTGAAGCAACTCCGTGTAAAATCGTTAATTATATATATATATATATATATATATATATATATATATATATTTTGCCCCCCTCCCTCGAACATGACGGGAGGTATTGTCCTTTGCCCGCGTTCATACTCTAGCTGTCAGCTGGTATTTGGGACTCTGCGGCGGTCAGGGCAAGACCGATGGCTATGTAGTTCTTCAGCGTCGTGGCTGCATAATAAGGCCTCCCAGAATTCTATGTTTGTGCTCGGATCGTCGAAAGAAGGGCAGGCCCAGACCTGTTCACTAGGCCTGCAATGGCATTACAGTGCGCACATATGAGATTAATGTGCCATTTACTGTATAGATGAGGGTATGGAAACACCCGGTTTGCAATTTGTGCCACATGATATCCTTTTTTTTTTTCGTTCAGCTGCTTCTGGAGAAATCTCATGATGGGATTTATAATGTAAGGTGATTTCGTGGAACGTTCTCAGTTTGCCTCCTATAGAGAGGGGTTGCTAAAGTGGAGACGACGAGCCGGCTGCTAAAAATGCGCACCTAAGAAATTCAATATATGCATGAAATACCAATGCCATAGGCGTGCGCACGAGAAGGGTCGAGAGGCAGCGAGTGCCCCCAACTATATACAATATATATTATAATTTGGCGCAACTATATATAATACAGTATATATATACATATGACTGTGTAGCTAGTACGTGTTGAAGAAACCTTGCATGTAAACAAAATATACCCACACGGCCATTCAGAAGACCCCTGTTCGCTTTCCATGGGTGCTTTTCTACTACAAATGAATTATCGAAAAATGGGGTCTAAGTGGGCTTTGAAGTACCATGAAACCTTTATTGTTAGCTTATGCAGCAAAACTAATAAGCCTTGGTATTTAAGTCCACAGCCGCAGACGTGAAAGCCTGTACGTAGTCTTACAAGATTTCAGTGTTCAATGCCCTTTTGCTTTCGACTGTGATAACTTCTGAGGCAGCAAAAATCGCTTTCTGCTCGTTCATAAAATGAATATAATTTTATAATTATGGCAATACATACACAAAGACAAGCACAAAAGAAAAACCAATGTGTGAATTCATTATGCAGCCCTCATTTTTTTTTTTGTTAACTCAATGAAAGGCAGTAGGAGTGAGCTCTGTGGTTCAAAGTGTGTTCTCTCTTTGTAAAGGAGAACCCTGAGCATGTCTATCACCGTTGCTCATGTCATTTATATGCTAACAACATCCGTGCACGGTAATATGGATAAAGTTTGAGGCCATGACTTCAGTTGAATAAGTGATGTCTTTGTAATGCCTATCTTGAATTGAGCCCTAAGAAACACAAATAGTCCCGTGCAGGTTCACATGAGCCGGTTGCTTCATCCTGATGTGAGCAAGCCACAGCATGAACAAAACATAACGCACATTTATCAAAGCTGGGTATTGCAATGCCATTGGAATGAATAAAATTGGAAAAGAAATCCAAGTAAGAATGTGCACATAACATGTAAACCCTGGCTGTTGCTATATAGAAATGAAATATCTACCAAGCAATTTATTATAATGTATAACTGATTTACACATTGTGTTGCAAACACCACAATAAACAAAGTCGAACGAATTATATAAACAAGTAAAAAAGCACCACAGTTTTGCACTAAGGCGAAGCGTTCACAGCATGAGCGTCCGGAAGGAGCAGGAGACAAGGCAAGAGAAAAGAGGCAGCTCATAAATTGTCTTAGGGAGGCAGAAAGGAGGGTGATATTGATTGATATGCAAGTGGGGTTTAACATCTCAACAGCACCATTTGATCATGAGAGCTGCCGTAGTAGAGGGCTCTGGAAATTTCAACCACCTGGGGTTCTTTAACGTGCACCCAAGTCTGAGCACACGGGCCTACAGCATTTTCACCTCCATCGAAAAGGCAGCCGGGATTTGATACCGTAACCCGCAGGTCACCTGTCTAGTACCTTAGCCACTAGACCACCGTGGCGGGGCAGTAAGAAGGAAAAATCGTTTCGCGGGTGAATTTAGTGAAGGAGTAGCAAACTGCTGTAACAATGCATGGCTAGACCCCCACAGCCACAAGGCTGAGATAATAGTGAGAAACTGAGCCTTCAGTATTTTTAAGATGCTTTTATTAACATGCCACATGCAAGAGAGTAATAAAAGACATGCTTCACAGGATCAAATCTGGCTGAAAAAATGCCATAAAAAAAAAAAAACGGCAACAGACAACGCGCCATAGAGCAACCTGAAAAGAAAAAAGTTTATATGTCATTCTTGGTCAACTGGTGGTAACTGTAAAAGATGTGGCACAGCAAAACCTCGCGAAATACAGTGAGTGCAACCTACAGACAACCTAAGGTCATACAAGAGGGTGCTATCCTATCCAAATATGTCACCCATGGCCATGGTCTGTTAAATGTTCCAAGCCACTTTTGGACAGAGCCCTTCTCATCTCGCTGCCATTGTTTGGTGATGCTTATACATGTCTTTCATTTTCCCTTAATTACTGCTATTCATTCTAGCTGCTTTAGGAATGTGCAACATTTTCTAAAAACACACAAGAGGCTACAAGGCTTTTCACAATGGCAACAGCGAGAAAGATGATAGAGGGCGAAAAGGCAGGAGATTATTATTAAAGGGGCTTTTACTGATTGTGGCGAAAATGATAAGATTCTTCATTACACCGGTGTCAACAAGCATGCTTTTTTGCCCATAGAAAAGGCATTATATTTACATTTCTTGTTGAAAGTTGACAAAAAATGACCGCTAGCGTCACCCAACAGTGATCTGATTAAATCTACTGGCAGGACAAAAAATCCTCGCAGGTACTCAATTTGGTTAAAAACAAACGTGTATGACTTGAAAATGTATTTTACACACTAGAGGCAAGCTTTAGGTTGTGCCAGAGAGTAATCTTTGCTGTACTTCTTACACATTCAAAAAGCCACCTGGTGGCACTGCAGGCGGAGCATTCCCCTACATTCTTGTCTGCCGTTCTTTCTACAGCGGAGAAATGAAAGAACGGCGTCCAGCGCCGCTAATAAAAACAAAAAAAGTATTCGGTAAACAGCAGCGCGGCTGACTTCAGGGAATTAGGAATCATGCACATGAGTCAAACGTAATCTAGTAATGATGCACGTGTACTAATAACAACATGTAAGTAACAAGTCTTAACAAGTATTTCTTTCAGCTATATGAATACGTAAAGGGTCATCCATAGTGCTTATTCTTAGCGAAACATTTTTGAGTAAATTTGACAAGAAAATTGAGAGCAGCATATTTCTGAAATTGTTAAATGTCTTCAGTTATGTGGATGACTTTCTGATAGTCACACATAGCAAAGATCCTTCTGAAGAGGTAGTAAATGTTTTAAAGGTGTTTAAGGAGAGTAGCATGGGCCTTATTTGAGTAACGAGCTGCCTAAAAATAACAAACTGCCATTTTTCGGATTTAAAATTGGTCCTTACTAGGGAACAAATTTGTTGGTGTTACCAACCAAGTGCTAAGCCAGTTCTAGATTACGCATCTGGGCACTTTGAATTCGTAAAGAGGGGGATAGTTAAACCTTGTCTCATGTCAGCTATGAAAAATGGTGTGGTCAATAGTTTCAAGTCAGTTGGAAAAATTCCAAAAGGCAGGTTACCCCACGCAGTTGATTTTCTTGGTGTGCACAGTCTTAGCCGAAAAAAGAGAGAGAGAGTGTGAGCCATTTTTGAGTCGAAGAAGCACGGGAAAATGGCAGTCATTCCATATGCACACAAGTTGGCACAGAACTTGAATCACGTTGGCAGTAGACAGCGTAGTCGTGTAGTTTCTGGCAAAAAAAAAAAAAACTGGCAAGTTTTTGTCCGGGCATCAATAACCGCTTAGTTTCAAAAGCTTGCTCCATAAAACACCGAACCATGTTTGTGAAATGCCTAAAGGGATTGATTTATATGATTCATTTTTCCAGTAGTAAAGCCTACCTCGGACAGTCAGGGTGATGCATGAATGATTGGCTTAGAGAAAACCACGCACTTCCTAAGGCATCAAGGAACACTCACCTGGCAGAACACTGTAAAAACTGTGAATGTTACCTTGTTTGAAGAAACCAAAGTAGTTTTTAGACATAAGGATCAGCCAACACGCATATACCGCATTCAAAGGAGGGGATGTGACTGTGCTAGCCAATCTACCATTGTGCAGCGCGATAAAGAATACGTGTACCGTATTTACTCGCGTAATCCTCGCACTCGCATAATTCTCGCACCCCCCCATCACCCAAGAAAAAATACGATTTTTTTTGTCCTCGAGTAATTATCGCACCCCCGAAAACTGCCGCAATAATGTCACCTGCTCGTTCCAGCCATTATTGATGATAGCGCGCACCATCTGGCGCCATCTCTTAAGCATCAAGCGTACTATTCCACGGAGATTCAATCTAATCCAAGCTAAGCTGAAGTGGCCAGTGCACGTTGCGGCGTGTTTTGGTTTTGTATGTTGTGTCGGTTATCTTGGCAGGTTATGGGGTGATACTGAAGCCACACGGCTGATTCAAGTTGCAAGTGATAGATCATGCGCTAAACAACGGCAACAGGGCTGCCGGTAGGCCCTTCGGAGCCTACAAGTTTTGTGTTCGTTACTGGTGACGGCAGCTGAAATCTACCGACGCGTTGGGCCCGCTGTGTGCCTAAAACTGGGATTGATGGTAAACTTTATTTCTTCAGAAGGAAACTGCGGACGATTCTGTTAAATAGCCATCAGCCCAATACTGACGTCCTATGCTTACCTTTTGAGGGCTCCTGTTGAGCGCTGACCGCTACCTACGCCCGATTGATTGACTGATTTGTGGGTTTAACGTCCCAAAACCACCATATGATTATGAGTGACGCCGTGGTGGAGGGCTCCGGAAATTTCGACCACTTGGGGTTCTTTAACGTGCACCCAAATCTGAGTACGCGGGCTTACAAACATTTCCGCCTCCATCGGAAATGCAGCCGCCACAGCCGAGATTTGATCCCACGACCTGCGGGTCAGCAGCCGTGTACTTTAGCCACTAGACCACCGTGGCGGGGCCAGCCCTTGAGGTATTCTACTGGCCCTTTCAGTTCAGGGTCGCCTCGCTGTCGCTCGGTGGAGTCGTCGGCACCTATGATTCTCAAGAAGTACTCATCATCCTGGTCGTCCAGCGGTGGTGGATCGACTGGGGCACGAGAAAGCAGTTGGCGTTGGAGTGTTTCCTTCCAGACTTGTTTGCAAGGGTAATGTCAAATTCTTGAAGTCTTAGGCGCCATTGTGCGAGGCGACCTGAAGGGTCGTTGAAGTTAGCTAGCCAACACAGGGCATGGTGGTCGCTCACAACTTTGAAAGGCTTGCCGTAGAGATAAGGGCGAAATTTTGATGCTGCCCAGATGACGGCAAGGTACTCCTTTTCTGTTGTGGAATAGTTAGCCTCGGCCTTTGATAGCGACCGGCTAGCATAACTGATAACTTTTTCCGGGCCGTCAATCTTTTCCTACGCTGCTTGCATCGATGGGTACTTCTGTTTCGGCGTATTCGTCAAAATATGCATGTACCGGCGGTGTCCGCATGTGTCGTCCGAGTTTCTGAAATGCTTCAATTTGCGCTGTTTCCCATTTAGAATAGACGTCTATTTTCCTGAGTTGCGTTAGTGGCTCAGCGTTATGTGAAAAGTCTTTGACAAAGCGTCTGTAGTAGGCGCACAAACCGAGAAATCGGCGCACGGCGTTCTTGTCGGTGGTAGGCAGGAAGGCAGCGATGGCAGCTGTTTTCTGCGGGTCTGGGCACACTCCAGTCTTGCTGATCACGTAACCCAAAAACAGAAGCACCTTGTATGCGGAGAGGCTTTTTTCTGGCTTTAGTGTAAGTCCAGAACTCCTGATTGCTTGAAGTAGGGATTCGAGGCGCTGGAGGTGTTCGTCGAAGCTCGACTAAAACACAACGACGTCATCCAAGTAAACAAGGCAAGTCTGCCACTTCAAACCAGCCAGAACCGTACCCATGGCTTGTTGGGAAGTCACAGGTGCCGAGCAGAGACCAAAAGGCATCACCTTAAACTTGAGTAGGCCGTCCGGCGTTATGAAGGCAGTCTTTTCTCTGTCTTTCTCGTCGAATTTGATTTGCCAATAGCCGGTCTTGAGGTCCATCGAAGAAAAGTATTTCGCATTGTGAAGGCGATCTAGGGCGTCGTCTATCCTTGGGAGCGGGTACACATTCTTCTTCGTGATTTTGTTCAGGCGGTGATAGTCGACGCAGAAGCGTAGTGTTCCATTCTTCTTCTTCACTAACACCACCGGTTACGCCCATGGACTCTTTAAAGGCTGAGTGATGTCGTCGCGTAGCATTTCGTCAACTTGTTTCTTTATGAAGCAAAACTGCGATTCGGCCTAGTTAGAACAGAGTGTAGACGCGTTCTCGCATTGACACTCTGTATGGACTCTGACGGAGTGGCCTAATACTTTCTTCTGTTATGATTCGATGTTTTGCGACAGGAGTCTGTCGTATTCTTGACGATGACGAAAAGCAGTTCTTGTTTTCAGGAGCAAGTTTTTGAGCTGTTTTTGTTCATACGTCATAAGGCTCGGATTAACCTCGAAAGCCGGTTGATGCGCTTGAGTCGTCATAGTGCATTCGGCAGAATTAATGACGGCAGAAACGTTGCTGGCTCACAATATTTCTTCGATGTAAGAATCTGTAGTACCTTTGCTCACGTGCTTGTATTCATTGCTGAAGTTCGTAAGCATCACTCTTGCGTTACCTCCCAGCAGCTTGGCTATTCTTCTGGCGACAGAAATTTCGCAGTTGATAAACAGGTGCTGGTCGCCTTCAACGATGCCTTGCATGTCTATTGATTCTTGAGTTCCGACGAAAATGCTGACGCTAGAGCGAGGAGGAACGGTGACTTGCTTTTCCAGCACATTCAAAGCGTGCATAAAGGAACGTGACAATACCCAACGAACAGAGAGCAGAGGTATAAGGTCCGTAAGTTTATTGGCCTTTTATTACTGATCACACCTTTTAAGGAAATCTTAAATTGCGAATTGCTTCTTTGCTATATCTGCCTTCTGCACAAAGCTATCTTTATACCAGTCAAGAAGCATCACGGTTTACCATGTGTGCACTTCATTTATAACATTTGTTTACTAGCAAAGCTTTTTTCCTTGAAGGCGTGAGGCACTTATTTTTCATTTTTAGACTGTTAAGATTATATACGAACAGGAATATTAATCTTTATACCAGTCAAGAAGCATCACGGTTTACCATGTGTGCACTTCATTTATAACATTTGTTTACTAGCAAAGCTTTTTTCCTTGAAGGCGTGAGGCACTTATTTTTCATTTTTAGACTGTTAAGATTATATACGAACAGGAATTCTTAAATATTAGTAGGAAAACAGCAGACATTTTCCCGTATGAAACTGCAAAAAGTATGAATTAACCAAATGATGCAGTTTGAACTAAGAGGCTCTTAAATACATTGTAAGAATACACGGCCAACCAAAACATTAAAATTTGTTTGAATTTTTTTACCCAAAAGTATGTATTATCAGAGTTTGAATCATCGCGAGTTTACTGTGACATATATCTATTGCATAGGACATGGGGAGGTGCATTATTTCTAAGGAAGCGAGTAGCTGCACGTTGCTTCATGTGTTGCTTGAAGAATTTCCCCAGTTTTTCAGATACGTGACACAGGACTAAGTATGAGGGTCTTTCCTGCTGCTGTCAAACTTTTCAATGCGCCTAAATAGAGGCTTGTGCTTTTTATGGGAGTAAAAGAACCTGTTGCACCAAAGAAAGAAACCAAATTATCACAGAAGTTGACTTCGTGTGCGTTTTGAGGGCAAGCACTTTGTACTTAAGATACTAGTCTTAAAAATGAAATTTTTATCATTAGAGATATTTCTTTGCAACTAAGTGCGTACATCTGTTTCTTTCTCCCATTTTCAAAAATGTAATTAGTTTTGTTCTACCTCAAGTAGTTCTCAGATTATGAGAAAATAAAAGAAGTCTAATCAGGTCATTTCTTACAGTTGAATAAACTTTCCCTCAATATGTTTCGGTTCAGTTTGAGATGCAGCTGTAGCCAAAGATCTGACATGTGGAGCTATGCTATTTATAGTGATGCTGATATACATCATCATCTGAAAATTTTCTATTGTATTGATGCTCCATAATTCTGAAGTGTAATTCACTCACGTTATTGTTCACAAAATTTGATATGCGCAACTTAGCCTTAAAAAAATACTATAGTTCTACAGTTTGATTCCTTACAAGTTCAATGGTATAGGATGTATTAAAATTGGGTTAGAAAAACATGAAGAAAAGTTCCGTAAGGCTAGTCAGGCCGGCAAAAAATATAAAGCTGAGAAATTCACGTTTGAAGTTTTGACACTTACTGAAGAAATTTCTAGAAGAAATCTTCAACAACAAATTTTATTTAAATGTTCGCTATCTGTTTCCCTGCTAATCAAAACAGAAACTGTCTTATTTTATCCAAGGAATCATTAAAGAAAAATTTCCAATGTGGAAAGCGAGATCTGAGCCCCACCATGGCAAGTGGTTGAAGGGGACGGGGTTCCTGAAAAAGACCAAGGGGTATGAGACTAAAGCCACTGCTTTCTAAAAAATTAATTAACTGCCTGCACATGAATCATTAATTAAACACCTGGATGTTAGGCAGTGTGCTACATGTGTAGTACGTCGCTATGAGCTGAGCGTTGCTTACGCTCAGCCACGCCCAGATGTAGTGACCCAAGAGAGAGCACAGCGCACAGGCAACTACATAGATTTGGCATTTCTGACAAGCGCATTTGCAAAATTGCAGAGAAACCAAGCGGACGCACTTTCACCCTTCACTCAATCGCCTTCGAAAGCGAAGCGCAACATATGCTCTCTGTTCGGCTCCTCGCGTGATCATTCTGCCCACGGAGCGTATCGTAAACGCAAAGCTGCCTAATGGGCACTGACTCAACCGAACTCTCATCCCAACGATGCACTTCTAGTCGGCGCCTTCTAGTTCTAAGCCCGCTCTTAACCGCGTCCAAAACCTCGTTGCAAGAACGTTTTCAGGCAAGAGTCTCCAGACATCTCAATCTCGTGGAGAAACTCCAAGTACAAAGCATAAGCACGGTGCGTCGAGAAACATGCACGGAGCCCACGAGCACAAGAGCAGACGTTCATAGATTGGACAGCCATGACGACGAACGCACATGGGAAAAAAAAAAAAAAACGTGTTGGTCATGCCAGTCGATGGGAAACGAGGAACGGCGCTCTTAAAAAGTGTGCCGGCCACGTCCAATGGGAGCCTCGGTAAGGTTCACTCAAAATGCGTGCCGAGTCAGAGCCCATCAGCAACTCAGGAACAGCCTTCAAAAAACCTGCAACAGCGGCCATTCTGATTGGACGACACCATTTTGAGATGGCGCAAATCAGGCACAAAGGAAACAGCTGCAAATCTAGCTCAAGATGGTGGCGCTCGGTCCCCTGCAATGCCCATGGCGAGAGCGTGAAGGTCGAACAAATTTCGTTCTTTTGGGGACACATTACTGCTGCCGGGGTGCTTTGAAGGCCCATCTTATTGTATTTCCCGACCAAATTCGGTATAAGTAATTTGAGAGTAGGTGCTCAGAAGTACAAATGCTCCGAGAATAAACTTTGCGAAAAATCAATTTTTTGGCCATTCTTGATCATTCTAAAATTTGTGTCGCCCCTTAAGGGGAGATGCGAGTCGAAAAATAGCGTTTTTAGCGAAATTTCTTGTATTTTTGATTTTTATTGCATTGTAATCTTCAAACCTTCTTCTTTCATCTGTGAAAATTTCAAAACTAAATTCGAACCGCAAAATGCAAAAAAAATGTGTATGAAGGCATCGTGGTGGCTCAAAATTTCGTGAATTTGTGCCAATATTGGCCATCTTTGACTGCGCGCTGCTCCCCGTCGCAGTGCCGCCCGCCATCGCGATCGGTTGGGAAAGTTGCGTCCGGCCTTCTTCTTACAGCTCCGACGACCGCCAGTTTTGTACGTAGGCAAAAAAAAATAAAAAACGAGGCCTTTTTATCACGTGGTTTTTGAGCGGTTTGAAACGCGCGACACCCTAAGCCGCATCGCCATTGGCTACCGAGTCATTGTCAGCTGTGTTGGTGGCGGCCATTGGCATTTGGTCCGTCTGCTTTTCTGGGCGTCTACGCATCTTTCCGCGATAACAAGCCCGAAAAAGTGCAACGTGAGACCGCAGAAGTTTCGAACGAAGCACAAGTTCAAGGGAAGGCGGCGTAAAGCGCCCCGAACGACGGCGATGAACGAGAACGCGCCTACGTGTGCTAGGCCTGACGACGGCATCGACGAGTGCGCGAGCGACAGTGGCTGCGATGAAGGGATTGACGCTGCGTTTTCTTTCGTCAGTGCTTCGGAAAAGAAGCTCGGCTTCTTCGAAAAAGACGAAAGACAGCGCGATGAGGTTTGTGCAACGACAGTTTTGTGCGACACCCTCTTGCTGACGGCACTTGTGGCAGGTGCGGCATGCCCTGCTTACGGTATTCAAAAACTTGCCTTTCGGGAGCCGGCAGAAAAGCGCAAGGGACTTTCGTCGCTCCTCGAACTTCATTGCGAAAACAGCGAATGCTCAGCGACTGTTCTTTCGTGCTCCTATACGCCACTGCGTGTTACGGCGGACGGCAGCAGCCGAGTGAGCCAACGGTACAACAGTGGGAGCTCCCGAGATAGTTTCGCTGTAAATGTGAAGGCGGTGGTGGCTGCACGCGCTGTCGGCATTGGGCATGAGCAATTGTCGAGATTTTGCTCCATTATTGGACTCCCATAGCCAATGCACCACCGAGAATTTTTTTCGATAGCAAAGAAGGTGCACACCGCTGCCATGGCAGCTGTGAGTGAAAACGAGCGCCGATCCAGAGAGTTGACCCAAAGAAGTAGCAGGTGAAACTGATGTGGCTGTTATGTTTGACGGCAATTGGCAGAAGAGGGGCCACAAAAGCCACAACGGGATTGGCGCAGTTATCTTCTTAGATACTGGCCTCTGCTTAGACTTCGAGGTCATATCAAATTACTGCCTGACATGCAGTAGGCACAAGGATATGGGCCCAGATGAGGAAGTGTGGCAGGCATTCCATGGCCCAGTCTGTGAAAAAAATGCAGACTGTTCCTCCCATGCCATGGAAACGGAGGCTGCAATGCGCATTTGGCAGAGAACGTTGACTTATGACACCCCACTGCATTTCATGACATTCTTGAGTGACGGTGCAACGACAATGTGCAACGACAAAAAAATGGGGAACAGACTTTGAGGCTTTTTTATAATTTGCCAGCCCCTGTGTCTAAAGCTCTACTACCAATTTATGAGCGCTTTTATGAGGATTGCAAAACATGCGCACCATGATTGTTGCTTTTCAAAGAAACTGTGTGTTTTCAGTTTTGTTCATTTTTCTCAAAAAAGTTAATTTACGACTATTCAATTTTGAGGCCTCAACGTCTCTGCAGCTAGGGCAAGTACAGCAATAATTCTTTTTGCAGTGGAAACCTGTATGTGTGTAGAATTCAAGTATGGGAGCAGAATTTAGAGCACAAACCTTTTTAATTAATTGCTCATCAAAATTGTAACAGAATTCTAACTGCTTTTGAAAATGGATAGTTCATTTTGCTGTATGCTGTAACATAACCAATAAAGGCTTAAAAACAAAAACTCTTTGATACTTTCACTCTATAGTCATTAGTCTATGTTGGCATATCATAAATATCACTTTTAATTAAGCACTTTTTTTATATGGTGGCCTTGAACAATAGTGGGTGAACTTAAGTTATCTCAGGAACAAGGTGAGTTATAGGAAATATAATTAAATATTTGAAATCAGCAGAAAAAAACTGCATAACCCTGTGCAGCTTGATCAAGATCACTGAACAAATAAACAAAAATGTCTAAGACCAGTCTGCCCCCTTAATAAGTGAAGCGTGCCAAGGAGGCAAGAGAAGCAAAGAACGAATAACGGTTCTTTTGTGCTGTAACGCTGACCGGTCGGAAAAACTTAAGGGGGGACATGGGTCTTTAAATTTTTTTTTCTGTTTTTGGCTCAATCTTGACCAAACCTCACCATCTAGGACAGTTTTTCATGCTGATTTCAAATATGTAATTGTTTCTGAAATCGCTTCAGTGAATAAAAAGATATTAACATCTGTAATTTAATTAATTATGCACTTCATTGGGGGCTTTTCGGCAACTTAATCAAGCCAAATCCAAAAAATAAATGCATAGCCCCAATGCTGAGGGCTTTCTGTATGGGGTAATGCTATTTTTATTAATTTTTAGGCATTATATAGATAAGAAAACAGACCAGCACTTACAATGGATATTCTGTTCACTTTTCGCTCATTACTATCCATAATTGTAATTAACAGTATGCTTCTAGAGTAATCAAAATAGCATCACCCCATAGGTAATGTTATTACAAATAAAATGATACCAAGTTTGTCATTCTCAATCAACAGTAATATATAAGAAAAACCCCTAAGGTTTAGTGTGGTGCACAAAAACATCGAACTGAGAAAAACGCATTTAAAGTTTCTAATAACTGTAACTTTTGCTAAAGTGAAGCTAGAGCAATAAAAATGGCACCGTTGTATAGCTCTACATTATGTGAGTATGGCTGTACCAAATGTGTCAATGCTCCTTCCCAAAATATTTGCCACAGCTCATTTAAAAACTGTGTACTGGCCGTTGAATCAGTATAAGGAACCCAGTCTACAACTTTGTGGCTGTTCTAGTGCACTGAAAACCAAAGGAAGACATATGTTATATATAAAAACATCGCCCTTTTATACATAAAACACTATTTCAAGTAAAACACACATTTTTGTCCCAGACATCCTTACAATTCTACAGCATGCCAGGGCTGTATGCAGTGTCTCTTGCAGGCTTATGTCGCTTTGCAAGTGTTGCCTTTGTTGAACTGCTCTGCAGGTGCTCCCTCCGCGATTTGTGAAGCCCGGTTTTATCCTTTTCAAAGCTACGACGCATGAAGAGATTTCCTGCACTGTAGCCTAGCTTCTCAGCAATTGCTTCATTGCTCTTCGTGGCCCCCTGATTAAAGCGGCTGATGGCTTCAGCCACTGCTCTTTCTACGCTGCGCAGTGAGGCATGGGTGGTCTTGGGGACTTGTTGCCAAATTGTAGCGTGTAAGCTCTCACTAGGATTCTGGGTGATCCCATCACTGCACCTTGAATGGTTCCAGTAGTGCCGGATGACGATCCGCTGACGTGATGATCCGACGAAGTGCTGCAGCTGGGCCGAATAGAGTGCACCGCTTCGGCAGGCATTCGCGCCAGGGAATCGTCGTCTGAATGTGCTGCCTCGGCAATAACAGGCACTTGCGCCAGCGAGTCGTCGTCTGAATGTGCTGCCTCCGCAATAACAGGCATTTCCGACAGCCCGTTGTCGTCAGAATGCGCTGCCTCGGCCATCTCCGGCGTTCTCCGCGGCGCGCAGGCCGCTCCCTTCTGCCGCGCATTCCACGCTCGCTTTCGTTTCCTGCCGACAGCTTGACGAGTGTTCTTCTTCAGGCGAGCTTCCCAAGCCATGCCGGCGAAATGCAGAAAGACGTATACGTCGGCGACGTCGGTACACGAGCGGGTAGCAGACGAGATAACACGCACGAGAGCAGGCGCCGACGGAGCAAAACCAAACAAAAAAAAGAGCGAGCAACCGTGGCCGCGCCAGCCAATGATAAGCGCGAGACGGGCGGGCTCGCCGGCGCGCGCGCGCTCTAGCCAATCAGCAGTCCGGCAGACGGCTTCGCAAAACGGGGGAGGGCAGTCGTTCTGTTGGAGCTACGCCATTTTGAGAGCCCGCAAAACGCGCACACAGGAACCAGCTTCAAAACAAGCCCAAGATGGCGCCGATCCGCCGACTGCTTCGCTGGCGGCGCGCGCGGGAAGTTCGAACAAATTTTCTGTTTTGCGGGTTGTTTTGCGACTCCCGTGATGGTTTGAAAATAGATTTTAACCTATTTTTTATCGAATTTAGCGTTAATAGTTTGAGGAGAGGTGCTTATAGGTTCAAAGATTCGAAAAATGCGTTTTTCTCAAAATCGATTTTTTGGCCATTTTTTACTTTTCTAAGACCCGCGTCCCCCCTTAAGCTGACCACAGTTGGCAAATTTCCAAAGCCTCGGTGTTTCAAGGGTGCGAGCGATCTGGCATGCGTCTATTGGGCAAAGAAAAAAGCCTGATGACGGCGGCCCTGTTCGAAGAAGTTTTGTCGTTCTTCTGGCCTGCAAGAATAGAAAGATTGTTCCTATTGTTGACCAGTGCGCCACCCACCCGAAGCAAGTGACTCTTAAAAAGGTCAAGGTGGTTTTTTTGTCCGCAAACACGACGACGCACTTGCAACCACTTGATGCTAGGATTATAAAACACGTCAAGCCACATTTCAAGAGCCTTCTAGTGCACTGCCTCCTTGCCGAAATTGACAGAAAAGACGGAGGTGGCCGGTGCATAAGCCCCCTGGACACCATCCATTTTATCACAATGGCTTGGGATCGAGTAATGCCGACTATCATTGCGAACTGCTGTGGTAAATGCGGCTTCTTCAGGATTCCTGAAGAGGTACTAGAGGTCCCTTCAGTGTCGGAAAAGCCCATTGAGGGTTGAGAATGCCTTGATGCTGGGTGTTCAGCTGACGACTTTTGCACGGCAGATGACAACCTTGCGATTTATGGTGCATGCACGGTGGAAGATATTCTCAACGAGGCCACATGTGAGATTGTAGATTCCAGCGACGATAGCAAGAAAATAGACGAGGGCGACGACGAAGGACAACCACCAGCGGCTGAAACTCTGCACGCGCTCGACGTTCTGAGGCTAACTATAGCCGCTGAAGAAATCAGTGACGAGACACGCATGCATTTTTGCGAATTCCAGAAAAGTCTGATGAGTGACTTGACGAAAAAAAAAGAAATAGACAGACATCAAAGATTTTTTTCTCCAAACAATTCATTTTTTTCAAGTGCCTAAAATCAAGTTGCCTCTGACTCAGTGTTAATTTAGCTAGTTTTGCACTTGTTTCGATGATACGAATTTTGGCTATTATGAGTATTTTTTGTGACCTTAAGATTCGTATCGAGGTTCTTGTAATTGGTTAGATTTGGCGGCTTATACTTCCAATCTACAATTATCGTGAAAATTGCCCTTCATGCGCAGCATATCAGATTGGCGCTGAATGGCGCAATTGATGCAGCACTTCCACCCCTGCGAACTGCAGTGATCCCACTCATGTGAGAAGTCCTACTAAAACAAACATGAGACATCTTTTACAAAACCGATTTCAGTTATGTTTAGGTGTCCTGCATTGAATATGCAATATAAGAGCCAGTATTGACACCTTGGTGAAGCGAGACGTGTCGGCAAAACTTGCTTCAATGCAGAACTTTGGTGAATACTCATGTGCACTTTATGCCCAAAGCACTTCTTTGTTTGTTGTTATGAGCGGCATCGGACGCAGAGCCTGTTTTTCTCTGCCGTTGCCAAGCATTCAAGCAGGCAAAAGCGCTGCCGGCAGTCCCACCAAGCGCTTCTTTGAACCCGTGGGAAAAAAAAAAAAAGCAAGAATTACTCGCTGGTGCAACCTAAAGCTTCCTCAGGTACGTATAATACAATTTCAAGTTATACATGCTTATTTTTAAGCAAAATGAGTTCACTTGCAAGGATTTGTTGTCCTGCCAGTAGATTGAACCTCATCGCTATTGGGTGACGCCCAGCGGTCATTCTTTAACAATCTTTCAACATCAAAATAAAATTATAATTCCTTTTTCATGGGACAAAAGCATGATCATTGCTGCTGATGTGATGAACAATCTTCTTGTTTGCCCCACAATTCATAATATTTTTCAGAGTGGTAGACAGTCCTTACAACTGCTTGTGTCTGTTACGTGAGGTAGACAGTAATGTGACAAATTCTGCTTACTCACCAAAGAATGCATTGAATTTCTGGTGTAGCCTTTGTCAAATAGGGGTTGGCACAGGTACACTTAGAAGAGGAGAATCAGTTGATTCTGGTTCAGGTGCTGGTGGAGTCAAATCTTTCACTTTGTCTTGCAAGGCTTCAACTGCTGGCTTTAGACCTTCATTGGACTGCAAAAACACAGCACAAGGTAATTATCATACCATACTTCATGACATATTGGTCACACTTGCACTACGACTGTGCCAGAGAATTACGTAGTCAGGATTTGATTTTTGCATTTTTTTCCCACAAAATGATGGCACCCCAAATTTATCAGACAACCCCTCTGACATGTTTCCAGTTTCTGCAAGCAAAGCATAGCTTTCAAGATCTGTATTTCCTATTCAAACATACCAACAACATCTTTTAGAAATTAAATTAAGCATACAGTTAGCAAAAGTACGGCTTTGGAGATCTGCGCCTGTTGCCCAGAGCTGTTGCATCATGGGTTCATCATCATCGGAGATGTGGCCATGCTTCCCATAGTGAAGTGAGAATTTACTGGCGATCTGATCCCAGTGCCTCCAAATCTCGATGTTTGTGTGCCAACATCAAAATGTGCTATGTGTGAAAAGCTTATTAAAGGGGCCCTGCAACACTTTTCCAGGTAGCGATGGAATGTATTCACTAAAGAAGCTTGTTGCCTCATGAATGGACTGCCGCAAAAAATTTTGGAATTGATCTGGTGCAAGCTGAGTTACAAAGATTTGCCGCTCACTGCGATTCCTTTCTCTCATCTCTCGTCCTGATGAAAGCACTGGAAACTAAGCAGGGAGGAATGGCATCAAGGAAGAAGGTAGGCCATGTGCACCTCAGGAGCTTGAGACCTCTTCCCTCTTTGCGTTTTCTTTCTTTAAATGCACGATTTTTTAGAGACGACATGCAAAGCTGCTGCCATCTGTCGGCCGTCGTGTGCATAGCCGCCATGTCAGAAGCTCAGTGCGGTGCAGTACGCACAGTCCGTGTATGTTCACGTACAGTCGACTCTTGTTAATTTAAACTCGAAGGGACCTCAGAATTTTGTTTGATTTATTAAGAAGTTTGAATTATCAGAAGTTCTCAGATATATGACTCTGGGTGGGGTGACACCACCACACATTATGATTAGGCACTGATTTTATCACATTTAAAACTTTTTGAAGTGTTCTTAAGTTCTAACTGCACATAGTCAACAGAAAACTGAGGAGTAAAATCCACAAGTTTATTGGCCATTTACTGCTGATCAGACCTTTTAAAGAAATCGCAATGATGTGATTGATTTGAGCTGTTTTGGAGCAGATTTTTGGAGCAGAATTTGAGAGCAAAATCCACAAGTTTATTGGCCATTTACTGCTGATCAGACCTTTTAAAGAAATCGCAGTGATGTAATTGATTTGAGCTGTTTTGGAGCAGATTTTTGGAGTAGATTTTGGGAGCAGCAAAAAAGGCATTTTGGAGCAGGCAAAGATTATTTTGGGGCAGTCAAAAATGCGTTTTGGAGCGGCAAAAACAACTTCTGGAGCAACCAAAAATGCATTTGGAGCAGCTTAAAGGGCCAGTAAACAATCCCAATCTCAAAAAATTTTTGTAAAGAGAAATATAAACACTTACTTCGTGAGCATGCTACTACAAACATTTTGCGAATACGTGCTATATTGAGGAAGTTACAGAAGCTAGAACACCGCATTAAGCTGTTTTCAAAGTTTTGCGCGACCTCGTCACCCTTCTCCTTCAAGGAAGGGGAAGGTGTGGCCCATCATGACTCCGCCCACTTTGGCAATGGGACAAGGCGTTAGCGATTCAAGTCATCGTTGAACTCGATCAGCCACAACGCACCTCCGCTTGCTGTGATGCCTGATTGTTTACCGTTTGCCCGTTGCCGATGCTTCTGTGCAGCCCAGTCACTCGATTTGCAGCAAAGGTGCGTTCCAAAATCTGGACTTCAAGTTGGCCCGTTTTTTCTGGAGTCCGATTTTTTGGGAGCAGAGTGTCGCGCCATGTGAGAGTAACAACACAAAACACAAATAATGCGCTTAATCGTGGGTGTGCTGATCAGCATTTAGCGCGACAATCTGCTCACTCCTAAAAACTCGGTCAGTGAAGTGTCTTGATTTCGATGCGTGGATGATTGAATAGCTTTGTCGTGGCAGTGGGTGGGAACAGGAACTGTCATTGACTTCACTACTGTTTGTTGAGACCTGCTTTACACCAATCGACAAGCTGCGTGCTGCGTCATCTCGCCGAATCGTTGTCACTACACGTGAAAAGAGCATTGGTCAGGCGTAGGAAAGGAGCGCGGGAATTGCATTTTGAAATAGAGGCTCTGCGCGGCTCGCAGCTCTGTAATATTAAAAAAAAAACGTGATTGCTGCAATCTACTCTATGAATTACCGAGCTTGTTTGGGGGGTGTAAAAAAAAAGTCAGCACCTGTTCACTGGCCCTTTTTAAGGCTCACTGTCAAATGGGACACTGACCGTGCGAAGCAAACGAGTGAACTAATGAGGAATGCTTTTGAATTTAGAAGTTTTGTGCAATAATGGATCTTTGGAGATGTTTGCACAACAACACTGAATATTACCATAAACTAATTTTAAACCTTCCATAGCATTTTTTAACACCAGATTCAACCAGCTACAAATTGATTCTGCATTCTGGCCACCAAAATAATGTAGGACAGCTGTTATCATTGAAGAACAAATAAATAACTATGAAATTTATATTGAAGACTAGCAACACTGTTTCATCTTTTTTTCAATTGCAGAAGAGCTGTTGACTAGTTGGTTGTTTTCTTGCCTGACATCATGTCAAGAGCTGCAGAGAGTCGTGTTTTTTCATTCACCAAGCAAGGACTGGCACTACAGATGCGCTCGAGTCTCGATCCAGTACGTGGTGTGAGCACGGCAGTCGCCCGAAGAGCTTCAGTTTTTAGGGGTCGCAGAAACGCTAATTTACGAGGCTTTCATTGTCTCAGAACATTCATAGATGCTCGCGGCGATACCAAGTACGGCCCCAAGCCCACCTAAATCGCATCACAAAAGCTTATTGACAGCACTCTATGTAAGTGAAGTGCACGACCGCGTAGACAGTGCAGCCGGCGGGTGATGCACTTGGCGGCGGCATTCAGTGATGATGCGCGAGCGAAATGTGTGGCTACGATGACAAAAAAATCGGTGCACACTGCACTTGGTATCGAATTTCCAAGTGCGGACGCGCAAAAGTACTGGCCGCTGTTCCGTGCAATTTTGGCAGTGGATGAAGGGGGGGGGGGAGTGACGAGCTTGACTGTGGGGTCCACTGCCAATGCGTAAAATGTTTGTCCACGATTCCGTGGAGCTAGCGAGTGAAGTGCTTCGTTGCCTGCGAAGAAGCACGTTTCCACGATTGCGCTAGTACAGTCAAACCTCAATATATCGAACACGGATATAACGAATTATTGCCTATATCGAACGGTTTCTATATCACGCGGAAAATCGCATGCATTATTGATTTTTTTATTTCGAACAAAGTTTGACATATAATGGATATATCAACTCAGCCACCTTAAACCGCCCGCGCTCCATTGACAGGCGGCGAGCTTTCCCGCAACTCTCAAAGTAGCGGTAGAGCGGCGGGCGTTTACGAATGCTGCACACATCGATGGCGCAGAGAGTGCCACTTTAACGTAGCGGCGTACGCGTGCCGCAGCCTTGCGGTAGAGGTTCTTGAATGAGGAAAGTGAAGAGAAAAGTGCGGAGCTGTTATTTTCTTTCAATATGAAGGCACCGACACGGCTTCGCGCGGGGGAAGGCGGAGTGGGAGGTAAAGATTGAGGAGGAAAGTATAGGAGAGAAAGGACGCAGACGACTGTCTCGGACGCGACCCGCGCTGCCGCCGGGAAAAGAAAAGCAGTCAGGCGAGCCGGCATGGGCGCGCCATGTGCGCGCTTTACACCCGGACTCACGCCGCAGCCTTGCAACTTGCAGTCGTTGCAGTCTATATGGTGTCAACGGCACACTGCGCACTTGTTGCAAGCTCCTCCCCGGTAGCATCGGCAGGCATCGGTCGTTGAGCTCGCAGTGTTCGTGCGTTCGGAGTTAGGCCTGTTGCGCACTGTTCGGAGTTAGGCCTGTCGCGCGCTGTGGTGCGCGACAGGCCTAACTCTGAACGGCGGAGCTCACGGATGTGGAGATTGTCGCCGAAGCTACTGCTGAGGAGCCAAATGAAGACTCTGCCGAGGTGAATCCCGCAAGCGCTGATGGTGCCCCGCTCCCAACATCAGCTGAGGTCGTAGCTGCCTTGGACCTTGTGAGCTGCCACTGCGGCGCGATTGAAGGCACCGGCCTATCGCTTATGGATCGCCTGGACTATATTGAGGACGCAGTCGTCAAACACGCCATGGCCAACAAAAAGCAGGCTACTCTTTTTCAATATTTTAAACCAACACAATAAATACTATGTTTGAATCTTCAAGTGAGTATTTACTGCACCACGCTTGAACGGTTCGTTGGTTGTTCTCAGCAAGCTGTTGACGCATTTTTTTCGTGATTTTTTTTTTATATCGAATTCTGAATATATCGAACTATTTCGCGATCGCCGCGCCATTTGATATATCGAGGTTCGACTGTACGTCGTTTTTGCCTGCAAAGTTTGTCTAGCCGTCAGCACAGTTGGGCCTAGACAACTCCGATGTGCCACGCTCGTGGACCACGTGCCCGCACATAGTAGTCTGATCGAGCATCTACTTACAGTTCCTAACTAAAGCGAAATTATATCCTAGCCATGTCCTCGCGACACATATACAGAAGACGACTATCTCCCAGAGCAAGCATCAGCGTTTGCATTGGGCCAATGATACGACCTCCTCTATAGAGGAAATCGTAAACAATGGCGAGGTAAGCAGGGATAACATGGCGGCCACAGCCAATCAAGGGCCTCGAAACAACCTTCTAACACTCGCTTTTTGTGTGTTTGTTTTCAAAGAGAGGAGCCAGCCAGCTGAAGCGAGAAATACTCTCTTCGATGAGTCCAAGAAGCTGGCTCCTAGCCGCGCCATCGTGAAGCTATAATGTTTTGAAAATCGCTCTTTTTTCGAGATTTTCAGAAACATTTTCGCTACTTAGGAGGGTAAAACGAATTTTCTGACGCACTTCTCATGATTTTCAGGGTAGATATTTTGGAATCAAATAGAAAAAGGGTTCCAGAAACTGAAAACTTGACATTCAAATAATCAATTTGTTTTTGCTATTTCTTGATAAGGAAGCCGCGTCCCCCCTTAATATTTGTGCCAAGTCTGAGTTGTCCTTTAACGATGAGTTAAAATGAAGTTTTAAACTAGTTCGCTAGTTCACTGCCCTTCTAGCTTTCAGCGGATTCGCGATGCTGTCTTCTATCCACATGCCAAACACGATTAGCTTAAAGCCTCGAACACCGGCTCGCAGCAAGCCGTTCCGTCTAAGGTACATTTTCGGGAGGTTACGCTAATTTATACCGATCTGGAGACAATTGTCTGCGCCTCCTATAAATCAGCGTCTGGCCGCATCCTCCCACCCCCCTCCAGCCGGACCCTCATTTTCCTCCCACGTGGCAACATTGGAAGGTCACAGGCCACGCCTAACTGCGCGTTGTCTGTTTTTGTCTTGCACCCGTTTTTTTCAATAGCATTTTGTAATTAGGTGCAGAAAGGAAGAAATGTAGCAGGATGTAGCAGGTTTTCCGTCTTGGCGCAGTTCAGCACAATGGGTGCAGCTATCGCGTCACTGAAATCATGAATGCCAACTGCTTCACTGCTATAGGTATGTGAATTCAGCGCAATGCTCCCTATAACAGTTGAGAAGCATCTAAGTTTACCTTGCATTTGCTTCATTTCAAACATTTCTTTACTTCCAAAGCCTTTTTCCTTGAAGGCCTCAGGTGCTTATTTCTCATTTTTAGGGTTATATAAGCACCAATTTTTAAATAGTAGTGGGAAAGGAGCAGATATTTTCTGGTATGAACCTGCAAAAACTATAAATTAACCGAATGATGGAGTTTGAATTAAGGGGAGATGCGAGTCGAAAAATCGCGTTTTTAGCGAAATTTCTCGTATTTCCGATTTTTATAGCATTGTAATCTTCAAACCTTCTTCTTTCATCTGTAAAAATTTCAAAACTAAATTTGAACCGCAAAATACAAAAAAAATGTGTATGAAGGCATCGCGGTGGCTCAAAATTTCGTGAATTTGCGCCGATATTGGCCATGTTTGACTGCGCGCTGCTCCCCGTCGCAGTGCAGCCCACCATCGCGATCGGTTGGGAAAGTTGCGTCCGGCCTTCTTCTTACAGCTCCGACGACCGCCAGTTTCCTACGTGGGCAAAAAAAAAAAACGAGGCCTTTTTATCAAGTGGTTTGAGCGGTTTGAAACGCGCGGCACCCTAACCAGCATCGCCATTGGCTACCGAGTCATTGTCAGCTGTGTTGGTGGCGGCCATCAGCATTTGGTCCGTCTGCTTTTCAGCGCGTCTACGCATATTTCCGCGATGACAAGCCCGAAAAAGTGCAACGTGAGACCGCAGAAGTTTTGAACGAAGCACAAGTTCAAGGGAAGGCGGCGTAAAGCGCCCCGAACGACGGCGACGAACGAGAACGCGCCTACGTGTGCTAGGCCTGACGGCGGCATCGACGAGTGCGCGAGCGACAGTGGCTGCGATGAAGGGATTGACGCTGCGCTTTCTTTCGTCAGTGCTTCGGAAAAGAAGCTCGGCTTCTTCGAAAAAGACGAAAGACAGCGCGATGAGGTTTGTGCAACGACAGTTTTGTGCGACACCCTCTTGTTGACGGCACTTGTGGCAGGTGCAGCATGCCCTGCTTGCGGTATTCAAAAACTTGCCATTCGGGAGCCGGCAGAAAAGCGCAAGGGACTTTCGTCGCTCCTCGGACTTCATTGCGAAAACAGCGAATGATCAGCGACTGTTCTTTCGTGCTCCTATACGTCACTGCGTGTTACAGCGGACGGCAGCAGCCGAGTGAGCCAACGGTACGACAGTGGGAGCTCCCGAGATAGTTTCGCTGTAAATGTGAAGGCGGTGGTGGCTGCACGCGCTGTCGGCATTGGGCATGAGCAATTGTCGAGATTTTGCTCCATTATTGGACTCCCATAGCCAATGCACCACCGAGAATTTTTTTCGATAGCAAAGAAGGTGCACACCGCTGCCATGGCAGCTGTGAGTGAAAACGAGCGCCGATCCAGAGAGTTGACCCAAAGAAGTAGCAGGTGAAACTGATGTGGCTGTTATGTTTGACGGCAATTGGCAGAAGAGGGGCCACAAAAGCCACAACGGGATTGGCGCAGTTATCTTCTTAGATACTGGCCTCTGCTTAGACTTCGAGGTCATATCAAATTACTGCCTGACATGCAGTAGGCACAAGGATATGGGCCCAGACGAGAAAGTGTGGCAGGCATTCCATGGCCCAGTCTGTGAAAAAAATGCAGACTGTTCCTCCCATGCCATGGAAACGGAGGCTGCAACGCGCATTTAGCAGAGAACATTGACTTATGACACCCCACTGCATTTCATGACATTCTTGAGTGACGGTGACAGCAAAGCATATAGTGCAGTTGCAGAGTCAAAAGTCTATGGTGCTGTCAATATAGAAAAAGAAGACTGCACTAATCATGTGGCCAAGAGACTTGGCACCGCGCTATGGAAGCTGCATGTGCCATTACCACGAGGGCAGAAAATGAAAGAGCCAGCCATTCAGAAGCTCCAAACATACTATCAGAATGCCATAAAAAGCAACAGGGGGAGTGTACGGGATATGTATAATGCAGTATGGGCTTCGTACTTCCACTCATGCTCTACTGACAATGCTGGCAGCCACAAGTTTTGCCCTGCAGGAACAGAGTCGTGGTGCAAACATCAACGCGCTGAAGCACTTGGTGAACCTGCACCACGCCACACACCTCTCCTGACAAAAGCACAGGGATTGGCTGTTTTGCCCATTTATAAGCGGCTAACGGATGAGAAGCTCCTTGCTCGATGCATCAAAGGAAAAACCCAGAACGCATCGGAATCCCTGAACCGCAAAATTTGGCTACTTTGCCCCAAGACTAAGTTTGTCTCCCGAACGGTTGTCGAGACTGCCGCAGCTATGGCAATCCTGTGGTTCAACAAGGGTCATGCTACTTTCGAGCACATCCTGGAAGAGCTCAACATACTGCCATCTAGAGATCTAGTTACTTTCAGTGATTCCCGCGATGCGAGGCGCATCAAGAGAATGTCCGAGCGTCTGACAGCAGAAGCAAGGGCCCACCGTCGTCGTGGAGTGAAAAGGGCACGGCTAGAAGAGAGTGCTCCCAAGGACCGTGAGGGCACAACCTATGCTGCAGGACAGTTCTAGTAACTTGCAGTGATTTCAAAGTTCTGTTGAACATTATGGCTAAAGATTATGCATTTCTAACAACTCTGTGATAAAAAAAAAAAAAAGGTTTCGAACTTTCAAACGCGTTTTTCTCCTTTTGCAGTTTTGTGTGATCTGTGCTTCTTATACACGCTAGTTCGTATACTTAGAATTGTCATACCTCTATGAAATTTTGCACACAGCATGATGAAGGCCCATAGAGTGCAAGTATCTATTCAGATTGTCAGTGCTCCTTGATTATGTTTTTCAAAAATTACGTAACATTGAAAGCCCTTGGCAACTAGAGCCATAGTAAATTTTTCTATTTTATTATTGTATTTCACCTTTTTACACACAAAATTTATATAGTTTTTTGCACTCTACAGTTCCAAAGGATCATAGTCAGCTATATCTGCATGCTTTATCTCAAATTTTTATAGGTCAGAATTGTTGCATAACATTTTTTTAGGCCAAATTTTTATAGGTCATAATTTTGCAGTATCTGACCCGCAGAAAGAAAACCAAGCAATCTACATCAAAATAAATGACATATTTGAAAAGAGGAGAAAAACTCTATTAGCATGCCAATTTGTGTTAAATTCAGACTCTTATTGAAGAAAATCGTTTTTCGAGTAGCATCTCCCCTTAAGAGGCTTTCAAATACATTGAAAGAATATAGGGTCAATCATAAAATTGAATTTTGTTTGAATTAACCGAAAGTATGACTTATCAGTGTTTTAATTATTGCAAGTCTACTGTATAGGAGGATTGCACAGGGGCGTGGCCCATGAGATGGCGCTAGCGTCGAAGAAGCAGCGTACAGTTGAGCCCACATATAACGGGCACTTAAAATGAACTTTCGCTTATAACGAACAATATCCGCGTGACTGTGAAAATATACATTGGTTCAATGGCACAAAATCGAACTTACATTGAACGTCTCCGAGCGCCGCTGATCGGTTACAGCGAACTGAGTCGGCGTGTTGCCGAGTTCCGGGGAAACCAGATCAGGCATCAGCGAGATGCCCATACATTCTTATTGTTAAACGCTGACCATGCCCCCGCGCCCCTCTAGTTGCCGCTCTGCCCGATCGCTTTTTGTTACCCACCCCTCCGTCCTTTGTCACCCCCCCACTACTCTGAGCACCTTGCATCGCCAGACGAGGCCCGTTTTTCCACACTGCCACCATTCTTTCGAAGACCGGTCGGATATCGACCCCGTTTTTGATCGCTGGTACTGTCGCTGGCGTCGCCGGCCTGAAGTGACCAGACCATTTGCCAACAGCATCGGCCACCGACTGTATCCGATCATCTGCGCATAATGCACGCACGCACGCTACCCCACAGACTCTGATAATTTGCGCTCGTGATCAGTCCCCAATGGCTACCTACGAGGACAGCCGCAATGTAAAAAAGGTGCGAGCTGTGGTAAGCTGAGCAAATACAACAGGCGTGGGCTGTGGTTGACTGATCGAACACACAAAAGAGAACTTTAAAAAGAAAGGGGGGCGGGGGGGGGAGGCAAAATGACGAGGCTGCTGGCTCTTTCGTTCTTGCTTTTAGAGCCGATGGTAATGCAGAAAAAGCATGAAAAAGAGAGATAGAAAAAAAAATGCCCTTCCGCAAGCTGGAGAACGAGCCCAACAGTACAGTCCTCCCTCCCTCCCGTTTTTCTGGCGTTTCTGGTGTTAAAAAAAAACGTGCTAGTTTCTACACTTTTACGAAGCATTTTCAAGGGGAAAATTTGCGATATGGAGAACGCTACGTGCATGAGCTCGCACGCTACACATGGAGTCGCAACACAAAGAAATCAACATTGTCGGTGTAGCGAGCAGCTGTGGGGGCGTGGCAGCCCAAACCGTCCTGTCATCCACGCGTTCCGCTTTTCACAGATGCGGCAGCGGCCGAAGCACTTTTGCTGGGTTGTGACTAGTGCCACCTAGCCACTTCCCTCTCATTTACTATCATCATGATCATATTCTGCTGCAGTTCATTCAGTTTCGGTTACTCCGAAATGCCCGAGATCGCATGACTCAAGGCATGGAGTCCCCCGATAGCCCTCCCTAGAGTTGTCCAAGTTAACCGGTGCGTGGCAAAATCTTTTCGAATTAACGAGCATTTGACACCCCTGAAGTATACAGAGTTTCACAAAGACTGTGCGTTGAATCAGAGTTAATGAGATCCAGATAAACGAGGTGTTATTGTATAAGCAAAGAGGTTTCTTCTGTGTTTAACAGATGGCGATCTGTAGTAAAAGGCGCAACTTCTAAATTTTGATTGACGTCGTCAGTCCTCACACTTCTCATATCATAACTGTTAAATTATGTTTAAACTTTTATTGCATCATTATTCGGTGATATAATGACGTGATTTAAATGTGTTTCAATTGTCCACGTCACTGCTTATCACACTGAAATAAAACTAACAAATACATTTAAATTTTTTTTTTTTAAGAACCAATGCGGGAACATGCGTTCATTATGCGAGTGGGTTCATTACGCGAGTAAATAGAGTATCTGTCTATTCCAACTCACCTGGACAAGTGGCTGCAGTGTCTTCATGAGGCCTTGAAGTCTGGCAGGAGGAAGCTTTGCATGCACATGCCATAACAAGCGCAGGAGATGCCTTGCAGCACTGCTCGCACCCTGCACCGAGAAACACAAGAACACCATGAAACTGCGATTTTTAGCACCACAGAACATTTTCTTGGATTCGATGTGGAGAAAAAATGTCGTGTAAAATAAGACGAGGACAAGAGAGCAGGAGAAAGGCTCTAGCAATTTAGTCTACACAGTACTCAGTAAACTGAAATCTCTTTCACGGGACTACAGCTTAAATGATCCAACTGCCTTTATCAAAAGTGCTTTTGTACTTGAATTTTACACCCCTGTTCATCTCTCAGTACCTGTTAAAGAAAATATATTTTCCTGGTCCCTTCAGGTTTCGTGTAACTAGAGTCTTCTGTATCCTTCCTCTGAATAAAAATGCACTGCCATTTGGCGATAAAGAGCAAAAGTTGCCCAAAAGTCTCTAAATACAGAGCCTGTACTGTATTAAGGCCAGCGAATAATGTAAAAGTCTGTTATTTCAACCCTTGTTAATTCAGAAAATAGTATAATTAGAACATGTTCTCCAGCTCCGGCCAGCATTTGCATTCTTTAATGGCATTAAACTCTCATTAATTCGGACATAGTTGGCCACAACCTAGTTTATTTGGACAGCAAAGACCTGCAAAAAAGCAACAAGAACTTTCGCGGACCACCGAAACAAGTTCCATTAGTAACCATGAATTTGCTAATGTGCATTTCCGGCACTTAGCAGTGCTTTGTTTTGAGTTGATGCAATGCGCACTCATTGTTGAATGAACTGAAACATGGCAGAAGGTGAGCTTTCAGCCACAGTCCGCAAGCTGGCATGGACTAATAATCAGTTGCCGGCAATTTTCCCTGTGAAAACTAGCTTCACGTGCGCTTGGGAGTGTTGGTGGTGGCAATATTAAGAAACAAGTGCGGAGCATGTTCTAGGCTAGCTAAACACAGTTTTCGCGCCGTGGTCCGATTTTAAACAAAGTCGTAAGATAACAAAAACTGCACTTTCGTGCTGCTCTTATGCAAAAGACATGCATGATTCATGCATTTACGAAAATGAAAATGTATTGATGTAGCAGACATTTGTTTACTGTTTTCTTGACGCTTTCAGTAATTCAGTGCCCAGTTGACTTGGACATTTTTTTTCTAGTCCTGTTAAATCTGAATTAACACGCTTTTATATTAATGCATGAATGCTTTTTTTTTGTGAACTGCATCCGAACAACTAACTTTAAACATGCCAAGGTCAGTACTAACTAAGCAAGCTGAATAAATGTTGCTTCTTAGTGAACTCATCTCATTTCTATGCACAAAAGCCTATCAGCTTACCACCTACCACCTACAATGCCTATAATGAAGGTAATGCACATTAGGTGTAAATGAATTCTGATTCTCTGAGGGTAAACTTTGTTGGTTCCGTTGTTACACATTTGCTAGAATTGAAGTCATGCTTTCTTGTCAACCCGTTAACTGCTTTGGACGAGCAGAGCTAGTCCTGCCGAAACTGTCACCAAACTGCTTTGGACGAGTAGAACTCATCCTAGTGGAATAGGTACTTCCCTCAAGCGTTCCCGCGGACGCTAGAGGGAAGCGCGCATTTACTGGCTAAATCACGTGTCAGCCGCTAACTGGCAGCATTTTCTCGAGGACTTAGTTTTCTCCTGAGGCAAGAGCGCGGTTTTTGTATGGAAAGATGGTGTGCAGTGACAGTGACCCATTCATACCTGACCCGTGAACACAAAAAAGCTATGTTTTTGTAATCTTGTTTGAGTGATGATGATTCGTGCACAGATATTTATATTGTGTACGGAAGTGTAGACGGCAATGACAGTGAATGAGTAGCTCATCCGGTGGTGATGAAGACAGCCCGCACGCGAACATGCCGCACGCGAGTGCCCACCAGTGAAGCCGTCTTGCATAATTCTGCATTTTGAAATTTTCCGCCCAGTCCCGAAGCTTCCCGAGTGAAATACCCCAAGGGTGCTTAGCCTACACAAGTGAAGAAAAATAAATTGTTCTGTTTATCAGGTTTTCAATCTTATTAGCAGCAGGAAGCTCGCTTTCTAGGTATTGTTCAGAAATGAGCTTTTCTGCTTTGATTTGAGTAAGTATGTGGTGAAGATATTTTTTCAACATCAACTAGCTACGTTTCAGTACAAGCAGAATCAAAATATGAAACAAAAAAATGGGCACTTTTTCATCTAAATTCGAAAAAAAAAAATGAGCAGTTAAGGGGTTAAAAGAACTGCATATTAACAAGATCTAGGTTCACAGTTCTGAACCTCATAGTTTAAACCTACAAAAATACAAAAATTGTTCTATGTGTCGGTGTACTGGGTAAGTTAAATCAAGTAAAGGCTGCCAAATAAAGCACTGATGTCACGAGACTTAGCTCTACGGCTCTATTAAATGAGGCCCACCAGCTCATTCCACGCACTGGTCTCACCATAGCCAAACAAGTAGAGGTTAACGACACTGAAAATCTCTCCACAGTTTCTATTCTGCACTGCAAGAAAACACAGCATGTGCAAATTTAGTCAATGCATGCGCCATCACGGCCACCTAGCAATGGGCAGGCAAAGAAAGGGTGAACTCACTTCAGTGGTGGGAAGTGCGGCCGTTGTGCTGCCTCCAGAAGCACTGCTACTCAAGCCGCTGAGGAAGAACTCATCAAAAACAACTGTGCAGAAATCCTCTTGGGCAAAATCATCAGCCATGAGCGCCAGGTGGCCAACCAGTGTATGCAGAAATGGATCCTGGTAGGCCCGCTGCCCCTCAGCTCCCGCCAACGAACCCAGAACTCTCATTACGCCAGTTCGATCCCGCTGACGAGCTTTAAATGAAAAGAGAGAGAGAGAGAGAGGGCAAGACAAGAATATTACACAAGACCCACCACACTTAGCTAGAAGTGATTCCTAATAACTAACCACAATGCGAAAAACTGTCCATGCCGTGGCACGAGCATGAATTCTCAAGGTGGAAGAGGTGGGGAGACGGAGGCAAACGATCACGCAGTTCTGACAGTCCGTCAATATGGGTATTTGGGTAAGGTGATCTGGAGACCATAGTTGAAGGGAAGCCCTCGGAATAAGAGACTTCGTACTTGCAGCTCATTTTGTTGCTCGGCAAGAGTGATGCAGGGGCGCGCCCATCCGATGCACACAAAGGTCCATCCAAAGTTTCTTTGTTCACACATTGGTGAGCTGGCTCCGGCCGGTCAAAGAGCGCACAATATTGGAGTAAATACATTATTTTTTAAAAGTAAAGCTGGCTAAATATCGGGTGTGTGTGTAAATTATGCAAGTAAATACGGTAGTTGAAGTGTGAACTTATCTTTATTCTCAAATTTCAAAAAATTGAACAAAAAGTGCGTATGTGCCCAAAAAATGAGCTAATATAAAAATATCCTGTACACAAATATGAAACTGCCGACTCTCGGTGATCCTGGGGCAGTCTAGAACTCGGGCTTCATACCTAGAAAGAACAAGGCAAAGATTAAACTTGACCCAAGCACTTGTCCTGACCGCACATCCATCTGAAAAATGAACTAATACAGTATAGACCGCTTATAACGTAAGTCGCGGGAGTCGCGAATATCCGCACTATGAGCAAAACAACGTTTTTCAAGGGCCGCACTTGCACAAAACCTGTTGAGCATGCAGCTTCGAGAGTCCGAGAATCGAAACATGCGATGCGTGCTTGCTAACATTTAAATTTCTGAATGTTAAAAAAAATTTACCGTCCAAGGACACGCGTTGCCAATGAAATGAACGCAAAAGGGGGAGGGCGAGTGTCTAACAAACGAAAGCACCATTGTGGGAATTTGCCGACTATCAGACCGCCTCGATTATGCACATTACACAGAAACTATGTCGAATCACGGCCAGAATTTGACGCCTTGAAAGATGCCAACCATTCGATTTCACAGGCCCGTACCCGAATTAAGACATCGCAATCGCATCGCGAACCACTATTTGAACGCTACATGTGCCGCCCTCATTTTCATTAACGATATGTACTTTTCTCGTCAAGTGCGGCCACCGCAAAGAGTTTCAATGATTTGATACCTAACCGCAACTAGATTCACGGAACCGCTACCGATCGAAGCGCAAGCAATGCCAATTAGGCCTAGCTTGCTGTTTGGTAAGTTGTCGCGGAAAGTTTGTCCAAAACACGAAGATTCGGCGTGAATAAGATCGCACTAGCAGTGAACCAAGAACAGCATGCGTGATAAAGCCGTAATAGGTTTCTAATTTACAGACGAGAAAGCAAACGCAATATTTGTTGCAAGCTCGATAACGATGCCTTTTGCGACAGGAAACTAAGGCGCATCGCGCATGCAATCGATAAGGACGAGATCGCACGTGCCACGTTGAGCGGCGCGCGGCCGAAGCCACGCTAGCGAAGTAGTACGCTGTAGCAGCACTAGCGCCAGTGCAAAGGCTTATCGGTCACTGAGGCAACCATCCTCCTCCCTTAATCGGCGAGCCCGCACAGTGTTCCGCGGTCATAATTCATTATCTTTTTCTTCGCTTCGTCTTTCGTTCGTTCACTCAGTCTACCCTTCTTCTCCTCCGTAACGACCTCGTCGTTCGCTCCCCAGCGGCGCACCCAGCGCACCTCCTTTCAGAAGTGCACTCATTACCGCAATTGTCACAAACGATTTCCAGCAACCGTATCATAACCGGTCTTTTATCTTGGGGGAGTGCACAATAAGCGGTATGCGTATACATGGGGTTCTATGGGAGAGTAGACGGGAGTATAAAAAGACCGCATTGTAAGCGGTTCTGCACTATGAGCGGTTACGTTATAAGTGGTCTACACTGTTATAAGAATATCCTGTGCATGAAAATTAAACTGAAACCGCATTGACAACAAGCTTCCCATCAGAAGAGTACCGTATTTACTCGATTTTACCACACCCTCAATTGTAACGCGCACCCGGTTTCAACGATGAAAAAAAAGTAAGACATCGATTGCAACGTGCGCCCATTTTTCTCATTGGCCCGCACGATCACACCACTCGAAAAAACAACTCCTTTCCGGAGCGTCTTCCACTTAAATAAGAGGTACGGGGAAAGCTTGTGCCCATCTGACGTGTAACAGAGCATTGCCGTTACTGTAGTTTTACCGTGGACCGATGTCAGCACGCGAACTTGCTTCGCCCCCTTCTTCTCGACGGTTGTGGTGCTAGGAATGTTGAAGTAAAGAGGCGTCTGATCGGCATTCCCGATTCACCCAAGCAGGTAGCTGTTGTTGTGCCGCAAGTTTAGGACGAACCTCTGAAGACTGTGAAGCTTTTCATCGTACTCCTCCGGAAACTTTTCGCATATGCCCATTCGCCTTCAAAGGAAAAAGCCTGTCCTCTTTATAAAGTTAGTTAGCCAGCACCTGCCCGCTTTAAACTGCATAAGCCCTTTTTCTAAGGCTAACTGCATAGCCCGCACTTGGAGCAGTTCTGTCGTCACGGGCCGCTGTGCCGCTCGCTGCTCAAGCACATACTCGGCGAGCAGCTCTTCAATTTGCGGAAACCGACCCTGCTGTGGTCCACTGAAGCCTTTGCGTGAAGCTTTGCTGCCGACAATCTTCTGCTTTTGTTTCCGCCAGTCTCGCACGCACGTTTCGGTAACTCCGAACGACCGCGAGGCGGCCCGATTTCCCCTCCATTTCTGCACACGCGATGACTTTTTTTTAAAAAGCTACATCGTGGTGCGCTCGAGTTTTTGGAGTCGGCCCTTCCATGCCGTCGATGCTAATGCACTACAAGATGACTACCTCCTCAGCACAGTGCGAAGTGCCGCACATTGGAAACACATAGGCAGAAATGGTTGTCGCGCCATGCCGACACACGTAGGGGGCGGCCATTTTGAAAATGCCGATGGCAATAGAATGACCGTATTCATTTTTTTTTTCGTACTGGATTCTAACGCATGCGATTTATGAACTCGCTTAACCGAAAGAAAGGTGCGCGTTAGATTCGAGTATTTACGGGAAGTAGTGTCATCACCACTACATAATGGTGACAGAGCCCACTTTCTTCCGAGCTCACGTCAGATGCTTTCGCTCACAACTGAGCTGTGCATGTCCTATTTGTTTTCTTGTGAGCCACAACTGGTAATGTGTCGCAGTTATTAGGAATGTTCACATCAAGGGAAAGTTATCTTGCACCGTGAAAATAGTTCCATTACGCACTCTTGCGAGCTCATGGCCTGTGACTGCAAGTGCTGCAAACCAAGGGAGGCGATTTTCAGCTCTATGTTGAGCAGGAAAAGTTTTCCCAGACTAGAAACTTGAAAATATCCAGATATCAAAGATGAGCTTTCCAACCAGCTGAAGCTATTCTGCGTTGATAGTGCTTCTATAGGTAACAATCCTGGATATGCAGGCTATCGAGGGATTTCCAGAAACGATTTTAACGCCAGGAAAACTGGATCATAGAAGCTCTTGAACTGCCACGGAAATAAATTTTCCATTCTATGAACACATAACGTCTCACTTCCTCTACTTTATTAATCGGCAACGTAGGGGAATGCAAATCTTTACTTTGCAACCAGAAATATTTGATTTGAGCAAAGGTGATTTTTCTTTTTTTTTTTCTTTTTGTGAGTGGAATCTCAAAGTCATCATAGGATGTGGGATCGCTTATACCCATATTTTATTAATATAAAAAACATTTTTAATGTATTATTTTCATGAGGAATTTGTCATAGAATGTGGATCAATGTAAAATTGAGGAATGTATAATAGAGGTTCCACTGCACCCTGTGCTTTGGCGTGCAATGGCAGGGAAACTTTAAGCAAACACAAGGGTAATGACACACAAAGAATACCAACCAGTGTGGAAAGTGTAGTAGAGTGCAAGCACACTGGCCACAGCATTTTCCTGAACGTAGGCCTGATATGCATCAGGAGGTGGTCCTGAGTGCTCAATCGTCGTTATTGCCGACTCTCGGTCATCCTGGGGCAGTCTAGAACTCAAGCTTCGTACCTAAAAAAAAGAACAAGGTGAAGATTAAACTTGACCCAAGCATTTGTAGTGAACATACATCCAACTTCCCACCGTTGGTCCCAAAGCCAGGCGCCAATTCAACAGGCATGAGAACCTTCCAGGTAAATAAAAGCCAGTTAACTCCCTGCTCTTAAGCTGTCCAGATGCCTATTTCTTGCCTTCATTCACGACTATTTTAATTACGTGTGCCAGCACAGCTTAGTGCAAACGCAGAAGGCAAATGTCATTTAGGCTCCATCCCTCAGGTTGCAAATGTATAAGTACTTGCCCGTTTTTCAGGTATGTACCATAGTTACTTGAATCTAATGCATGCCTTTTTCCTGATGAAACAAAGAAACATTTTTGCCTGTAAGTTCAGCAAGTACAAAACTTACCTAAACCACATACACAGCATTTGCACTGGCCTATCATCAAGAGGGGTCAGATATAGTGTCATCACTACCACAAAATGACAGAGCAAACTTTGCTCAGAGTATGTGTAAGCTTGTTTTATCCTTGACTGCAAACTGGACACTGTATCTGCCCCAATGAAGTACATAGGGTGATGCAGAGCTTTCGTTATGAAAGCTTGTCAAAGAGAAGTTATTCTACATGTTAAAGATAGCTGCACTGCGTATTTACGTGCATGAGACCCGTGACTGACAACTGCAAACAATGGGAAATATTCAGCTGCATATTGTGACGATGGAACGCGTTTATTTACAAGATGGGTAATGCAGAGGTGCAGCTCAGCGAAGGATCCACAGCGTCGCTCACGAGCCAGTCGAGTCTCTTCCTCCTCTTCGTCGAATCTTCGCTAGCGCGTTTCACTTTCCGGTTCGCAGACGATGCCCTCTGGGCGAGTCACTCAGATGGTTGATGGTGGCACGGTTTAAGGCGCGCAACGAGTGTCAGTTGTGTTTTGCTAGAGCGGCGACCATTGCTTGTGACGCTCGAGATTACGTACGTGACGTCACTGAGGCAGTCAAGAATGACGAATGGACCGGAATAGTGAGCCAAGAACTTCTGGCACAAACCACTTGCGGACTAGTGTTCATAACCACACAAGATCGCCCTTACTATAAGATACGGAGCGATGGCAGGCGTCGCAACGTTTCTTAGAACGCTGCTGGGATGCCAAGGTTCGGAGGCGTGCGATGCGACGGGCTCCTTCTGCGCGGTAGAGCGTTTCGGCTATTGAGGTTTCCACGTCTAGTGTAAAAGGTAGTATAGTGTCGAGACAAAATCGTGGGGAGCGAGCGTACAGCAGGTAAAATGGAGAGTAACCTGTAGTCTCATGCTTCGCGGTATTGTACGCGTACGTGATGTAAGGTAGCACTTCGTCCCAGTTTTTGTGCTTAGAATCGACATAAATAGACAGCATGTTCGTGAGAGTCCGGTTCATGCGTTCTACGAGACCATTGGTCTGCGGGTGATATGGTGTGGCATGGCGGAAATGGCAGGCAGACAGACGCAGGATCTCTTCAACGACGTCGGCAACGAACTGACGTCCGTGGTCGCTAATGACAACGCATGCAGGACCATGGCAAAGAATTATACAGCGAAGCATAAACTGCGACACGTGCATGGCCGTTGCAGCAGGTATTGCAGCAGTTTCTGCGTAGCGCGTTAGGTGGTCAACACAGACGACGACCCATCGATTGCTACTGCCCAATCGTGGAAATGGACCGAGCAGATCGACACCAACAGTCTCGAAGGGAGAGTTAGGAGGTGGAACAGGATGGAGAAGTCCTGGCGGCGTAGCCGTGGGACGTTTGTGTCGTTGGCATTGTTCGCATCCAGCAACGTATTTTTCCGTGTCGTATCGCATCTTGGACCAATAGAACCTTTGCTGGATTTGTTGAAGCGTTCTGGCGAAGCCCATGTGGCTGCAGGTTGCGTCGTCGTGTAAGGACCGAAATACGTGAGCCCGTAAAGTGCGTGAAACTAGAAGCAGACGGGCGCCTTGTCCGGAATAATTCTTCTTGTAAAGGACACCGTCATGAACCACAAAAGAGCTTGGGTTTGCGTGTTCATTTGCGGAGGCGAACAGAGAATCTAAGGAGCGGTCCTCTTGTTGGGCTGTTCGGAAAGTCGCGAGATCAGGGAACTCAGAGGCAATAGCGCCGATATACTGGTCGAAGTTGTCAGCGTCGCACTCAGTCGTCGGTAGACGAAGGCGCGATAGGCAATCGGTCGGCATCTGCGTGCCGGTTACCACTCTTGTAGCCTACTGTGAAGTCGAACTCCTGTAAGCGCAAAGCCCATCGCGCCAGTCGTCCAGATGGGTCTCGGAGGCCTACCAACCAGCATAGAGAATGATGGTCGGTGATTACCGAGAAGCGATGGCCGTAGATGTATGGGCGAAACTTGTGCACGGCGAAAACGACTGCGAGGCACTCCTGTTCTGTGACTGTGTAATTTCGTTCTGCCTTGCTCAACGAATGACTCGCGTAAGCGACCACGTGTTCAGCATTGTCATGGCGCTGAACGAGCACTGCACCAAGGCCGATTCCACTGGCATCTTTCCGTTTCAGCAGAAGGATCGAAATGGCGTAGTACCGGTCCTGAAGTCAGTATGAACCGAAGCTGCTTAAAGGCTGCTTCGCAATCCGGTGTCCAGTGGAAAGGGACATCCTTTTGCAGCAAGTCAGTCAGTGGTTGTGCTTTATCAGCGAAATTCGGAACAAATCGACGAAAGTAAGAACACAGGCCCAGGAAGCTACGCAACTCCCTGGGGGACTGCGGCTGCTTGAAGTTGCTGACAGCGGCGACTTTCTGCGGGTCCGGTCTCACGCCATTTTTATCCACCAGGTGTCCCAGAACCAAGGTTTCACGTTCTCCAAAGCGGCATTTTTTTTAGTTTAGTGTAAGTGCAGCTTCCTCGAGACAGGTTAGAACGAGGTCAAGGCGATGATTATGTTCTTCAAATGTTCGGCCAAAAATCACCACATCGTCCAGGTAACACAGGCAAATTTCCCATTTGAGGCCCCGTAAAACGGTGTGCATATATCTTTCAAATGTGGCGGGGGCATTACACAAGCCGAATGGCATAACATTAAACTCAAACAAACCGTCGGGTGCAACAAAGGCCGTCTTTTCTTTGTCAGCCAGATCCATGGGGATCTGCCAATACCCGGATCGCAAGTCCACCGATGAAAAATAGGACGCTGAATGCAGGCAGTCGATGACATCATCGATGCGAGGAAGCGGGTACACGTCCTTCTTAGTTATAGAGTTGAGACGTCGGTAGTCAACGCAGAACCTCCAGGACCCATTTTTTTTCTTGACCAAGATAACAGGCGCGGCCCAGGGACTTGACGATTCTTGAATTACGCCAGAGGTTAGCATCTCGCTGACTTGCTCTGAAATTACCTAGCGCTCTGACGCGGAAACTCGACAAGGTTTCTGGCTGAGGGGGTGCGCAGATCCGGTGTCGATCTTGTGACGAGTGCGTGTGCTGGGCGTCCGAGGTCTATGCGACTTCCGTGCAAAATCAAATACCTTAGCGTGCCTGGCCAGCAGTGTAACCAACACTTTGCGCTTATGCGAGAGAATAGACTTGCTAACCATATTATAAAATTCGTTTTCTGTGCTGGATACATCAGCATAGTTCGAATTTGCCACATTGCTGAGAGCTGCTATGCAGATACTGCACTGCCCTTCAAACATGGCAAGGCGCATTCCCTCTGGTAGTACAACAGACTCGGATGAGCAGTTAACTACCCATAATTTAGTTTTTCCCTCGGTGAGAGACACAACGCAGCGCGGCAGAAAGATGTTTTTCTTCATGCAAGGCAAAGGCAACGGCTCAATCACAATATCAGGAGAACTGAAACTCGAGTCGGCATTCGAAGCAGCAACGGGCACGCTGGCAGTAGACCATGCCGGTAGAATAGTGTTTTTAACTACAACGAGGTTGTCGTCTTCGCTACGCTGAGGCTGCTGGGCGAGGGCAGACAACAGAACCTCGCCTGCCCCGCAGTCGACAGTCGCACGGCACTCTTGCAAGAAGTCAATTCCAAGGATAACGTCATGCGTGGAATGAGCGAGCACTGCGAATTCTGCCTTGAACGCTTTACCAGCAACACGAACAGACACAGTGCACACACCTACAGAACACAAAGCCGTGCCGCTGACTGCTCGAAAAGTAGAAGATTTATCCCAATAAAACATAACCTTGCGGCCAAGTCTTTCCTTGAAAACTGCTAGCGTGTTTCAATATTAATGAGGAAAAGTTTCCACACACAGAAAATAGGAAAAAATCTACCCCTCAAAGACACATTTCCAAAGTTTCTGAAATAACTATGTGTAAACCAAGCTTGTCAAGGTAATGATCTTAAAATTCCCATATAATTGAGGCATATCCATGTCATGTTAAAGCACAAAACTGCATTACACAATAGGAATGGCCACAAGAATAAATTTTCTATTCCGTAATAGCAACATGTATTTCATTCTTTCTCATGCTGTCAACATAGGGCACAGTTTAGAAATTAGGAAATAATGCACATTATAATCTCATTACAACAGACCTCCACAATGAAGAGGATTTCGGTTTGTTGTAAAAAGAGTATGTAAAATCCAAATACTGTCACAAGAGACTTTTATAAAAACATTGAATCGGTCTCTTATAACCAGAGAGAATGACGAGTCATGATTTTGTACTCAATGGGGCATAAAAAGGTTGCTTTTTTGGAAATTATTCTTTAGTGTGTGTAGTCTTTTTTTCAAGATTATTCCAAAATATTTTTACTGAAAACTACGTAGAAGTGCTGTACAAAGTTTTTGCACCTGCTGAGGTGGTGAAAATCCTAAAGTCTCTCTCTCTCTCAAACACACACACACACAAAAAAAACTGCGTTTTTCAAGAATTTATGGCTTTGCAACAGCAGAACTGTACACCACTATTTTGGGCTCGTCGTAAAAGTATTTCGTAACGAGCATTCCGTGTTCAAAAAGCAGATGTTTGAAATTAATTTGGAGGATTCTGATTGGCTGCTTCTGCCGTATTGCTCCAGTACGCCTTGCTAGTCATATGCTTGTTCCGCATACACCTTAACGATAGCGTCGTCTGCTTCTAGTGCGTCGCCAGGTTGCGGCTGAGTAAAATCGCACTACTTAGTGACATTATTGCGCTAGTTATGTGTTCACGGTTTGTTAAGGCAGCTGCAAGCAAACGTTCAGTCTTCAGATTACAATCGCATGCCATATTCATTTGGAACATAGCACGCGCACGTCTCGAACCGACTGTCATAGCATTGACTCGTTGGAGAGAAAGTTCTGCTTATGAGCGCTTCGGACCTTGCGATGAAGACCATCGCGGGATAGATCATTGTACTCGTGATCGAGCGTGTTGTACTTTGATACATCGGGCACCGCGGCCATGCACATCGCAGCTGCGCTTTCTGCTGGAATTCACCGCCAGGCTTAACTCCGCCTTGAACTTGGCGGGAAAGACCATCGCGCTAGCGGATATGCGAAAGCGAAAAAGCTGTATTGTAGAACGATACGTACAATGTCACCGACGGTTCGCTGATACATCTTTCAGCTTTCTTTTTATTGTAATAGGCTTCGGTGAGATCCTGCATAGAAGAAATTGGCGTCATACCCTTTCAAAATGCGGCTGGTGTAATGGTGGATAACTTTTTAACTCTGTTAGAAGCCTACCTAAGCAGTACTTTTATATGTTTCGACAAGCAGCTTTTTCTGCAGAAACGCAGCACTAGCATTGAATCCTGCATAGCGCCGCTGCTGGGCAATATATTTTTATCTAGTGTTGACCGGTTGCTCGATGAAGCTTTTAATCTGGATAGCACCTGGAACGTTGCTAAGTTTTTAGGCATCATTTCCGATGGAGGCGGAAATGTTGTAGGCCCGTGTGCTCAGATTTGGGTGCACGTTAAAGAACCCCAGGTGGTCTAAATTTCCGGAGCCCTCCACTACGGCGTCTCTCATAATCATATAGTGGTTTTGGGACGTTAAACCCCACATATCAATCAAATCAATCAAGTTTTTAGGCATATGGATGACTTTAATTCTTTTTAACAGACAAGGCTCCTTGATGCGCTGCGATGATAATTAAAATTTTTTTAGGATTCACAGAAAAGAACTCGTTTTTACACAAGAACTGCCGCAAGGAAACACCTTGAAATTTTGAGATCTCTGTTTAACTTTTCATAGCGGGCAAACATGCTGGCAATATTTTCGTCGTGCCAAGAAAGGGGTAATGCCGTATGACTCTTGCCAATCAAAAATAGTCAAGCGTGGTATTGCTACGTTCTGCCTGAGATCTGCTCTCGAAATATCGTGCACGCACATGATGCAGGCATCATTCGAAAACCAGATCCAACGACTTCAAGCTGCGAATTTCCCTGACTCGTTATTGACAGCGGTCTCCGAAGCGCTTTTGCGGAAAACAAAAAGTCAAGATACAAGAGCTGCCACGGGAGAACAAGGAACTGAAACCGTAAAACCTGCAGTGATTCCTTGTGTTCATAAGGTCTCCCACAACCTGAAAAAGGTAGCAGGCCTGTATGGGGTACCTGTGGCCTTTTCCGCGCCAGTAAAACTGCCTCAGCTTTGCCCGAAAACTGCTCGGGAAGGGGGGGAGGCGAGCCGCCAGGGTTGTGGCAAGAAACATGGCTCGATGTACGGGAAATGTGCCAAAGGCTTTCTTTATGAGATTCCCTTTTCTTGTGGCAATTCGTACATCAAGACTACCGGGCGCTGTAATAATGAATGGGTTAGGGAGCATGAATTAAATTTATTGAAGGATGGCTTGGCGCATTTGCCTATGCATTATAAAAACTGCGGGTGTGTACCACATTTTAAGGAGTTTAAGATTCTATGTAGAAGTAGGTATAAACTGCGCGTGAGTTGATGGAAGCCTATTACATGAAATAGAAAGGTGAAAGGTATATGAGCGAACTGTCGGTGACGTTGTACGTATCGGAGAAGAGATTGTTTAATAGCTGGATAGCGTAAGGCTGTGTGAAAACTGCGCATGTCTGTATGTTGTTACTTAAGTCTGGGTTTGCGCCCGGTCTACTTTAGTTGGAAGTAGTGCCGCTTGTGCTTGTCGTTCAGTGTTCCTTTACTTCGTGTGTGTGAGTTATTTGCGGCCAAAGCATGTCATTCAGTAGTAAACGAAGCTCAATCAATTTAACAAAAAGGGAGGTCAGTATAACACTGCAAATTAGTATGCAGTAACTGAATGTCTGTTGCAAGCATATCCATTGTGCGACGAGGTTATACTGTAATCAAGGGCATTTTATTTTGAACCTATGAAAATTGGGTGTGCATCACACACTACACACATGCAACATAGAGCTCCCATATCTTTTGTATGTTTGCGAAGAAACAGACCCTTTACTTTATGGTAATCCTGCCAGTCAGAACTGGAAAGAAATTACTGCACTATAAAAAAGAAAATTCTAAAATACATTTTTTCGTTAGCACTACAGAGCCTCCTGGTGGTTCCATAAAGGTGATTATGTAGCGACTCAATAGTTTACCTGAAAAAGTGATCCTGTTGCATAGCCAGCCTATCCACAAAAGAACTGATGAAGAAAGCTTCATTTAAACATGCCATCTCACACATAGGTGTGAAAAATGTGTATGACACTATACAGCTCATTACAGATGGTGCCATTCATTGGCCATTCTACAGTGCTTCCTGGTATGCAACCATTGCACATTCATGCTTCTTAGAAATGAAGTTCCTTAGGCCCGGTCCCCACTGTTGCTGCGATCGAAGCTCCCTGCACTGGGTAAGTGCACCGAACAAGAATAGAGGTGCACGCTTCCAGCACAGTGGGAGCACACGCACTGTGCCGCGCGTGCTGCTCACTGACTCGCTTAGTCATTCCCACCACCGAGTGCAGCAGACACACTCCCCACCCGCTCGCCACCCTACCGCCTTCACGAAAGACAGCAGCAAGATCAGGCGGGTGCATAGCCATTTGCATCCCATTTCAAAGGAGCTTCCCGCATCGGGAATATACGTACACAGAACTAGTTTTTTCATAATACGACAAGTAAACTAAGGAGTCGTCACCAGTACCCACCTATTTATAGTCATTGATTGAGAGAAAAAGTGCCGTGGAGAGGTTTAAACATGCCCTATAACTTATGGCACCTTTGGTTGGCCACTCTGGTCCTCTGGCTCGCAGTCGCCAGATGCCCAGGCAGCTCGCAATCAGAGCGCGAGAGACAGCAAACCAACCGGTTACGTCAACAATCTCAGAGCAGTGTGCCTGTAGCGCCAACCTGCAGCCAGCGCAAGAAGCTGCTGGGTAAACATTTCTGCACCGCGTCAACAAATGGCGCTGATCAGTTCACTGAACATCTCTGATATGTTTGAATGTAGTGAAAGCCTTCTGAGCTCAGCAAAAAATCTGGCGATCGTTCTCGTCGAAGCTGCTACCTTCAAGGCAAATCACAAAGCTGCCTGCGATAGCCACCTCCTTATTGACATAGTGTATGTGAAGCCTTGAAGATGAGAACTTGCCCCACACATGCTCGAAAACGTCACTAACAAAGCATGTGCATGAAGTTTCCGTGCTCAGTGATGGCCCTTTTTGAAATGTGCACTCGCACTCCTCACCTGGTTCACCTGCCACTAGCTACATGATTGGCTGACTTGTGATCTGTCCTATTGGTCAAATCACGCCCCACTCTCACTTCGAAGACTGAGCAGTTGGGAGCGCTTCAAGTTAGAGGCTGACGCTCCGAAAGAACCAGCCAAAAGTAGTCTGAGCACTCAAATTTTACCAACGGAATGATCAGCCACTTCTCAGAGTGCTCTAGAGCGCTTGTAAACGCCCAACTGAGTACCTCAGTAGCTTTGCAGCCCCACTACTGGCTCAGATGACTTGAAGGAGCCCTGCAATGCATTTTGAACATGGTCAGAAAACACTGCCGATCTATGCCTGAAGCTTTTATGAACATGTGAGCCTAACATTGCATACCTCCCAAGTGCAAGGATTCTGAATCCAGAAGATTTCTCCAGTTGTTGGGGGGGGGGGGGGGGCACTGATTTATTTGTTCCTTAATTTTGCACCAAAGGGAAAGAAAAATTGGCAGATCCCATGTACCGTGGGAATCGATGGTATGCGATGCACCAAGTAGGAATGTGTAACTTTGAAATGAGCACAACCTTACGAGGTGAACATAAATTATTCCGCACATGACTTCCATGCCATGACTATTATGTTTGGACGTGTCATTTACCTTCGATGTCTGCACACGCCACATAATACCAAATTTCGCATTAGTGGAGCACTAGGAAAACAGCTGCGAACATGCTACGAGCGTAGCATGTTAGTCATGTTTTACATGACACGCATATCATGATTGTCATGTCTGGACGTGTCATTTTTCTTTGACGTCTATTCACGTCACCTGATACCAAATTTAGTATATGTGGAGCTAGTGAAACGGCCGCAAGCATATCATAAGCGTGGCATGTAGTCACATTCTTACATAACACGCATCCCATGATTATCATGTTTGCACCATTCATGCATCTTTATCATCCATTCAGGTCCCGTGATACGAAATTCGGTATATGTGAAGCTAGCGAAATGACCATGAGCGCACCGTGAGCGTAACATGTAGTCATGACTAGTCATAACATGAAAATCATGACATGTACGCCATGATTTCCATGTTAGGGTCTGTCATTTAGGTTCCCTATGCAGTCATGTCATACCATACCAGTTTTGCAAAATGTCATGAGCACCAAAGCACCGAAAGAGCAGCAAGCCCATAAAATGCAACTCATGACATTCATGACATACATGTCATGATTTTCATGTTATGACAGGTCAGTTATGCTCATCATGCAGTCACGTCATGCCATACCAATTTTGGTATCGCTACCATTATCGAGATGGCCAGGAGAGCTAAATGTCGTAGGCAGCTAGATACTAGATAGATTGATACGCTCAAAGTCACCACAGTTCGCTAAAAAATGTTTCGCATTAAAAAAACTGTGGAGGGGGTGGGGGGTCCATACAACATCGCAAGCATAAACATCAGTGTTGTGGCCTCATAATGGCTTGGAGTGGCCGAACACATGAAGGTAGGGTTTCCTAACTAAGGTGCTAGTCTCAAAGGGGGCACTCAATTGCTGCTGAAATTCCGCATCGTCCAAACAACCAGCAAAATCATATCTGTTAAAACCACTGGCGTATGTCTTCCTCGGACACATATGAACGGAAGGGACGAAGCAGTTGGCTATTGCGAAAGCATGGGGCAACGTTACTACATTCTTCGGAGAGGAACGCCAGTACGCTTCTAAGCTTTATATAATGTTTTCAGTGCCTTTAATCAACCTCTGCGTTAACCGCATGCCCTCAGAGCTCGTAGATCGCATGCCCTCAGAGCTCGTAGCGGTTTCGTGTGAGGCAGCTGCAGCAAACGGCAGTTTCATTTTCAATCCACTACGCAAGTGCCTTCAAAACTGCGTAGTTTTTTTTTTTGCTATGATTGGACTTGCCACAGTTTTGTCTGCAACATTTGTGGAAAGCGGCATCACATTTACCAGACAACACCTCCTCTATTTTTTTTTCAATGCCAGTGCAAACGCGTGCTTCTCAACATGAGCCGTCGAAACGCCTTAATTCAGGGAATGGTCGTCATGCGGCCGTAAATGAGGGGTTGTGCTGCTCGCGTTATACGTGCTTCCGAGCGCTTTCCCCCAGAGATGCGACAGACGTGTTTTTCACTCCAATATCATACGTCTGTCAGATTTATACCTTCAGGCTCCTTCTACGTGGCTCAAAGCAAAGCCACCACGCTGCAGCACACCGGTCTCAAAAGTTGGTGCATGCAGGTGCGCTGCAGTAACGCTTCCCCATCGGTTGCCCCCATAGCGCCACGAACGGCGACCCGTTATTTCAAAACAACGTATCTTTTACAGAGCCAGCATGACGGCGAATATTATGAACACGAGGAATACAAGACGCCGCCTCACGGATCTGTGTGCAAGTGAACAAAAGATTATTTCATATGATTTCTGTAGTGAGGCTCTCTCCCCCATGACAGCGAAGCACTCACGAAGGCTGGGGCTGGGTGAGAGCAGGAAAGGGTAGAGGAGAGGGTGGTGAACGGCTCGATCGGGCACATCTGGCTGGCATTGACAAAAGAGAGGAGGCGCTGGACTGGCCGAGCATTAGACACGAGCACACTTTCGGAGTTCTGCCATTTACATCATCACCATACATGATCGTGTCAAGAGTGACCATGGTTTCATCCACAGCGGTTGTGGCAAACAACCACACGCATAGAAGACAGTGCGTGCGCTGGTCGCGGGCATCGTACTTCCGACGCTGTTTTTGTGCTTCGTTCGATGGTTTCAATACTAAAGTTAGTATCACCCCCCGCGATAAAGTGTTCGGAGCATACGAATTTTGGCCCAGTAGACACAATGAAATGTGGGTGGGGAATTTGGCGAATTCGTATCTGCTGGTTTCGCATCACTGCGATGGGTTCACAAAGTGCGATACGTTTGCAAAATGTCTGGATAGATTGACCTGCATTTTCGTTAATCTAGACATGTCACGCACAGAAATTTTGATTTCCGGGAGATTTCTAAGACAACCATACAGACGTAAGAAATGATCCAAATTGGAGAGTATCCCGGATGATCAAGAAGACTTGGCAGGTATGATATTTAGCACTGCATGGAACAGAGAATTTATAAGTACAATTCAAAGACAGATATAAATCACTCGCTATCTCTCTGCAAACTACATCACTGACAGGCCTACGTTATTGGAGGGAAGGACATAGCTATCTGCCGATATGAGCATTCTCGTGCTGTGTAGTTCCTGCCGTCGCCATGGGGTGGCACCACATGCCGGCACTTCCCAACATAGTCTGCTAGAATTAGCAGCAAAAATAGCACAGAATTATTCATGCCGCCAAAAAATGTTCAATATAGCTTCTTGCCCCCTCTGCCACCCCCTTCTTCTTACATAGCTTCCAGCACCCTTGTCAGAAATAAAGGAAAGAAAAAGCACTTTGAAGTGTACAACCTTTCACTCCGCTTGTACTTGGTGGATTCTAATTTTTGCGGCAGTGATTTGTGAGCTAAAAAAACTGACAGCAAAGTCATTTGATGATTGTTCAGTAAAGTGTTGCAGGAACTATTTAATTTACCATCTAAACCAGGATCAAACCACTAGCCAACACAACAGTATAACACAATAGGCATTAGTACACTCTTGTAAGGGCCATACTTTTTTTTTTGAGATTTATATGGGGGGCAGCCCTTCCACAGAAGTGTAAATTTTTTGTTCGCTTGTCGATCCACATATGAAAAAACTTATTTAGTCGTACCATATACCGTATACCTAATAGCGGGGTATCTGGCTATATATAGTCTAGCTCTAGACATCTTGGCTAGATGACTTCATCGGTGTTGCAGTTTGGGCTTGGCTCGCTGCTACTTAGGTCATCCACACGTTCATGTATACAATTGCCCTCAGTGCCATCCATGGCACTGATAATCTTGCCGAGCTTTTTAGAACTCTTTATAATAATGTTCGTGGACACTGCACGCCACGTGTTTAAAATCTAAGAGCAGACCAGCTGAAGTGACACCCTCCATAATCGTCCAGTCGGTGTTTTCCAATGGTGGCCCGCTGCCATGGATACAGAGTGGTGGCATCTAAATTCTGCCTTAAATAGCCTATTAATAGACACCAGAAGCTCACAGATAGCACTATGTAACGAAGCCGCAGGACAGCTAATGCCATCTTATGGCTCTTGTGAAATGTGCCATTCGCGATACACAACGATGCTGCCGTTTACTGGATAGCTTTTTTTTTTTTTTGAAATTCGGACTGCCGTGTTGGGGGGAGCCGCCCATAGCCGAATGTATAAGGTAACTTGCCATGCAGCATAAACCTACAACTTTAAAAAAGTTGAGGTTTTCAATCAGCTCAAATTGTTTAGTAATGTGTAATGACAGGACAAATAAACTAATAGTTTAACACCTGCCAGTCTGTGTTTGTTTCTATTAACAGAATGCTATTGATTTAATTCAACTAGAGTTTCCCGGGTCTGAAGCAGACCCAAACAACTTGCATCACCCAGTGAAAGGAAAGAAAAGCCTACTCTTGCTGTTCTGTTTGTTTGCTTCGTTTTTGCACAGGGTGGCTGAGCGCAGTGCCACCGAGGCCAGCTGATGTAGTTTCCAACAAGGTGTCTATGCACACTGTAGATTGCCTGTCCCTACATATTATAATGCATCTACAGAAAATTTTCAATATTGGCAGCATTAGTAGCCCTCAAAGCACTTGGGTTAATCAAATTTTAGTAGCATAGATAATGAAACTGTGTCAAACTAACCTAGAACGTAAACAGGCGCTCTACAGAAAGTCTTTTTCCTATTCTGACTATGCTGCTGCTGCCTCGTGCTTATCTCAAGATTTGGCCACGTTTTAGAGGTAAAAAAAGTTTTATCTCCCACATTTGGGCATCACTTACTGTTTACTGCAAGGAAAGTATTATTTTTTGTAAGACAGCTAGTTGTCGAGCTTCATTTTTTATCACCATCAGTCGTACTCTGAAGTACTATAGTATCGCTCGCAATATCTCCTCCAGCTAGGTGCACTGCACAGTAGATATCAGACTTGGTCAAAAAGCCAAAGTTCAAAGAATACTTTTACCTGATCATCAACCATCAGAGACATCAAGGCAGGCAGAAACTTGGTGATAAGCTGCACATCCTGCACAAAAACAACAGGATTGGATGTTGATTGGGTCGTTGTACCACCCAAATAGAATATAAAATGCTTAGCAGTGCAGCCATGACATGCTGAAAACAAACAAAAAATTGAAAAAAAAACTAACCTCAATAACATAAAACAAGATATAATTAAATCAAATTAAATTCCCATTGAAATCCCAGTGTGGCAACCAAATTGACATTTCTAATTCCCAAAGTTTCTCACATTTTCCTAAAGTGCCTCTGCAGAGATCGAGTGTCGCATACCTTTGGCCTAAAGAAAGGCCGTCACCGGGCATGTCACCCGATGCAGTCACTTTTAGGAAAGCATGTTAATAAAAACATTTTAATCAAGCTCGAACAGTACACAGTACTGTTTATTTCATTAAAAGAAAAGAAGAAGGAAGAGGTGGTCAAATGCACACCAATGAAAGGAAGGAAAATAACTTTATTTTGGTCCTGCGGAACCCAACTGAGTCACGCACCCAGCTCAGTCCCACGTAGCGACCGGCAAGCCAAGCCTGCAGGCCACCCCGTGGGCCTGCTGGATAGCTGTGAGCTGATTAGTGAGAGCGGGACTGCCTAGAAGCGTCTCCCACTCCTCCAGTGTGAAGCTTCTGCCCATGTCTTGGCACGTGCGGAGTATATGCTCTAATGTGAGTGTCTCACCACATGATAAGCACACCGAATAAAATATTTTATAAACACTTGAGAGAACTCACTGCAAATTCAGTGAAACATTTTTAGTTATGGAAGTTTGGTGCAAGAGTGAAGGAATGAATGCATAGCAAGAGATTGAAATTGCCCCGCCGTGGTGGTATAGTGGCTAAGGTACTCAGCTGCTGACCCGCAGGTCGCGGGTTCGAATCCCGGCTGCGGCGGCTGCATTTCCGATGGAGGCGGAAATGTTGTAGGCCCGTGTACTCAGATTTGGGTGCACGTTAAAGAACCCCAGGTGGTCGAAATTTCCGGAGCCCTCCACTACGGCGTCTCTCATAATCATATGGTGGTTTTGGGACGTTAAACCCCACAAATCAATCAAGAGATTGAAATTCTGTATTAAGTAACAATAGCGGCTTTAGGAGCAATATGAACTTGTAGTAAACACAATCTCAACAACTAAATTAAAGGGAGATGTTACAATGGGAATGGAAAATTTGTACTCGTTCAATTATTTTTTTTTCTACAGTCCTGAGACCCTCTTTCACATCATGGTAACATATTAGACCAAAATGAGAAGTATAAGTTGAGATAAAGGCATACAGTTGACTCCCTTTAAGACGAACTTGAAGAGACCGCAATCATTCGTTCGTCTTATCAGAAATGCTAACATGCCAAGTATGCCAAAATATGCTGCTTGAAAACACTAAATGAAGTATGGTTATTATGGGGAGGAAAGGAATAGGAAAAAGCACTTATTTGGCTCAACTTGATAAAAACTATGCTTTCAAGTAGAGTATTTACACTAATCTAACGAGTACTCGATTGATTGATTTGTGGGGTTTAACGTCCCAAAACCACTATATGATTATGAGAGACGCCGTAGTGGAGGGTTCCGAAAATTTGGACCACCTGGGGTTCTTTAACCTGCACCCAAATCTGAGTACACGGGCCTACAACATTTCCGCCTCCATCGAAAATGCAGCCGCCGCAGCCGGGATTTGATCCCGCGACCTGTGGGTCAGCAGCCGAGTACCTTGGTCACTAGACCACCGAACGAGTGCTCGATTTCCTGAGTTCATAATAAATACGTTCATAATTAAATTACCACATTTAAAAAATAAAACTACAGCACAACCCTATTTTCACGATTAGAAAAGGATAAGGAGGAAGAGACAAGCAGCATTTTCCTTCGAAGAATGAAAAAGCTATTATTCTTCTGAGAGGTTGTTTTACTGGCTCTGCTATCACTTTTAAATACGCCTCCATTGCATACTGCTACCTTGACAAAGAAAATATACGCCAAGTTGCTCATGAGTCTGCAAGCTTCTCTTTGAGGCTAGAATAATTTTTTATTTTCAGCCCATAGTAACTTCTCCAGAACGACATGCAGCTGAAGATCTTCATTTACACTACTCACTATCAGAAGCCTTGGGCACACTAAAAAGGCACGATGGAGCTATATTTAGTGTGCAAAATTACCTTCCTTTGACATGCACTTTCACAATAAATATAGCGCATCACAATTTGCTGTATTTCACTGGGAACTAATTTGGCCATTCCAGCGACACAGCCGGCGCCATGTAGCCGTGCTCCGAAGCTGTCACACTGTTATAAAACTGGGATGCAGTTCAGTCTCACAGTAGTCATAAACCAATGAACACGTCCTCACGTTCTGCGACGCCAACGTAAATGCTCATGACATCACCGTCTCGTCTGCCATTTCGACCTTACACTGCGCCACCTATAGTTGCTGGAATGATTGAATACGGCGCGCACAGGCCCCATGCAAACTAGCCAAAACAATGCAAACTAGCCAAAGCTCAAGCGCTATTGTGTGATGGCGATGAGAATGCATCTGACTCTTGTAATGGGAGTAGTAGTGCCGCATATCTAGTTTCGGTTGCACGTGGTTATAATGCACAGTGCCGCTTATTTAGCTTCGGTTGTACATTATTATAACGCACAAACAATCTTTATTCCCGTTTTCACTTTCATTTGGCTGTTTTTTGCCCCCCCTCCCCTTCCCTTGAATTTTTCCCTTCTAGCCAAGCTCTTGTGTTGTTCTGTTCTCCACTGTACTCCAGTTGGGGAAATGAACGCGAGGAGAATACAAAAGGACGAATGCTTTTAGTTGCTTTCTTTTCTCATAAAGCCGGCTCTCTCCACCAACAAGCTAGGGGTGAGGGAGATACCAGCTTTATGGGCTTCCACTTATCTCGTTTTCTCCCTCCACATCGCACTTTGCTTTTATTTAGCTTCGACTCTTTACACCTCGAAGTTTTTTTTTATTTTGCTTTCTCTTTTCCGCCTGAATGCCCTCATCAAGACTATAAACTTTGCACAGAATTCCCATAATTCCTGGTCAGTGCAAGAGTTCGTCTTAACAGAAGAGGCCTGCTACACGGTTCGTCTTAGAGATTTTCACTAAATTGAGTCTACGAAAAACCAAACATACACACCAGTGTTGTTCGTCTTAACAGAGTTCAACTTAACGGGAGTGTACTGTATTACTAGTGTGCTGTCATCAAAAACTATGCGAAAATTAGGCTCTAGAAAATGCAAATTTGCAGCTTTCCTTAGGCACATCGCCATCATATTGGCATCATCCTCAAGAGAACAAATCGGCACTCAAGATGGCCACAAAGCTTTATTTCTCTAATGAGAAATAAAGCCAGCTTTCATCAGAGTTCGGTTTTCTTAGCTTTGAGCTGCATTTTCTATAAAGTTCATTTCCTCAGCTTTTTTTTTTTTTAATAGGTTGCTGTCTTTATCCCTATGCCATTTTATAACAAATGGAAATATATAGCCATTCCATTTGCTGCCCTTAGATCCTGAGACATTGGTGAGTGCCGTAAATCTGTATATTCATCTACATGCTGAAAAGAGGAGTTAATAACTGGCTTTTTGTAAAAGTTGTGAGACAATATGTACAGGATATTTAAAAAAAAAATTGTGTGCTTATTTGAATATTACAAAAATAAAGCGATAGCTTCACAACACAGAATGGGCTCAAGTGAATACAGTCAACTGCCGATTTTTCGGACATGCCCGATAATTCGGACATCTTAGCGGCACTGCCACGAGCCCCATAGAATCAATGTATAAGGAAATTTGAAATTTCGGATGCTCGAACCCCCAGGAGTCCAATTTTCCGAACTTTTTGACGCGACGGAAGGTCGGAAACCACCACTGACCTCCAGTGGAAACCACCACAACTGCGTCACACGCGATTACGATCGCATAAATGAGCGCACCAGTCTACTGTGGCGGCATCTGTTGCTTGGACTCCTTAATCGTTAGTGGAGAAACACGCACAGCCTCAGAGATTCCTAACACTGGCCATGTTTATCGTGCAAGGGTGCTTCGCTGACAATCGAAATATCCACCCGGAAATTTTGTTGGCGCCAATAAAGTTCCTTTCGCTTTAGCACTTGTGCTTGTGCGTGCCACTCTGGCTTCCCGTGCAGCGCTTTCGCGAAGCGTTTCACCACTTCGAACTAGAACTAACCGTCACACACCTATTCGGTCTGGCCACCCTGGCTATCTTGAATGTTTACCAGCGCCACCTCTGGAGTATCCGAGGCACCGTCGCCTGCCGTCGTGCCGTTTTGTTTACGCAGCCCACATGGTGTTTGCCTAGCCTAGTGCGTGGTTGTGCGATCGTGTGAAGTGTGCTCTGCAACGCTAAGCCTAGGTGCTTCGACACACATCAGCAAACTCCTTTGTTCACATCGTGAGGATTTCGCTTGCCTGCATTGGCCCCCCCTCCGCCTTCGTCGTCCTCGCCGATGGCATCGAAGCGCAGAAAACAGTACCGTCGGTTAACGATGGAGAAGAAAGCCGCTATTATTAAGTTAGTGAAAAGTGGCCGATCACAGGCTGACGTGAGCAAGGAGTTAAGCATTTCCAAGCAAACACTTTCCGATTTCTTGAGGAACAAGGACAAGATCTTGGAAGCGGCCGAAAAAACCGTCTGGTGCCCAAAAGATGAATGCAAGCCAAGGTGTTCATCCAAAGCTTGAGGTCGCTCTCGTCGTGTGGCTTAATTCAATGATTGCCAAGCGGTTGCCAGTCTCGGGCTGCATCTTGAAACAAAAAGCGGAAACTCTCGCGCTTCGAATGGACATCACGAATTTTAAGTTCAGTGATGGATGGCTGAGAAACTTTAAGCATCGGAATGACCTCAAGTTCAAGAAGATGCATGGCGAAAGCGGCGCCGTCGACAGTGCAGTTATTGCGCAGTACCGCAGTGAAAAACTCCACTTTGTTGCAGCAGTTCTCTGCTGACAACATTTTCAACTGCGACGAAACTGGCTTGTTTTACAAGCTGCTGCCGGAAAGAACACTTGCTTTTGCTGGTGACGCATGCCATTGTGGCAAGCATAACAAAGAACGGCTGACCGTTCTTGTCAGCAGCAACATGTCTGACCGCGAGAAACTTCCTTTGTGAGTAATTGGGAAGTCCAAGAGCCCGAGGTGTTTTAAAGGGGCAACGCTACCAGTGTTATACGAAGCCAACAAAAAGGCATGGGTAACACAGCAGTTGTTCGAAAGTTACGTCCGCAAGTTGGACAGGAAGTTTGAACAACAGAACAGACGTGTTCTGCTCTTCGTTGACAACTGCGCTGCTCATGGTCACATCAATAACTTGAAGGCTATCCAGCTGGAATTCATGCCGCCCAACACGAGTGCGATCCTCCAACCGATGGACCAAGGTGTTCTTCGTAATCTGAAACTTTTGTACCGTTCACGTATACTCAACCGCATGAAGCTATGCTCGGAAAACGGGAAAGGCTACAGCGTTGACCATCGGTCTACTGTAGGAACGCTTGCGGACGCATGGAAGGCAGTAACGCAAGACCTGCTTCGCAACTGCTTTCGCCACGCGGCCTTTGTACTCGACACAGAGGCAGCAGACTTGCCTGAAGAAAGCGACAGCGTGACTGACTTGTGCCCTCTCATGGACGATATTATCAACGACCTCTGCTCTGCTGGTGCTTCCATGCCCACGAAAATAACTTTTGAGCGGTTTGTCGACGCTGACAACAAGCTCGACTTCTGCAGAGCTAACCAAGGACGAAATAGTCAGTCAGGTTATGGCAGATTCAGACGACTCTGATGTCGAAAAAGAGGAACTAACAAGAATGAAATAGTCAGTCAGGTACTTTATGGCGGATTCAGACGACTCTGATGTCGAAAAAGAGGAACCAACGCCTGCGCCACCTACGACCGCCGAATTGATGCGAGCATTGATGACGCTGTCATCGGTGTACAGTGATGACATGACCCTTGCTGAGATATAGGCGAATGTGATCACATGCAAGCGGAACGCCGTTCAAACAAGGATCGACAAATTTTACAAGCCACTGCAGCTCAAACACCGTCTGCCCTGACGGCACCTGCTGTCGGCCGCATGCATTTTTTTTTAATGGCTCTTTTCAGAGCCACGCCATTGATGCTTTGGCAGAGTTCCGGAAGTCTGGTACTTTGACCTTGACCCTCTTGATCCGAGAAATATTTATGAAATGGTGCGTTTTTTGCTTGCATTGAGAAACATTAGCGAAATGGTGCATTTTTTTGCTTGCATTGAAAATTATCAGTAAAATAATGCGTTTTTTTTTTTTTGCTTGCATTCATTTTTTCGAACTGCTCGAATTTTTGGACGGTTTTTCGCTCCCTAGAGGGTCCGAAAAATTGGCAGTTGACTGTATGGGCCCAATCTATGTTTTGCATGGGTCAATGCAAAAACTATGCCTATTTTTTGCAAAAATTATGCCTATTCAATTAATTTTGGGATGAAAAAGTGGGTTTATAAACTGCCACAACTAAAACTGCAGCAGATAGCTCTAAACCGATTTCAGTTATGACAACAGCACAACAAACAATTCATATCTGCAATGCAAACTTCATAACTTAATCTCCATAAATGAAGAAGTTCTTTATTGTCATGTCCCCCCTTTACACAATAGTGTCGAGTGCGCACAGGCAGACACAAATGCGAGCTACCGGCAACAGCGGATGCTCACTGTCAGAACACTGGCATAAGAAAACTCCACCGCTGCAGCAATCATAGTGAACTTCTTGCTGCCTATCACTTCAAGGCAAGTCAAGCTGTGCGAATACAAGCACGTACAAAGATATGTGCCTTCTGTGAGATTCACTCGTAGAGGCTAAAAAGTAGACCTCACATGCTCTCTCCTAACATACTCTCAGCTCGCACACCATGCCTCAGTGTTGCGTTTTGCTGCTGTGATGAGTTTACTTTGGCTTGGATGAGAAAGACTTCCATATCGTATTGGCCCTCTTTTAAAGGGGCCCTGAAACACTTTTTCAAGTAACCATGGAATGAATTCACTAGAAGAGCTTATTGCCTCACAAACTCAACACCACAAAATTTTTAAAAATCAGTGCAGTGCGAGTGGAGTCACAAAGATTTCTCCCATGCTGCAATTGCACTTTCTCTTCTCTCGTCCCGACGAAAGCGCTGGAAGCTAAGCAGGAAGAGATGGCAGGGGCAAAGAAAATACGTCACCCACGCCTCGTGACCTTGAACACTTTTCTTCTTCGTATGTGGCTTTTTCAGTGTAATCGCACGCAAACGCGTAGACAAGTCGCAGCCTCCCGCGGCGATCTCTGTAACGACTGCTCATGAAAAGACTGCTGAATAAATGGTGCAATAAATGTTGAATAAAACAGCGTAAAATGAGCTGCCCCCCTCTCTGCAACATCTATCATCTCCAAACCAGCATTTTCTTGAGTCAATATATTTGTGACCATGACAGAGCATAGAACACAACTTTGCTACAATACAACACAACTTTCGCTTAAAACGAACAATATCCGCGTGACCGTCAAAATATACATTGGTTCAATGGCATGAAATCGCACTTACAACGAACGTCTCCGAGCGCCGCTGATCGGTTACAGCGAACAGAGTCAGCGGTCTGCCGACTTCCCGAGAAACCAATTTCGGCTACCGAACACAACTTTGCTACAATATGGGGGTGTGATGAGGTGAAGCATACTACAGTCGAGCCCACATATAACGGCCCCACTTAAAACGAACTTTCGCTTAAAACGAACAATATCCGCGTGACCGTCAAAATATACATTGGTTCAATGGCATGAAATCGCACTTACAACGAACGTCTCCGAGCGCCGCTGATCGGTTACAGCGAACAGAGTCAGCGGTCTGCCGACTTCCCGAGAAACCAATTTCGGCTACCGATCAGGCATCGGCGAGGTGCCCATACATTCTTATTTTTAAACGCCGATTCTGCCTCCACGCCCCTCTAGTTGCTGCTCTCCCCAACCGCTTTTTGTAACGCACCCCTCCGTCCTTTGTCCCCCCGCTACTCTGAGCACCCCGCATCGCCAGACGAGGCCAGTGTTTTCACACTGCCACTGATCTTTCGAAGACCGGTCGGCCACGTACCCTGTTTTTGATCGCTGGTACTGTCGTTGGCGTCACCGGCCTGGAGTGACCAAGCCATTTGCCAACATCGTCGGCCACCGACCGTATCCGATAGTCTGTGTCTACTGCACGCGCGTACGCTACCCAACCGACTCTGATAATTTGCGATTCGTTTCGTGTTTAGGACTTGTTTTCGCTCACTACGCACTCGGCTCAGCATGCCTTCCGCGCGTGTGCGGAAGTTATTTGCCCGAAACAAATCGCGAAATATCGAAGTTCCTTAAGCCGTGCGAACCCGCCGGCGCAACAAAACGATTTTTTAATCACGGCCGCCGATTCTTGAAATGCCGCTGCGTGCACCGAACGAGGCGGCCATGCTTTGACTTCTGCGCGCGCTGGCACTCTTTTCAAGTTTTTCTACGTCAGAGTTTCGCGGACCTTTCAAGCAAGCTACCCAACCTGCCTCCTTCCCGGGTGTTTTGATTTTCAAGGTCGCCCTCCCGCCACATCCTCCCCCTCTTTATCGCATGGAGGAAGGAATCTTTCATTCCTCCGTGCTTTATCGCAACTCCTTGCCCTTCTCTCGCAAGTGTTCTCTTCTCTCTTGATCACAACCCCTTCGCACGTCTCCACTGCTCCACGACGCCCACCACGCTGGCTCGAATGAGTTTCGTTTTCCGACTGGAAACGCGCCCAGAGCTGTTCCACGTGTGTGCGCGTCTTGCTCGCTCTTGGTGTGCACGTGTGGTCATGATGGCCTATGGGAGGACTAGCATGCTTTTTCGTGCCCCTCAACAAAACGTCAAAAGTGTGACCGCTTGGCTTGAGCGTAATCGGCGTGTTAGATGCCGCGTTGCGGAGCGCTTGCTCATAGCTGTTGACCACCTGGCAGCCAACTTGCCGCTTCGGGCGTCCCAGTATTCACCTGTGGAGATGAATATTTCGTGGGTGGCGGTGACGGCTACATGTGCGTGAAACTATTTTCGTGAGGCCGACTTCGTCGATCGTCGTCCCCCAATGCCGAGCCTGAAGCTTCCGAACAGGGCCACTGCGACAGCGATTTGTGGCAGCGCGTTATCGACTCTGGCCTGGGAGAGCGGGTGGGACATCTGTTGCGAAGATTTAATTATGGCCGATAATGATGCCGACACTGCAGAACCGTGCACAGATTGGGGCATTGTGAATGTAGTACGTGGCGAGAGCGATTGGGGGGAATACTAAAAATTCCAGTGAAAATTTAATACCAAACACTGCTAAAAAATACCCAAAATTTCAAATATTTGCACCCCCTAATTTAAATCTTGTTTCAATTAAGGGGACAGACTGGTCTTTGGGACCAAAAGGTGACGAAAAAATTAATTTTTTAAAATTGACATATTTGGTTTCTGCAAGTATTTTTTTCTCTCTCTGCAAATTTTCACACACCAGATAGATAGATATGTGGGGTTTAACGTCCCGAAACCACTATATGATTATGAGAGACGCCGTAGTGGAGGGCTCCGGAAATTTAGACTACCTGGGGTTCTTTAACATGCACCCAAATCTGAGCACACGGGCCTACAACATTTCCGCCTCCATCGGAAACGCAGCCGCCGCAGCTGGGATCCGAACCCACGCCCTGCGGGTTTTTTTTTTTTTTTCCACACACCAGGAAGTGGTAATTTTTTTTTGTAATGTCAATCTAACTATCTCGATTCTTGGTGCTGTTAACATGCACAATCTGCAAAAAAATGGGGAACCGACTTCTAGGCTTCTCTATAATTTGCAGGCACCCGTCTTAGAAGCTCTTCTATGAATTTGTGAGCACCTTTATGAAGATTGCAAAACATGTGCACGATGATAGTTGCTTTTTGAAGAAGCTATGTGTTTTCAGTTTTTTTAAATTTTTCTCAATAAAGTAAATTTACTACTGTTCAATTTTGAGGCCTCAATATCTCTGCGCCTAGGGCAAGTACAACAATAATTATTTTTGCAATGGAAACCTGTATGTGTGTAGAATCCAAGTATGGGAGCAGAATTCGAAGCACAAGTCTTTTCAATTATTTATTCATCAAAAGTGTAATACAATTCCAACTGTTTTTGAAAATGGATAGTTACTATTGCTGTAAAATAACCGAGAAAGGCCTAAAAAACAAAAAACCTCTTGCGTACTTTAAATCTATAGTTATTAGTCTATGTTGGCATTGTTGAAATGTCACTTTTAATTAGGCATTTTTTTCTATGACGGCCTTAAACAATAGGGAGTGAACTTACGTTATCTCAGGAACAAGATGAGTGACAGGAAAAATAATTAAACATTTGAAGTAAGCAGAAAAAACTGCATAATCTTGTGCAGTTATATCAAGATCACTGAAGAAATAAACAAAAGAATTTCTAAGACCAGTCTGCCCCCTTCAGTAAATTTGAAACTAAATATTATAAAAGAAATGAAATTTGCCTATAACATTAAGCAATCTTCGCATTAAGTCCAAAAGACCTAACAGTCTGAAAAAATGGTCAAGAAATAAAAATGAAGTGTATTTGAATTAGACGAGCTAAGAAAATCCCCAATAATGCCATGCTTCATTCTGTGCTTAAAGACAAGCAGACTTAGTTGTACTTGGCTGCCCTTGGGCTACAATACCATCGTCAGCACGTTAGCAATCACTACCGCCGACCATTGCAGAAGGCACAGCTGGTGCCTTTCGCAATGTACTTCTTTTTTTTCTCGAAAAATCGGAGCAAAGTTGGAGAGTGCAATTTTTTGATTTTCTGAAAACTTTTTCAGGATGACGAAAAATACGGTAATCCAAAAACAAGTTTGGTCACTTGGCCTTTCACAATTGACATATGTGTACACTGTTTGGAAATAGCTTTTTTGTTGCACTTTACTCATCTTCGGTGGTTGATGACGCTATCTTTTGCAAGCTGTCCCCGAGCCGCTCGCACACCCCATAAAAGCATTTTGCAGCTATCTTTTCTCGCAATCGTTTAACCGCAACAGTATTATCTACTGTAATCTTGAGGGGCGCCCAAAAGTCTGCGCTACAACACTACGACGCACTTTGCCTACTTAGCGGCAACCTCGCAAAACAATTGTGACACTGCCATTAAGATTGTAGCAAGTAACCAACATTGCAGCAAGCTACTCCCCAAAAATCTAAACAAACAATTGATAAAACAATTGATAACAAGATAAAAGACCAAATACGGCCGCTGCCTCGTTTCTACATGAGAAGTTCCTGTACATGCGAATAACAAGCAAAGCGAGAATTGGGGTTGCTACCATGTTGTTGAAATCATCCCGATATTTTCTGGACGACAAGCGATTTTCTCTGGTTTTCCAAAAACCTGCGACACCATAGCAACGAATGAACCTTCGCGACAGCAAATCCTGTCATCGTCGCTCGAAAAACGCGGACACGTGTTTGGGCTTTTTCTTCTTTGCAAGAAGCCACCGTTGGTTGTCGTGGACAGTTTCGTGACCTTTGCTCGCGGTGTGCTTCGGTGTGCTTATCAGCTGCAATGTTTCTACACTTGCACTGTTTGTGAACTCCACTGTGGTGCACAGATAAAAAAGACAGAGGACGTGCTGCGCTCAAATTGAAAGAATAACAATACGGCATGCACTAACAGGCGAAAGGGGGGAAGGGAGCAAGCTGAGGAGGCCGAGAGGGGTCAGCAAAATAATAAAAAACGGAAGAGATGCAACGGATGAGGAGGTGCCAGGTGTCGTTAGCGGGACTGCAGCGGATGAACGTAGGGGGTGCGTTTATTACGCGGGGGAAAAAAAAAATCCCAATTGGTGACTGAACTTGGGGGTGCATTTAATATGCGAGTGCATTCATTACGCGAGTAAATATGGTATGCATGTCATCACTAAGCATGGAAACGTTATTCCAAAGTAATTAACAAAATTAAGAATGCCCTAAATTTTTCTTAATAGTGCCACGAACGATTATTGCAAGATATAAGATGGTGTTTATGAGAGATGTGACAACGTATGTGCCTTAGTAGTTACCGTGTTAAAAGGACCAAGAAAGCATTCCTGATTAGTAGTGGCAAAAGTTTCAAGCTTTACTAGCTGCTGGCTATAGTAAAGAGATGCCACGAAGGTAGTAAAATACGCCCGAAACAAGCAAATGTATGAGCTGCCAACCGTTTACTAACTTTTTTTATTGAAGATTGTGCTGACCATGCAAATACTTCAGGTAGTGGGAGAACTGTCCCTATGGGAAGTAGTAGTGTGGTTTTACTGCATGAGATAAGTCACCAAGCTACTACAGTTGAGCCCACTTATAACGAACCTGAGCCTGAGCGGCATACGTTCACTGTATCCCGAAGTTGGTAGTAAATGAAACACAGCTTTTAAAAAAGTTGAAAGCGAAAACACTATGTTTTTTTACCCAAAAAAGTCCGTGACGCACGTGTTTTGAAGAGCAGAAGCGATAAGGGCAGTCTCGAGTTCATTTAAAACGGCAGGGTGCTCTTTTGCCGATGCCCGTGGCATAAGCTGCATGAGGCACTGGCTCCAAAGTTTCGTCGTTCTCGCAATCCAATTCGTCCAAATTGCTCCCGCCACAAAGTTCATTCACAATGCCCTAATCCGTGCACGGTTCCGCAGTGTCGGCATCATCATAAGCCGCAATTAAACCATCGCAACAGATGTCCCACCCACTCTCCCAGGTCGGAGTCGACAACGCGCTGCCACAAATCGATGCCAGACTGATCCTGTTCGGAAACTTCAGGTTCGGCTTCGGGCCCGACGTCAACAAAGTCGGCCTCGCAAAAACAGTTTCACATGCACGTAGCGGTCACCGCCGCCCAAGAAATATTCACCATCTCCACACCGCAGCCCAAGAAATATTCACCATCTCCACAGCTAAATACCAGGACCCCCGAAGCGGTAAGTTGGCTGCCAGGTGGTTAACAGCTATGAGCAAGCGCTCCACAACGCGGCACGTAACACGCGGATTACGCTCAAGCCAAGCGGTCACACTTTCGACATCTTGTTGAGCAGCAGGAAAAAGCGTGCAAGTCCTCTAGTCCGCCATACTGACCACACACGGACACCAAGAGCGAGCAAGACGCGTACATGCAACACACATGCCAGAGCGCGTGGAACAAGCTCTGGGCCCGTTTCTAGTGAGAAAACGAAACTAATTCGAGCCAGCGTGGCTGGCGTCGCGGAGCAGTGGAGACGGGCGAAGAAGTTGTGATCTAGAGAGGAGAGCAGATTTGCGAGAGAACAAAGGCAAAGAGTTGCGATAGAATGAAGAGAGGGGAGGATGCTGCTGGAGGGCAACTTTGAAAACCAAAACACACGGGAAGGACACAGGTTGGGTAGCTTGCTTGAAAGGTTTTCGAAACGCGCAACTCGCATGTAGAAAAAAACTTAAAAGAGTGCCTGCGCACACAGAAGTCAAAGCCCGGCCGCCTAGATCAGTGCGCGCGGCAGTGTTCAAAGAATTGGTGGCCCTGGTCAGAAAATCGTCTCGTTGCGCCGGTGGGTTTGCATGGCCTCACCAACTTTGATAGTTCGTGATTTGTTCTGTGCAAATTAACAGACATTTTCGCGGTTCCGCACGTGTGCGGAGGACATGCTGAGCCGAGTGCGAAGTAAGCGAGAACAAGTCCTAAACACGAAACGAATCGCAAATTATCAGAGTCATATTTGCAAGATGTTTCAGCGCGCGAACAAAGGAAAAAGGACAGGGTAGACAGAAAGAGTGCTGACTTCCAACTAACTTTATTTCACAGAGTGGCAAGAATATATACTGCTAAAAAGGATGATAACAGAGCATGAAGGTAAAATGCAAGCCTAATGTACACATCAGTAACAACACACGTGTGACGGGTCCTCTATTGCCTCAAAGCCCAGCCAGGTAATCACGTTCAGCCTGTGATAAAGCAATCGATGATGTGTTTACACATTTATCTCCTAGCAAGTGTATTTTTTCGACTTCGATAAATTTCTCAGGTAAGCTGGTCCCTGTGCCTTGCCAATATTGAGCACTGATCAAAGAGAGGTGTGCACCCACAATCTCGGCAATGAATGCCAAGATGCCCTTGCATTGTGCACATTGTTTCGGTGTTCTCGGAGGCGGTCATTTATGCACCTGCCGGTTTGCCCGACATAGATGCACCCACACGTCAGTGGAATCAAGTATACGACTCCCACTGCGCATGGGAAGTAGTGTGTCCTGTGCGCGACAAAGCACGAGGCAGAATTTGCACGAGGTGCATTGACCCGTTTGCAAAGCCTCTGCAATTTTTCCGGTGCAGAAAAAACGACAAGAACATTGGCGTCTCGAGCAATCTTTTTTAGCCTGTGTGAGACGTCGTGCACGTAAGGCAGTACGACAGGCCGGCTCTTTTTGACACTGTTTCGCTTATGCGGTTTGTCGCCTCGCTTCAAGACATTGACCAGCTTTGGTAAGTTGCTCCACTTGTAGAGCAAAGCTGTGGTGTACCATGTGGGGGCAGGACTTCTTTAAGGCATTGACAAGGCAGAGGTTAGCAATGCCCCGCTTGACCAATTTAGAGTGAGCTGAGCTGAAAGGCAGAGGTGGTTTGCCGCTTCTTGGTTCATACATCCAGCAAACATGTCGGGATTCTAGCAAAAGCTTCAAATCTAGAAACTTCAGGTTGTTATCAGTGGGTGATTCGTGGGTTAGAACTAGTGGTTTCAGGCACTCTCGGACAACAGTCAACATGTCAGAGGAAATGGTCTGAAAATTTGGACTATCGCATTCAACAACACTAAATAATCATCAACAAAACAGCAAACTTAAAAAACTACAGACTCGTCAAGCTTGTTTGACAAGACACGATTATGATGTGCTAGAAATATGTCACTGAGAATGGGTGCCAAACATTAACCAATACATATTCCACTTTTTGTAAGTAGTTTTTGTCTGCAACTACAAAGCCTAGGCCCTGCAACTACAAATCCTAGGGAACGAACGCACAGCAGTTAAACAGAAGAAGTGTCGTGAGCTTTCAAGCCTCGTAGACCGAAACGTCGAGTTCATGTGGCGTCAGTCGCTCAGTTACCTGCGGGCCATCACACCAAGGAAGTCTCCAGCTGCTAGGAACCGTGTGCATGTTCTCAAGGATGCTTTTCTTCCCGACAACGTCAAGCACACCCTATGCCTCGGACCAAAGTACGTGGTGGCACCTTCAAGAACACCGCATGAGCTCCTCACTCTGGTCAGGCAAGTCGCCCGTCGTGCTCCTGACTCTGAATGTGATAGATGTGTTGCCCAAGGCGTGCAGGTGCTCTCGAGATGTAAGCCTTCGAACAAAGTTGTCAATACAGGAAGCACTGTCGCGTACCTAAAGGCACATTCCTTGTCACTTCTGCCGGCTGACAAGGGGGGTGGTTTTGCGGTTCTTCCTCGTTCAATGTTTAAGGTGAAAGCTATGCAGGCAATGCAGTCTCTTTTCAACGAGAATGATGAGATTGGTCTGGATAAGCTTAAGAAGCATGCGAAAACTCTTACCGGGGCGCTGTGGTTTCAAAAGCTTTCAAAGGCGATAGATAGTTGCAAAAAACTTAGCCTTGACCTGTTCTTTTCTGCGAAAACTCACAAAATTGACTGCCCATTGCGGGTCATTGTAACAGAAAGGGGGACCTGGCAAAAGTATGTAGCACTTTTCTTGCAGGAAAAGCTAAAACTTATAACAATAGACGATCTTTTTGGTCAAGAACTCTGACGCTGTTATTGACATTATTGGGCGAACTAACACAGGACTCCAGGCAATGTCTGTGGATATCAAGGACTTGTATTACTGTTTGCTGAATGAACAACTACTTAAATGTGTAGAGGAATCCACAGACAGGTTAGGATCATCAGAGTTCCAAACGCATACTGGAATTCATAACAGCAGCTCATTAGAATTACTCAGTTTTTATTTGAAGGCCACTTTTGTATCATGGGAAGACAAAAACTACTTACAAAAAAGTGGAATATGTATTGGTTCATGTTTGGCACCCATTCTCAGTGACATATTTCTAGCACATCATGATCGTGTCTTGTCAAACAAGCTTGACGACTCTGTAGTTTTTTAAGTTTGCCGTTTTGTTGATGATTATTTAGTGCTGTTGAAATGCGATAGTCAAAATTTTCAGACCATTTCCTCTGACGTGTTGACTGTTTTCCTAGAGTGCCTGAAACCACTAGTTCTAACCCATGAATCACCCACTGATAACAACCTGAAGTTTCTAGATGTGAAGCTTTTGCAAGAATCCCGACATGTTTGCTCGATGTATGAACCAAGAAGCGGCAAGCCACCTCTGCCTTTCAGCTCAGCTCACTCTAAATAGGTCAAGCGGGGCATTGCTAACCCCTGCCTTGTCAATGCCTTAAAGAAGTCCTGCCCCCACATGGTGCACCACAGCTTTGCTCTACAAGTGGAGCGGCTTACCAAAGCTGGTCCCTGTCTTGAAGCGAGGCAACAAACTGGATAAGCGAAACAGTGTCAGAAAGAGCCGGCCTGTCGTATTGCCTTACGTGCACAACGTCTAACACAGGCTAAAAAAAATTGCTCGAGACGCCAACGTTCTTGTCGTTTTTTTCTGCACCGGAAAAATTGCAGAGGCTTTGCAAACGGGTCAATGCACCTCGTGCGAATTCTGCCTCGTGCTCTGTCGCGCACAGGACACGCTACGTCCCATGCACAGTGGGAGTCGTATACTTGATTCCACTGACATGTGGGTGCATCTATGTCGGGCAAACCGGCAGGTGCATAAATGACCGCCTCCGAGAACACCGAGATGATGATGATATGTGGTGTTTTTTGGCGCAAGGGCCATTTGATGGCCAAAGAGCGCCAGTTCATGGGACAGGGAATGTGGACAATGATTGTGATTAGCGGCTGTATAAGGGCCATAAAATTCCTCGCAGTAAGGCGGGTAAAAACATACAAGTAATAAAATCATGACGATGCCGTGAAGGGTGTGTGTGGTGGGAATAGATGACAAAAGTTGGTGATAATAAAAACAATGGTGGACATGTATGGCATTAGCACAAGTGCCTCACTCGTTCATACCCTTGCGTCCAAGGGCCGTGAGGCAAGTGCTTTGTTGTGTAGCCACCGCAGCGAAAACCTCTCTGCAGAGGTCATGCTACGGAATGCCCGGGTATATGATATGAAAACTATGAATTTCTTTTAAAAACGCTAACAATGACTTATGACTAAAAAGCGGTTCCCTACCGACGAACATTGCAGGGTGTAAAGGTATATGTTGTCGGTAGGGTAATGGAAAGTGTTGTCTTTTAAGAGTGTCTAATTGTTTACATTGGATTAAAACGTGAAGAACTGTTAATGCCTCACCACATTTATCACACAATGGTGGATCGCCAGCGGATAAAAGATGTGTGTGTGTCGTGTATGTGTGTCCTATCCTGAGTCTTGTTAGTGTTACCTCTGTTCGACGTGATTTTGATAGTGGTGGCCAATGGCCAAGGTGTGGCTTGATAACGTGTAGCTTGTTTTGTGTGTGTCTGTCCCACTTGCTCTGCCAGTAGTCCCTGAGCTTTCGTTTGAGCGACGGCTTAAGATCAAGGGCCGGAATCCATATGGGTGTAGTGGCGGTGCCCTCGTGGACGGATGCAGCAAGCTGATCCGCCATCACGTTGCCTTGAATCTCACGATGCCCTGGCACCCAGCACACTACAACATGTTGGTTGAGTGTGTAGAGTGTGCATAAAATGGAGTAAAGTGAGATGAGGACAGGGTTTTTTTGTTTTTTAAGACTGTGCAGAGACGTTACCACACTGAGGGAGTCTGTATAAATTACTGCTTTTTGTATTTGTAATTGTTTAATGTGTTTAGCTGCCACAAGTATCGCGTAAGCTTCCGCTGTGAAGATACTTGTGCCTGGATGTAGAGGGCCAGCATCCGAAAAGGAAGGGCCAACAGCAGCGTAGGACACAGAGGAGTTAGACTTAGAGGCATCTGTAAAAAACTCAGGACGTGTGTATTTGTGTTGAAGTTCTAGGAAATATGTTCGGATATGGGCAATGGGCGCATGTTTTGTAACCTCTAGAAAAGACACATCGCAGTCTATAGTCTGCCACTGCCACGGTGGCGGGTATGCTACAGGAGCCATTAAACTGTGTTCGAGTGACACTCCAGTGTCCTCAGCTAGACCCTTCAGACGAACTGAGAAGGGCTGCCTCATTGAAGGCCTGTTTTGAAACAGAATGGAGCTCGACAAATCATTATAGTAAAGTATGAGGGGTGCCTCTTGTCTGCTTTCACCTTAAGGAAATATACAAAGGACATGTAAGTTCTTTGCAGATGAAGCGACCACTCATTTGACTCAACGTAAAGGCTTTCTACGGGGCTGGTGCCAAAAGCACCCGTACAAAGGCGGATGCCCAAACGGTGCACGGGATCCAGCATCTTCAAAGCACTTTGAGTCGCAGACTGATAAACAATGGCCCCATAATCTAAGCGGGTGCGAATGAGGCTTCTATACAGGTTCATGAGGCATTTCCTGTCACTACCCCACGTAGTACGTGACAACACTTTTATAACATTCATGGCTTTTAAACATTTTGTTTTTAAATACTTTATGTGTGGTACGAAGGTCAACTTGTTGTCCAAGATTAAGCCTAGGAATTTATGCTCCGCATTCACAGACAGACGTTGGCCGTTCAGTTGAATGTCGGGTTCTGAGTGCATGCCTCTCTTTCGGGAGAACAAGACACACGTGCTTTTTCCTGGGTTCAGCCGGAATCCGTTTTCCTCTGCCCATTTCGAGACCTTGTTTAAACCTAACTGAACCTGCCGCTCACACATTGCTAGGTTACATGACTTAAAGCCAAGCTGGACGTCATCGACATATGTGGAATAGAACATGTTGCGGGGGATGGACAGGTGCAAGGAATTCATTTTAATAATGAAAAGTGTACAACTAAGTACACCACCTTGCGGTACTCCCGTTTCTTGCACAAATGTTTGCGAGAGAATACTGCCCACACGGACACGAAATTTCCAATTGGACAAGTAACTCTCGATTATGGAAAGCATTCTACCACGCACACCTAGGTGAGACAAGTCTCTTAATATGCCAAAACGCCATGTTGTGTCGTAGGCCTTCTCGATATCAAGAAACACTGAGAGGAAGTATTGTTTGTGGACAAAAGCGTCTCGGATCTGTGCCTCGATACGCACCAGATGGTCGGTGGTGGATCTACCCTCTCGAAACCCACACTGAAATTGGTCTAGCAGATTGTGTGTTTCAAGGAAATGTAAAAGTCGGCGGTTTATCATTTTTTCAAAAAGTTTACAAAGGCAGCTGGTTAGTGCAATGGGCCTATAACTTGAAACTGAGGAAGGGTCCTTGCCCTGTTTCAAAATAGGGATAACAATAGCTTCTTTCCAGGAAGCAGGGATGGTGCCTGAAAGTCCGATAGCATTGTATAGAGAGAGTAAAGTTTTTCGCGTTTTGAGCGGCAGGTTTTTCAACATTTCATATGTGACACGGTCGTAGCATGGAGCGGAATTACTGCAAGTGTTTAGTGATGTTTGTAGCTCAGCTAAGTTGAAAGGTTGGTTGTATGCCTCGTAATTTGTGCACTTGAATTCTAGTTTCTGCTTTTCTACCTTTGCTTTGTATCTTTGGAAAGCTTCAGTATAGTGTGACGAGCTAGAAACCTGCTCGTAGTGTGCACCGAGGAAGTTCGCTTGATCTTCCAGGCTGTCACCCTGTGTGTTTACGAGTGGGAGTGAGTGTACTTGTCTTCCTGCTACCCTACGAACCATGTTCCAGACTTTAGCCTCTTGTGTATATGAATTTATCCCTGATAAAAACTTGTGCCAGCTTTCTTTTCTGGCCTGCCGACGCGTTCTCCTGCCTCGAGATTTTATTTTCTTAAAGTTCTCAAGGTTTTCTGCTGTCGGCGAGTTCCGCAGCAACCTCCATGCCCTGTTCTGTTCTTTTCGCGCATTCTGACACTCAGTGTTCCACCATGGGACGTGTCGTTTGCCGGGCAGTCCAGATGTTTGTGGAATGCACTTGGCTGCTGCGTCAGTAAGAAAAGCCGTGAAGTACTGCACAGCTTCATCTATGCCTAATCCGCGTATGTCGGTCTAACTTAAATGTGTAATCTTTTGAAATTGCTTTGTTTACCACCCATTTGGGAACATGTGGCGGACATTCATATATTATTTGTGTACTCAAAACTAAAGAAAAATGGTCACTTCCGTATGGATTATTTATGACTTTCCACTGAAGTAATGGTACAAGTGAAGGAGATACGATACTGAGGTCTATGGAGGAGTAAGTATTGTTTGCAAGGTTATAATATGTTGCCTCTTTCCTATTCAACAGACAAGCACCTGATGAAAAGAGGAACTGTTCGATGAGACGACCTCGTGCATCACATCGACAGTCACCCCATAAACCACTGTGCGCATTCAGGTCCCCTAGAACCAGATAAGGTTCTGGTAACTCCTCTATTAAAGACTGGAAATCATGTTTTTCCAGGCGGTGTTGCGGCGGTATGTATAGAGAGCAGATGGTGACGAGCTTATTCAATAGAACTGCTCGAACAGCCACTGCTTCTAGGGATGTTAGTAGTGGTAGATGACTACATGCTACTCCTCGATTAACGATAATGGCTACACCACCAGATGACGCCACAGCATCATCTCTGTCCTTTCGGAAGACGACATATTGACGCAAAAAATTTGTATTCTTGGATTTTAAGTGTGTTTCCTGTACACACAGCACTTTTGGAGAATGTTTGTGTAGAAGTTCTTGGACATCGTCGAGGTTTCGAAGTAGTCCTCTGACGTTCCATTGTATAATTTGTGTCTCCAATATGGGAATAAAGAAGTGCTGTGTCTACAAAATGAGTGTGGCTGGTGTCTAAAGAGAGAAGTGACTTATCTTACAGAGCCTTTAGAAGGCCCTGTAATTACCGTTTTGTCTTTTTTAGAGCGGTCGAGGGAACCCCGCCGCTCCTTTGGCGCAGTCTGCGCCGGTGCAGTTCATGTGTCCATCGCCTCAGGAGAGACGACAGATAATGCTGTTTTCGTTGTAGGCTTCGTCATGGCAGACGGAGCCTTAAACCCCATCGAGCTGGAGGTCGAGGGGACCTCTTTAGTTTGTGTGGAGCCCTGGCTGCTGCCAAGGTTCACAGGGGCCTTCGGTGGGGCTGTATTCAAGGAGGGTGGGGCAGCCGAGGCTGCTCCCCCCATGGGGGCTTGTGGCGTTTGCCTCGGCACGCTGGGCGTGGTCCAAGGCATTGCTGAAAACCGAAGTGGTGCTGACCCCCCTCGCACCACTTCGGCATACGATGTGTTCCCAGCAAAATGCGGGGAAACATGCTGCCGCGCTTCACGGAAGCTTATGTTCAATTTAAACTTTGTATTAATTAATTTCTTTTTCCATTTTCCAGGTCACGCATGACCTGGAATATGCAGGATGGTCACCCTCACAGTTTGCGCAGTGGACTTGTAGCTGGCAGTCATCGTCAGCGGTATGACCTTTGGTGCCGCATTTCGCGCAGGTAAGCTGTCCACGGCAGCTCTGGGAGCCGTGCCCAAACCTCTGACACTTCAAGCAGTGCCGCGGGTTGGGTATGTATGGTCTAACTGGCAGTTTAAGATATCCTGTTGCTATTTCAGTGGGGAGGGTGCAAGATGCGAAAGTGATTATGATGTGCTTCGTTGGGATTTCCTTATTTTCTCTTCTTATTTTGATACGGTGCACCTGAATGACATTTTCCTCTTTCCAGCCTGTTAGAAGTTCATCATCAGAGAGGTCCATCAGGTCTCCATCTGATACAACACCCTTCACTGCGTTCATGGTTCGATGTGGTGTGATTGTGATAGGCCGATTCCCAAATGCTGTGAGTTTATGTAGTCTCTGGTACTGTGCGTTGTCTTTTACTTCAAGTAACAGGTCACCACTGGCGGTCTTTGTGGCCTTGTAGCCTGCGCCCAGCGTTTCCATAAGGCATTTCGATACAAGGAAAAGTGAAATGTTTCTAGCTTTCTTTTCTGTACTTTCACAATGGATAATGTGGTATTTTGGGAAGTTGTCTTTTTTGTTCGGGAGAAATTCAAGAATTACATCGGTGCGCGACCTCTTGGAGGGGCGATTAGCTGTGACAGGGCTAGGGGTTCCCATAAATTTGATAGCTTTTTCGGCGGCTATGCCAGCCAGCCACCACCGAGCCCAACAAGGGGACGCTGCGAGACGCGAAGGAGGCGCAAGCGCCAGCTGTACATGGCCGCTATAACCTAATATATCTACCCAAGGTTGGATATTTACACTAGGTTAACCCTTGCCGCCAGGAAAAATTGGAAGTAAAATGAAGTGAGGAGAATACAGGAAAGATGTAAAGTGAGAACAAAAGACGAAGATGTAGGGAGAGAGAGATGGGAAAAGGCGACTGCCGATTTCCCCTGGGTGGGTCAGCCCAGGGGTGCCGTCTACGTGAAGCCGGGGCCAAAGGGGTGTGTTGCCTCTGCCGGGGGGCCTTAACGGTCCAATCACCCAGCGTCGGCTCAACCCCCAGGATCCCCTTTTCCCCAGACACGGCAAAGCCACGCACGGCTAGGCGTGGGAGGGAGTAGAAACTCCCTTGTTAGCTCGGGTCCGTGGTGTCGCTACACACCAAACGCCTACTTGCGCAGGCGCCCCTGCGGAGGAGAACACCGAGACAATGTGCACAATGTGGTACAAGGGCATCTTGGCATTCATTGCCGAGATTGTGGGTGCACCCCCCTCTTTGATCAGTGCTCAATATTGGCAAGGCACAGAGACCAGCTTACCCAAGAAATTATCGAAGCCGAAAAAATACACTTGCTAGGAGATAAATGTGTAAGCACATCATCGATTGCTTTATCACAGGCTGAACGTGATTATCTGGCTGGACTTTGAGGCAATAGAGGAACCGTCACACCGTGTTTTGTTACTGATGTGTAGATTAGGCTTGCATTTTACCTTCATACTCTGTTATCATCTTTTTTAGCAGTATATATTCTTGCCACTCTGTGAAATAAAGTTAGTTGGAAGTCAGCGCTCTTTCTGTCTACCCTGTCCTTTTTCCTTTGTTCGCGCGCTGAAACATCTTGCAAATATGACTACGCACCAACTAGCCCAAGCTTCCACTCTTATCAGAGTCAGTGGGGTAGCGTACGCGCATGCACTAGACGCAGACGACCGGATACAGTCTGTGGCCTACGATGTTGGCAAATGGTCTGGTCACTCCAGGCCGGCGATGCCAACGACAGTACCAGCGATAAAAAAACAGGGTGGATGGCCGACCGGTCTTCGAAAGGTCGGTGGCAGTGTGGAAAAGCGGGCCTCATCTGGCGATGCAAGGTGCTCAGAGTAGTGGGGGAACAAAGGACGGAGGGGTGCGTAACAAAAAGCGGTCGGGGTAAGCAGCAACTAGAGGGGCGCGGAGGCAGGGTCAGCATTTAACAATAAGAATGTATAGGCATCTCGCCGATGACTGATCTGGTTTCCCAAAAAGTCGACAAAGCGCCGACTCTGTTCGCTGTAACCGATCAGCGGCGCTCGGAGACGTTCGCTGTAAGTGCGATTTTGTGCCATTGAACCATTCAACCAATGTATATTTTCATGGTCACGTGGATATTTTTCGTTTTAAGCAAAAGTTTGTTTTAAGTGGGGCCATTATATGTGGGCTCGACTGTATTTCTCAACCGTGGTAACGTGTTTAGCGTAATTTTGCAGTTCTTATGCATCTGATGACATCAGCTTTACATTTATACAATCATTCTTAGCTTGATAAAACTATCAAGATATGCTTTTCTTACGTTGAGGAATTGTAGGAATGGAATTGACCTGCCTGGCCATTCCTGGAATGGGAATGGGCTAAGTTTTTTTTTCATTTCGAGGAATTTAAAAGAATCAAATTACGGCAAGTTGGAATTATTGATGAAATTGGAACGGAATGGAGATGCCCATTCCACAGAACTGCTGTCAACAGTACATTCGGTTCCAAAACCACCTTGTGGCACAGCAATGGCGCATATTAGTAAAAAAATCACAGCATATCCACAGAATGAATGATTATTGGAATGATGATCCATCCCTGCGTTCGTCGATGCATCCGCCCCTGCGTCCGTCCATGCATCCACCCCTGCGTCCGTCCATGCGTTCATCCATCCGTGCAGCCATCCGTGCGTGCGTCCATGCATCTGTCTGTGTGTCTGTTCGTCCATCTAGTCAACACTCGAAGTACCACCATCTCACATCTTTTCATCATATATTCCACATATAGGAGCGCCGCCATCCAGCGGACATTCCAAGGACTAAACGGGAGGTGGCACACGCACACTTTCTTACAGCTGGTGCTTCGTGTCTACTTCCCACCTTTAACCACCTCGAGTTCATGATATATACTAGTTCACTGTATTCATAGCACTGCGGCCCAACGCTCGCTAAACCTTTCTAAAACTAAGGAGGTTAGGCCCAGCCAGTATAACGTAGCAACCCTTTCTTGTCAGATAGTGCTCAATGTACATGAATGGCTGCTAATGGGGAATGAGAGACGGGAGAATTGGGCTTTTAGTTAATGTGCACGCTGCGAATTCTTTATTGTTCAACAACACACAGGAGCAATCTCCCACCGGCACCACCTTGCAGGTCAAAGCGTAAGAAATGTTACGCAATACTATGAGGGACAAACGGGTGCCGCTTTAAGGAGCTTCGCCCCTAAAAAATATTCTTTTGCAGCAGTATGGTGCAATGATTTCCAGTTGGTGCAGGTTGGCACATGTTTCCCACCACTGTGCGCGCTTATCAGTTTCATTGTAGCAGTGTTTGACTGAAGTAAAATTAAGTGTTGATCAAATCTAATAGCAAGCACTATTAGAAAAATATTCGAAATTTTGAATATTCGCACACCCCTAGTAGAGAGAACTGTGACAGTTAGCCATCACTAGAGTGTGGTGATGATAATTACTACTACATTCACTGCTTTCGTTATGGCAGCTCACAAACTCTTACAACACTGGTACGGCTAGGCGTGGCTTTCATGATTGAATTGTAACTCACCAGCTTTGGCTCTTTGTACTGCTGGGTACTGATCATGTCCCATGCCTGAAGCCCAAGAGCCAACATGCGCAGCAATAGTACCAGGACCTGGTTGTCCTGCAAATGCCAGAATGTCAGTCTGTTCCACATTTCAAGATGGCTATAAATATGTCTCACTCTAGGAAGTCCTTCGATGTTAATTAAGTGGTTGATGATCTTCAGAGCCGACTGCGCGAGGAAGTTGATTGCATATGGATCACAAAGTGTCATGGATAGATCCCTGCAATGAAGAACAAGTCCATGAAGACTTACAGCAGCAATGTGGCACCACAATAGTGATAGCTAAATTCAAAAGACCAATCCGTAAAAATATGGCCAATTACAGATATTAAATGGAAGAACAGAATAGACTGTTTAAAGCACAAGATTCCTGAAATTATCTGTCATACCTGCAGTAATTATTTACACAATGAGAATATCGACTGACAGAAGCTTTCCCTTGCAATAAATGATTAGCTTTTAGGCCACACAAGTCTACTGCAGAACAAAGGTCTCTCTCTCAGTTTGGCAAGACGCACTCATATGTTTCACTTATAAATGATATCAGAAGCTGCATGCCAGTGTCCAAGTACCGTATTTAGTCGCATAACGAACGCACTTTTTTTTTTTCGAAAAATAGGAGCAAAGGTGGGGAGTGCGTTTTTTTTTTAATTTTATAAAAACTCTTTTAGGAGGGCGAAAAATACGGTAATGCACAAAAAAGTTAAGTCATTCGGCCTTTCACAAATGACATATGCGACACTGTTTGGAAATTGCTTCTTTGTTGCACTTTACTTATCTTCAGTGGTCGATGTCGCTATCTTTTGCAAGCTGTCCCCGGGCCGCCCGCGCATGCCATAAAACGTTTTGCGGCTATCTTTTCTCGCAATCGTTTAACTACAACAGTGGTATTTGCTGTGATTTCAAGAGGTGCCCAAAAGCGTACGCTACAACCCACTTTGTTAACCTCGTGGCAACCTCGCATGACGACCATGACGTCGTTAACATTGTAGCAAGGTAGCAAGTAACCAACATTGCAGCAAGCTACCCCTGAAGCATCAAAACAAACTGTCGATAACAAGATTAATGACAAAATACAGCCGCCACCTCGCTTTTACATGAGAAATTCCTCTACACCTTAATAACAAACGAAGCAAGATTCGGGGGTGCTACTATGTTGCGGAAATCATCACGATCTTTTCTGGACGACGTGCAATTTTTTCTGGTTTTCCAAAAACCTGTGATGCAATAGCGACGAATAACCCTTCGCGACAGCAAATCCTGTCGTCGTCGCTCGATAATCGTGTGCACGTGGTTGGGCTTTTTGAAACTGCCCGAGTCGGTTGGCGTGGCCAGTTCCGTGACCTTTGCTCGCTGTGTGCTTACCAGTTGTGATGTCTCTACACTGGCACCGCTCGTGGCCCCGCTATGGTGCACAGATGAGACGGGGGATGTGGTGCGCACAGATAGAAAGACAATACGGCACGCGGCAACGGGCAAAGGGGGGGGGGGGGGGGTAAGCCGAGATAGCTCGGCAAAATACGGAGGAGAACCAACATCCGACGGGTGAGAAGGCGCCAGGTGTCGGTTAGCCCGACTACAGCGGATGAATGTAGGGGGCGCGTTTATTACGCAGGAGACAAAAAAAAAAAATCCAAATTATTATGACTGAAGTTGGGGGTGCATTTATTATGAGAGTGCATTCATTACACGAGGAAGTAAGGTATTTAAATAGTGTACACTGTAATTAAGTCAATCATAGCCAAACCTTGTTAATACATAGGCACTTTAATCACACTTATGTTTAAAATGTAGTTGTGGCAAATCCTTGCCTAGTCTCATAGAGCCTAATGCATTCACTGGCTGTTTAGGCCGCAGTGGTTCGTCCAGTGCCTACCAGTCAGTTTGTAGCCTGCTCATGCACAATAACTTTTTGTGCTATGCAGGTTTACAGCACCACTGAACTTGCCGACAGCACAATGTGCTGCAAAAGGTTTTTCGTCATTTCGACAAGTGCACTGATCATTCGGTCAACAATTCTGACTTCTAAACTATCAAAGCAGCCCCTTTGCGGGTAAGCATTGGGAAAGAACAAAGGCGAGGTGCCAGCCACTGACATACGTGCTAACAACTTCACCACCATATCTTCTGCTATCTTCTGCTATCTGCTTGGGCACATATGTGAAGCAGTGCACTTTTAACGGGCGACGATATGAACCTGCTGGGCCGCTGATCGCTGCCGCCTTGTTGTGCGGAAAAATGTTCAAATGTGAACAACGTACTTCGAAAGCAGCTCGTTGCTGCGGACTAAAAGCATCAAACTAAATGCTATCAAACTAAACGCACGCATACAGTACAGCAAACATAGTGCAGTTGTAACGATACTGCACCCTTATATTAGAAAAAGACACAAACACACTTTCGTGCGCTGCCAGGGCCACTCGAGCATCGCGGAGTGCACACCGCTTGCAGGCCGTCCTCACCCCCATACCCAACAAGCTACTCGCCACACTCTAAAGTGCAGTGGGTATGAAGAACACTCTCACTGCAAATGTGTGCATACAGCGCAGCAAACTGCCCTGCAGTGACAATGAGGGCCAAGTAATGATATGCTGCATGCAAGTAGCCAGGAAACAATCAGCTTAATGAGAACGTGCCCATTTTCAAGGAAACTGTCAGTTTTTGTTCAATAGTCGATCGCTGTACAGACATGTACAAATGTATTAAGGAAACCTGATACTGTCCGTGCTGTCACTATCCCAGTCGCTGCGTATGCTGCACCCTGTAATGATTTCAAAATACTCCTTGATGTCACCACCTCATGCTATTGGATGGCCATGCGAGATTGCAAAAAAGTTTTCTGCACTTTGGCAAAATGAAAAAAAATGCTTTGTGGCGGGCACTTCAGGCAATATCTGCTGTGGCACTGTATTTCTTTGTAGACTGCAATGGTGCATGTCGGGGGATGCAGATTTGTGCTCGGTGATTCATGCATATTACCATTAATTGTGAAGTTCAAGTCTCATTCCTGACAGGTACGCTATAACAAAGTTTGACTAATTGACTGGCAGTGGTCTACCAGTTTAATAGCTTATCAATGAAACTCTCCAGAGGAAATAAGGTTTAGATTTGTAGGTTACTGATCGCTAAGCAAGATACCTAGCGCAGAACCGAGCACAGGACAAAAGATGACAGGTATATGCATTTTCTTATGCCAATCTCAAAAATGTAATTCTTGTTTCTTGTTAATCTAATAATCGAATTTTAATTACTATTGATTGGTGTGACAATAAATGAAATTAAACAGGGAACAAAGTTGTATTTATTGCATCAATGCAAAGCAGAATTGATAAGGATTGAACTGCTGCAAGCAGTTTTTAAATTCAACATCTATAAGCAATTTAACAGCCCATCAAAGCTTTATGGTTTTTACACCATAACTACTAATTAACTACAATAAAAGCAGATAAAAAATTATATAAGAAGAATCTGTTTGCAGCAGTTCAAGCTTTATGCATTCAGCATCATATAGCAAAAAAAAATATAGCTGTAGCTATTCTAGAGCTTGAGATGTTCTTGCACCAAGTAAGCAAAATGAGTAAGGAGGTTGTTCTAGAAAAATCAAGGAAAACGCACTAATTAATTCACAAATGTGCAAAAAAATTTTTAAAAGTTTATTAGCTTTTACTAGTTATAAATAGTTAGTATACTCCTGGAACATAGTCAGTTTGAGAATTTTTGTCTGTGTGCTGTTTCTTCCGAGCTTTGTGCATATTTTCAGCTGATGCATGCTTTGGAGTTGAAGTTTCCAATTGCCGCTGATCTTTTTCAGCCATACGATTACTGCAGAATGTGCCAGGCCTTAGGGTCAGTTCCTTCAGTATTGATGCAGTTGCTCCGACGTTTCCTGCCTTATATCTTAGTACTGCCTCAGCCACAGCTGCTTGCAGAGTAAAAAGTGAGACGTGGCACTCCTTTAGTGCAAGTGACTGTATCACTGAGTGGAGGCTCTCATTACTGATCAGAGTCATTCCTCGTTGGCACCTTTCAAGTAATTTCTAGTCACTCAGGCGTTCATAAATAGGCAACAAAGCCTGACAAACATGAGAAGGCAGGTTACGAGGGTGTTTCGGTGCTGGCTCGCCCTTAGCCACTGCGGCGTTTTGACGGCCCCAGGAACAAGGACCTGTCAGACAAAATGAATGGTTTGACACTGTTTCATTTGAGGTTATGTGATGGTAGGTAGCCCTCACAGCCTTGTGCATTCCATTTACATCTCAGCACCCATCCGTACTAAAACCTTAGGTGTGTAATGAGGTCTGCCATCAGCCGACCTTTTCCACCAAGACTCTGAAGCCCAAAAGCTTTGCTTCTTCAAATGAGGTTGCGCAATGCCGTGCCCATACATTTTTGTACACGGTTCACACAGTCCCCTTTACCAATTTCTACATGCTGTTAAGTTTGGCCTGGAAATTCATCTGGGCAGTCGCCGTTGTGCGTAAGCCGGGCCGGTCCACGGGGGAGGCTCTCAATCCCTTCGACACCCAGTCTGACAGACGCTGTCGAAGATCTGAGCAATTATCCAGACCAAGTAGCAAGCAAAGGCGAGTTCCTGTCTTTCAAATGCGGACCCTTTTGTCGTCCCTTCAAGCAGCAGTGGTGCCTGATGACCTCGGTGATTCACTGGCGACGGGGAAGCTGCTGTGACCGGCGCCAGAGCTGACAGGAGAACGGCGCTCCTTTTTAATCCCCATTCAAGTAGCCGACCGGCCAACTGCCTATGCCCGCCAGGCCTTGTCCCTGCTAGCCGGAGGATGAGACGTCGGGTCGCCACGACGCCACGACGAAAGAGGACAACAAAGACAGCATCTTCCTGGAAGCAATCACCCCGCTAATTAGGCGAGCTGTGCGGCAGACCCTTTGATGTACGTTGTCAGGATCGTAAGAACTCTCGACTAGCGGCACACACGAGGAAGAGCCCTGCCGGCGCCACCTTGCAGTGCAGTGTTCACACGACCGTGCATGCTCGTCCCCCTAACCTGTGTGTGTGTGATTGGTGTTCCACTCGGAGAGGAGGAGCCCAACAGGGCTTAAAACGACGCCGCAGAGTGCTGGACGCCGCTCTGAACTATGTAACGGTTCAACCACCACGCTCGTGGTTTGTGAAACCACTAACCCTTCTTTGCTGTCAATGTGTGTAAATAGTGCCATAAACTTGTTTGTTTTCCGTATCCTCTTGTCAGCGTTCGTTTCCTCCGCCCGGTTACACCACGCTACCACAAGAGACCGGGTAGTCCCCCATCCTTTACAATGCCATAAGGCTTCTCCTCCTGCCGAACAAGATAGGTCCAGCTATCTCCAATCACTAAGCACGATAGTGTAGCCAAGATTGTGCCGTTCGAGGGACCGCTTGAACAGGATAAATGCCGCCTCCACTTCCGTTTCCCCAAACTTTTGTCAGTATTTCCCTGACATTTGTGAATTTTTTTCCAACTTTCGAAAGAAAGATCACCTTCCTTTGGGCCCGTCTCACACCCTGCACAGAAGTTGCTTAGAACGACGTAGTTTAAGCAAAGCCCCGTGAACAGTTCAATCATGGTGCCGATGCCGATGTGGGACGAATTTTCGCGGGTCATCCACGTCCCATCGTACGACGACGCGATGTTTCTGAGGTTGCCGAGACGCAATTCTTGATAAAGCTCACGAACCGAACACGTGCACTCGCTAGCCACATTTTGGGAAGCACAATCTGCTGCTGGAGCCAGCTTTCCTTTGAGGTACAGTAATACCTCGTTTACTCGAACTCGTATATCTAAAAAAATCGGCTAAGTCAAAATTTTTCGCGGCACCGAACTTCTCTGTTACGTACCATGTATTTTTTTTTCCCTTTATCTCGAACTGTTTCTGGATCGGATTTCGATTATCTTGAAATCTTGAGAGAGAGTGAAACGAAAATTCCATCACTGGGCCATTACAAAGAACCGCGCAATGCTGCTACGCCTGAAATTGGTCAAATTTTTGCTTTTTATTTCTTATTTAGCCGTGCCTGCTGCTACGCCGATACTTTTTGCAAACGTTAAGTCATAGCCTAGTGGCACATCAACTTTGTCGAGAAGCGCTGTGGCATGTCATGTGGCTCCCACGCAGCAGGCCTCGCTCTTTGCCCTACGCTTGGCGTAGTCGCGTCCTTTGTCTCGTTCGTTTGGCAGTGCTCGTTGTTTTACTAAGGTGTGATTTCCGTTCGGACTAATCTGCGCAATGCACGCAGTACTGATTTAACGGTTGCTTTGAAGAGCGACGACTTAGCGTAAGTGCGACAAGCATGGCGTCACAAAAGCAGTGCAAGTCACTAACGCTAGAATGGAGGGTTGCCCTAATTAAGGAAGTGGAGAAAGAAGGCCGGTAACGGTGCCGCCGAAAGTGACGCGACTTTTCTCGAGTACGCCTGTGCGAGCAGGATGTGCCGGTGACCGGAGAAATGATGGACGCCGAAATCCTTCAAACGATTACTAAGGTAGGGCGCCGATGACGAACCACCTCGAGAAGTGCCGACATCTGCAGAAACAAGAAATTCGCTGCGTTTGCTTCGAAATAAGGTGGAGTGCAGCGGCGGACGCCTGCCTAGGTCCGAGCTTGACAGCAAAGCAGAGAAGCATCAGAGAACTTTTCTCCGCTAAATAAAATAGTAGGGCTGCAAAATCTAGCTGGTTTTAAAACTTTAACGAGAAAAAACATTATAAACTCCTGCTGAAGAGCCGGTAAGTAGTACTGATTTCGCTAAAAAGCGCTAAACTTTTTCCGACAATTTGCGCAACTTTGCTCATCTCGAAACTTTCTTTGGTTTATACAACTTCGAGTTAATGAGATATTACTGTAGCTTTGCCACGTCTTGGTGAGGAGGCCGCGACGGCTAATGTTCATAATCGCGAATATATCGTTGAAAGCTGTTTGGCAGTTACTGATAGCTTGTATAGCATGGGTGGTGAGAACATTCACTGAGAACGGGTTAGTTTTACATTCACTGTGGTTACGCGGCGAGCTCCACGTCCACGCCACGTCACCACAGTTCGTGCACATTAGACGCAGCTTGACAGCAAGTTCGTATTTACGATCGTCTCCAACTTCTAGGTCACCAGCACTGCACATTTCGCACTTCGCCTGTACAAGCATAGCGTTCACCAAATCTAGGCTTACAACTATAAACACAGTTCCGTGAACCGGCTCACAGGCAGCATCGCAGTGCCAGTCTGATCTCTCTTCTTTCCGTGGCGGGGGTGGACGGTAGCTGCTACAGTTTATTTTCAGCTCTCTTCTTTCCCTCCTCAAATTCTTCAGGCTGCAGAAACTTCGTATCACAATGCACGCGACCTTTGGCACCTTCAGAGAACGACGGGTTTGTTAGGCCTAGGCTTATCTCAGCGACATCGTAAGCGGCGGCGGTCACAACAGCTTCGGCGTTTGGCTGCATTGCACTCTGCTTGCGGATGTTGTCAATAAGTACCCGTCGCACCTTTTTTGCACCGAATGCCTTTTTTATGTAGACCTTCTTACAAGCCATGTCTTCGCTGCGTCAGTCGCTCACACACTGAGAAAACATGGCACGCGGCCAACAGCGCGGGTAAGCGCCAAGCAGATGACGAGACAAGAAATCCGCCTGTCGTACGCCAAGCTCGGGTCACATGCCCTATACAGCGAATGAGAGGTGGCGTTGGGGCTCCTTTCGGCGTGGTATTTTCAGAAAACCGATGGCAGCACAGAATCGCAATTAGCAGGAAATTAAACCAGAAAGATTGCTCTTTCAAACGACACTAAGATGTCCGTGCTGCAATACAAAAAGCGGCAGCTGTGTACTGCAAAAAAGTGCTTTTATAGCTTCAACATTGGCTGTAATTCTGCTGGATTCGACAAAATAAAGTTATGCTATGGCAAAAACATTAATTCGGGAACCGAGAAATTTTGTGTAGTGCAAAAATACCTCTAGATTTCAAAATTGTAATTTTCAAAAATTTGACATTTTTGCGAATTTTTTTTCGTCCCAGAGACCCGTGTCCACCCTTAAAAAAGCCCTGCCCTAACGTATAGCTCGAATAATTTTCATGAAAATTCAGTCATACATTCATATCATAAAATATCTACAAATAGAAAGCCTTCCTGTCATGAAACAACTGTAAATATATAAAGAGAAAATGCCCTAATTATCAGCACCTGAATTATCAGTCAACAACAGTAAACAATCCTGAGTGGTTGAAAATTATGAAGAGAAAAAAGTGCTTTTCGTGTACACGCACCCCAAAACTTGTTCTTGGCCCCTCTTGATGCTGTCAAGAAAACCTTGAAGCTCCCGAGATCGCTTGGTGTCCACATTTTTCTCCCGGATGCAGGCATCTAGGCACCAAGAAAATTTGTGGCAAGGGTCCACAGCTGTGATGTCCTGGATCTGCATTTCACATTATTGCAATCATTATCATTTGACATAAGTATTTACCTTGAGCTCAACACTTAATTTTTTCACATACTGTCCCAAATTGACCCTACACTCCTAATTGAAATGGCGAGTATTATTTCAAGTCAAGTCAAGTCAAGTTTATTAAATAGTTCAGTTGAGTTACATGGTTAGCGTTAATACAGCAGGAGGTCCCAAAGTTTCAGAGAAACTGACAGGGGGACCTCCTATGGCTACATGGATGGGGTAATTACAAAAAATACAGCAATAAAATACGGACTTGTGAGTAATAATGAATAATCTTGATTAACAATAAAAATACGATAAATACACAGCATAATGGTAATACTCACTATTGAAAAATAACAAGAAAATAGTCAAAAGCAAGTGAAGACAAAAAACAATATTAATGAACTCTACGTGACAAATGCAACACATTTCATTATCAGTGTTATCAATTATACAAAGGCAAATTGAAGTAGTAAAATAGCACAGAATTGTGGAGAGCTATTAACAGTTAATTACACAAATCGGATGAGTTGATTAAATCCTGAACGTAAAATTTCTTACTGCGCAAAGTGAAAATATGGATGTTATGCGATGATTTCAATTCGAAAGGCAATGAATTCCAAATGGCTATGCTAGTAAATAAGGTTGAGAACTTGCCGTAGTTTGTCCTTACGGCCGGCAAAAGAAGATTATTGCACTGGGAAAACCGGGTGATGTTACTATTAGTTAAGTGACGATGATCAATGCATACAATGAAAATGTCATGCGTGATGAGTCTAATGGCGACAATGGACATTCTATGACAAAATAATTGTCTCAATGGGAGTATTTTAAGCTGAGGAAACAACGGGCTGCAGGAGAAGTAAAATGGGCTGAAAGTCAATAATCTAACTGCTTGATTCTGAAGTCGCTGCAAACGTTCGATGTGCGTGAAATATGTGTTGGCCCAAGATGATACGCAATACGAAATATGGCTATGAATATAAGCAAAATACAAAGTACGTATGATGTGAGGCGGAAAATAAGTTAGTGTCTTGATGATAACGTGAATACCAAATGCAATCTTTTTAACGAGTGATGCTGCATGTTTATGAAATTTTAATTCGCTATCTAAGATGACGCCAAGAAACCGCGCTTCACTGTAAACATTTATGACGGTATTACCAATGTGAAGGGAAGGTTGTATGTCAAGTGAAATGCGCGGGGAATGGAACAACATAAACACGGTTTTAGTAGCACTGATCTGAAAATAATTGGCCTGGCACCATAAAGTTATGTTATGTAAATCTGTGTTGAGGTCAGACTGGAGTGAAGAAACTGATTTAGATGACTGAAAGATAGTTGTGTCGTCAGCGTAAAGTATGCACTTGGTCCTTGTAAGAATGGTAGGTAGATCATTAATAAACATCAAAAATAAAAGTGGGCCTAAAATTGATCCCTGTGGAACACCAACGTTATTTACTTGGGCGTTGAAAGATGGCCATTAACATGAACCGTTTGAGACCGGTTACTGAGGTAGCTCTTAATAAAACTTAGTGGCGGACCAGACATACCAAACGATTCGAGTTTAGCAAGTAGAACGTGATGATTTATCGTGTCAAAAGCCTTCGTCAAATCGATAAACACAGATCCCATAAGTAACCCTCTATCAATGGCTTGTTTAATTTCCTCCGTTAAGGTAATGAGTGCCAGCTCAGTTGAATATCCTTGACGGAATCCGAATTGTTGTGGAGATAAAAGATTAAATTTTTTCAGATAACGCATTAATCTAATGTGGAATAACTTTTCAATTACCTTACCGAAGAAAGGCAGGATACAGATTGGCCTATAATTCTGTACAAAAGTCTTAACACCCTTCTTAAAAACTGGAACTATTTTACCAGCCTTAAGGCAGCTCGGAAACACACGCGCTGAAAACAGCTTGTTAATAATTATTGCCAAAGATGGTGATATTAAGTTTGAAACTAGTTTTACTTTAAAAGGATCAATATTATCTAAACCAGCACTTGTGGTCTTTAGTGATGTGATGACCTGAAGGACTTCATCTGAAGACGTGGAATGAAGATAAAAAGAATGAGTATACCGTGGTATATTGCGTAAATGACCTGGTGATTGCTGCGTATCCGCAGATGCGCAAAAATGCTCACTGAACGTGGCGGCCACTCTTACAGGGTTGGTATACATTTCGTTGCCTTGCTTTATTTTTATTGTGGACTCTGAGCAGTTTTTCATGTTCAAAATTTCTTTAATGATTTCCCAGCAGCGCCTCGTGTTACCTGTGTTTTTTACAATGAGATTCCGGTAGTAATTGCACTTAGCACGTCTAAGTAGGGAAGATAATATTGCTGAGTATTTGTGAAAGCGGCATTTTAATGCGAGGTTATAAGGCTGCGTCTTTAGTTTCTTATGAAGGTTATTTATTTTATTTTATTATTTATTTAATATATCCTCAAGGCCATGGGCATTGAAGAGGGGAGTGGGAGTAACAAGATGTACAAAACATAGAAAAAACAGAGCATGTGTTTAAATAGAAAAAACATAGATTATCCTGATTATACAATGCTTGATGAAACAGGTGATTAACGTGTATGGAAACAACATCGGCGGGAAGGTGGTTCCACTCTCGGGATGTTTTTGGAATGAAAGACTCAGCAAAATATTTAGTGTTAGATGAAACAACTCCAACTTTATGATTATGGTCAATTCGACATGATATGTACTGAGGTTGTGAAAGCAGTTCAGCATGGAGAGAAGCATGGTAATAAACCTTATGAAATAAAGTTAGGCAAAAAATGCGACGTCGTGATGCTAAGGATGGGAGGTCAATACTACTTTTCATTGCCGTTACACTTGCCGTTCTGTTGTAATTTCATAGTATGAAACGGGCTGAATTATTCTGAACAAGTTCAAATGCGGTGAGTAAGTTGTCGTGGCAAGGATCCCATACTGGTGTTGCATACTCTAGTTTTGATCTGATTAGTGTTTTGTATAGAAGAAGTTTTAAAGAAGACGGGGCTGAAAAAAAGTTTCGACGTAAATAACCTAGCATGCGGTTTGCCTTGTTAATAATGTATTCGATGTGTTTTGTCCAAGTTAAATTGTTGGTAATATGAACACCTAAGTACTTGCAAGAGGAAACGATTTCAAGTGGTGTATTGTTCAGGTAATATATAGGCATACAACTAGTAGTTCTCGATACACGCATTACTTTACATTTAGTGACATTAAGTTCCATTAACCATTCTTTGCACCAGTTGCTTACACTATTTAGATCTGATTGGAGAGAGTAGGAGTCGTTGTCAGCAGTTATTTCCCGAAAAATTACGCAGTCCTCGGCAAACAAATGAACATTAGAGGATATAAGAGAAGGCAGATCGTTGATGTAAATAAGAAACAAAAGAGGTCCAAGAACAGATCCCTGGGGGACACCAGAGGAAACCTGGCTGAATGAAGAGTTATGATTATTAGCTGAAACAAATTGCGAGCGATTTTTAAGGAAACATACAATCCACTTCATTATGGTGTCATCAAGTTGGAGTTTGCTTAGTTTGTGTAGTAGCAGCTTGTGGCATACCTTGTCAAAGGCTTTGGAAAAGTCTAAATAAACACAGTTTATTCTTTTTATTAATGAACTTCAACAAGGAGTTGCTTATCCATGGATTTCTAGGGGAACGATACCACTTCGTGACAGTAGTGGAAGTGGTGCATGCATCTATACCTGAAGCTATTACTTCTGAGAAAGACTCAAAAGCCTTTTCTGCGCAGTCTAGATCAGTCACCGATGTCCAGTCTACTGTGCTTATTATTTGCACAAACTTGTCCGCATCGAATCGGCGTTTCGTAAAGATGTTACTGGCCTTGGTATTTTCGGAGCCCAGAATGAAAAATACGGGATTATGGTCTGTAATGCTATGATCTATCACACCTGCAATGTGTTCAGTGGAAATGTTGGAGATGATATGATCTATTAGGGTATTCGAACCTAGTAAATCGTTTCTAGTTGTTGCTGAGATATGCGACGTAAAGCCATAGCAGTATAAACAGTTCATATATTCTAAGCACGATGCCCTATCAGGATCAATAATGTTTATATTAAAATCACCACATAAGACGCTTTTATTTTCCCTCACTAGGTTATTAAGAATGATGCTTAACTGATTACAAAAATCAAAATACGACGATGAAGGTGACCGATAAATGGAAGCTATAATAGTACTGCGGCTATTCAATGATATAACACTATGGTTGAATTCAAGCCAAACAGATTCACATAAAATATTGTTGAAGGTTATGTCACTACGGCGTGTGTAGGTTAAGGATGAGTTGACAAGTATGGCACTACCGCCACCACGACAGAGCTCCCGATTACAGTATTCAAAATAATAACCTGGCAATCCGTACAAGTTATCCTCATTACCAGACAACCAAGTTTCAGATAAACATATGACAGAGAATGAATGTTTAAGCAAGGAAATCAACGCAACAAGGTCATTCTGGTGCTTTCTAAGACTGCAAATGTTTAAGTGAAGTAGTGATAGGCATGGTGACTTCTCGAGTAGCAATTTTGATGTTTGCTGGCACGAGAACGCAGCCATGTTGATCTAAGGTCGGTTTAAAATGGGGACTGATAGGATATCTAAGAGAATACTCGGAGATCTTCTGCGCATGCAATTCGAAACACGCGATTGTCATCCGCCTTTCTGGCTGTGATTGTACAATTGTCAGTCCAGAGATGCTTCCACTGGTTGGCTTTCTTAAGCGCAAGTGCCTGTGCAAAAAGGCGCTTTCGCTCTGGTGTGAGATGGTCATTCACATACACAGGTTTAGGGCCTGTGCTCTGAGAAAACCCTATATGTGTGGTAGACAGGCGTGTCTTTCTTGCCTTCTTAGCGAATTCAGCTTTTTTGTTTCTCGAACAGAATCGCGCAATAATGTTGCTTCCATTCTTTGCGGGCACCCGATGCGCGGCGTCTTTGTCTGTATCGGATATCGGACAACCAATCTTCTCACCGATAACCTGGACGACTGCCAAGCAGTGTTCGCCCTTTGTCTCAGGGATTCCCTTCAGTACCATGTTTTACCATGTTTACCATGTTTACCATTTTACCATGTTTAGTGAAATCCCTACATATTTCCTTCATTTAATTCTGTTGAGGTTGTATGACGCAATGTCGATCTAAAGCACACTGAATGATCTCCAGTTTTTTTGTACACAAGGCTAGAGCACACAATATAAAAGTGATAAAAAGCAAATGTAAGAGCATGTCTTAGCGGTAGCTTGGTGCACTCATACTAACCTGACAGGAAGAATCCCACAGACATTCCACCTTGAAAGTTGAAACCCTAGAGAATTTGTCTTGAATATTTTGTTCAAGGTAGGCAGAACAATGCAGTCACTCTAGTGCCATTCCTTAAATATTGATACCTTGTTTGGCAAAACATGAGGAAGTGATACAGTTCTGATACATACCAACTCGCACAACACAGCAACCAGCACTGATAGTATATCATATAGCCACCCTTGGCTTTGATATCACAAACTTCTATCTACTGAAAATCAGTTATAACGACCATATTTCAGTGCACTTACAATTTTTCTATTCCACCCTTTGAAACTTAGTCCACATACAACGAACATTTTCGACACGGTCGCAGTAAAAATATGGCATTACGAAGCGAAAAAGAAGTGTTAAAAAAGGCATTTTGAAGCATGAGAGATAGGCGCTTGCTCGTGTGTGCCCCCTACTGTTCACTTGCGACGAAGATATCGTAGACCACGGCGAGCACCGCACGCAGACTTCGGTCGTTCCAAGCCAGGTTTCTCACTTTCCAGACGTTTCTTCACCGGCCAAACAGAAATGAGAAGAAAAAAAAAAAAAAACTGCCAGGCCTGCGCAGAACACACAGCACAGTCACAGCGAAAGCTAGAAGAGTGGCCTTTCAGAGCCTTTTCTAAACACTCCTTGGGTAACTGCTACAAGCGCACTTGCTGGGTATGTACTACACCATAAATAATCAATTTTTGTGTGGTAGGCCAGCATTCACTATGCTATCCTTATTCACTCTTCGGAGAAGCGTGGTATTCATTACACATTTGCTAAGAATTCTGTGCAATTATCTTTATGCAGTGGCTGACGACGATGAAGAACTATGCCTTAAGTGGGTATGCGACGAACTTAACAGGTGATCATGAACAAGTTTTCTGATGGGTTAGAGCATTGGACGACCCATTTGTTACGCAATTCGCATTGTGTGACACCTGGTTGTTCTTTTTATGTTCTAAAATGCTTTATTACTCATATTGCCACAAGATAGTGGCAGTCAAGGCTCAGGAAAAACAAGTTGTTGGCTGTAGGGACTGAAAATAAACAACCGTTCGCTACGTCAAAAAAATGAAAAAACAAATCAAGTTTTATTATTTCACAATAAGATGTACAAAAAAAAGAACATACAGAAGGAGGTCCCGTAGTATACACTGAAATGAGACCTCCTATGAAATGTAAACCTAAGTAATTGATCGGCAACAACAGTGCAAAAATAAGAGAATACAAGGTTTAAAATGAAATACAGATACAATTAAATCACAATGCTCTCATCAATTATATGCAATTAAAAATATAAACTAAAATATATTTATACTAATAGCATGACATGAAAAGGGAAAAAAAAAAAACAAGAGACTGAAAAGAGAATGACATAGCGAGGGAAAAACCGGTTAAGCAGAAGAGTGATTGTTGCATAACAAAAACTTCTTCAATTCATGGCAAAAGTTGTGTTTTTTGAATTTTTATTAAAAATGGCAATGTATTCCATAATGATATGGCCACAAAATGAACTGTCTGTTTGCCATAATTCGTACTTTTGGCAGAATGAAGTTGTTCTGCTGCACAAAACGAGTTGGGTTAGTATTTAGTAAAGATGATTGAATTGATAATAATAATAATTGTTTATTGATTAGTTTGAAAAGAAAAGTGGCGAGATTAAATTTTACAAGAACGGCAACATTGAGAATCTTATTTTCTTGTAGCAACTGCTTAGCATTGTGGGTGGGTGAACTAAACGTGATTAATCAAATAGCCTGGTTCTGAATGATTTGTAGTGGTTTTAGGTTAGTGGCTTACGTGTTTCCCCATGAGGTTATGCAATAATTGATGTGTGAGTGCACAAACGCGAAATAAAGTGGGAGCAAGACCGGACGTGAAAAAAATGGACGTGCTTTGATGAGGATGCGTCTTCCTTGAGATAACTTCTTTTCAATATGTGTGACATGGTTTTGAAATTTCAAACGGTCAATATTTACGCTTAAGTGAACACATTGTTCACTTGCCGGTAATGCGTGGTTATCAATGAAAATAGGCGGAATGCACAGTGGTGATTTATTTTGAGATGAGAACTAAAAAAATTTAGTTTTACAGGGATTAATAGTTAGTCTATTAGTTTTACACCAACCTAACAAGTTGTGAAGGTCACTGTTAACCTGGGTTAATACTACTGATAGATCTTCATTAGAATTATTAATTGTAGTGTCATCAGCATATAATTTGCACTTGGAGAAGGTAAGGCAATTAGGCAGGTCATTATTATAAATTAAAAATATCAGGGGACCCCAAATTGACCCCTGCGTTACACCCAGATTAGTATATTTAGGTTTTGAATAAGCATTGCATATACTAACAACTTGATATCGGTCTCGTAAGTAGTCGCATAGCAGCAGTAAAGGAGGACCAGTTATGCCAATCGAGTCTACTTTAATATTAAGAATATCATAAATGATGATTGATGGTATCGAATGCCCAGGTAAAGTCTACAAATATAGAAGCTGCAAATTTACAGTCATCGATGACTTTCTTTAGTTGGTCAGCAAGAGATATAAGTCCTAAGTCAGTAGAATAACATGATCTAAATCCAAATTCGTCTGTTGAAAGTATATTAAATTTGTTTACATATTTTAACAATCGTTTCTCCTTTTTTCAGTGACCTTGCTAAAAAAAAGATAAAGACAGATCGGTCTATAAATGGATACTAATGAGCGATCTCCTTTCTTAAAAGCTGGAGTTATTCTATTTCCTTAGAGTTTTTGCAGAAAGATTCCCATTTTAAACATGAGGTTGATAAAGTGAGACATGACAAATGATACTGGTTTACAAATTAATTTAATATGTCCTGGATGAATGTTATCCAACCAAGTGCTGGTAATTCCTAAATTGTCAATTACTGATGCAACCGCATCAGGAGTAGTTGGAAACATATAAAATGATTGTGAAAGGTGTTGGGGGGCATATAGGGTTTGCTGTGCAGGTTGATTGGCATCGGAAAATAAAAAATCACCAAAAGCATCTGCAATCGTAAGTGGCATAAGATAAGTATTACCATTATGGGATATTTGTGATATGTTATCGGTTGCTTCTTTCCTATTAAAAAATGAATTCACTATCTCCCATTTTTTTCTTTACATCAAGACCACATTTAAGTATCTATTTCTCATAATATTTGGCTTTAGCTTCTTAAGTCGATCGGACAGTGAGTTGGAAAGTTTTCTATAGTGCGCTTGTGAGTTTGTATTGAATGGCTGTCTTTTTGTTTGTTTTTTTAAAAGATTTTCCCGTGTGCACATTGGTTCAAGGAGATTATCAGTGACCCAAGGGTTTTGAGGAGATGCCACTTTCTTTTTGCATTTGCGCATCTGGGAGCCGGAGTGATAATGAGATAACAACTTTGTCAGAATCGTCAGTAAGCTAACTATAGATCATTAGTATCAAGAACAAAAGACCAGTCAGCCTTGGAAACAGAAGCTAAGAATGATTTTTTGTCAAAAACGAGTTTTGTGTAGCAATTGGAATATGAATAGTGGGCAAATGTAGTGCACAGAAAGATGAGGAAGTGGTCCGTAATGTCTGTTTCAAGAACTCCTGCATCATGTGGATACAGAAGATTCGACAATGCATAATCGATCAGTGTGCTGGAACCACCGCGAACACAGCAAGTAGGGACGCTAATAAGGCATTCATATCAAAAACTATGAAAACAGGATGAATAACTAACAAAGTTCACAGGTGAATCCAATAAGTGTAACTTTATATCACCCATAATTATAACATATTTTCTGTATATAGCTTTGTCATCAATGTTTCGAAGGAAACACAAAAACCAGATATAGAGGCAAAAGGTGATCGGTAATCGCAACCGAAAATGAAATTTATGTTGTCTATGTTGAGAAAGTTATGATCTAATTCTCGACCTTTTTTGTCGTTTCCTCTGGCGACAAACTGGTGGAGGTGCTGGGTACTCCGACGTCATATGCTTGCAGGTCCTGGACCGGAAACAACAGATGCCACTACACCAGGTTCTGCTGAAATCCATCGAAGCAGCAGTCGCCTCCAAGGTCTACCACCACAATACGGTCCCTTGGACGGTTCTGCGAGGAAACTGTTTTCCACGACCGCAATCCAAAGTGAGCACGTCAATGACCCATCCGCTGCCGTACCGTGCGTCGTCAACACGCCTCGCACGCCTAACCCTTTCCCCGGCGATCCCAATGAGGATGTCGAAGACTGGTTGGACCACTTCAAACGGGTGGCTGCCACAAACGACTGGGACAATCCGCATAAGTAGAAAAACGTCTATATCTCCATCTTGGTGCGGCCAGAGCGTGATACCGAGAACCACGAGGCTTCGTTCACCAGCTGGCCGGAGTTTCATTGGGTACTCCGCGAGGCCTTCAGCAACCCCGAGTGGAAAGAAAGAGCTGAGCCCGCACTGTCTGCACGATTTGAAATGGTGACAAACATGGCAACACTCTCGTGTCGCCATGTTTGTTCAAGAGATGTCGCAACTATTCCGACGAGCTGACCCGCAAATGCCAGAGACCAAGAAAGTACGACTGTTGGTGCGCGGCGTAAAAAAACAGCTTTTCGCGGGCCTCATGTGTAACCCGCCAACAACAGTGTCTGAGTTCGTCCGTGAGGTGACAATTATGGAGCGCATGCTTCGGCAGCGGTAGTCCCAGTATGAGCAACAGACTGCGCTCTCCGCTGCGCGTTCGCTTCTGCATGTGTGTTATGACAGAAAGACCCTTACAGAGCTTATATGGCACGTTGTCCGAGAGGAACTTCAGATGTGTCATACAGCGGCACATCGGAGCGTCGCAGATGTCACCGACCTCATTCGGGATGAAATCAGGCATATCATGCTTCCTCACCACAATCCTGAGCCGAACCTCCCACGCTATCCTACGCGCAATGCCCTGCAAGTCTCTAGACTGTCGACAGCATGTTTCTTGCATCCACCTGCTCAGACTTCTCGATGTTTCCCAAGCCCAATCCACCACCCAGCTTTGCAGATTGAATATCGCCCTGGCCCGCCAAAGTCTACCGTATGGCGTGCACCTGACAGCCGACCTTCTTGCTACCACTGTGGCAAAGCCGGACACATGTACCGCAACTGCTACTACCAAAGAATAGGCCTGCTCAGATTCCACCCGGATGCCCATTGTCCACGCTGAGCGTCCGCACGAAATCAAGCAGTACTTAGGAAGCTGTGATGTAGCCGTTACGAACCACATCAACGTTAGTCAACAGTTGGAACAGCACAAGCGGGAAAGACAACTTGGCTTGCTGTCATGTTTTAGCAACTGTTTCACCACTACATCAAAGGTCTGGCAGACTCCGCTAACCAAACACAAAATCATCACTGAGCCAACCACCCAACCAGTGCGTCAACACGCTTATCGCGTATCACAGAAAAAGCGGGATGCTATTCGTTATCAAGTCAAACAAATGCTCGACGACGACGTCATTCAATCTTCAACCAGTCTGTGGGCATCGCTCGTTGTACTGGTTAAGAAGAAAGATGGCTCCCTCCGATTCTGTGTGGATTACCACAAGTTGAACTCCATTACTAAGAAAGACGTTTATCCCCTTCCTTGAATCGATGACTCTTTAGATCATCTGCGACACGCCCGCTATTTTTCTACGATGGATCTTCATAGCGGGTAGTGCTAGATTGAAGTTGACGAACGAGACAGGGAAAATAACGGCGTTTAAAGCCCCACACGGCCTTTACGAATTTAAGGGGAGACGCGGGTCGAAAAGTCGCGGTTTTCCGGAAAATTTTCGCTTTTTTTTTCCCAGTTGTATTGGCATCCTTGGACTATAATCTTTTACTTCTGAAAATATCAAGCTGGAATTCGCACGATAAATGATCTAAAAATGCTTCCAAGTAGAGAGCGGTGACATCAGAAATGCGCGAAAGTCCACGAAAATGGCATAGTTCGCATTGTCCTGTCGCGAAAACGATGCGTTGGCCGCCATTTTCAATCGTGCACGCATGCTGCAAAGGCCTTCCCCTTCGCAATCCACTAGTAGCCAGTCTCGTATCTTCACGAAGAATGAACCAAAAAGAAGAAAAACAACACATACGTTACACGTTTTTAATATCGCGGCAAGCAGCGCGAGGCCGCCATTGGTCGACGGTGCGCGCCGCCTCCGCCCCCTTCTATCTTTCCAGCAAAAGAGCGAAGCCTCGAACGCCGCAATGGAGTTGTTCGGTGTTTCTCTGCGGTTTTGTGTTATGGCAAGCCTCAAGAATGCAGTCTAGATAATCGAAAGTTCAAACTCGCCCCAAGTATCGAAGGAAACGGCGTCCGACGCTTCCCAAAACGACAGCGAACGCCGATGTCACCGCCGACCAACACCCCAACTTCAGATAGGCCTAACTGACACCGAACCCCCGCGGCGACAGTGGTTGTGAAATAGCCACTGCTGTGGAATTCGTCAGTGCATCCCAAATGAAGAGCGGATTCTTCCAGAGTGAACGTAAACCAGTGGGTGCTACTACAGTCGAACCCGGGTATATCGAACTCGCCAAAAAACGTTTATTAGTTCGATATATAGCATAATTCGACATAGGCCCGGTATAGGTTTTGACACAAAGGCACACAACAAACTAGAAGAAAAGTACTTTATTAATATCGTGGCTTACTTGCGTGCCCTACTGTGGAACAAAATAGTCCCAGATTTTTTTCTGTGTCAACGAGTTCGCTGCCTGCGACAGCACGCACGCCTCCACAACTTGTCGGAGCAGCTGAGGCCGCAACCTTCCACATTCAAGCAATAGGGAGTTTTAGAATAGCGCACTGCGAGCCCTTACGGCGCGGTCGCTGCCACTGCGCATGCGTCGTAACGCGAGTCGGCGTTTGTGTTCGCAGACCGTACGCGAAAAATTCGAAATTGCGTGCGGTGATGGCGGCCTGCATGTGGCCCGCAAACGCTGGTTTCGAGGCAACGGGTGGTGATGGCGGCCCGCATGTGGCCCGCAAGCGCTGGTTTCGAGGCTACGGTGTCGCTGCGATCGTGCGTTGCGGATCACAGCAGGGCAAACGCTATTCTAAAACTCATATGGCGCCCGCTACGCCCGTAACGCCTGCAGCGCTTGCAAACTGTATTCTAAAGCTTCCTAATAGCGTCGGACCAACGCAAGTGCACTAATCACTTCGGAGGATGCAGGCAATAGGCCGTCGTCGATTTCCATATTGCTGTTGCTTTGGCTCGTGGTCGGCACGTCGTCTGCAATGTAATCTTCATCCTGTAATTGGCCCATGATTGGGACATCATTGTCCGCACTGACGAACTCGTCGAATGTCGATCCGTCGATAGCACTCGGGAACTCTGCCAACTCGTTCCAAACTTCGGCGGAAACACCTGCGGTGTCTTCAGTGCTGTCAGAATTTGGGGTGTCCTCACCAGGCATGCGGAAGCCGGCATGCCTAAAGCAGTTCTGGATCATCTCCTTGACATCTGCCCACGATCTATTCAACATAGAAATAGCTCCTAGCAAGTCGATCTTAAGCTCCCTGCCGACACGAAGGTTTTGCAGCAGCCTCTCCACCAGGCGCTTGCGATAGCCGGCTTTCATTGTGCGTATAACGCCTTGATCCAGTGGTTGCAGTACAGACATAGTGTTCAGGGGCAAAAAACGCAGCTCGATGTTGCTGAAGGTCGTATTGCAGTGGTGCGATGAACAATTGTCCAAGAGCAGGCACACCTTGCGATTTTCGTCTACCAAATCATCATTCCACGACGATAGCCATCTGCTGAAAAGCTGCCCGGTCATCCACGCTTTTGAGTTTGCTCGGTAGGTAACTGGAAGCGACAGCGCATTTCGAAAACACCGCGGTGCCGTGCTTTTCCAGATAACCAGAGGACGAAGCTTTTTCGATCCGTCTAAATTAGCTGCCAACAGCACGCACACACGAGCTTTGTTTGCCTTGCCGCCGCTTGTCTTGTCGCCACGACACGCGAGTGTCTTGTTTGGCAACATTCGCCAAAATAGAGCGGTTTCATCCGCATTGAAGATATCTTTGGCTCTATATCTTGCTGCGATATCGCGCCAGTTTTCCTCGAGCCATTTTCCTACGCTGTCCAGGTCCGCCGCTCTGCTTTCACCTGTAACAGCTTTACCAACGATGTCATGCCGTTCTTTTAACCGCTGAAGCAAGCCTGAACCGCCTTGAAAATCACTCCTGCCAAGCAGAAAAGCAAGGTCCTTGGCTTTCTGCTCGATCATAAAGCCAGACACCTGAATGTTTCGCGACCGAACGTCCACAAACCACTTGTAAACGGCCGCTTTAACATCTTCGTACACAGCAGCGCGCACACGTCGGGCGCCACGGGCACCTGGCCTTTTGTCCGACTTGGCCCTGATGTCTGCCTTGTTCTTCAGGATAGTACTCAAGGTGCTCCTTGGAATTTTGTACGCGGCAGCGACGTCGGACTTCTTTTCACCGCGCTCAACCCGATTGATGATTTCGAGTTTCGCGGCGAATGGCAAATTTTGCCTCTTTGCGCAAGCCATGATGACAGCGCGCCAATACAGTTGACAGAGCACCAACAGGCAACACCACAGACCACGCTGAATTGGCAGCAGCAGGCACACAAGCATAAAGAAAGAAAAAATGGCACTCACTTCTACCCCCTCCGCGCCTCGGAGAAAGCACGACGACCTCTGATTGGCTGTAAGTGCTGCGAGCGGGCCAGGATCATTTTTTGGAGGGAGGTGTTCGCCCGTGCACAACCGGGTCTAACCAACTTTTTCTAGGGTGGCGCCGGCAGTTTTCCCCGCCACCGCGAGGGAAAGCCAACTTGCTAGGGCCCTTTTGAGGCACATGGAGTTTGATATATCAGTTGTTGTTGCTATTTTCGTTCAATAAAACAGTAAATTTTGCTATATATTCTCAATGTAAACTTACCGTGTTTAGGAATTGTTCGATATACAAGATTATTTGATATAAACGGGTTCTATATAGTTGGGCTCGATTGTACTGCCAACACGCTGCTTTGCGAAATTGATGCGCTGACTGCTTTTGTGGCGGGTGCACAATGCCCAACCTGCCGCGAACGAGAGCTCTGTGTCCGAGATAGCTGGAAAAAGCAAAGGGCTTTCGGCATTCCTCAAACTGTGCTGTTAAAATTCTACACTTTCAATCATGCACGCGTCGAGACGTACTACTTTGGCCAGGGACCAAGGGACGAGCGCTCGTTTCGACAGCGGCAGCTCGTGTGATAGCTTTGCTATAAACGTTGAAAGCAGTCCTGCCAGCACGCGCTATAGGTGCAGGCCATGACCAGCTTTCACAATTCTGTGTTATTCTCGGTCTTCCGAGCATTCAATGCAAAATGCTTTTCATTGTGCCCAAATTAAATGCAAAAAAAAGTAGTTTCCTAATAAATGCCAACTTTCCAAACTTTCAAACTTGTTTTTCTCATTTTTATTTTTTTGACAATTTCAGATTTTCCAGGCAGCCTTTTAGACACTTATACTTATTGCATAATAACGAAACTTGGCACGTATATTCTCCAACACATGCAGAATGCAAATATTTACTTGAAATTGCAATGCCTACCAGAAGAAGTTGTGAAAATATTAGGTTATTGTTTCAAGAGAGATTGAAAATAATTAGTCATTCAATACAATTTTTTTTCCTTGGTTTCAATATTTCTGTGACATATTTGGATAGATATTTGCACTTTACAATCTACCAAGAGTCAAATAAGATCACAGGCAATGCTTTTGCTAAAAGTTAAGTACATGAAAGAGCACCGGCAAAACAACTATAGCAGCTATACAAAAAATGATCGCATATTTGAAATCTTCATGAAAAACTATATTAATGACAAAATTTTCAAGTGTCTATGACTAGAAATTTTAAAAAAAAGTTTTTTTGAGGAGCGTCTTCCCTTAAGGTTCTCCCTTTTGGGTTATATTCCGCTCCAGCTATGTTCGAGCGAATGATGGACACTGTATTAGCTGACCTGATATGGCATTCCTGTTAAGTGTACTTTGAAGGCGTAGTTGTTCGTTCCCCGACGCTTGAAGAGCACACCGAGCGGCTTCAGGCTGTACTTCAGGCCATTCGTACTGCCAGTCTATCTCTGATGCCAGAAAAGTGTAACTTTGGATACGAAGAGCTAAAATTCCTGGGCCATATCGTGAGCAGTAGAGGTGTGTGTCCTGACCCCGAAAAAGCCACGACAGTTGCTCTGTTCTTGATGCCAAAGATGAAGCGAAATGTGCACCTATATTGAAATTTTAAGCCTTTGTGCGTATTACTGCCGTTTTGTGCCAAATTTTTCTCAAATTGCAGAACCTTTGCAACAACTGATCAAGGACGACGTTGCCTTTACCTGAGGCTCGGCACAATCAGAAGCTTTCCGTGAGCTTCAGCAACATCTTCAAAACCCACCGATCCTTGGTCACTTTGACCAGAAGCAGATACGTAAAGGCACACTGATGCTAGCAACCTTAATCTTGGAGCTATGCTCGTGCAGTTTCAAAAAGGCGTCAAACGCGTTATTGTCTATGCTAGGCACGCGTCGTCTTCTGCTGAGAACTATTCAACAATTGAAAAGGAATGCCTGGTCCTCGTGTGGCCTATTACAAAGGTTTGGCCATACTTGTACCAATGGCCCTTCCGTATCATCAGCGATCACCACTCTTTCTGCTGGTTGGCGAATCTCAAAGATCGTTCGGGTTGTCTTGCAATAGAGTCTTCGGCTGCAGGAATTTGACTTGACAATCTTGTACCGGTCTGGCCAGAAACATGCCGACACCGCCTGCCTTTCCTGTGCCCCTGTAGAGACCGCTCCAAAGAATTCTGACAAACACTGCGGTTTACTTTCCGCTTTAGCCACATCTAATGTGGCCTAACAGCAACGCCACAGCCCATAACTGCAACAACTAATAGAATACCTCAAAGGACGTCGCCCACAAATTCCCCGTCAGTTTGCGCAAAATTTGTCATCCTGCCATCTATGCAACAACGCCCTCTACAAGCGCAACTTTCATTCCACGCAAACCGTTTACCTGCTAGTAGTTCCTGCTTCTCTCTACGACATTTTACGTAAAAGTGTATGCCACGACGAGCCATCGTCCATGCATTTTGGCTTCACCCACACCCTAACGAAGATTAAACATAAGTACTATTGGCGGAAACTAAAAAATCCTGAAGCAGTACGTCAAAACTTGTACTGCTTGCCAATGCCGCAAAGTTCTCCCTACGAAACCAGCTGGTCTCCTACAGCCTCCGCATGCACCTTTAGAACAGGTCGCCATGGATTTGCTCAGGCAGCTTCCCAAGTCTACAGCTAACAACCACTGGATTTTGCAAAACCCAAGCCGTTCAGCGAGCTACTGCGTTCGATGTGGCCAACTTCTTCATCAAAAAAATTGCCCGCAGCTTCCCTCAGGGGAACACTGAGGAGGATGCGGAGCATATAATTGGTTAACGGGGTGTTAAAGTGCGACTTACTTGGGTCGATGGCTAAATTGGTTAACGTGGTTGTGAAATGGGGTGTTAAATTGCGACTTACTTGGGTCGATGGCTAAATTGGTTAATGTGGTTGTAGGAGGGGGTGTTAAATGAGTGAACACGTACACACGTATGCGAAAGGGCGGCGCTGGTCGAAGGGACGTCGATAATTGTGTTTGTGGATTCGTTGGAATTCATTTCACCGCGACCTTGGACGTCGACGCGCCGTACAAACCAACCGACGAGCGGCAACTGAGCGAGCGAGCGCCGACCTTGAGTATATATACAGCGCGACGGCGCATGCACTGTCAGCTGTTGAATGTTCTCGAAGCGCGACGGCGCATGCGCGTCCACTGGAGAATCGGGAGAATTGTAGAATGTTCTCGAAGGGGAGAAGCGCGCGCGGCATAGATGGTGGGTGACGGTGCATGCGTGCGTCAGCTGTCGAATGTTCGAGAAGGGGGAGAAACGCAACGGCGCATGTGCGCGCGTCAGCTGCCGATGTTCTCGAAGCGCGACGGCGCATGCGCGCGCGTCAGCTGCCGATGTTCTCGAAGCGTGACGGCGCATGCGCGCTACATTATACAGCTAGCGAATGTTCGTGAAGAGGAGAAGCGCACGCGGTGTGTAGAGGAGGAAGGGTGCACAGATAGTGGAGGAGTGAAGCGCGCGCGGTGTGTAGAGGAGGAAGGGATGCACAGATGGTGGAAGAAGGAGGAGGAAGCTTGCGGACGGCGCCGCACTACAAGCCTCGAGTATTAGATGCTCCGCATCTAAAACATCATTCTCTGCTATAGCACCCCAGCTGTTGCCATCACAGATCCAGTTACAGCCTTCACAGAGCAGTTGCTCCATGATATCTTGCAGCTGAGTGATACCACACACTGAACAGCAACAGCATATTACCTGCAGACCAATGGGTTAAGGGGGGAGGTGGCGATCGAAAAAAAACTTTTTTGTTTGTTGAGCTAGAGTAATGAAATTTGGCAGGCATACTGAAGAGTGTCTCGTATAGCTATATATGAAGTTTCATTGCGATATCTCGAGTAGTTTTCAAATTACACTATGTTACATAATCTGATGACATAGTCTGCTGGTGAAAAGCCTAGCACTGTAACAAAACATGCCAGGAAGGTCCAAGTGGTTTTGATCTTTACTCAAAAGAACACTACACAGGATGACATTATCAAAAATTGTCTATTCCTTTTAGTTTTTTTACAAATAACATCCCCATCAGCTTCATGTATTGCATCAGAACTTCTCATGCACTAGTTAGCACATGCAAAAAAAACTAGGCCCTAAGCAAGGTAAAGAATAATGTCATCCTGTCAACAAGACTTCAAGGATTAAAAAAAAAACAGCATCAAAATCGGTCTAGTCACTGCCACGCTACACTTTTCACAAGCAACACTAAGTGCCCCAAACACACTTCAGAGAAAATGGCTTTCAAAGTTTTTGTAGCACTTCACCTTCATCAAAATGCACCAGAACAGTAGTCTTTGGTGTCCATGCCTGCAGGTGGCCTTTTGGTCCTCTGTTTCTTCATCTGGTGCATGTTTGATGATTTTTTAGCCCGCTGGCTGTCCTTTTCTGCAGCCCTCTGGAGGGCAACGGCCCCAGGTTTTACACCTAGTGCAGTGCAAATCTCGGTGTAAGCTCGCAAGCTGCCCGCATTGTACTTTGCAACAGCTTCATGCACTGCTGCTTCCACAGTGAAGAGGGAGGCATGCTGCTGCTTGGATATCAGTGACCAAATCACTGAGTGGAGGCTCTCGGCAGCATTTTGAGTCTTGTTGCCGCTACACAGAGCCAGCAGTTGAGGGTCGGAAAGGCGTTGGTAGATGGGCCGCAGTGCTTCTATAACCTTGCTAGGAAGGTTGTACTTGTGTGGAGGTGGTGACTTTCCTTCTGCTTCTGCTGAACGGTGCCTGCACCAGCTGAGGGCACCAGGAGGACACAGCTGATGATGGGGCTCGGCATCAGTGGATGAAATGTGGTGGAGTGTTGCCATCACCGCCCTTTGCATATCTTGCACATCTGTGTTGCTTTGCAGGGCAAGGCCATAATAGCTGGTGAGCCTCTTTATAAGATCTTGCGTAAGGCAAGATCTTATAGATCTTGCGTAGGCAAGATTCATAGACGTTCGTAGCTATATCAAGCACGGCTCCAAGCACATCTGAATCGCATCACAAAAGCTTACTGACAGCACTCCAAATGACCGTGGGGTGCGCGGCAGCGTGGACAGTGTAGCCGGCGCATAATGCACTTGCCGGCGGCGTTCGATGACGATGCGCGAAATGTGTAACTACGAAGACAAAAAATCGGCACGCACTGCACTTGGCATCGCATTTTCGAATGACGCCGCGCGAAACTGCTAGCCGCTGTTCCGAGCGATCCTTGGCAGTGAAGGGGGGGGGGGGGGGTGTGACGAGCTTGACTGTGTTGTCCGCTGCCGATGTGTAAAATACCCGTACGAGATTCAGAGGAGCTAGCGAGTAATGTGGTACATTCCTTGCGAAGAAGCACGTCGCCAAGAGTGCGCTTGCGCGTCGTTCATGCCCGCAGTCTCGCTGTCAGCGGAGTTAGGCCTGAAGCCGACTCCGTTGACGCGCCGCACTCGTAGACCGCCGCGCACCCGCTCGTAGTAATCTGATTGTGCATCCGGTACGGCCACTCGTAGTAATCATATCGTGCCGCCGCTTACAGCTTCGTTGCTTGCGAAGAAGCACGTCACCACGAATGCGCTAACGCGTCGTTCCTGCCCGCAGTCTCGCTGTCGGCGGAGCTAAAGACGACTCCGATGACGCGTGGCGCTCGTAGACCGCGCTCCCACTCGTAGTAACCTGATCGCGCATCCGCTTACTGCTCGTAACTTAAGCGTAGTGATATCTCAAGTGATTATCAAGCCATGAACACGTCACGAAGTGGCGATTTTCGAGAGCCATGTCCTCGCGACGCACAAGCAGCAGACGACGATCTTTCGGAGCGAGCTGAGGCAACATGGCAGCCACGGCCAATCAAGGGCCTCAAAACGACCTTCAAACATTTGCTTTTTGCTCGCTTGTTGTTAAAGGAAGGAGCCAGCTGAGGCAGGAAAGTTAAACACGGAGAAATGCTCTTTCCGATGAGCCCAAGAAGCCGGCTCCCGGCCCAAGCATCGCGAAGCTATAATTTTTTGAAAATCGCCGTTTTCTCGCCATTTCCAGAAAAAGTTTTGCTACCTAGGTGGGTGAAACGAATTTTCCGAAGCACTTCTGCGCGGTTTTGAGTGTAGATATTTTGGAACCAGATAGAAAAAGGGTTCCAGAAACTGAAAACTTGAGTTTCAAAAAATCGATTTTTTTGCCATTTTTCGCGATCCCGAAGCCGCGTCCCCCCTTAACCGAGCACCTCAACAAAACGATTCCCCTTTCACTTGCTTACGGACGTGATGTGAACACAATGCTTGACGTAATGCTCCTGCCAACTCCGTCTGCCACCACCTCTCCGGATACAAACGTTTTCATTCAGCGCGCTGATACAGCACGAAATCTTGCAAGGCAACGCATTTTGTCTCGACAAGACCAAGATGCTCACCGATACAACAGCCATCACAGAGCGGTGGCCCACCTAGTCTGGATTCCGATGCCTATACCACGATGCGGCAGCTCAGAAAAATTGCTATGCCAGTATTTTGGACCCTACCGCCTTCTGCATCGCATTGGTGAAGTCAACTACGAAGTTTTCCTAGTGGAGATATTGTGCCACTCTCGTCCACCACGTTCTTCTGATGTGGTTCATGCCACCAGGATGAAACCGTACTATTCGCGCCGACTGCAAGCTACAAACTTTGCTGTGCCGCACCTGCAGTCAAGCCCATTGTCTCTCTCTTAGTTGTTTCTTTAATTTTGTTGTTTCTTATCTGTCCTGTGGTGCGCAGATAATTATAAAAGACTGGACGTTCTGTGCATGGATAGAAAGAAAAACAAAACTGCGCACGCAGCAGTGGGCGAAGCAGTAAAGGAAGCTAACCGAGGGGGTCTGGTTTAAAAAAAAAAATGGAAAACATCAATGGGCAAGGAGGCGCCTCGTGTCGGTATGCGGGAATGCAGCGTATTTATGTAGGGTAACGTTTATTATGCGAGTACGTTCATCAGGCGAGTAAGTTCGGTATATATTTTGAGGCACATAGAGTTAAAAATGCTTATTACGAACCTCCATATAACGAATTCCTCAACATAACGAAGTTTTTTTTCATTCCCTGCCTTTGCTTCATAGAAGCACATGTATTTGTGACTTCTATGTAACAAAGTAATAGTGGAATACAACCTTGATATTATGAATGTTCCCGTCGGAAATGCAAGGAATTTTGCCCCGGAGTCTGGCATTTTGGTACGAGCATCCATCTTCCGTTGGGGGGCCCGCCGCCGACGAAGTGTGCACGGTGCACAAGGCAAGAATGAGCGCTCGTTATTGCGCGCGGGTGAGCGCAAGGCAGGGCTGCGCCCTATCAGTCGGCTATGCCACCATTCTTGCAGACAAGGGTGCATGTGCGGATGTGCCCCCACTTTCAAACCAAACACAAAAGAAAAAAGAAAAGTACTTTTGAGTTGGCAGCGCCACACCTTTAGTTAGCGTCACATATGTGGGGCCCTAGTTACTTCGATCTCGTGGTTCGGCTCTGCGGTAATAACCGCAGAGCCGAACCACGAGATCGAAGTAACTAGAAGAATAAGAATGGGGTGGAGCACATTCGGCAAGCACTCTCATATTATGACAGGTAGATTGCCATTATCCCTCAAGAGGAAGGTATTAAACAGCTGTATCTTGCCGGTACTTAGCTACGGAGCAGAAACCTGGAGACTTACAAAGAGGGTTCAGCTTAAATTGAGGACGACGCAGCGAGCAATGAAAAGAAAAATGGTAGGTGTAACCTTAAGAGACAAGAAGAGAGCAGAGTGGATTAGGGAACAAACGGGGGTTAAGGATATCATAGCTGAAATCAAGAAGAAGAAATGGACATGGGCAGGGCATGTAGCGCGTAGACAGGATAACCGCTGGTCATTAAGGGTAACTAACTGGATTCCCAGAGAAGGTAAGCGGGTTAGGGGGAGACAGAAGGTTAGGTGGGCAGATGAGATTAAGAAGTTTGCGGGTATAAATTGGCAGCAGCAAGCACAGGACCGGGTTAACTGGCGGAACATGGGAGAGGCCTTTGTCCTGCAGTGGACGTAGTCAGGCTGATGATGATGATGATGATGATGCGGGGCCCTGCTGCATATGAAGAGCGCTTTACCAAAAAGTTTTTCGTGGTGTCCGTGTCGTTCACTCTTTGTTTTCGATGCCATGCGCACGTTCATGGTTTCACTGCGCACGCATGGTGTAGCCACCAACAACATTCAGCTTGGCTTTTTTTTTTATGCAGACAACCGTGTCGTCACCACCGAGGAGATGTCAGATTAGACGCTGATGGAAACTCTCAGAGACCACGGGGACGACTGATAATGCGTGGTCGACTCGTCACATGCTTTCGTCTTGTACCACTCGCAAGTTTGCAGGCTCATAGCTTTCACGATTAGCCGATTAGCTCTGGCAACAACACGACGGCACCTTAAATGCAATGCAATGAATGCGAGAGCAAAAAATTTTAATGTCATACGAAGTAAGGCTGGCAGCCAACTCTTTTGCATGCGATATCGCTTGATTGATTGACTGATTGATTGATATGTGGGGTTTAACGTCCCAAAACCACCATATGATTATGAGAGGCGCCGTAGTGGAGGGCTCCGGAAATTTTGACCACCTGGGGTTCTTTAACGTGCACCCAAATCTGAGCACACGGGCCTATAACATTTCCGCCTCCATCGGAAATGCAGCCGCCGCAGCCGGGATTCCACCCCGTGACCTGCGGGTCAGCAGCCGAGTACCTTAGCCACTCGACCACCGCGGCGGGGCAGTGAGGCAATGATGAAAAGCACGCTGAAACATGCCTAAAACCGCCTTCGTGAACAAACCGAACAGTTGCAGTAACACGTTAACACCAGCAGCTGCCTGCCATCAAAAGTATCTGACATTGCCGAAATGTATGCAGTGTATCGTGGAGTGGTGACTTTTGCATTATTCCATGCCGTTTTTAACATCCATCACTCGCAGCTAGCTGATTATGTTGATGATGCGAACGAACAGCCGCTCTGATTAGTTAACACACTGGCCAAGTGCAAACATGATAAGCATCGTAATCGGAAAAGGCATGGTCCCACAGTTGCACTCGGCAGCTGCATGAAGGAAACCATGAACTGGGCGACTGAGCTTCAGCTTCAAATCGTTTCCGGCTCAAAATAATCCAGTGGCAAAAGCAGGGCAGTCTCATTGCTATCACTATCGAGCAATGGCGGCGCCCATGCTTGTTGAACAGAGGCAGTTTCTGGTGGTGCGAACACGTATTTTAGACTTCGTTGACGCATTTTCAGGCTCTGAAAATGCATTGAAAGGTTAAAGATTGGGTTTACTACATAGCAATAAATATCGAAGCCTGGAATTGCATTGTGAAAATTCGTTGAAGCGGGACGATCGAAGAAAAAGTGTTCGTTGTGGCGACAATATTTATGCATTGACTTCTATGGACTGCTGACAGGGAATCGAGAATTTTTATTGTAGCAGGAATTTCATTGAAGCGGCACTCGTAGCAGAGTTTGACTGTACAAACAAAAATATGCTTAACTATAACTGAAAGCTTGTTGGTTACTTCACGGAAATAAAGTATGAACAAAAATTTCACTACTGCTTCATCATACTGATGCTTTTTACATTAAGGTTCAACTCTACCACCATACTGCTCGCACACTTCTAGGAGCATAATGTCAAACTTGAAACAAGTCAGGAAGAATCAAAATGCCTTTAATTTGGCAGCATGTCCATTCAGCAAAAAGGGCCCACCTCCAAGTCATGCAGGGCCATGAGGAGCTCTACACGCAGGGTGCAGTAGTGGACGTTGCGTGTTCGAAGGAAGAGTGTGCGCACAAATTGGAGCACCATGTCATAGAGAACCACGTTGCGGCCCACCATTACAAGCAGGCGCTGTAGAACTGCACCCTGGCGCCGCTGCTTGGGTGATGGCCCAAAGAAGGATGATGCCTCCGAGGTGGTGCCACCAGAAGCTGTTGGTGGTGCCAGACTCCACAGTGCTTCTTCCTTTTCTCGGATGTACTGGGACAACAGTGGGAGCACCTCGTCCCCAAACAGGCTCTGGTGCTCCTGCCAGATCTGACGCTTTACCTGCAACAGGTAGACATGCGAATGTCTTCAAATTACAAATGAAAAAGCAAGTGGGCATGCAGCTAAGGGCCATATTCTCAGCTACAAGCTTTTCCTGGCAATTGAAAACAATTTGTGTGGCACAAATAGAATAAATATACAGAAACAAAAATACACACCGAGGCCACAGCATTAAACTGTTGGTTTACTTTGTGATCACCATATAAACTTTTACACAATTCTACATGCCATCAAACAACACTTTTATCCATAGATAGTCACTCGTAAATAAGAACTCCTCGTTCCAAACATTATTAGGTGCACTAAAGGCAAAGATGCGGTGCATATGCCATCACCACTTTTCAGAGCTCTTGAGCTGGCACAATGTTTTCTTGCATAATACATGTCCCACATGCAAAACATCCCCAAATACAGTCTACGCCTGTTATAACAGATCTGTCAACAGACTTCCAGTTACAACAGACCACATCCGTAGGTTTGTTTGGTCACAATGCATTTTAAATGGCATTCACTCCACTCAAGGAGAACCCTGCTATAGCGGACTATCGGCTACAATAGACTAAAGTTAGAGTTATACGAGGCTGACATCCGATATATGTTAGGAAACAACTATAGTATATTATAAAATATTGTCGGTTAACAGACTTTTGGTCAGAAGCAGAGCTGAACAAGGCGCTGTTTTTTTGAGACAGAGTGACGCCATTTTCAGCAAAGGCTGGATTAGCCAGTTTGAAGGGGCCCTGAAACACTTTTTTGAGTAACCACGAAATTACTTCACTCGAAAAGTGCATTGCCTCACAAATTCTACCCTGCAAAAATTTTTAAAATCCGTCTGGTACGAGCGGAGTTACAAAGATTTGTCACACGCTGCAATCGCATCCTCTCGTCCCGACGAAAGCACTGGAGGCTAAGAAGGAAGGGACGGGAGAGACAAACAAAAACATCACACACGTTTCGTGACTTTTAGCACTTCTTTTCTTTCTTTTTCTTCAAACACGTAAGTTTTTCAATGGGATTGTGCGCGCACGCGTGGACAAGTGACCGCCTTTTGCGGCGATCTCTGTAACAACTGAGCGCGCCAAGTTCAAATCAGCTCATGGCTGATGGATGGGTAATCTACGTGTGATTTCTGAGCGTTTTTCATCATTTCTCAACAGATAAAGCAATCTTTAGCTGGCTTTGATCATTTATTGTGAATTCCAGGCCATGTGCTGTGCTATAACATTTTGCTCCCGTGTTCTCGGGAGCCTCTACTAACGATCGGCAGTGTTTTCTGACCATGCTCAAAAAGTGTTGCAGGGCCCCTTTAAGGCACGGCATGGTGCTGTGTTCAGTGCAATGTGTGGAGAGCCCGACAGCATCAATGAGAGCATTGTCGTGGGCTGGTAGGCAAATCAGCTACACACTCTCCTTGCGAAATATTAGGACCAAAACATTTTTAATGCAGACGAGAGTGGACTTGTGTTTAAAGCAAAGCCGAGCAAGACATACACATACTCAAGCGAACAGTGTCACAGTGGAAAGTGCTCAAAAGTGCCCTTATCTGTTCTGTGGTGTTTTTTTTTTTTTTTCGTTATATGGGTGGCTCGGAGAAGGTGAGACTTTCGCTGATTGGAAAGTAAAAGAGGCCTCGTGCCTTACCTCACATGAAAAGCCTCTCAGTAAACTGGGAGGCTAATAAAAATAATTGATGATGAAAGATCTGTGCGACAGTTGGCTGCTCAAGTTTGACAGGAGGATGGAAAAGGAGAACTCTTTCTAGACAAGTATTTGTCTGCCACGCAACCCCCATTCACTTGAGGCAAAGAAACTGGAGTACTTTTTGCCTAATGCAACATCAGCAGTGCAACCAATCGATCAAGGTGTGGTCCATTCCATTAAGGTTGCAAACTGAACCCACCTTGCACTTAAGAGTGCCTGCTTTTTCATATGCAGGACAAGTGGGAAATGACAATTGATGTCACGTTTCCTGTCGAAGTTTTTCCGGGAGTTTGGGCACAGTGAAAAATCTATGTCATTCGCAAATGCTAATTGCTTCTAGAAGGCAGGGCCCTTGCCGAGCGAATGACACACCTAGCACTGCACCACAAGATACATGTGTGCAAAGTGTGAGGCCCCATATCCAAGGCGTTTTTGGCGCCAAGGACTTCACAGACTTTCGTTCGTTTCGATGATGGCATCACAGACAGCGAACAACTGACAGATGACAAGATTGCAGCACGTGTGAACAACTCTTCTGGCCCACTATCAGAAGACAGTAGTGAAGAGGCTGAAGCTCCTCTTAAGCTTTCTTCTTCCCAGGCCACAGATTATATATAAGCCCTGAAAGGATGTTTTCAGCAGCAGCAAGGCGACTCTCCACGGTAGTTCTGCAGCTCACAGGACTGTAACACAATGTGATTAAGGCTTCTCTAGTAGGAGCTAAGCAGGCCCTCATCACCGAGCATTTCGTGAAATAAAAATAAATCATGTTCTACGAAACTTATTTTCCCGCATGCACTTTTTCCTATATGACGCTACCAAACCCAAGTGTACTCGATGCCGCTGCCGCACAGCGTCCAACCGGTTCTTTTGACCTCATAGCCACAATTCGTGAGATTATTTTTTATTAGCTGTTCTACCAGCAAGAACGCAATCATTAAAAAATAAAGTTTTGGTAACATTTTGATGTGATACTGGCCGCAAGAGGCTACTGCATACCTCAGATACAGCAGATGTTTTTTCTCCGATTATGAGGGTTCATTGTAACTGGTGCAGACTGTAGGTGCCAAGTTTCATAGGTAAACAAACAAAGGCCTAGTAGCACCATATCATACATTATGTGGCTACTGTAACACTACTACGTGGTCTGTGCAGAAAGATGCAATTGAAACTTTTTACTAGTTCGTTCTTTTAAAAGGGACCTGAACCACTTTGTAAATGATAATCTAATGACATCTTGATCGTAGTATATTGCCCCATGAATTGATTACCACAAAAATATTTCAAATTCGTGAACTAAAAGCAGTGCAGGGATTTGTTGTGATTTAAGCACTTTTTTCTTTTCGACCCGGCAAGCACCATGGAAAAGCACATGGGGAGGGATGACACAATAAAAAAGCAGTACAGTAAAAGCTCTAACACGACCTCACGGGACCAGAGAAAATGTCCGAGTTGACCGAATTCCAAATTATCCAATGGACCATGAAAACCAAAGGAAAACGTACACAGCACAGACAAACCTTTATTTCTTAAAAGTGCGTTATTTTTGCCTGCCTCATCGTCAGAATTTCTGACAGAACGATCTTATTTAATCCTATCAGGTGGTGGTGCGCACGTTCACTGTCGTGAGAACAAGCGCAGAACTCCTCGCGGACAGCAAGGGCTTCGGCGGCCTCCTGCATGGTGCGGCGAGGTCGCGTCGGCTCATCCTGGCCGTCATCATCGGAACAGTGATTTTGGTCCTCATCAAGCACTTCCGATAATATATCATCGTCAGTCAGCAGACCAGCAACGGCAATATGATAGTCTATAGCGACGTAGTCTAAAATCTTGATGGCACTAGGAAGGAGAGAGTCAAAACGCCTGTCATTCACCTCGTCGTCCATATTTCCAGTGGGCTCGCGGGTGTCCTCTGGAGTGGCCTCTGGAGAAATATCCGAGTCGTCAGGGAGGACGAAGCTGCTGTGATGGAAATAATTTGCAATGACTGCGGGTGGCGTGTCGCTGCAGACATGCGCTAAAATGTGAATTGCGGTCAGGAGACTCAGTTCATATTCTCGCCCTGCTTCCTTGCATAGCAGAATCCGTTCCAGCACATGCTTTCTGTACCTGCTTTTTACGTTCTGAATTATCCCTTGATCCAGCAGTTGCAGAGCAGCCGTCGTGTTTGCAGGTAGAAATACAAGTTCGATGCACTCCAGCCCTGTCACTCTGGTATGAGCACTGCAATTGTCGACTAGAAGTAAAACCTTGCGCTTGTTAGTGGAGAAACGGCGGTCGAGTTGGCGCAGCCAAGCTTGGAAAATATCTGAAGCCATCCAGGCCTTTCTGTTGGTGCGATATTGCAGAGGAAAGTGGTGAATGTTCTTAAAACACCTTGGGTTACATGCCTTCCCGATGACTAGCCGTGGCAGGCGCTTGGTGCCCGACATATTTGAAGCGAGAAGCATAGTGATCCTTTCTTTGCTCCTCTTCCCTACAACGCACGGGTCGCCCTTGAGCGTGATCGTTTTGTCCGGCAAGGCTTTAAAAAAGAGAGCCGTTTCATCGGCATTGAAGACTTTGGCAGGCTCATAACGAGCCAGGTACTGGGGCAGCTCAGTAGTCTTCCAGTCAACAATACGCCGTTCATTCACTGCTGCTTTTTCCCCGCACACGTTTCGAAAGACCCACCCGTGCCTTTTTCAAAGCGGGCAAACCAGACTTCAGACGCACTGAAAGATTCGATGTTCATTCTCAGTGCGTACCTTTCAGCTTGCTGACAGATCAACGGTCCACTCAAGAGAAGCTGGCTGTTCCGCATGTCTGTTATCCACCGTAGCAATGCGTCTTCCAGCATCAAGTGTGCTGCCGTCCTTAGTCGTTTTCGTTTTCCAGTGAATTTGCCGCTGTGAAACGCCTGGAAAATTTTTTCTTTGTTTTTCAAGTTGTCACTTAAGGTGCTTCTCTGAACATCGTACTTTTTCATTATCTCCTGTCGAGAAACACCTGCATTCACTTCTTTCAATATCATAACCTTTAGTTCAAGATCATTTGCTGGCTGCTGTGGCCGCTTAACTCCTGTGACGGTCGCCATCAAGCGCGACGGCGGCGGCAACGCACACAAACACAGCCGCAACACGCGAAGTCACAACACAAGGAAACCAAGACACGAAGTAGACCAGTAGGCGTAGCGAGCAGCTTTTAGTAGACACTGGATGCGCCACCTAGCCACTTCCCCCTCATTCATTATCATCATGCTCTTATTCTGCTGTTCGCTCGGTTTCGATTTCTCCAAAACTCCGGTTCTGCCGTCGGTCAGTGCGTCGGTTACGGCAAGTGGTGCTTGAGCCTCCAAGCCGCCGAGATCGCGCGACTCTGGAGTCCCGATAGCCCTCTCCGGAGTTGTCCGAGATAACCGGTGCGCGGCTAAATCCCTCCAAACTAATGAGCATTTGACCTCATTGAAATATACACAGTTTTGCCGGGACCGCGCCGAGAGTGAGTTAACGAGGTCCGGATAAATGAGATTTTACTGTACACGCCATGAAACGTGTTCACTCCTCTTGCAGTGCAACTCTGGCACACGCTAGTGTTGCTACTCTAGTTTTAGAACTCTACAAAGCATAGCAACCTGTGTTGAGAAGCACATTTGATCCTAACACCACTCGAGATTTAAGTTGGCTATCGATCAATAGCAGCGATTTGATCTACAACAAAACAAAGCTAGAACCTGCAGCTCCCAAAAGAGTGAAGACTGCAGTGGGCATGCAAGAGAAAATCTCAACTTTTCAACCCACTCGCAGTTTATTTTTGCCGTGCACAACTGCAGATTTCGTTGAGCTCTTCGCAGCAGCATCTGCCTTCCGTAGCATGACTTTTCTGACCCAAGACAAGGGATTGTTCAGGTCCCTCTTGAAGAATGAAACACTTATTGCACAAGAAGTGTTCCCCCATGTCCTACAATGCATTGCAGTGATTTTTCAATAGAAGTGGGTGAGTTCTAGAAACAAAATTGAACTGAGGAGCTGCAAGATAATGAAGCTAGTATTGCCAAAATGTCCCACAGGAGTCATGTCAAAAATTTACCTTTATTCCTCAAGTACTTAAACACTTTTGTTAATAATAAGGGTGTTTTAGATGTTCTCAAGCGCTGACATTATCACTGTAACCTGAACTGTCATTTGTTTTGAATTTAAACTGTTCTTGACCTCCAGGGACACTAAAATCAAATATAAAGTCAACAAACATTGTTAAAATACAATTTCAAAAACATAGCAGGGGTTGTTTTATGTCAAAAAATTCTTAAGATGGAAGAAGAAGACACATTAATGGGAGAGACAGGAAAGAGATCTTGGGGCTATTAACTGGAGCCCCATGTTCAAGGCTCCACTGGCTTGTGCCGGCAGCCGGACGTGGTCAGGAAGTGTTAGTTGCACTTGCGCATTCGAGCTAGTGAGCTCCAAAGAGCTTTCTATTCTGAACTTATGTTGTGTGCAATTAAGGTTATTTATCTTTTTACTGCAACCCAATGAAATGTGACACGAGGGTAAACGGCGAGTCGCGACCCCACGGACAATCCCGCAAATAGAGAGTTGGAAAATTTTTTAGCAATTGCAATAAATCTAAGTACCGGTATACCCTTTTTGAATTCTACAGCGCTCCGTGTCTTTTCCTTCAAGAAATTTGTTTCTGCCGTGCGCATCGCTAACGAGTTCTTGTGGAGCCATTTGAGCAGGATCACAGTCTTCCTCCTCATGAAGGCCACTGTGTGTAGTGTTGGGTGGTGGTAACAGGGACAGAAGCTGGTGTTCTGCTCAGTTCGTCAGTACTCGAGCTAGAGGGCCCACCCTTTTGTTGCACCATGGGCCTGCATGTCCCGGACACTAGACAAACCTTTAAGTGTTTTCAAATAGTTTCCCTAAAGTTGGGCTTCAAATTTTAGAGACGCATACCCTGAATGCAACCCAAACTGCTTGCCACTGAGTGAGATGGGGCAACTTCACAAACAGCATCACCCCCTTTTACTGCCCGACATAAAGCAAGCCAATGACAGCACATACATTTTTTCTTGCTTCCAGTGTCACTTTCGTTATACACTTAAACTAAAGGCAGCAAAGCACTCCACGTTAAGAACAGTACTGAAATTAAGAACAGTTACTGAAATTAAGAACAGTACTGAAATTAAGAACAGTTAAGAACAGTACTGAAATACCCACATTATTGTATATGTGTGTGCGTGTGCATATATATCAAGAAATAATATATCAGCCAAATGGTCAGGTAATGAGATGCTGAAGGAGCACCACTAGAATATGACACAACTGATGTCAAGCCCCCTTGCTAGGATTAATGCTATAATCCGAAATTTGATCAGACTTCGGCTGTATACACATGCCAGGATAAGACAGTGCACAAAATAATTGAAGCTCATGAAATAGACAAGGATGTTTTCACTACTTTGTTAAAAAAAAAAACGAATTTTTATCACTATATAGGAGGTAAATGTTCTGTTCTAGAGTGGCTCACAGAGTGCATATTTGTGGAAAACATTTTTTCGTGTTTTCTTGTGCCATTCTTTGGTGGAATTTTGTCTGAAATTGGTGGTTTTCTATAAGCATGCAGACATAATGAAAAAAAAAAAACGTATTAGCTGAAGTCAGCCTGTCGTCCTGTGTCTTGTCTTCTTATTATGTTTGTGCTCTTACCATTATGAGCAAGTCCAAGAAACAACAGAAACTGGACATCCCCATGCACCTGCTTTGCAAGGACGGCCTAGTGCATGTGAGCAGCCTAACTAATGTTTATAGTTTGACTCTGTAAAACTCACAAACTACAGCTAATTCCCACTGTAGAACAGCTAGGTTACTTGGGCCAACACTACAAGTTGAAATACCTACATTACATTTTTAAGAAGACCAATTTCAAGCATGTACACGATGTAAGCAACAGAGACAGTGAGCACCAAATTACTGGCATGTCCCTCACACTACTCAAAGTGCGTACAAACAAAAATGCATGTGCCCTTGTGGTAGCACACTGTTTCTGAAACAAGATTTCTGAACAATCAGCTCTAAGCTAGCATAAAATGCTATTTGCATAGTTGACTTTAGACTGCATTTCTTAAATTCAAGGGCTTTGAAGAAAAGAAAACACTTGCAGAAACGTCAAGAGCCCTGCAATATGTACTTTTAAAATTCAAATATGTACAATAAAAAGAAAAAACTCCTCAAAATCACCAAAGCTCTTACACTCAAATTGTCAAGTTCTTTTTTTTTTCTTTTTCTGGACTATAACAGTATTATTCTTCAAACTCAGCGGTGTTCCTTTATTTCCCTAATCACATAAAAAAAAAATAACTCGAAAGTGGCTTCATTACATGTCCATAGAGTGAAAATTGGCAATAAATTGAAAGCATGGACACAAATATCTTAACATCGACAAGTGTGGCGAACTAGCATCAAGAAACAATTATGGCAAATATAGTCTCCATTGGTTTTGTACGAAACTAACTTTTGTTGATGAAAACTCTAGTCGACATTGACCATTTTGTTAGAAATTCTGATGACTATGCTTGTCAACAGTTGCAAAAAGGGACCTGTATACACCCTGTGCGAACATCCCTTTTTTTATCACCATTAAAAAAAAATCTAATTTGGGCCAGTGTGGGCATAGCAACTAAGCACTTCTTCCCTTGTCCATGTGCTTTGCGTGCAATGTGGTGAAACAAAGTAAATTTTTACCCTGCTCAACTTTACCTATCTGAAAACTTGCATGGAGGAATGCAAACTAGTCCAAACATGCACAGGGCTTACCTGGACATCACACTCTTTGTAAAGGGTTTTATCGCTGACCAGTTGCTTGAGGTACTTCTCTTCTACATGCTCCATATTTTTGAGTATGCACATAACCACTGGACGAAGTGCTGGAACCTGCCAAGACAAGAAATACAGTTAATCATTGTATATTAGACACTGTATATAGTACCTATATCAAGAGACAACCTGATTTAGTGTATCCTTTCAGTGGGAGTAATATGCAAAACTGTAATGAAATAAACCTTAAAAATAATTCCACATACGTGCTAATAAAGTACAAAATTAAATTATTCAAAATTTGTGTTGCATATAAAAGGCTACATTTTCTTTAACATAAAGTGCAAGGTAAATGCTAACTAAATATAACAGAAGTTCTCAGACTGAGAAATAAAAAAATAGAAAATAAGTAAACATTTATTGATCGAATGGCTAGCAAAGACTATTCTATTCTAGCCTGAGATGGGCAGTCTTCCTGGACTCACCATTTACTGTACTAGAAATATGTCTCTGAGAGTTGGAGGAAGAAGGGATTTCATTTCTTACTGATGCCAATTCATAGTAAAAAAAAAAAGCTCTTATGCAACCATGCTTTGAACAGTGTGCAAAAAAAAGGTAATCATTGTTTATTATGTTTCGATGTGAAACCCATAGCTCCCAATTCACGGCAAACCACGTGCAGTCAATTTATAGTATGTGCATTGATATAAGAAACTAAGCAAATGACCCCTTTCCTTCAATACGACTCCGGCTTTGAAATTCTGGAGGAATGGCCTTGATTAGAATGGCTTGTACACAGCATGTATGAAAATGACAGATCACTTAAATTTCTGTAAAATGAATATAAGATCACTATGCAATTTAAAAAACCAAAATGAATATAACATCACTGTACAATTTGAAAAACCCCAGGCTTGCACAACGCACAGCCCAGCCGCCACAGCATAAGCTGGCAGGCTGCTCTACATAGAGAGTGTTCTACTCTTGGGGTGCCTACAAGTACAGTTACACAGTGATGGAAGTGACTTTTTACTTTTTGAAACATACTTTGAAGCAAGAAAAGTACTGTTTTGGATAGCCACAAGCGAAATTTGGGAGAAAAAAAATGTTCGTTTGGAGCAGCTACTGGTCTTTTAGGGGCAGATACAAAATTTGCCATACACCAATTGGAGTTCATAGCATCATCAAAGCATCTCACAAATATAAATATTTATTATGAAATATATGTCACAGACCGCAACGAATGTGAAATTCCAGAAGCAAGCAACTAAAAATACGGCTAGTTGTCAAAACTGGCTGTGAAATCAGGTACGTATTTAAAATACTGGTATTTGTGACAGGAATAAAACCAAACCGGGAAAGCTGAGCACCACATTTCAAAAGTACCCACAGTCTCACATAACTGTTGCCAAACAGGCAGTAGATAATTGGTACGAGATAAAAGCAATACTGCTCATTTTCACATTTCGCCACACTAGCCTACGTGTCTAGCTGAACAAAAAAAAAAAGCATATGAGCTATATGCTTAATATGTCAGTTCTTGTCGCTTGAATGAGATCCGAGCCAACAATGGTACACACTAATAGCATACTGAGATGCTAGCACACAGATTTTTTTCAGTTTCTTTAGAACTCATGAGATAGTGAAACAATAAAATATTGAAAAATGATTTATTCTCCAACCAAAAAGTTTGTGAAGAAACCCGACATTTCGGAACGAACTTGGTTTTTTCCTCAGGGGAAACTGGGATAGTTAGAGCGCGAGAACAGGACGACGACAAAGAGACAAGAAGTCTTTGTCGTCATTCTGTTCTTGAGCTATAACTATCGTCATGTCATACCAACTAGCCCAAACTGCCACACTCCTAAGAGAAATCGGGACTACGTAGCAGCGGCATCTTCACAGCACTCACGGTGCGGTTAATGACCCCCCCACCTCTCCCTCTCATTTCGCCATGGAGCGCAGATTATGTACATACACTAGGGGAAGGCTTCCGAGAGCGCAGTTGATGTTTTGGGCAGTTCGCTGTATATGCCATGACTCGAGTAGTAACCTTCTCCTCCAGTTCATCTCGCTTTCAAGGATGGTCGTTGCTTCAAAATTTGTCCGGTGGTCCAACGTTTCAGCATGCTCGGCGACTGCGCTGCGCTCTTTGTAGAGGTTCCGCACGTTGTTGGCATGTTGCTTGAGTCGTTCCGGTAGGTTTTTCATCTCATCGATATACGAAGAAGGGCACTTGGCGCACGGAATCTTGCAAACGACACCGTGAGTCCTGTCCATTATTGGCCGGTCTTTCCCAGTTTCATACCCAGTCGAATGTTTAAATTCAAATAAAATATTGTCATTTTCAATCTATCAGTGCCATTTCAGAGCAGGATTGGAGCAATTACTCACAAAAATTGCTGTTTGGAGCAGCATTTCTCTTCTGGAGCAGTTTGGAGCCATCGGAGCGGCACTTCAATCACTGGTTATGAGGTTTTCATTGAAGACTGATTTGTGGGGTTTAACGTCCTAAAACCACCATATGATTATGAGAGACGTAGTTGAGGGCTCCGGAAACGTCGACCACCTGGGGTTCTTTAAAGTGCACCCAAATCTGAGTACACAAGCCTACAACATTTCCGCCTCCATCTGAAATGCAGCCGCCACAGCCGGGATTCGATCTCGCGACCTGAATAATTATGAGGTACCCACTATGTAATAAATCAGCATATTTTGGAAAATAGTGAAAATCCACTTTGCACTCTTAAGGCAATGAGCACACCTACAAACCTGTACTCTGTTTTAGTTGCGGTCGATGATGATTATAATGAATTGTGGCCGAGCCCTTTATTATGGACGGGAAACTTTGAAATCATCCACTTGCTATGTAATTCGCTCGGTCTGAAACCCAGTAATATTCTATTCTTGTAACAGGCAAAATTGCATCTGTTAACACGGTTCATTGTCATACATAATACTTGCTTAAATTGTCTGTGGTAAAACACTTGCTTGCCATACAGAATGCCCGGGAATCACCTCACAACCATTCTTTTCTCAATGAGTGCAATAGGTGCAACTGATACCGGCAAAAGCCGATAACTATGCCATCGAAATCGGTTGTTGCTGTAAGCTATTAACAGCTTGCGCTGTAAGAAAGATTGCAGCGTAAAAAGAATTACATTATGCAGTTTTACCTCCTGCTGTTCCATAGTTCAAAAATGTTTAAAGTCGATTTGTAAATCGATAAGAAAACTTAGCAAATGAGCAGTGATCTTTGTTTGGCATTGGCTGTGCACAATTATTTGTGCAACGACCTCTAAAGGCCTTTGGCAATAAACGGAATTATTATGATGAACAGCGTAATCGCCATTTATACCTCGTATTATACAGCAGTTACTCTTCTACTCGGCTGCATCATGGGTTCGCGTACAAAAAGCAGAATTTCTAGAAAGCACCAATGAAGCTTGGCCTCTTTATTATTGCAAAATATGCAACAGCAATTTGAGCTTCAATAACTGAGATGGGTATGCGACACCAAATTTTATAGTGAGCCAGAGCACTCAGCTTTTCCAAAATGTATTGAATGAGCACAACTGTATGCGAAAAGTTTACTACTCATTGCTAAGCACACAAGGGCCACTCTATCTCCCCCTTAACAATAATAAAAACAGCCACACAAAGAAAACCATAATTTAGCTGTGCAGTAGTCCAGTCTGCAAATTACATTTGAATATGCAGTTTTACAGATCCACATTTACAGTGCAAGACGACACCACAGAAAGGAACACACACAAGACACCTTCTTTTCTACGCCGTCTCGCACTGTAAATATGGAAGCTAGATAAAATTCACCCAGCATATTGTTTGGCAAATTTTAAAGACTCTTCCAAGTGGTGATTGTTTTCATGGCTCTTGTGGTCCTGCACTACATAAGAATCGTGCGACCAATCTTGCAGAATGCGCCTGTGCTTCATATTGTGTAAACACCACCAGTGGTGGCACGTACTCCACTGAAAACTTGGTGCACCGTCACTCCATCTTCCACATTAAAGGGGTACTGACACAAAAATTTGGCCTTGCGTTTTTCTACTGCAATGCGTTGCTGGGGGCCTGTTAGTCATGACACGACGCATTGTTTGCTGTAGCAGGCGACAGATAATTATTTACAGGCACCTCATTATCAATCAGTTTCAGTTTTGGTTTGAGAGTTCCAAAAACTGGGTGCAACTTTCGTCACCTAGCGTGTGCAGCTCTTGACCACGTCAGCACACAGAACTGTGACACACTTCTGCACGGTCCGCATCAAGAATTACTTTCGAATAGGAAACGATACTGGAATGTCACCAAACGCAAAACTTTCTAAGCGTGCGCCACAACCAGACACTCGCAACCAGCCGCCAAGAAATATAGACTTCGGGAACTAACGTGGCAAAAGAAAAATGGCAGCTATGACGTCATCATAACTTTTGTTGACCACAGCGTGGTGACGTGAGCGAAGTAGGGGTTCACCTCAGGGTCCCCTTCGAGGGTGTCTATAGCGCTATGGAGTTGGTCACTCACGCAATCTTCAAAATTAATTTAAAATACCTTCCAAGCTATATTCGCTATTGATATCTTGCAGATGACATACGAGTGTTCATGAGAACCGACCCTGCAGGCTATCTCAGCCCCAAAATTTTGTGTCAGTACTCATTTAACATTGCCCCCTAAAAAAGGAACACCAGGAATCTGTGTCATGCACAAAAATTTTAGGCTTGTCTAAAGCGGGACTGAGAGGATAGTTGGCGATTCATTGTTGTTATGTCCGGTGTTGTCGTCGGCCCATAGACGTACACGTGGGTCGCGGTAGTCCAAAAAGCTCAGACAGCCTCGAACGATTAAAAACAAGTTTATTCCTATTCGGATGGAGGCGGCGGCCGAACTGCCGGGGGAAACGACGGTGGCTCGTTTGCGCCGAGCGGGGGAAGGGGAGGAGTCAACATCTGGAAGCAGTTTCAGCAACCGGTCCTTCGCGGGTTCGGAGGCTCGCTCGCGACACAGGGGTGCTTGGAACACAACACACAGGGGTGCTTGGAACACAACAATTGTAAAAGAACCTGGGGTGCAGGAATGATAAAAAGTCAGTACCTCATAAACAATGCATTTTTTGCATTTCTTCAAATTGTTCCAAGTTCGTTGCAAAACACAATTAATCCGCACTACAGAAACAAGTCCCAATGCATGCAACTTAGGGTGCAAATGCAAAACACAAAAAGCTGACCAGTCAAACAGCGTTACTGTTCTTTGGCTTTGACCGTAAGTATTGAAGACCCATGGTAGTCATAAAGCGGGGCTTGTTACTGTAGTGACAGGTAATGCCGCTGTCACACAGCAAATACATAGTGTGCACGTGCGTCACGCAGCGCCCCTTCGTCACTTCCGGAATGCGCCACCGACATGCTCGGGTACCTACCGACTCCGTCGGCTACCGCTGCCGTGTTGTCTCCTCGTGCTTGCACCCGTTTAGTTTTGCCTCACGATGCAAGTTTGTGGGCTGCTAGTGAGGCAAGTTGATTTAGTAGTCCCCGAAGAGGGAGCATAACTTCGGGGTGTTTCTTCGCTGAAAGTTATTACCTAAACTTGAGAACGCACAGCGCGATTTTTCAAAAAGCACCGGCGTGTTTGGCTGACGCGGATCAACAAAAAAACTACTTGAAGAAACTCGGTGATATTTGGATCTTCAGGTGTAACTTCATTCCGGGTAAGTGCTATAGCCAAGCACTTACCTGCAAACAGAAATAGCTCACCAAGATACTGTACATACAAACTTGTCCGTGACCACTGCATGCACAATCAGCGTGTCAGGGAGGCAGTTAAAATCATGATGGCTATCGCAGAAATTCGGGTGTTGCATTGAAACAAACTGTGAAAATGGATGCGAAACAATATTAGTTCACTTTGAAGTATATAGCCGAGTTGTTCGAGTTGGGGGGTCAGGATTTTGAAAAATTGGTCAATTATTTCCCTAACACGGTCTCCATCATTTTCAGGGACTCCACTGTACATTAGCGTGCAAAAAAGTAAAATACAAGGTGAAAATGGTGTCAAAACATACACGAAAAAAAAAAAAGTGATGACCGGAATTACCGCGGCATGCACCGCGCGAAGTCTCTATCTGCCTCACATAATATTTTCCTTGGCTGTTTCCACAAATTTCAATTCAAAGAGGCTCAACATCAGCACTGTTTAAAACACTTGGGGGGGGGGGGGCTGCTACTTTGGTGGCGTGGGCCGCAGCAATATATTAATATTTTATTTCTTGTAAAGTTGCCTAGCTCTGCATGACTCATTTTCGATGGGAGCTGCTGCGCTTCGCTCATCCACTCTTAAAATTGCGACTAGAGAGACTTTGGGCTTTCACTTGTTCTTGGGCCCCGCAATTTGTAGTGTTTGTAGTGAAAGCGAGATAATGGGCCCTCTTAGGTCGCGGCGGGCAGCCGGTGTACACGGTGGCTGGTATATGTGCCACACACCTTGATTTTTTGGTCTTGTATTGAGTGAACAAACGAGGCCTTCCTAATTCGATGAGCTCGTTAAAGTACGCCAACAAAAAACCACAATGCTTCCCTTTCAACATCGTACATAGCAACAGATGACGAGCCCCCAACAAACCACGCTGCAGAACGCAAATTGCCGTAGGTACTCAGGGAGGTACCCAGCCATGGCAGGAGAGGGCAACGGCGGAAGTGACATCACATGAACACTATGTATAAGTGACTTACCATGAATGACATTCGCTCACAATAAAACTAATGACATCCCTTTTAATTCGCATTCTCAATTGATTTGGGGCCAAATGCATAGCCTTCAGAAAAAAAAAAGTCGCACAAAACTCAGGTTTTTACAAAGCATGTAACCAGAAATCAAATTGTTAAAAAGACAGTCACACTATTTCCACGCTTCATGACATCACCAGCTATGTTTTTCATGTATTTTAGCTTGACTTGTGTCAGTTGCAACAAACTGCACAAAAGTGCCATGCAATACTGTTGTCGATGCCTCTTACAGCTATTTTTCAGTGTTGAGTTTGTGAATTACTCTCAGGATATGCAACGTCAAACGCAAGTTTGCTAAAGCCATTGCACAGTCGTCACTTTCAAATGCAACTCGTTTTCTTTGTGTCACGGTACTTGGGGAAGATGCCCTTAAGTTCACTTAATGACGTTTCATGGAAATAACGAAATTTTTTTCCTTGGAGGCTGTAAACATACGCTGCTAGCAAAAATTTCGCAGACCTCTATGTTCCTGTCAAGGTGTAGGGTTCCTGTCAAGCAGCTTAAATGCGAGGATCACCGCATACAGTTCCTGAAACAGTATGTAGGCCTGTGTTCACAAAATTAGAACACAATTCAGAGAGCTTCACGAGTGGCTAAATGAAGGCAAGCAAAATCTGCATGCAACACACGTCCAAGTGCTCACTCACGCACAAAGAAAAGCAGGAGCCTCGTACCTTGATGACTGGAAAACTTTTCTGCAACATCTCTTTCAGCTTTTTTTCCTTCTCACGGCCTTCCTGCTTACCAAGGTTTTCAATTTGCTGTAGAAGGCGTTCCTTTAGCTCTTCTAACACAGATGTGTGAAATTCGAGCCTGCAGACCCCGTGCAAGTCAAGCAAAGGCAACATAGGACGTAAAGACGGCAACAGAATGCCATTTTCTTCTTGAAACTCTTCAATTGCACGTAGTGGGTCAGAACAATTGGTCAGAGCCTCACGAAGAAACTCCCGACCCGGAATGCCAACCTCTTCTAGGCCTGCCATGACGACTTAATTCAGCAAATGCTACCCTAACAAGAAATAAGAATAGCGAAGTTTTTTTTTTTTTTCCCTAGCTTTTCGGTCCCGTCACCCCAACTCTCTTGCTGCTTGTTGTCTAGAAGGTTTGCTTCGGCTGCTGCGTTGGTAGCAAGTTGAAACGACGCTTGATGAGTATTCTGTATTTGGAGTACTTGTCGTCAGGCGTAAAACGCGACGGATGCGCCGTGGTCGTCGGCTTTCCGTCAGGAGAAACCTGCTTGAGTGTGTACACTCGATTGCCACTTTCATCCAGGTAGTACATTAACATCATTTTCGAACGCTAGTTGAGGAGACGACTTCCGAACAAGTCCTAGCGCAGGGGCTGGGGTTAGCGAAAAACCTGGGGCTAGCGCAAAAACACGACGCCGACAGAGACTCTACTAACGCCAGAACACGAGGCCAACGAGGCAACATCCGGGACTCTCAAGATTCAAACGCTCAATGTTGCTAACTTGTTTATCTAAGTTCTCTAAAAGTGTAGACTGACTTAGAAGTGTGGCAGCTTTGCGTAACGTTTATAAAAATGCATAAAAACTATACTTTAAAAAGATATTTAGATGTTAAAAAAGGCAATATTATTTAAAAATGAAAAACATTCAATACAATTTTCTAAATATTCAAGAGAACGGAAAGTTGGGTGAGTACAAGGAGGATACATAAAACTTGCTGGAGTGGTAGCAACGCCACCGACACCGAATTTCCTCTAGGTGGTGTTGGTGGAAGCCGCCCATTAAGGTCCCTAGATGAAACATGTTTCATCTAGGGACCTTACCGCCCATGCGCCGGCAGCGCCGCTACGAGAGAGAGTGAAGCCACGCCGTGCGTGCGGCGGCCATGTTGCCAGTGGCAGAAAAGAGCCGAGCGCTGCAAATTTATGCTTCATCGCGCTGCGGGTGAAAGGGACTCGTGTGTTTATAAAGCAACAAAAACAAGTAATTCTGGTTGTAAATGTTTATTGCGACTTGTACGCAGCCAAATGGCATGTAGAGAACTCAATTAAAGTGCATATGCATCAAATAGCGATGCCTAAAGCAAACACATCATCGAAAACATAGGTGCCCTACTGGTGGTTGAAAATTATTGCCCTTGTCAAAAGTGGTCCCACCTTACTTTTGACCGATTCTCGTTTTTTTTTTTCCTTCGTCATGTGTTGTATCCTCACTTTTACGTATTGTTCGGCGATTTGCCTGCACAAACTGTAAACCTGATTATCAAGCGTATCAGAGTCTAGGACGTGCTGCTCTAGTTTATGGAACCAGTTTTTCTCGGAGGAAGCTCATAGAACTTTCAGGATGAGGTGTTTTGCTCTTGACTTCACCGTTGTGATGGAATCACATTCAGCCTGTAGCCGCCTCAGTCCTCGACTGTTTACAAAGGCTAAAGACATCTCGCGACGGTGAAACAAGATCACCTCGCCTCTTACATTTAATTAAAGGTGTCAGCTCATCTGAGTGCATGGCTGCTATGCACTCTTCACAGGTAGTTGCAGTTCGACCTTTCGAACAATGAAGCCTTCTATGTATGGCACCACAGAACCAACAAAAGCAGAAAAGCTTTCGGGCTAGTCAATGCGATGCGTATTGTCGTGGTCATCGGGCTGCAGGACTGGGGCCTTGCGCATGTCAGTGAGATGGCTTCTTGGATCTACCATGGCTGCAGGAGTCGTTGCATTCAATACGGAGAAAACATCTTGGGAGCAGTGTCCAGAACTTGAAGACGTCACTTCCGTCTGAACCAAAAGACGCTTGTATGCAGCCATAAACTTCGAAGCTGTTGGGTTGTTGTTATGGCCTCCTCATCCACGTATTGAGTCAAAGAAGTTTTCGGCATAGTCTTGACTGAGTTTGTGTGTCAGTAAGTATTTCAGCTGACCCTGGCTGACAAGTCTGTCAAACATTCTTTCCGTGCTTGCCATGCGTATCCAAAAACTAGTGAATCTGTTTTTTTTTTTCAGTCCTTCTGTCTCTGCCGGATCTCTCAGCCCGTTTATACGCTCGAGTCTCCGCAAAAAACGACTTCCAGAATGCTTCGTTCCCCTGCTGAAGGGGCGCTTTGTACGGCCTTGCCACCGGGTTCCTGGAGTTTAAGATGTCAAACAAGCAATCAAAAGTTCTAATAAACGTAGATCTTGTGCTGGCACCCTTGAATTGTGGCAGCTTTAGCTTTTGTTCGCAGAAGTCCAAAGCGTCGGCAACTGAGGCACTCGATCAGTTGTACAGCATATCATACCTTCATTTTCTTGCTTTTCCTGTTAAACGTGGACTTTCGTAAGTATGTTTCCGAGCCACAACACTTCTTCACGTTGAAGTGCCTTCAATGCCACTTCATAACCCCATTTCACATGCTTCCCTTCAATGTCAAAGAGGTGGTCAAAGCACTCTGGCGCGAAGTGCATAGAGCGAAGTGATCTCAGTCTTTCGCATTCTACTTCTCACGGCGAACGGCCCACTCCCAGAGGCTCCGAGTTACGGGATCTTTAGGAAACCTGTAAAACAAATCCGGACTGTTATGTTTTGCACGCTTAGATCGCGTCAGCTATAGCTCCCTTTAGTAACGAGTGCGGATTGGCTATGTCGAAAACGTTTTCGTGTACGTACAGGTGGAATGTGAGGCCACAACCTTTTTTCAACCTGTTGGCACATCCGTAAACGACGCAAAAGGCAACCATTGTAAACCATTTGTCTTTACATGCCGACAATGTGAAACAAGAACAGACGAAATGAGCAGCTCGCGATGGCGCTGAGCACGCTTTTTGCCACTGGCAAGATGGCGGCACCTGGCTTCACTCGCACAGCGCCCCTTCCACTCCAGCAAGTTTTATGCATCCTCCTTGGGTGAGTAGCACCGAGTTTTGTACAATACATATGGCGTACGTGCAATTGCCATGGACCGCAATTACCACACGTGCAATTCCTCTATGGCAATTACACACCCTACCGCAATGTATGAAACTCCATGGTGAGCAGCAAATGACGAGGACGAGAAATGCACAGCACTGTCTTCGCCCTTGTTACACTGTATTCTAGGGTCCTTGTCGCTACACGCTTATAAAATTAGTCTGCTGTTAGTCAGTTCGTCAAATTAATCTGATGTTAATCACAAGTAGGCGGACGTTGCCATTATGCGTAAAATTGTAGCGACGTTCACGTGTAAAGGTGTGCGCGCGCCACGGAGGAAGGAAAGGACCTTTTTCCTTCCTCCGTGGCGTGCGCCGAGGCGGTTTCGACCAGCGGCGGCGTGGAACTCGTGTTGAGGCGGTGGCGTCGTCGGCGAACGGCCCCTTTTCGTCGTCGGCGGCGGCGCCGGCGGCGTGGAAACCGAAACTACAAGTTCAAAAAGCTCTTTACTGCGTGTTTTTTTTCTTAATTGGCACAAATTCAGAGCTTTTAGCAGTAACTGCAAAATACGACATATGAGATTACTAGAAGAGAATTGCCAAACGTATCGTAAATGCTTTGTTTTTGAGCATGCACACTGAAAATGGAGGAAAAGCTGGGGCGAGGGGGGTGGGGGCACTTATCACAAGTCGTGTGCAGTACATTATTATTTTTGGGGACGTTTTGACCAACCGTTTAGCGTTCGTCAAATAGCGATTACCGCGGCTGGGATCGAAAATGCAAAAACACCATGCCACCACGGTACGTGTGTTGAATGTATGTTTATTGCTTCCAAACATGTGCAGCAATCTTTTTTTAGGGGCGAAACTTCTTAGGGTGTGGGTCTGTCCATCCTCTGATGGTGTATGTAGCCACCGGTGGCACATACCCGAAAGAGCAGTCCTTAATATGTCCGCTGGATGGCGGCACCTCTATATGATGAATACATGGATGAAAATATGTGGGATGGATGTACTTGGGAGTGTTCAGTAGATAAACGGACGGACGTACAGATAGACGAATGGCCTGATGGACGCACAGACAGACATAGGGGTGGACAGACGGACGGACAGACAGAGAGGGACGACCACACGAACAGACACATGGACAGATAAACGGAAGAACGGACGTACTGATGCATGGAGGGACGCACGGACGGACAGATGCACCGACGGTCACACGGGTGAACGGACGCATGGACGGGCGCATGGATGGACAGAAACAAGAATAGGGAGTTTTAGTGCTGGGTACGCATTTTCTTGGGGCGATGCGGGCGTGGGAGCGCGCGGCGTTGCGTGCCCAACCCATACCCAACCAGAAATGCCTTTTAGTTGTCGCCACGGTGGCACGCACGCAAACGCAAGCCGCACGAAGGTCACACGTGCTCGCAGCGCCATAGCGTCTTGTCGCGTAAGTATTATCTAAGTCTTTTTATGATTTAAAATGTAAAATTAAACATACATAGTGATCAGGACACTTTTTTATCGTGTACAGTATCCTGGTATACGAAAAATGTGAAAAATACAAGCTTACTATAATGACAGTGTCGACATCTTGTGACACTTCGTGCAACCACAGTCATGAACTTGTTAGCTTACGCGTAATGTTTTTGAGATGAAAACAAATAAAAACGTTACTCATTTGTAATATTGTCGCTGCGCAGTTTTTGCATCAGATGTACAATGCGCATCGTTTCTGCAATAACAATGTTGTGGTTGTCTGTTTCAATATAGCTGCGCTAGATGGCGCCACCTATTCAGCTGGTCGGGGCTGGCATATATTTAGTTTTTATGTTCCAGGCCATTCTAGCTTTGGTAATCTGGCTGAAACCATGTAATCGCTATAAGTGCTCGCACTTTGGCTTATTTTAACTCGACGGCTAGAGTATCCACAGTGCGGATACTGTGAGTTCTTGCGAAGGTGGACCTTACAAGGCCGCCGATCCATACTGTCCGAGATTTCGCGCCTTTGTGTCATGCTATTTGTATAGTGGCTAGCCACTATAATATTTGCGCTTAAACTTAAATGTCATAGTGGTTGGTCTGGCCAGCCTCGGCTTTGCTCGCCGTGAAGGTAACATGATGCGCCAGCGTGTGCGCCGGGGCAGCTTATCTCCGCTAGGAGGCCAGTGGTGGCAGCGTTGTTTGTGGGCGCACAGACGCATCGCCCCAGCGACCTTGCGACGCATCTGTTTGGGGCTTCGCGCATGCGCAATACCGCCGCCCCATCGTCCTGCGTACGCAAGCCACCTGCGTACCCAGCACTAAAACTCCCTAATGAATGGGCTCACGAAAGCACGAACGGACTGGCGAACGCTTCGCACCACCAATCATCATTCACTCCGTTGATATGCTGTTTTTTTTTTGGTACTGTCTTTGCATATGTCTCACAAGATTCATGGCGGTAACCTTCTGGCATATCATTTAAAAGAATAATGAACCCAGCCTTGAAGGACGTGCGCACACAACGATATTCAACACGCAAGCTTGGACGTCAGTATTTTCAATGAAGCAACATGGTTCGAAAAGAAAACCAAGACAAACATGTGCTACTCGTGATGCGGCTAGTACAGATGAAAGCGCTGCGCATGAGACAATCACATATTAAATAACCAACACGAGGCCATGCACCGTAAAAACCATAAAGATTTAACCCAGGCCACGATACATTCTAAATTACATTTCTCTAAAAAGATTACCAGTGTCTTTTCGTGATAACGCTACGGGAGGTACACGATCAGGACTATGTTCTTTCTTTGAATTTTATATTCTTCAGTCAGTTCCCTATCGCATATCGTGGCATTTGATACATGCTTTCATCATTTCCCTTTCGCATTTATTTCATTGCTGGGTATCGTTAAAAACTGGTGAGCAACCGCACTTTCTGCAGTCGAGCAGGCGAGTTTCCTATCGATGATGTGACGAACATTTCAGGTTCTTTGAGCGTCCCGCCTGGCCTATGCACACTCTACCACAAAACAAGGCATGGCTAAAATCCCTGTCCATTTCTTCTTCCTCATTCAACAAGAAAACGGTGTACGATACGTATGACATCTAACAAAATAATGAGCCCTTAAATGTACGCTTCTTTCCTCCCATTTGCGAGGAATTCAGTTAATCTATTACATGACCAGTTGTACCTGCTCCTTGATTTCCGGATTTGATGATCTCACAAAATCGCGAAAGCATTGCATGGCGCCGAGAATTCGGTAATTTTTCTTTTCACGCTATTAGGAATCGTGTACTACTGCTTGCCTACTGTACCCACTTTCACGCGTACCTGAAGTTCCATCTGTTTCTTCTTTAACTTCTATTTCGTTTCAACTCAACCTTGCGGCCTTACAACGGGTCACTCAAACGCTGCACCTTTTCAACGAAGGCTGTCCAAGTGCCACCTGATTCTCTCCGTGATTGTAGGTATGCGTGACTCCCAAAAAATGCACGTTCTTTCTACTAAGTCTTTCCGAACAAAAAAAAAAAGTGGAGGATGCGCGAGGGGGAGGGGGGCAGGGGTTACAAAACAGGAATTTACAATGCCAGTGTCAAAAGAGATTTTCTAGTTTTTTCCCTTTTTTTTTCTTAAAGTGGAGTAGCTATGGAATCGCACACATGTACTTGTCCACGGAACACGTTGTTGGGTCGGTCCGGCGCCGACAACGTTTCTAGTACTAGTATAGTGTACTAGAATATGGGGTAATGTGTTCAAGGAGGAGCCATGGCTGCCGCATTCGGTATCGACAGCCACGAGATGGCGTCACCTTAGCATGGGCTGTCACCTCACCCTTTGCCTTTTATGCACTTCTGTGTTTTGATATTAGTAATAACAGGGGTTTAACGTCCCAAAACCACCACACGATTACGAAAAACGCCGTCGAGGAGTGCTGCGGAAATTCGACCACCTGGGGTGCTTTAACGTGCACCTACATCTAGGTACACGCGTGCACCTCAGTATTTGCGCCTCCGCCGAAAATGCAGCCACCGCGGCCGGGATTCGATCCCGTGATATGCGTTTGCATACGTAATTGCTGACACGTCCGCGAAAAGCTTTCTAATGGGTTTGTTTGTACTGCATTCAAAACAAAATGAAATGTCAAAGCCGCAACACACGGTTTAAATGCACGTATGAACAAACAATGGTGAAGCATGCAGTCATCCCTGGGGAAACTGCCTGCAGTTTTTAAAGCTCGGTTGGTGCACGAATGGAAAATTAGGAAGATTGAGGTATCGAAGGAGCATCTTGATTGATTGATTTGTGGGGTTTAACGTCCCAAAACCACCATTTGATTATGAGAGACGCCGTAGTGGAGGGCTCCGGAAATTTTGACCACCTGGGGTTCTTTAACGTGCACCCAAATCTGAGTACACGGGCCTACAACATTTCCGCCTCCATCGGAAATGCAGCCGCCGCAGCCGGGAATCGAACCCGCGACCTGCGGGTCAGCAGCCGAGTACCTTAGCCACTAGACCACCGCGGCGGGGCATCGAAGGAGCATCTCTCAACCCGAAAGTTTCTTCTTATATTACTGCTATATCGAGTCGTAGGGAGCACACTGCGACAGCTTCGACTTCCTTCGTTACGCGCGTGGCACCGTTCTTGTCAATAGTTGCATCATGCAATTTTATTTATGTTGCTAAGGTGACAAAACTGCCATTCGATTGAGCACCGTAGCGAAAGATTTTGACAATCTTGGGTCTTTAAACGATTACGCGCCCACCGATATACTGCTGCTGCCACCGCTATCAGACTGTAAGAAGAAACCCTTTATTTACGAGCGCGCATACTGCAGTGAGCAGTAACACCGATCAAATTCGACGCCATTCCGCAGAATTATCAGTTCACGATCACTTCATCATGGTGGCACCTTTGTGAACAACGACAGATTTTCGCGTGCAGCTTTTTTTTCGTTTTATCAAATTCGACGCCATTCCGTAGAATTATCAGTTCACGATCACTTCATCATGGTGGCACCTGTGTGAACAACGACAGATTTTCGGTGCAGCTTTTTTTTTCGTTTTACCTCTCGAGACTGGTTGATACCCTTCACGAAAAAATACAGCACGTCAATTACCGCTCCCTTTGACCCGAGATGCGGTGCGATCGAGCTCATATAAATTCAAGGTAAACAAAGCTTGAGTAAGCGTTCCAGCGAAGCTGAAGTCCCTGTAGTGTTCGCCACCTCGATCGGGTTCGTAGTTAGCAGGAAGGTCCATCGAAGAACCTGAATCAGTGGCTTCAACGTGAACACAGGGTGCTGCAGTTTTCTTGGAGATGGTAGATTCGACCGCCAAGTTGTTCCGTTTCAGTAAACCTGGGGGTTACCTGTGACGCCGGCAGCTTTGTCCCCTCCCAGCCCCACCACTACTTCGCTGAAGCTGGGCCTTGCGACAATTGAACCGGCTGAACCTGTTTTTTCCAAACTTGCTAGCTCTTTCTTCTCCACCGTTGTGGTTGCCGGTGCTCTACTGTTCTCTCCATCGGCCGCTCCTTTGTTCACCGTGGCTAGTGCTTCCTCGGAGGCCTTCGGCTTTTCGCCTATTGCCTTTCACCTATTATAATTGTGAAAGACATGGTTTGATCATTTGCAACAGTACCGAGATACGTGAAGGGCAAATAACACGGGAGGTAGGAAGGCTGCAGTCGACAATAGATTACGCACTGACGTCACTTAGGATGTATGATAAGCTCAGGGGAATGCACATTGAGGAAGGTGGCTCCAGTAGTCTGGGTAGTGATCAAAACCGTATCAAGCTAAGTTTTGGAAGAGCAGTGAAAGTGGGAAGGAGACAAGATGAGCAACTACAGGAAAATTTTTATCAAGAAAGGCAAATTGAAATAGCCACTAAGCAAATTGAGAAAGTAATCACGGAGGATAATAAAACAGTGTAGACTTACACGAATCTAATTAGACTGTTTGGGCTAGAGCTTGCTAAGGCACGTGAGAAGTCACCCCGGAAAAGAAGGCACAAGCCCAAGAGTTGGTGGGATGAGGAAGTTAAGAGAGCCAGAGCGAAACGTCAGGAAGCCTTTAGGGAACACAGACATGCTAAGCAACGGGGTTTGAACCGACAGATGATGTTATATATCTCTCAGAGATATATCTCTTGAGAGTTTAATGCCGTTTCGTAATGTGTCATATAGAGAGTTCTTTTTTTATTTGGCAGTTTTATGATTTCTTCGATTACTTGCATAACGATGATCTACGGTGAAACACTATGCACTATTCAGATTATCTTTCTGAATATTTCGTACAACATGCTGAAAGGAGGTCGATCGGTCTGTATAGTTTGTGGATAAATGGTGAAACAGATCACGTCGTGTGTTGATGAAGTCATTTCGTATATGTACATGATGGGAAGTTATCAGGAGAAGAGGAAGTGTGTGAGGACTGTTGTACTCGCATGACGATAAAAGTGATGATCTTTAGCGAAGTACACGTTAAAAGAAACCATCCAAAGGCATGAAAACTGCGAAGTAAACCAGACACAAGTGCTGGACTAACACGTAAATTTTTAAAGAAAGCCCCCACACGCATGAACCATCAGCGCATGCGTAAATGGGCTATCCGAGCCTAGTATTGATTAATTGATATGTAGGGTTTAACGTCTCAAAACAACCCTATGAATATGAGAGACGCCGTAGTGGAGAGCTCCGGAAATTTCGACCTTATGGTGTTTTTGAAGTGCACCCAGATCTGAGCACACGGGCCTACAACATTTCCACCTCCATCGGAAATGCAGCCGCCGCATCCGGGATTTGAACCCGTGACCTGCGGGTCAGCAGCCGAGTACCTTAGCCACTATACCACCGCGGCGGGGCCTGAGCCAAATATGTTGCACATTTTACAATACAAAGCCAAGAATTAAGCACGACAAGAATTAAGCACGACAAGCCAAAATATCAGCGCCACCTGCGCCCGTTGACTAGGAGGAGTCCCTAGTCCGGGACCCCTGTGGCTTCTGCTGCAGCACGCGCTCGGGCCACTAGGGCACGCTGGTCCTCTGGGGTCGAGCAACCGAGCAGGGCAGCCTCCCAGCTCTCTCGGGTAGGGAGGAAAGGGGAAAGAAGTGGCGGGACCGCCGGATTTGAGGGGCATGCCCACACCATATGGAAAGGATCCGCGAACGGATGGTCACAGTGCGGGCATTCCCCAGAGAATGCCGGATTGAAATGTTTGAGTATCGCCGGGCACAATACTGTATTGGTATAGAGACGGAGGAGCCAGCGCTCGTCCTTCTTGGGCAGGCCCGATGCTGGGGGTGGGAAGCGGAGCCTGTTCGATTTGTACATAGCGGTGATTTCTCTGAAAGAGGTAGCCGGAGTGGGTTCTGGAACATCAGGCGATGGAGGGCGAGGCGGGTCCCGGTAATTAAGCGCGCGGGCCGAGGCATCTGCAGCCTCGTTTCCAACTAGCCCCGTATGAGCAGGAGTCCAGATGACGGTGCGTGGATTTGGGCGATCTAGATAATAGCATCGCTTAAGGATTTCGGCGGCACGATCATTGATGCAACCCCGTGTGAGATTTTGGCACGCCCTCCGCGAATCGGTAATAATTATCCGAGATGCGGGGTCCGCTGCGGCGAGGGCTATGGCGACCTCCTCCGCGTGTGTGATTTCCGGTGCTCGAAAGGTGAGCCCTTGAATAGGTACGTTTTGGTGAACCACAGCGGCCGTGTACCACCCGCCGTGGTGGGGGCCGGATGCGTCCGTGTAGAAGACTCCCGGGCGTGAGCCGTACCGTTGCTGTAGGGCTGTAGCCCGCGCTGTACGCCGCCCATCGTGAGTCCCATTTGTCATGTTTTGGGGCAGAGGCGGAATGATCAGTGCACCACGCCAATCCTCGGGGATCGCGGTACGCTCTTCCACCTTGTGGGTGTTGGAAATGTGGAGGCGGTGTAGGAGGTTGTTCCCATCCTGAGACCTACTAAGGCGCAGGTACTGGTTTTTGAGATGAGCCTCTTTAAGTTCCCCGTACGTGTTTGTCATGCCCAGGTCTGCGAGACGTTGGTTCGACGTTGAGATGGGGAGGTCTAGGGCACGTTTGTAAATTTTGCGGAGTATACAGTCTAGTGTATTCTCGTCGCATTTACGCAGACGCAGGTAAGGTGTCGAATAAAGGATCCGGCTGGTCACGAAAGCGTTGGCGAGGCGCAGAGCAGCACGGCTCTTGAGGCCTCCTCGCTTGTTCGAAACCCGGCGGATCATGCGGCCCACCTGATCCCCCACAGTGCGTAGTTTGCGCAGAGTGGTGTCAATTTTGCGGTGTTTGTGTATGAAGAGTCCCAGGACTCTGATTTCGTCGCGTTCCGGAATGGCCCTGTTACACAAGGTGAGTTCAATTTGTGTCGTGTCGTTCGGTTTGGGGCGAAGATGCACGTATTCCGATTTGGTGGGTGAGCATTCGAGACCGCAGCCGCGGGCGTAGCTGTCAACTATCGACGCGGCATGTTGCAGGCATGTCTCGATGCTACCAAGGGAACCCTGAGTTGCCCATAGCGTGATGTCGTCGGCGTACAGAGCGTGCTGCACGCCTGGGACATCGTTTAGCAATGAGGGAAGGTGAGCCATGGCAAGATTGAACAGAAGAGGAGAGAGGACTGCTCCCTGTGGTGTTCCGCGCGTACCGAGGGGGTACGGTCCATGCTCCTTGTCTTGAATACGCAGGTATGTCTGCCGTTCTATGAGGAATTGGCGGACGTACCTAAAAGCATTATGCCCACAGTTTGTTTGTGATAGGTTGGTAAGGATGATGTCATGGGTAATGTTATCAAAAGCTCCCTTGAGATCTAAGGCGAGGACTACCTTGTCGTCACTGGGATGTTCGACCGGTTCGAAAATGTCACGATGGAGTTGCAGGAGGATGTCCTGAGCAGAGCGATGTGGGCGGAAGCCGTACATAGTGTCTGCAAAAGTGTGTCGGGCCTCTAAGTATTCAGAGAGCCTGTCCCGGACCATGGCTTCCATAAGTTTCCCTACGCATGAGGTTAGGGAAATTGGTCTGAGATTGTCGATGTTTACAGATTTGCCTGATTTAGGGATGAAAGTTACTAAGGCCGTTTTCCAATCGAGCGGTAGGGGTTCATGCCCCTCCCAGATTTGATTGAAGTAGTCGAGGAGGTGAATGTACGCCGAGTCAGGGAGGTTGGCTAGAAGCCGAACCGTCACTCGATCCCGACCTGGCGCTGTGCCTCGTTTCATTTTGGACAGGGCCGCCTTCAGATGGTGGAGCTGAAAGCAACGATCCAACTCGGCGTTTTCCGTGCCTGCATATGAATACGCCGGTCCGATGGGGTCCTGTTGGCTACAGAGATATTTGTCTCTGAGAGCCTGTGCCAATTTTTCCGCGTCACCCGCATAGGCGTGAAGCGTGCGCTGAAGGTGTTTCTGTGTTTCTGTGCGTGTTTGGCTAGGGTCGATGAGAGCCCTAAAGAGACGCCAGGTGTTGCGGCTTGACATCTGTGTGGCGGCAGTGTTGCAGCGCTCTACCCAGTTTGAGTCGGCGAGCTGGGCCGCGTACTCGTCGGCCTCTAGGGTGAGAGCCGCTATGCGGATTTTGAGCTGTCGGTTGTGTTTCTGTCGGCGCCATCGGCGCACTAGGCTGTGCCGAGCCTCCCAGAGATGCAGGAGGTGGTTGTCCACCGCCGGCGTGGCCTCTGAAAGTTGAACCGTCTGCTCGATTTTGTGGAGTGAGTTTACGAGATGTTGGGACCAAGTGTAGTATCCTTGGTGAGCTATGGGGGTCGGATTGAAGTATACCAAGCGGAATTTGGTCCAGTCTGGAAGTTTCGCTTGGTGGTGGGGACAAGTAAGGGGGTGTGTCCGGATTGTGGTAATGACAATGCAGTGGTCACTACCGAGGGTTTCCTCGGTATTGAGCCAATCTGCGTGTTTGATGTTTTTGGTGAGTGTGAGATCGGGACATGTGTCTCGGGTAACAGAGTTTCCAATGCGGGTTGGGTGTGTGGGGTCCGTCAGGATGGTTAGGCCCGTGGTGGAAATGAGTTCCGACAATTTCCGACCACGTCGTTCCTCCCGACGATAACCCCAGAGAGGGCTGGGGGCATTGAAATCGCCTACTATGACTAGTGGTTCTTTGCCTGCCACCGTGTGAGCTTTGCTAAAGATGTCGGCATATGTTATGTTGGGCAGTTTGGGTGAACTGTAGATGTTAAGAATGTGTATGGATGGGTCCTGCTTCCTAAGAGGGAGGAGAGTCACCATAGCATACGAGTAAGCTGGGTTGCATTCGAGATCCACCAAACTGGCGGTGTAATCTCGATGCACGCAAAGTGCCGTTTGCGCATCCCTTTGATACACGGTATAGTTTGTAAGGGCGGCGTGTTCACCCGGTTCCTGTAGGGCCACTACCGCGGGTAATTGGGGATAGGTTTCTAAGTGGAGCCGGAGAGCAGCCCGCTTAGTGCGAGCCCGAAATCCCCGGCAGTTCCATTGGAGGATTGTGAAAGGGTCCGAATTAACGCGGGCGCGGCGCGATCTAGAGGCGTTGCCCGCCATCATGGGTATTAGAATTTTGGGTAGCTTCCAGGAGAGCAGAGAGATCCAGAGGTGCTCCACCGCTCGATCCGGGGCTTGCTGCTGATGTTGCAGTCAATATGGTAGGCTGCCTGTCAGCCTCAGCCCTTTGGGAAAGTGGCCGGGGCGTGTGAGGTTTATTGACCCGCTTAAGTTTTGGGGTGGGACGACGGGTGCTGGAAGCGAGTTGGGGCAGCTGGGCCACTATCATGTCCGGGATTCTGGCGAATACGGTTTGGAGGGCGGCAGCCAAGCGATCCTCGATAGTAGTTACTATGGAGGCCACCTGGCCCTCGAGGCTATTTAGACGCGCCTCAATCGGAGCGAGGAGTGCCGTGGTGTCCCTTTGTTCCGAGGGGGCACTATCCATCGCTTCCGGCGCCTGCCCGGAAGGTGTCGAGTTAGATGGAGGCGGGCGGTTTGCGAGTGCCTCCATTGCACGGGTCAACGAGGCCACTTGGGCCCGGAGCTGTTTAATTTCGAGTTGTTCCCGTGTGGGGGCGGAAGAGGTTTGAGGTTTGGGTGGGTTCGAGGGGGTTCCGGATGGGGAGGCTGCCCCGCCCGAGCCGCTCACCTCGGATCCTTGTCGGGCGCGAGCGGCCCATGTGGCATCCCCTTGGGCAGCAGGCTGGATTCCGGGTGACGGCGGGTGCGGTGTAGGGGAGGCAGGTGGGCCCTGGCTCGAGGTGGACCTCGCGGCGGGAGGTCCGGCCGGGGTGGGGCCTCGCTTGGAGGGCCCGGGAGCCCCCGCGCCAGGATGCGGGGGTGGAGGAGAAGGTTTGGTGGCAGGAGGCTGGGCCGCCTGCGGTGAAGTCCCGGTGGTCGGCCTGCTTGGCTTCCGTGTTCGCCGGCGTTTGCGTTTCTTGGAGCCGGTTTGGTTCGTCGGTAGAAGAGTGGATGGTTTTGGTGGTGGTGCCCTGTAACGTTCCTTACAGCACTGGTCCCCGGTGACGTGGGGTCCGGCGCATAGAGCACACTTCGGCGTGCATTCGTGAGGTGCGCGGGCACCATCTATGAGTGGCACTGTGTTGCCACAGGTACCACAGAGGTCCGGTTTAGGGCCAGGGCAAGCGTCGGGTCGATGCCCAACTGAGCCGCACTGGTTGCAGGCTGGTACGGTTTTTCTGTATGGCTGCACCGGGATCAGCAGGGCGTCATAGGTGACGTACCTGGGCTTCACCTTTCCTGCAAAAGTGAGCCGCACCTTGTTGGAGGAGCCCAAACGCCGGATGTGCAGTATTTCGCCTTCCGGCCAGTAGAAGCGTTGGCGAAGTTCGGCTTCAGAGTCAGAGCTGCGCACTGTCACCACTCCGTAGCAGGAGTCCTGGGTGTCCGCGCGGAGATACCCGAACAGGGGCACCGGTCCGACGGATGAAGGAACTGTCAGTTCACCAATTAGTTTGTCCGCAATAAGCGGATGTGGGGTGTAGGCCAGAATGAGGTTTTGGTCCTGCACCATCACGACTGTGACCAGCCGGTTCGCGTTCGCTCCGAGGTGGGCGATGAGCGCGCTGCCGGCGCCGTTCTCGGGGAAAACGGCGGTGAGGGATAGTTGTGTCCGTGCTTTCAGCACAACAACAAAGTCAGTTTCCTTCGGCTTCGGCAGAGGCCGAGGCTGCCACGAGGGCCGCCTCCTCCCCTGTTGCGGGCCCGCGGAGCGCGGCGCAGGCGGCGGAAGTGTGGAGGAGGAGCGGGCTGCCTCGTCGACAGCCGTGGTCGTGGTCGGGGAGGCCGCGATGGCGGACGCCGCCACTGCCGCGTCGCTCGCTCGCTCGCGTCTTGCCACCGCGGCAGCAAGCGCGGTGCTCTTAAATGTTTGGGGCAGCTCCGGCCTACTGTCCGAGGTAGAGATGGTAGTCCACATCATGCTGTGGGGGTCGTATCCGGTGTAGGAGTCCGCCACGGTGACGGTCGTGGTGTGGGACCGATCGCCCAGTTTGCCGGGGGGCGCCATAGCCAGTAGGCCGAGCGGGGCCGCCTCCGGCGTCCAGATGTAAGTCGCCCGTGAAAGTTGTGAGGTGGGTCCACGGCCCTTAAAGCCGTCCCCAACTCTCTCCTGTCAACTGAATAAAGTTTACTACCTACCTACCTACCCGTTGACTAAAAACTGAGGGTTCACCTCACATGTGTCATGTTGCCTTTTTTATTATATTGATAGGCTTCGCAACTTTCGTAATAAATGTTATTTCTCAATTTCTTTTTTTATGACACCCTGATTTGAAATCACGGGCGTGCAGCTACAGCCTTTGCAGAGCAGACGTACGCGGGTTTCGAAATTTTTTTGTCATGTGGCCTTGTCTACAAAGGTCAGAAGAACCGATAAGCCTAAATAACAGACTGCGTGAACACCGCATTCTACTCCCTACAGGTACTGGTGGAAACTCACCACTGCACTGCAATGGCTCTACGTCCCTGATTTCAAATCAACTAGTGTCATTGGCAAAGGATAAAAAATAAGCTTGACCGTAAAGTATTTAAAGCCTTCAAAATAAAACAAAACATGGCAAAGCGTCATGTGTAAATATTCCACCATTTTTCCTTACAGATAAAGAATTCGCATTGCTACATAGTGATTGCACGGTAGCGTCGTATCTATAGTGTTTCATGAAAATGTGCTGTTTGTAACACCTTAACACCTGTGCACTGTTATTGATTGATTGATATGTGGGTGTAACGTCCCAGAACCACCATATGATTATGAGAAACGCTGTATAGTGGAGGGCTCCGGAAATTTCGATCACCTGGGGTGCTTTAACGTGCACCCAATCTGAGCACACGGGCCTACAAAATTTCCGCCTCCATCGGAAATACAGCCGCCGCAGCCGGAATTCCATCCCGCGACCTGTGGGTCAGCAGCCGAGTACCTTAGCCACTAGACCACCGCGGCGGGGCACCTGTGTACTGTTAGGTGGCAGCTGTGAAATGACTCATATAGCCTAATTGATGCACGCGTTGCTGGGTTGTGTTAGGGTGGGCTTTCTGCAATAAACATTGTGTTTGAAGTCCAATTCTTGCTCTCTGTGGTTGTTCTCTTTTGTTGTTTTCATGTCTTTCGTTGGATTCCTCTTCCGAATATTATGAAACAACTCGCACAGCGAGCTGCGTTAGTGATGTACTGTTTCAAACACGGTTGAGAAAAATAGGCATCTAGTTTTAATTAGTCGAATTAGTCAAAGATAGAACACAGGTCAAGTAACGCACAGATTACTCGGTTTCATTGTCTGACGAGTGCATGACAAAACGGAGGAAACAAACAAAAAAACATTACGTACTCAGTGTTTCATCCATGTGCATTCATATTCTGTGCAGTACTTAACACGAAGTTGACGGTGATCCTAATATTGCCCAATGGTCTAGCTTGCTGAACCTGCCAACTGGATCGATTGTTTGATAGAGCATACTTTATGTGTTGTGTTGATCGTCTCTTTCTCTCTTCAGTAAAGGCTGTGTTCCAATTCCTTAACGGACTTTTTTCTAAATACGCATGCCGCAAACAGCTGGCTCCTTCTCGTTTATAAGCAACTATAATCAACTGATTTTATACGCATTCAGCTCAGTTCAGTTTATTACCTTAATGGTCGCGCTTTCTTGTAAGGGCATTAAATAAGGGGGCTTCTTTACCTAGCGCCGATGTTCCCCTTTGAACTGTAAATGTGCCTTCACTCGCTTTCACAGTCGCATTGATTGTTATTCCAACACTGGCTTTCCACACCTTTTATTCATACATATTTTGTGAAAGGGAGTATAGACTTGATCGTCAGCCACAATATGTTGGTATATAGTCCTCGCCAAACACCCCCGTTGGCGCTGTCACCGACCTCTATTCGCTTGATTAAAGTGAGCTTGAAAGTAGCTTAAAATTAACGTTTATTTTGAGTCCAAAACTACCTTCCTACGTTATTATAGGAGGACTGAACAAGTTTTACAGCGAAAGCTGTTATTAAATCACAACTCGGGTCACGGACAGTTGTGCGCCGCCGCCGGTGTCCGTAACCACATTGCAGGCAATTAGAAAAAAAAACCTAGTCTTATCGACACAGTGGGGCTTGAACCCGGGTCCGCTGAGCGCCTACCCTGTAGTATACCACTGAGCCACCACCATGCTTGGAACTTCCTCGCAAGCTTTCCTTAGGCAAGGTTGATGTCGGGAAAGCAATCGCGTTTAAACAAATTATAAAGCGTTTTAAGACAACGAAAGAACAATTACCAGTCGTCGCACAATGCGAATAGCGTAGCGTGTAGATCATTCAATGCTCCAACTCATTACAAAAGATTGTTCTTGTTCAGCCATTAACTGTCACAGAACATACGCACTTCAGGGATGATCCTCATCATCGTCAGCCACTGCAGAACAATTGGCACAAAATTCCTTGCAAGTGTTTAGGCGATACCGCGCTTCTCAGAAAAATGACAAAAAATAGCAGAGCAAATGCCGGCCCACTACCCTAAATTTTTTATTATTAATGCCATAGTGGGTATCAAGCAAGAGTGCTTGCAGCAGTTACGCAATAAGGGTTTACAAAAGGCTCTGAAAGGCCGCTCTTCTAGCCTTCGCTGTTACTGTGCTGCGCCTTCCGCGCAGGCCTGGTGTTTTTCCTGATACAGTTGTTTAACTGGATCAGAAAAGGACCGATAATTTACTGGTGAAGAAAAGGCTGCCAAAGAAAGCCAGGTTTAGTAAAGAGATAGAGAAAACATTTATTGAAAGAAGCTTGTGAGTGAAGGTGGGAGGGTCTTTTGTTCCAGGAACCCTCTGGCTTGGACAGCCCGCCGAGCTCGAGCGACGAGTTGACGCTGCTCGACCAGGTCCGGCTGGGAGATCGCAGCCTCCCACGCTTCACTGAGGAGGTCTTGGTCCGCATCTGGTGCCGCTGCTCGTAGTCTTGGGACGCTTTCATTGCACTGCAGTAGGAGGTGCGCCAGAGTGTCTGCCACATTGCAGTGAGAGCAGATGTAGCTGTGCAACGTTGGCCTCATATGGTGCAATAGTACACCATGGGTGAACGTGTTGCTTTGAAGACGCCTATAGTCAGTCCCTTCGTATCTTGTGAGTTTTGGATGTGGCGGAGGGTATAACCTGCGTTCGAGCCGATAATGTTGCAGTAATGCATGGTACGTTAGTGGTATGGCTTCTCTTGCCTCTGATTCTGTTGATGAGTGGGAGGTGCCTCGGATCTCGTATGGGAATGCCCGGTTGACGCATTCGTGGGCTGCGGTGTGTGCCACTTCATTTCCCTCAAGACCTTCATAACCCGGAATCCACACAATGCATGCGTCGGGAGGAGAATTGTCCATGCGCTTTAGTAGCCTAATCACCACCATGAAGACCCTCCCTTTCAGGTATTTCCGTGCCGCTGTTTGTGAGTCGGTAAAGACCACGATGGATCCTTACTCGTCTGTGTGACGAGTGCTATAGCAGCCTCTTCAGCTGTTTCCGCACGTTTGGCGAGGATAGTCGCGGATGCCAGTACCGCGCCCTTGTAAACTGCGACGGTAATCGCGAAGGCATTACGTCCCGGATATTTGGAGGCGTCTCCGTATCGCGCCTGCGGGTCAGTTTTCTAAAAAAAGTTTTAATCGGCGTGTTCAAAAACACACCAGCGGCGGTGGTGGCGTGCCGATCAGCTGGAGCACACTTCTACGCACGTCACTTCTGCTACAGTGGCTAGATTAGTGAAGTGTGATGAACGCGCCGGCTAGCGCATAACGCCTTGGAAGAAAACCGCCAGATGGCGCTGGCACACGTTTGCATGTTACATGGCACACATTTGCACACGCTGGCACACGTTTGCAAGGAACATTTATGGCTGAAAGGGAAAGTGGCAAGGCAAATGACACTCCTAGGTTTCGTGTACTTCTGGACGGGAGCAAAGGCCATAGAGGAAAACCAAGCAATGGTAGAGTGTATATCAAATGACATTCAGGAGTTAGGAGGAGAGTGCGAGATAATTATACTACGAGATATGAATGCGCACATACAAGATATAGATGAGTATACCGACCCGACAGGCAAAATGATCATGGATATGTGTGAAAGGCTTGATTTGATCATTTGCAACAGTACCGAGAAGTGCGAATGGCAAATAGCATGGGAGGTAGGAAGGCTGCAGTCGACGATAGATTACGCACTGATGTCACATAGGACGTATGATAAGCTCAACGGAATGCACATAGATGAAGGGGGCTCCAGAAGTCTGGGTAGTGATCACAAACGTATCAAGCGAAGTTTTGAAAGAGCAGTGAAAGTGGGAAAGAGACAAGATGAGCAAATACAGGAAAATTTTTATTCAGAAAGGCAAATACAAGTAGGCACTAAACAAATTGACAAAGTAATCAGTGAGGATAATAAAACAGTGTGGACATACACGAATCTAATTAGACTGTTTGAGCTAGAGCTTGATAAGGCACGTGACAAGTCACCCCGGAAAAGAAGACACAAACCCAAAAGTTGGTGGGATGAGGAAGTTAAAAGAGCCATAGCAAAATGTCAGGAAGCCTTTAGGGAACACAGGCATGCTAAGCAGCGGGGTGAACCGACAGATGGTGCTGAAAGAAAATGGGGAACCTTTATAAGCTGCAGAAAGGATGCATCCCTTATGATCAATGAAAAGATTAGAAGAAAGGGAGCTCAGTGGCTGGCAGAGGTACATAAAAAAGATAGAAAAAGGCAGCTGCGAAATTTTGGAACCATCTAAACTACCTAAGAAAAGAGACGAGCGCAGAGCAGAGGTTTATAACTACAGCTCAAGGTGCTAGACTAGAAGTGACGAAGCTATTGAACATATAAAAACAAGGGTGACAGAAAAGTTTCAACAAAAAGTGCTCTATGCACCACAATAGACAAGGATGAATCAAGTGACGCAATGGCTCCATTTTCACTTTTCACAACGAGAGTGGGAAAGGGCTGAGAAAAGGGTTCCTAGTAGTACATCAACAGGCCCAGATTGCATTCCAATGATGCTGATAAAGACATTAGGTCCGAAGTCTAAGCAGGCGTTGAGAGAGGTAGTGAGCAAAATAATAAGCAATGGAGAAGGTCCCGATGGATGGAAAGTTAGCAGGATGAGCATGATCTATAAAGGAAAGGGTGACAAAGCTGACATAAACAACTACCCTCCAATAACAGTGACATCAGTGGTCTACAGGCTGGCGATGCAAATTTAATGGAAAGACTGCATGCATGCATAGAGGATGAGGGAGTGCTGGGGGAACTGCAAGAATGGGTTTCGGAAACACAGGAGGTTTGAAGACAATCTGTTCTCACTGACGCCGTACATCGAAATAGCAGAAAAGGAACACAGGCCCCTGTGGCTAGTATTTTTGGATATCAAGGGAGCGTACGATAGCGTGGTTCAAGAGGAATTGTGGGGAATACTGGAGACACTAGGCGTGGAAGATGGAGTCACTAATCTTTTGAAGGATACCTATACAGGTAACCAGGTAATTATAAAGCTGGAAAAACAGGTATTCAAGCCTGCAGAGGTAAAACGGTTGCTTAGGCAGCGGTGTCCCTTGTCACCCTTTTTATTCATAATGTACCTACAAGGATTAGAGGCCAAATTAGTAGGAAGTGGACTGGGCTTCAACCTATCTTTCGTCAAACAAGGAAAACTCATTGAAAAGGCACTACCAGCATTGATGTACGCAGATGATATAGTGCTAAGGGCCGCCAACAAGGAAGATTTGTAGAGATTGATGGACATCTGCGGTAATGAGGGAGATTGGTTAGATTTCAAATTCAGTAAGAAAAAATGAGCAGTCAGGATTTTTATTGACAATGAAGGTAATGAGCTTAAAATACAGGATGTCACGCTAGAGATAACAGATAAATACAAATATCTGGGCGTATGGATAAGCAATGGGGCGGAGTACCTAAGGGAACACGAAATATACGTGACGACTAAAGGTAACGGGAAAGCAGCGGTGATGAAAAACAGGGCACTGTGGAATTACAATAGGTATGATGTTGTGAGAGGAATATAGAAGGGGGTAATGGTTCCTAGTCTGACGTTCGGCATTGCGGTCTTGTGCATGAGATCAGAAGTTCAACAAGATTAGAAATTAAGCAACGTGGAATAGGTATGCTTGCCTTAAGAGCTCACGGGAAAACACCAAATCAGGGAGTACAAGTTAATATGGGATGGACATCATTTCAGGGCAGGGACGCTAGGAGCAAGATAAAATTTGAGAAGCGATTGAGAGAAATGAGGGAGGAGCGTTGTGCTAGGAAGGTATTCAGCTACTTGTACACGAAGAATGTCGATACAAAATGGAGGAACGAACCAGAAATTAGACTGGTAAATACTTAAAAAACAGCAAGGGCAAACCAAAAATAATAATTGGTTAAGAAGAAAGTGAAGGAAGCTGAGACCGATATGTGGAAAATTAGCGTGATTAAGAAGTCCGCACTAGGGATCTATCAAACTTTTAAACAGGAAGTTGCCGAAGAAAGGGTCTATGATAATACTCGGGGTAGTTCTCTACTGGTTGAGGCCAGGACAGGGGTATTGCGAACCAAGGCATATCAGGCCAAATACGAAGGAGTAGACATGGTGTGCAGTGCGTGTAGAGAGGAAGAGGAAAGTGCTGAACACGTGATAATGTTATTTAAAAGGCTTCGCCCTATAGTTCAGGATGATGGCGCAGAGTTTTTCAAAGCACTGGATTTAGGGACAGAGAGGGCAAAATAGAATTAAAGCGGGTAGAATTAACAAGAAGGAGGTTATCTGATTGGTGGCTAAAGTCAAGGGACCAGTGAAAATTAAACCCCTCACCGCAAGTACGAGTCCTCAACCTCACTATTTAAAGAAAAAATATATGTAGTCTTGGTTCTTTAGGTATTACGGCTTGGTGGCGTTAGCCACCACACGATCTAAAGGGTACAGCCATATTAAGCTATCCATACATCCACGTAACACAAGGCGACAATGCGCTGCGCAGAGGCGGCAATAAACCATGCGCGCGGGCAATGTGAAACATTTAAAAAATATTTTTTTCGCTCGAGCAAGGCCTCAAATGGCGACAGAGAAAATATGTTAATTAGCTTCTGGAAAACAGGATGCCTACGTGGATGCGCCACTGAAATGAATTGTCGTAAGGTCGACAGGATGCCGAAAGTGAGTGCCTGACGGCAGTGAAACATTTTATCAATGCGAAGTAGAATAGTGGAACGATGAACTCAATTGTGAGCCATTGCTTGCAACACTTTCCTTGGCGAACCATTATTTTTTCGAGCACTTATCTGTAAATAAAGCCTCATCATTCAAAATGTCCTACTCAGAGACGAGAATCATGAGCAATATCTCTATGAAAACCTTTTAATTTTTGCACACAGGTCATACAACGCATTTCCGAGTAGTAACTCACTATCTGTTTACATTAACACATTCCTAATAATTTGTCGCACGTCCTTCTTATCCTCGCAAAAATGTTTTATAGTTCAGAAGTGCCCCACAGAACATTGGGCTGCAAGCATAGGTGATGCGCCTGAGCTTCAGGTGCTTCCTCTTTTCACGGGAAGGTGCTTACTCCTTGTGGAGTACCTTTGCATAAAACGCAAACGGGTGAGCAGAAAAAAACTTGTTTGCTTGATTGCTGAGGCTCGGATCATGTTGTGCGCAGCCCAGTGTGGCATATATTTTCTTTCAAGCAGAAAACAAGCTCTTTCCTGCTGTCACTGTGAAGCTCGTTGTAGCTAAACCACTTTGAAAAAGTGATTTCAAAGGTGTCGAGAAATGCGAAGAGCTTCTCCGAAAGGCCTACCCGTAGGCTTCCGCACGAGGGGGGCAAAAGGGGCCGGCCACCTGGGAGGGGGTTGCTAGATCTGTTCTACACATTAACTAGACAGCGGGGCACTCTTTTAGTCATCTGAAAAGGGGGCGTAAAATCTGGCTCATAAACTGATTTAATAGGAAGGAGGCGCCCTGCAATGAGCCCTCGCCCCCCCTCAAACGGAAAGCACGCCCATGGGTCTACCCATTTCGATGCGGACAGTTTCGCCCTTCACACTGTGCTCGAAGTTGCGGGAGATGTACCTCTCGCTGAAATGCAGCTCGCACACAGCCGGGTTTTCTTCAAGCAGCTTGTCAGCGCGCGGGATCGCTTTCCACCACTGCGCTAACAGAGCTTCGTCCTTTGGAACGCCGAACAATGAATGCGTCTTTTTAGCTGACTTGTAGCCTGTGGTGAACCCCGGAACGGAGCAATGACTGTTTTCACGTCATGAGAGTGCATACGGAAGCATTGGTGTCAGAGTGCCACCACAATTGAAAAAAAAAACGAGGACGAACGCGCCAGATGAAACTGTCGGAAACGTGCAAACAACGTATGGCTGGTTGGATGGATTGATATGGTTGTACCTTTTAGATCGGGCGGTGGCTAGCGCCACCAAGCTGTCATACTTAGTGGACCAAAAGCTAGATCAATTTTTTCCCTTTAAATAGTGAGGTTGAGGACTCGTACTTTGCAGTGAAGGGTTTAATGTTCACTCGTACCTTGACTTTAGCCACCAATAAGACAACCGCCTTCTAGTTAATTCTACGCGCTTAAAGTCTGTTTTGCCCTCTCTGTCCCTAAACCCCAGTGCTTTGAAAACTCTGCGCAATCATCCTGAACTATAGGGTGAAGCCCTTTACAAAACATTTTCCCTCTTCCTCTCCACACGCACTGCATACCGTGTCTACCCTTTCGTATTTGGTCCGATATGTCTTGTGTCGCAATACTCCCGTCCTGGCCTCAAACAGTAAAGAACTACCCCGAGTATTATCATAGATATTTTCCTTGGCAATTTTCTGCTTAATAGTTCGATAGATCTCTAGTGCGGACTTCTTAATCATGCCAATTCTCCACATATCGGTCTCAGCTTCCTTTACCTTCTTCTTAACCGATAATTCTTTTTGGTTTGGCCCCTTGCTGTTTTTAAGTAATTACCAGTCAATTTTCTGGTTCGCTTTGTATCGACATTCTTCATGTACAAGTAGCTGAATACCTTCTCAGCCTAACGCTTCTACCTCATTTCTCTCAATCGCTTCTCAAATTTTATCTTGCGTCTAGCTTCCTTGCCCTCAAGTGATGTCCATCTTTTATCACCTTGTTTTCCCTGATTTGGTGTATTCCCGTGAGCTCCTAAGGCAAGCCTACCTATTCCTCGTTGCTTAATCTCTAATCTTGCTTGAGCTTCTGTTCTCGTGTACAAGACCACATTGCCGAACGTCGGACCAGGAACCATGACCCCTTTGCATATTCCTCTCACAACATCATACCTATTGCAATTACACGGTGCCCTGTTCTTCGTCACCGCTGCATTCCTGTTACCTTTAGTCATTGCTGTTACCTTTAGTCGATTAGGTACTCGGCCTCACTGCTTATACTTACGCCCACATTTATCTGTTATATCTAGAGTGACCTCCTGTATTCCAAGCTCACTACCTTCATTATCATTAAAAATCATAACTGCTAATTTTTCTTTTCTGAATCAAAAATTTAACCTATCTCCCTCATTACCGCAGATGTTCATCAATCTCTGCAAGTCTTCCTTGTTGTCGGCCATTAGTACTATATCTTCTGCGTACATCAATGTTGGTAGTGCCTGTTCAATGAGTTTTCCTTGTTTGACGAAAGAGAGGTTGAAGTCAAGTCCGCTTCCCTCTAATGTGGTCTCTAATCCTTGTAGGTACATCATGAATAACAAGGGTGACAGAGGACACCCTTGCCTACGTCCCCGTTTTACCTCTGCTGGCTTGGATACCTGTTTTTCCCACTTTATAACGGCCTTGTTACCTTTATAGATATCCTTTATATATTAGTGACTCCATCTTTCACACCTATAGTGTGTCCAGTATTCCCTACAAGTCCTCTTGAACCACGGTATCGTACGCTCCCTTGATATCCAAAAATGCTAGCCACAGGCGCCTGTCTTCTTTTTCTGCTATTTCGAAGCACTGCATCAGTGAGAACAGATTGTCTTCCAACTTCTTGTGTTTCCGAAACTCATCATGCAGTTCTCATAGCACCCCCTCATTCTCTATCCATGCCTGCAGTGTTTCCTTTATAACCTGTTTTGCCAGCCTGTAGACCACTGATGTCACTGTTATAGGACGGTAGTTGTTCATGTCAGCTTTGTCCCCGTTTCCTTTATAGATCATGCTCATCCTTCTAAGTTTCCATCCATCAGGGACTTCACCATCGATTATTATTTTGCCTGCTGCCTCTCTCAATGCCTGCTTAGACTTCGGACCTAATGTCTTTATCAGAATAATTATAATGCCATCTGGGCCTTTTGATGTACTACTAGGAACACTCTTCTCAGCCCTTTCCCACTCTCGCTGTGAAAATGGAGCCTTTGCGCCACTTGATTCATCCGCCTCTATTGTGGTGCATAAAGTACTTCTTTGTTGAAAATGTTGTGTCACCATTGTTCCTAAATGTTCAATAGCTTCGTCCACTTCTAACCTAGAACCTCGAGCTGTAGTTATAAACCTGTGCTCTAGGCTCATCTCATTTCTCAGGGAGTTTAGATGGTTCCAAAATTTTGCAGATGCCTTTCTACCCTTTTATGTGCTTCTGCCATCCACTGAGCTCCCTTTCTTCTAATCTTTTCATTTATCAGAAGGCACGCATCGCTTCTACAGCTAAGAAAGGTTTTCCATTTTCTTTCAACATCATCGGTCGGTTCACCCCACTGCTTATCATGTCTGTGTTCCCGAGAAGCTTCCCGACGTTTTGATATGACTCTCTTAACTTCCTCATCCCACCAACTCTTGCGTTTGTGTCTTCTCTTCCGGGGTGACTTTTCACGTGCCTTAGCAAGCTCTAGCTCAAACAGTCTAATTAGATTCGTGTATGTCCTCACTGTTTTATTATTTTCCGTGATTACTTTCTGAATTTGTTTAGTAGCTATTTCTATTTGCTTTCCTGAATAAAAATGTTCCTGTTGTTGCTCATCTTGTCTCCTTCCCACTTTCCCTGCTCGTCCAAAACTTAGGTTAATACTTTTGTAATCACTGCCCAGACTTCTGCAGCCACCTTCATCTATGTGCATTCCCTTCCCCTGAGCTTATCATGCACCCCATTTGACATCAGTGCGTTATCTATCATCGACTTCATCCTTCCTACCTCCAATGTTATTTGCCCTTCACACTTCTCAATAGTTTTGCAAATGATCAAATCAAGCCTTTCACAGATATTCATGATCATTTTGCCTTTCGGGTCGGTATGCTCATCTATATCTTCTATGTGAGCATTATTATCTCCCAGTATAATTATCTCACACTCTCCTCCTAACTCCACAATGTCCTTTGTTATACACTACTATTGCCTGGTTTTCCTCTCTGGTCTTTGCCCCGGTCCACAAGTACACCAAACCATGGAGTGTCCTTTGCCCTGACACATTTCTTTTTAGCCATAAATGTTCCTTGTACTCCTGCATGACCCTTTGCCAGTCTGTACTTTTATGAATGATTGCCCCAATACCACCCCCATTTCTGCTACCTTCTGTTTTGTTACAATATTCCCATGAGTAGTCCGGATTGTTAGGAGGTTGTTGCATGTCCCTACGATGTGTTTCTACCGAACCGTATACCATCGGCTTCTCCTCCCTTAGTTGTTCTTCTATCTCTTCCCACTTCAGCCTGTTCCTGCCACCCTGCATGTTAATATACCCTATGTCTGAATCGGCTCAGCGCTCGTCGCTGCGTCTATTTCTGCCCCGGACTCTAACTATGTTAGATACTGGTGCCACTTTGGAATCGTATCTGTTCATACCACCTGTCATAGAGTCTCCCTGGTCGTTTTCCTCATTACTAGCTATCCTGCACCCCGAAGGGCCCGCGTGCCCCAAAAAAGGTACTGCGCGTCCTGCAAGTCGTCAACCCTCCTCATGACCTAGTCGACCATCCAAGTGAATTCTGGCTCGTTGGAAATTACCCCACCTATGCACCTCTGTTTATTTCTACCACCTCAAAGGCTTTCTCTCAACTCATCCCCCATATCTCTTGGTTTGCGTTGACAACCAGTGTTTGGAGGTTTCTGTCACGCACCGATATCTCCGGTATCGTACATATACCTGTACCTGAGGAGAAGTGGTGTGCATTTCATCGACCCCTTTCGCCAGTGTGGTCGCTAGTCCTGCCGTATCTTCATTTAGGACACCGTTTAAACCACCTGAAATTATCACGAGGTTTCATCTATCAGCTGTAGTTTTGAGTTTTGCGCTCGCTTGCTTCATGACTGCTTCCAGTTTGCGCCCTGGGAACGTCCCTACTGCCACTTTCTTGTCTCCTCTTACCCTCTCTTTGATTGCTTCTGCGTATCGATTTAAATTTGAATCCCCGGCGATTATGACATGCTGTGACTTTTCAGCTGGAGCGTCCTTTACCTGGGGGTTACTTGCACCTGTGACACCGGCAGCTTTGTCCCCTACCAGCCCTATCACAACTTCGCTGAAGCTGGGCTTTGCGACAGTTGAACCGGCTGAACCTGTTTTTTCCAAACTTGCTTGCTCTTTCTTCTCCGCCGTTCTGGTTGCCGGTGCCCTGCTGTTCTCTCCGTCGGCCGCTTCTTTGTTCACTTTGGCAAGTGCTTCCTCGGCGGCCTTTCTCCCAATGCCCTCATTTTTTCTTGCGCTGTCGCCAACGCAGTTTTTAGCTCGGTGATTCTCCTCAGCAGTTCATACTGGGCAACCATTGTTTTCTCCATTTTTCCTCGACCTCACATTACTTACACCTCCTCTCCTACGCCTCCTCTCCATTTGCTTCTGCACTTGAGTTCATTTTCAAATTCACTCCGCAGCTAAAACACTTTACAGCCGCTTTAACCATGTCTTTATGACATGAATTGTTTTTATGACTTGTCTCGCTCGATAAATAAGAAAAACAAACCTTGCCCTACGAAAAAGAGAAAGTCTAAGCTCTCCTACACAAATTCGCCTGTTCAATGTGCACGCACCTCCGCCATGGGGTGGCAAGAGAAAAAATTGTCCGCAGCTTCCCTCGGGGGAACACTGAGGAGGATGCGGAGCATATAATTGGTTAACGTGGTGTTAAAGTGCGACTTACTTGGGTCGATGGCTAAATTGGTTAACGTGGTTGTGAAATGGGGTGTTAAATTGCGACTTACTTGGGTCGATGGCTAAATTGGTTAACGTGGTTGTAGGAGGGGGTGTTAAATGAGTGAACACGTACACACGTATGCGGAAGGGCGGCGCTGGTCGAAGGGACGTCGATCATTGTGTTTGTGGATTCGTTGGAATTCATTTCACCGCGACCTTGGACGTCGACGCGCCGTACAAACCAACCGACGAGCGGGAACTGAGCGAGCGAGCGCCGACCTTGAGTATATATACAGCGCGACGGCGCATGCACTGTCAGCTGTTGAATGTTCTCGAAGCGCGACGGCGCATGCGCGTCCACTGGAGAATCAGGAGAATTGTAGAATGTTCTCGAAGGGGAGAAGCGCGCGCGGCACAGATGGTGGGTGACGGTGCATGCGCGCGTCAGCTGTCGAATGTTCGAGAAGGGGGAGAAGCGCAACGGCGCATGCGCGCGCGTCAGCTGCCGATGTTCTCGAAGCGCGACGGCGCATGCGCGCGCGTCAGCTGCCGATGTTCTCGAAGCGTGACGGCGCATGCGCGCTACATTATACAGCTAGCGAATGTTCGTGAAGAGGAGAAGCGCACGCGGTGTGTAGAGGAGGAAGGGTACACAGATGGTGGAGGAGTGAAGCGCACGCGGTGTGTAGAGGAGGAAGGGATGCACAGATGGTGGAAGAAGGAGGAGGAAGCTTGCGGACGGCGCCGCACTACAAGCCTCGAGTATTAGATGCTCCGCATCTAAAAAACACAAAGAAACAAACACACGCACACATGCACAAACTAGTCAATACCTGGTGACTGACTCCGGAAAAGCCGTAAAATGTAATAAGTGCTGCAAAGATTTTAACTGCTACCTTAATAATGATAAAGGGAAGCTCAAAACATACAAAAACATTTATCTGCGCAGTCGATCGGGAGTGCTCAAAAAAGACGTCCATCCACCACGCCCGTCCGAACTGAACATCTAACATCTGAACGTATAAAAGATTGCGTGCGCCCTCACGCGGCTCGTCCTCGGAGGCTTCAATGCGCTCTGTAAGCGCTCCTTGCCGCTCATCACACTTTCCTATTCCAGCCGTTGTACTTCTGCTCACCTTCTTCCGGCATAAAAACCTTATTCCATGCTCCGCGCGGCACTATTGTCAGATTGGAAGGAGAGGCGGTGCCCGGAGGCACTTTGTCTCAAAGTCTCACGTAGCTCATCAACCCATCATCAGTCTATTCCGGCATATTCTCCTCCCCAGGGTGATGTGAGGGGGAAGTTTAGTTTCGGGCAAACGGCCATACCCTGGCAAGGGGGCCACCGCTCGGCCAGGCCTATGGTACCCGTGGCATGTTGCGAGCTTCGCGGCCACAGCGTGAGGAGTAGCTACCATCAAAACGACGACAGCGCACCTGGCTGCGTAGGTAAAAGAAACCGAACGAAGCCTTTTTTGACAGTTTTATTTGTAAGACTTTGAAAACGTAAGCTTAAAAGCCGTTCCTCATTTAATTTCAGGCATTCAGAAGCATGCAAAGTGCGAAAGCGTAGAAAATTGGAAAGTGACCCACTTTAGTTGACAGTGCGGACCAGGAAACACAGCCTCGTCACACTGCTCGTGAAAGGCACGCAATTATGTTGATACCAATTACACAAAGTTTACCGAATACTGTCAACAAGTTGTTGCGAAATCTTGAGCTACACAAGTGCAGGGACGTAAGCGGTATGCTTTTACTTACTGCAGCAAAGGTTTCGTGCAGTGCTATGGATATATCAGCCAGCGCTGGACAGCTTCTGTGCTCCGGACATCTGCGTTAGGGCTATGCGTAGTACGTATACCTTTTTTGCACATGAACGCTGATGCATGCATATCTTTCACTGATGTACGTGTTCAAATGCTACTTACGTGGCCTTTATTTTGTGTAAACATTGATCGATTGACTTGCAATAAAACGATTTCTAGTTGCAAGCTTGTGTCACCAGTGTTTTCAGTTCGCTCGGCCTCTATGCGGCATCAATACTGACTATAGTAAGTATGCAAGATACTCATGAGCTTATGTTGCGCAGTTTACTGCAATGTACTATGTGAAAACGATAGAAATTGAGAAAGGGGCTGCTACAACGAGCGGGGGTCAGCCATGACGCGGAAGCAGATGACGACCATGTCGTCTGCTATGCAGAAGGCCAGCCGCCATATCGACACAACCTGGTGTTTTTGAAACCTATTTATTTTATGCGCAAATATAAATTATACAAACCTTAATCTTTGTTATATTTGGTTCGAAAATATATGTATGTGTAGAAGGTCAGAAAACTTTTTTCACTTATTAGTAAAAAAGTCATTTTGCAGTCTTTTTACGATTCCCTACAAAACCCAGACGGCGCTACCGTCACTTCCGAATTGCTGTCCCCATTGGCTCTATGGACATGTCACTCCACTGGATCGGCGCCAGGTGCCAAACAGACGTGACCTGCCTCCCGGCATACAATCCAGGGAGACGCAACATAGGGTCTACCGTTCGGTGCGGTAACTTGGATCACAACACGCAAAGCGGACGTACCCTGCCAAGGTGGGCCATCGTAGCGCGTGGGGTGCGCTGCGCTCACGGACCGTCTCCTGACCGCTAGGGCACAGTGAGACACGACGCCATAAGCGCTGAGGGCTGCGTTGTGCACCAACGAAAAAAAAACGATGTTGTGAGAAGCGACTCGCCATCACATTCTGTTTGTCACACAACGAATGAACCCGCGTCGGGGACCAGTTCGCCCGTTTTACGGCTGCAGCTCATTTCTTGAGACGGTCCTCGTCAAGTGGAAGCCGATAAAAACTTGTGCTGCCTTTCTTATGTCTTTCAGCACATCCAACCATGACACAGCTCGTCGGCATACTGTTTTTTCTCGTTGCTTGATTGAGAACCCCACATGCTCCATCAAAAACCCAGCAGGAACTGTGGTATAGGCAGAGTGTTTCTTGCCTACCAAGCGAAACCAAACGGCCGACGACAGCGCCGCCCCATTTTCGTGACGTATATCCGGTGGAATTTGTCTAAAAATTTTATGGTGCAGGGCAGCGTAACGTACGTACGCTTAGGTTTTTTAGTTCTTGTTCGGCTAATAAAAGGGCGCTGTCACATCAACACAAAATTTCAAAGCCGAGATAGCCTGAAGGTTTGATTCCATCTTCAAAATATCAACAGCGAATATAGCTTGGAAGGTATTTTAAGTCAATTTTGAAGTTTCCGTGAGCCCTCGACTCCATCGTGCCATTGACAACCTCGAAGGGTAGAGCTAATTTAGGTAGCAGTTGCTGTATATGCTACCTTTAGGTAGAATATACAGTAACTGCTATAACTGCTACCATTAGGTGGCAGTTTGTGTATATATATGTATACAGTAACTCAATCGAAAGAGACGCTTTTGAGCCCCCACTTCTATGGTCTAGGGACCATGCTAGGGACCATGCTACAATACTATTGGCCATGCTACAGTAAATAAAAGTTATTACTAGTTATGCTCACGTCAGAGCCGCAATTTTTCTCGGCGGCTAGTCGTGAGAGCGTGGCCGTGGTGCACGCTTTAGAAGCGCTGTGTTTGGCGACACTACAGTGCCGTTTCCTATTCGAAAGTAATGCTTGATGCGGACTGTACGCAAGCTTTTTGCGCTGACGTGGTCGAGAGCTGTACACGCTAGGGGGCATGTTGCACTCGGCGACTTCTCGTTTTTAGAGCTCTCTCAAACGAAAACTTAACCTGGTTAATAATGAGGAGCCTTTAACTAATTATCGCTTGCGTATTGCAGCAAATTGGTTTTGGTTCGGTAAAACTTTATTGTGAAAGTCTGAAGGCGTGCGTGCTAGCACACGGCGGACCGTTCCCACGATGGGACCGTAAGGCCGACATGTAGCATCGCATCGTGGGCCCTATGGACAGCCGAAAGTTGTGATGTTATGTCCGGACTCCGAAGAGCGGAGTGCCACTTTCTGGACGATAGTGTATCACTGCCACGTACCGAAGGGCACTCCAAAAGAATGGGATGTAAGGTGGCTAAACCGCCACATTTTGTACACGAGTTGGTTAAATAAACCTCAGGGTAAATCCTGTGGACAAAGGCAGGGTTAGGTACATTTCTGTTTGAAGTAATCTCAATGTAAGCGCCTGCACTCTATTTACCTTCCTATGTGGAGGTGGAAAGATTCTCCTATCCATAGCGAAATGTTGGGAAATTTCAGTGTATATAGTTGGCAGATCCCTGTTTACGGAGTTTCCAGTTCGAACCAAAGGTCCTAGATGGCCGCGGACAGCTAACCCTCATGCCCTGGAGGGGGCCAATCAATTGAGATTGATGATCCCTAAAGGGCTGCTCACCGAGTATATTTTTGGCTTCTTTGCACACAGCTCCAACACTGAAGGCACGAATGGCAGCTCTAGAATTGCTGAATATATGTTCTCGACGCTGATCTAAAAGAGCCAAGGTAATGGCAACCTGCTCGGCTCCATTGGCTGTTTTGGCGCATACCGACGCCACATTAATTGTTACCCCTTTGTGGTTGATTGCCACTACCGTTAATCTGTCTCTCTGATCATCATATTGCGCCGCGACTACGAAACAGGCACCCCCGTCGAGATCCGCAACTTGGCGGAGAAGGGCCTGAGCGCGCGCTCTCCTCCTCCCAAAATTTCGTTGGAAATGCATTTTTCGTGGGGCAGGCGAGACAATGATATTCTCCTTCTGGTATCTCGACAGCCCTTTGTACAGAGCCTCAATCTGAGCTGTTGGAATACCCATATCCGCAAAAATCATTGTCCGCGCTTTTGAGCCAGACAGGCTAATTATCTGTGTTCTTTTTTGCGCTTCCGCGATTTCTTCTAATGTATTTGGAATTCCCAACCGCAGGAGACGACCTGTGTGAGTGTAGTTGGGGAGGCCAAGGGCATTCTTTACAGCTCTCCTAATCATTGCATTAGGCTTGTCCCTTTCCGGTCTCACCCAAACATGCATTGCCGCCACATATGCAAAATGACACAGCAGAAAAACATGTATAAGCCTGACCAAGTTGTCCACTGATAGTCCTGCCCTTCGATTAGCCACCCGCCTTATGAGCTTAACAACACTATCTGCCTTTTTCGCCAACCTTTGAATCGTGGTGCTATTGGTGCCCGTTCTTCTAGCGTCATACCTAAGATCCGAATAGAAGCGAGTTTGGCGATTGATCGTCCACTTTTGGTACGTAGGTGGATGTCTGTCTTTAGGGGTGGCACCCAGCCTCGCGGTTGACGGCCCTTCCTGACCGTGTTATAGAGGAGAAGCTCAGACTTTCTCGGAGAGCAGGAACGGCCTGTGTTCTCCAGAAAACTCTCAGTAGTGTCAATTGCCTCTTGCAAGGCAGCCTCTACAGTGCCATCACTTACTCCTCTACATAAAATGGTGATATCATCGCCATAAATTGTGTGACCAACATCTGAAATTTCAGAAAGCTGCTTCAAGAGACCAGCCATGACGATGGTAAATAGTGAAGGTTATAGAACAAATCCCTGCGGGGTGCCCCTATTCCCTAACACTTGCATATCAGATTCTAGATCGCCAACTTCATGTATGGCTTTTCGACTAGTTAGGAAGCATCTGACAAACGCATGAAATGAGGAACCTAGGTTGAGACTAGAGATCGCATCCAAAATAGATTCATGACGGACATTATCAAACGCTTTTTTATATCCAAGCCTAGGATCACCCTGGTATCTCTGGTGTGATTATCTAAAATTTGAGTCTTAATGATTTTCATAGCACCCTGCCTGACTAAATCCAATTAGGTAATGAGGAAAAGGATTATTGTGCTCTATGTAATCCGCCTTTCTGTTCGAGATAGCGTGTTTCGCCACCTTTCCCACGCATGACGTGAGAGAGACGGGGCGCAGATTATCTAAACTTGGTGGTTTACCGGGCTTGGGAATGAGTATCACCTTGGCCAACTTCCATTGCTCCGGGATGTCATCTTCCTTCCAAATTCTATTATTCTCATCAGTAAAAAATTCAACAGTGTCTTCATCCAGGTTCTGAAGCGCTTTGTTGGTGACCCTATCCGGACCCGGTGCCGATCGGCAATTGAGTTCGTGCAGGGCACGTCGCACATCGCTGTTAGTGAAGGGTTTATCCAAACAGGCACAAAGTGTTCCCATATACCCTGGATAGGCTTGCATGTTGGAATCGACTGCTTACAGCAGATACTTCTTAGCAAGCTGCCCCAATAGCTCCGCGCCCGAGGAGGGTTTTCGAGCAAGATGGAGTATTCTAGCGAGGACCCTCCTCTGATTATATTTAGTGCCCGACTTGTCAAGCAGGTGTTTTAAAAGATTCCATTTACTTCTGGTTCACATTTGTCCATCGACTGAGTTAGATATTTCATCCCACTGCTGCATCGACAAGTTTTGGCAATGTTCTTCAATTTGTGTATTTACCTCCGCAATCTTTTTCCGAAGCTTACGATTAAGCCTCTGGCCCTTCCATCTGGCCAATAGCGACTGATTTGCCTCCAGTAAATGCGCAAGCCGACTTTCCAATTTTCTGTTTGTACCTGTATCTCAAAGGTCTGGGCAACCACCCTAACGTCCTGCATTAGCATCTCCGTCCATTGCTCTAGAGAGTCCGGGATTTCCCCCTGTTCCGCTCGAGCCCTGCGTGACTCTCTAAACTTATCCCAATCCACGTAAGTAATGTTTCTTTTAGATTTTGCCTCCATCTGCAATTTAGTAACTGTAATTTAGATATCACTTCCGAAATCCGTCAGAAGATTTCCCCAACCTACCGAGCCAGCATTTTTCCCGAAAACTAGGTCCGGGGTGGAGTCCCTGGTGGTAGATGTGCCACGTCTAGTAGGAAACGCAGGGTCCGTTATTAACGAGAGATCCGCATCTCCCGTATTCTGCTACAAGCTCCTAGCTTTAACAGAATCATACGGGTAGTTCCACGCCCAGAAAGGCGCGTTATAATGCCCCGCCACAACCAGAGGGGAGAGCCGAGCCATTCTGGTTGCCTTAGCTATGATTGTCTAAAACGTTGCCTATGATCACTAGGGTATACTATATATATTCAGTATAAAATACAGGAAAGGTTGGAAGCACTCGGAATGACCTCAACCAAGGAGAGCTCCATTTTTTAGGCCTTACTTCTTGATCATATGTCACAAAGGTGAACTTGATGCTGACTAACGTGGCAGTCCCTCTGCCTTCCCATTTAACTGTATGTGCCTTGTACCCCGGGAGGGTTACACTATCAGACAGCGTCTCCTGCAGGAGGATCACTTGCGGCTTCTCGCTGTGAAAGCGGACAAATTGCTGCAGGGTGCCGCTTCTGCTAAGAATCCACCTGCAGTTCTATTACCATATACGAAATTCAGCGTGCGAGGCCATCTTGATTATAAGAGGTGCTCTCTGACCCTACCGTCAGGTTCTGTACAAAAGCAGCTGTGCTATTCGAACTGGGGATACTCATGGGAAAAAGCGCTGATAAAGGCGTTACTTTTGGAAAGAAATTCGGGTGAATCCTATTTGCTCCCCCGATATTGGGGCTCTGCACCATAAGGCCGGCGTTCTGTATAATTGGGTCTCCACACTTTGAATTCTGGCATGTTGAATATCTATTTTCTGATGAATAATTGTGGGACGTTGATGTACCACCGAGAAACGTTCATTAAGTTTTTGAATCTCGAGGAAATTTAATTTAAAGTCTCCTTTTTTCAGATTTAGCCTTAACCTGCAAATTCTCGGCCGAAGTCGCAGCCTTACGCTTGGCTGGGTTGCTCGAGGGGCCCGCTTCTACGATCACGGGAACGTCCGTGGTTTGAGGAGAGGGGCAACCTATCAACTGAGAAGTAGATGCCCAAATAGCTTGAGAAGTACTGGCACGTCTAAGCTCAGCCATTTCGGCTCTCAATGACTCAAGAATGCTGCGAATTTCGGCAATCTCCTTCCTAAGCTGATTTAGCTCCTCTAGACCAAGCGGTGGCGCAGTGCCCCCGTTACGTTTACACCTCCTCCACTACGCACCCGTAAGCCCAGATGCCACCCTGCATCTCCGGCTTGGGCGGGCTTTGGAAACGGACTATTCCACGCGGGTCCCTGGACCAGCTCCTCGAGTGCGATGAGCCTCGAGATTGGGACCGACGATGATCTCGGTACCGGGACTTGGCTCGGCCTTTAGACGAGGTTACATTTTGCTGGCTTAGGGAGTGACTTCTGGACCAAGATCTGGATATAGACCGGCTGCTTGCCCGTTGCGATGAGTCATGGCTGTCCACCCAAGTCGCAGCAGAGTGACTGTTCGAACGGGAGTTGTAGTGCGCAGTCTCGCTCCTACTCTCGTCGGCGTTGGCAGGTATAGTTTGCTAACTACGACGCTCAGATTCCGCGCGCCGCTCTCTTCGCCGCCTTCGCACAATATAAGCAAGCTGAAAAATTTGCTGGCAACTCTTATCAGTCATGGCGTGTGGGATACCACAGAATACACAGGTCGGGGAACCTTGCTGGTCTTCATCAGGATTGTTGATTCCGCACCTCTTGCACACAGCTTCGTCCAGTGTCAGAAAAACGTCCACCCTGTGCCCCAGTCTGCCACAGGCGTAGCAGCAGTCATGATGCCGATGGTAAAGCGAGCATCTGACACGCGCCGTGCCAAAATAAATGAAGTTGGGAACTTTGTAGCCATCGAAGACAATAACCACCATTTCAATGTTTTTAATACGTCTCACTCCCAGAGCCTAGGGGTTTCTTTCAGTGAGGATGTTCCTCTCCAGCTCCGTCTGGCTCTCCGATGCATCAATCTTACGGATGACCACCTTGCATGTCTCATGCGGGGCAGCCTCGTAAGTGTTGATGTCATACTTCTTCATTCCCAATGTAAGGCAGCTCATCCTTAGGTAGGAGTTGCATTCTCCCGGGACGCCATGCTAATAACTATAATATTTGGCGTTGCATTCGGGCCGACGATATCCTGACCAATGAGCGTGGGTGCAATGCCGGTCGCCTGTGCGATTGCCCGGCCAAGTCTAGCGGAGCCCACCTTCTCAACATCCAAGCCACCCCTTGGACGAACGATAATCTTCCAGTGCTCACTCGGCTGTTGAGACATTCTCGATGACTTGATAACCTTATTCTTCAAGTTGAGAGCTTATGTTGAGCACTGATATGGCCCTTGGCATTCCCGCCTCACGCCGTGGCACGCTGTGTAGCACTGGCGTTCGTGTGCCTCGAGCTTTTATTTATGGTGGTGGAGCACTAGCCGTGTTCTCCTCCAAACTCTTCTTGAGGGAGGTCATCGCCGTCCATAATAACAGCCGCACCATCCAGCTTATTGACCCAGCCGGTAGAACGAAGAGCACTTTCTGCCCAGCAGACGACAACTCGGCGCTGTGGTTGTTCACCCAAGCACGCGAGTCGTGGTTGGTGGCGTAAAAGTCCGAAAAATGCTCAAAAATGAATCTACCGGCAAAAGTCCGCTACCGACGTGAATCTTGGCAGCCTATGCGTCGACCCGTAGCAAAATTTTGAAGCTCAGCACATGAAAAGCTACAAAAAACGTTTGCTGAAGCGGGAGCCCAAAACCCCCGACGGCTCCACTCTATGCCACCTGGCGTCCTCCTGCAGCAAATGATGTGTCGTGTTATTACTAACAGACACCCAGCAACACACTGCAGCTGAAAGACGCGTGGTCAAAGTTTTTGTGTTAATTGTGACGCACACTCACTGTGGATAATTGTGCAAAAATTAAGTGGTTTTATAATATAGTACAAATTTTTAGAATAACGGAGGTTATATAATAGAAATATTTCTGCATTTTCTCCCTTTCTATTGTTTTGTATTTGTTAAGGTTTAACCAGAGTAATTCAATACTTTGATCTGAAGGGGAACTCCGGTGTTTTTCAATATTCTCCGATTTCAATAAAATTTTGAGCGTCATGGTGGCCCACTTACGTGGACAAAAAATAATAGATGAATTGAGCCGTCAGTGCTCATCGACCCCCTACGATAGTCGCCATCACTCTCTTGCACGCATCTCTTTCTTTATTTACATCCAGTGGCGCAATATAATCGGGTGGTCTTGCAAGTAGCAAGAAGATCGTCACTAGTCATGCATGACTCATGCCCCCCCCCCCCACCCTTGTGTTCAGGCTGAGCCGGGTGGGGAAACACCACTTTCATGTGCTCCCTCACTGAGATTTAGATATCGCGAATTATATTTGAATTGCTTGTTATAAAAGCAGAAAACCATTTTAGGGACGAAGCTCCTAATGGCATGGGTCTGTCCATACCTTGTATATACGTGACCACCTATAGTTCCACCTTTGCAAACTGCGCACTACTTAGTCCTTGCAAACATCGCACTATGCCTTATCACCGATTGACCATTTCTCCAGCCATAAAGCAAATACTGTTAAGAAGTACCGAATATGAAATGCAAGATGTTCGTGTTCTTGTATCCAGGTGAGCATTAGAGAACCATGGATTGTCCCACTGTGTCAATCGCTTGTTGTACGTGACCGCCTATAGTTCACCTTTGCAAACGGCACACTACTTTGTCCTTGCAATGATCCCACTACGCCCTACTACTTATTCACCGACCATAAAGCTGTTATAATAAAGGAGAACGAAAGAGATGTATAACTACCACTTTTGAACAATAAAACTTTTTGTGTAAATATATAGTGTATGCCACGTCTTTGATGATGTAGTGGGCGATATTCGCGGATAGTTCAAGGTTTAGCGATGAAATCCTCTAGCGCTTCACCCCACTCATCATCCTTCACTCCGTGGATGTGCTGTGTTTGTTTTTCCTCGCCTCGCCAGCCAAACCAACATCGCGGCAGCCTAGGAAACCGGTGGCACCACTAAAATGACCATGCGAGGCCTAAGCGACAAAGAAAGTACCAAGATTTTTTCTTTCTTTTATTATAATAAAAATATATAAAGGCTAATTTAATAATATTGGGCTCATTTAATAAAATGGCCCCGCCACGGTGGTCTAGTGGCTAAGGTACTCGGCTGCTGACCCACAGGGCGCGGGTTTGAATCCCGGCTGCGGCGGCTGCATTTCCGATGGAGGCGGAAATGTTGTAGGCCCGTGTGCTCAGATTTGGGTGCACGTTAAAGAATCCCAGGTGGTCTAAATTTCCGGAGCCCTCCACTACGGCGTTTCTCATAATCAAATAGTGGTTTTGGGACGTTAAACCCCACATATCAATCAATCAATCATTTAATAAAATGATCTCATATACAGCAATTTCATTTCTTTATTGTCTATTCTTTGCTTAAAAGCATTACGTCTTTTTTGTTTACCTTTTTCATCCATATTCAAACATCCTCGGGCAATACGATGTAGTGGGTCGAGGCTTGCTCCTAAGCACCTATCAACCAACCATTTGGAAAGGAAAGAAAAGCGACACGAATTTCGCAAGACGAGTATGAGCAGCGTCGAACATGCTCAGCCTCTTCGTGAGACCATCGAAGGTGCCCTCCCAGCCCCGAATTCCACTGTAAGTGTTCAGGCTGTTACATATCAATTTGAGAGGCACGTATCACAGCTGTATCTCTGTTTTGTCGAGGCGGATGATCATATGCGGATCATGTGCAACATATGTCGGCAAAGTACTTCTGGAAGTAAATAAATTTATATCAATCAAGGCTCGTAAGTTAATAGAAGGTGCCTTGCGACACTCTTTGCACGTGGTCAGAAAACGCTACCGATGAGTAGTCGAGGCTCCCTAAAATACACGGGCCACACATCATTGCGTGGCACGTAGTCTAGATTTAACAATGAATTCTCAAAGTCAGCTACAAATTCCACCCTGATAAGAATGACGGCTTATACCAAAAATCTGCGCCGTACACCCATGTCCCCGGCGGTTGGCTACTTTCAACGTCCCCCGCCACGGTGGTCTAGTGGCTAAGGTACTCGACTGCTGACACGCATGTCGCGGGATCAAATCCCGGCTGTGGCGGCTGCATTTTCGATGGAGGCGGAAATGTTGTAGGCCCGTGTACTCAGATTTGGGTGCACGTTAAAGAACCCCAGGTGCTTTCATGAAGCTATCGCCAGCATGTATAGTAACACGCACCTGTAAATAATGTCGATAAAAGTTCCTGGTAACAGCTCTGGGCTCCTCTCCTTGACATCTCCCCGAGAATCTTGCTGGCTCTGGTCCTATGGTCAGACACCCGACTAAACCACTATCCTACCTCCAACTTCCACGGCACACTCTGTAAGGATACTCGTCAGATTATCATTTGTTGCGTCAACTCTGAAGTCGGTTTCCCCGATAACAGCCGAGTATATGTTCTGAAGCAAGACCCTGAATTCCTGTACTTTCCCTCTCAGTGCTAGCTCATTGATTGGCTTCTTGCGTATCAGTGTCTGTCGTTCCTTCAAGTCTAGGCAAATTCGAGACGTTGCCAATCTATGGTCACTGCCTCGTACTTTGCCAAGCACTTCATCCTCTACGACGCCTGGTTGTGTACTCAGTATAATGCCTACTTCATTCTTACTTTCGCCATTAGGGCTCCTTCGTGTTTACTTACGGCTCACTTGTTTTCTGTGCACTTTTTTACGCGCCTACACCCAGTCATAATGACGTATAGTTGAAAACTTGTATAACGACGTGGAATTGACACCAAGTAAGGTAAATCGCAGTATGCTATACTGATGGGCAACTTCAATGCCAAGGTAGGGAAGAAGCAGGCTGCGAACCAGGCAGTAGGGGACTATGGCATCGGTACTAGAAATGCCAGGCGCCAAGTTATTAGTATAATTCACAGAATGGAATGTAATTTACGGAGGATCTTGAAAATTTTCTACCGAAAATGAGGGAACCTTAAGTGGGCATGGAGAAGCCCCCCCCCATATATATATATATATATATATATATATATATATATATATATATATATATATATATATATATATATATCCCGAACTTGTTTTCTACAATAACTGCGCACTGCGCTGACTTTGTTCGCGACCACGGGCCAGACTGCCTAATTATCTGTGCTCTATAGGGAACCAGCGCTGGAGTTTCCACGACCACCTTAACGATCAAAGCACGAGAGTGGCGGCTGGTAGAGGCGGTGCGTGTGCGCATCACCGTAACAAAACCAAAGGGCGCTGGTGGTACTGCTGGGTGTTCAAGTGCAACTACATATAAATAAACAGGGGACGTATAGAGTAAAGGGAGGACGTAGAAAGAGAAGGTGGCGTTGCATCCAAGCGCGAAAACAAGCAAAATTCTGCTCTCGCTCTCCTGTTTTGTGCTGTTGCGCTCGTTCTTAAACCGAATGACACGTGTCTACCATATTTATTTTGTAGTGAAGACGGCTACAAGTAAAAAGCAGGATCAAACAGTCGAGTTTAAACGATGTTTTGGCGGAAATAGAATGAGCGTATATATGCTACAAGCGGCATATGTAAACTTTTTTTTTTATGTGACCGCTGAGCGTTGAGTCGTGCTTTTCAGGATGAACAAAAATTCCATGCGTCCATCCATCAGACAACCACCATTAAACTCCATCTGATGTCCCGCGTGAAGTGAGTGATATGATACGAAGGTAGTATTTTTTTTTGTGAAGAGTTGCCCGTAAAAGAAAGCTGCCTTGTCCACAAACTTTGTGTGGGGCCATGTTCACCAATGTTACTGAACTGTTATAAAAATACACCCGCGGTGAACACTCGGTGCCAAGATGCGTCTGTTTAGCTTAATTTGTGCAAAATACAGGGTTCTTGTTACGGACAAAGCAGCGGACTCACTCGAAGTTTAACATTCTGGAGTCTCGCGATGTGGTAAGCGTTTGTCTCACATGCTGCCGTGGCTAAGTAACATCGAAATATATGCCTTGCTAGAAAAGCATAAAATATATTCTATTTTCACTCGTCGTTTAGTTCGCCTAACGCACAGTTTCAGTTTTTCCGCTTGCCTGTATTGGCTTAAAATGAAGGTGTCGGTTCAACATCATTAATTGCTAGGCTTTCATGTACCAAACAAGAGATCATTTGGAGGTACGCTGTAGTGTGCGTATCAAGATTGTGACTTCCTGGGCTTCTCTAATTATACATCTTGGTTCATGGGTGTTCTTTCTATATTTCACCCCCATCAATTTGTGGCCGACGTGGTCGCTAATCTATCTCGCGCCCTCAAGAAAAGCAGTTCGATACCACACGTGCTATGCTATCACAGTGGTTTGCCTGACCAACGTCCCCCGGCATAGATACCGCGGACAGGGCGTACAAATGACGCCAGAAAAAAATTAACGCAGCTACCATTTACTCGGTTTTTGCTTTTGTTTTTGTTTTCTTTTACTGCAGATGTTGGCAGCGTGGTACCGTCGTAGCACAGACCTATCAATGGGGGAATGTCAGCCAGTACAAACATTAGTGGGAAACCCAGCACGCAACCACAAAATGAGGGCGAGGCATTCGTCAACATGGCACAGCACTGTCCCTTCGATACCATATGACGCCGTCCACTTTGCAGGGCTTCTCTCCGTTTTTTAGTGCTTTTTATGTGAGAGTAGGCTTTGGACAAATTCATTTTTCTAAAACACAGTGCAATTGTACTGGAGCAATTGCTTTTCGAGCTGTTCGTTCCAAAATGAAGCACGGCAGTGACGCACGCGCGTGCTCTTCGAGTGGTACACTGCGGCCGGTCATCTTGGCGTGAGCAGCTGAGTAGTGTCGCGGCTCTCCGCCAGGTGCTCTTTTTGGGCGCGCCCCCTATCCAGCGCTGGTCCCCCATGATCACACTTTCAAAAGCTTGAAAAGAAAAAGGAACGGGGATAGACAGTCCCTTGTGAAATAGCTGCAAGACAGGATGGCCAACAGTTGTTGGTGGTGGTTGAGAGCCATTGCCAAGCTCTTGAAAATATTTACGGGCCAGTGCCAGAGGGGCCTCTGATTCCCATGATGCAGCTTGGAGGAAGCCCGAGCCCCTCAGCCACCCACTCCGTACTTTTCACCTATGATATGAATAACGGTATATAACTGTGAGTCTCATATCTCCTGGTTGATATAAACTCAAGCTTGATTTGTTCTTTTTCAGGAAAGGCAGCACCTGCAGACATATCGTATAACCCCTCTAATGTTACTTATTCCTACCGTGTTGCTGGCGTCTCTTGTGGTTACTGTCCTCACGGTCATCAGCGGATTTCAAGAGGTGGGTTCCTTTTGGCCGAATTTCATTCTGCGTGAAGTCATACACACAAAGAGGACATAGATAGATGGATATATATATATATATATATATATATATATATATATATATATTGATAGATTAATTGATCGATCACCAGGGGTCCTCTTAAAGATGTCAGCTCTATTCATGTACACTTTTAAACAAACATGTAATTGTAGCTTGTGAATGCTAATGTGAGTACCAGGGCTCTCACTTGAAGTAATGAGTGATTATTTATTAGTGTAAAAAGACGATGTCGTTTGCACTTCGGCGTCTCTCAGAGCCTGGTCGGCTGTGGGCTGAAAATCCCACAAACCAACGAACCGAGCTGTTTCACATTTCAATTTTAGTTTATGAATTTGCCATGAATTGTAACTGCCATGAAATACCCAATAACTCAGATAAACGTAATGGTGATGTTTTTTCCTGAATAGTTTACTAACATGCTTTTACTACTACTCTGTAGATCCAATTAGGACTGAAGTACAGGGAAAAATAGAAGCTTGAAGAGATGACATTGTTTGGACAGCATGTGTGAAATAAAGACAGTGAGCGAGAAAAGAAACACAGTATGGGGCTATACAGGTGGCTCGCTGGGTGAAATCAGGAGAGTAAGAGAAACATTTAATAAAAAAGAAAGAAAACAAGCGAAGGTTGGTGTGGATGTAGAGGTACTACACGGGATCGGGTGGCTTTGTGCAAAATCATATTCATATATGAACTGAAGGTGAAGGATTTTGCGTTATTATGTCTATGAAGATAATACGTCACATGTGAGAAGCAAGTGAACGTGATATTCATGGGATCAGAACGGTAAACTATATATGCTTACACTAAAAGCCTAAATATTACTGGTTATTGTTATGTACCTACTATATCGAAATGTTTCAAGAGCACCCTTTGGAATGCTTATAACTTTTGACTCGAGTGAACAAGATTGTGAACTTGTGAAGAATATAAGAATATATACGTGGTTATAACATAAGAAAAGTAGAAAAAAGTGCCGACCCGTAACTGTCTCTGCTTACAAGGACACCTCAACATGTCAGCACAAGAATGGGGTATGGGGAATGAAAGATGGCAGAGACTGCTGCGCCGCGCGGCACACGCCCCCCCCCCCCCCCACACACACACACAGGAACGGCTGCTGCACTGCACGGAAGTGACGCCATGTATTTTTCCGGTTAGGCGCTTTGTTTGAATAGTCGGATTATCCAGTGATACGTCTAGACGTAACGATAGAAGCCCTTAAAATTACGTCCAAACGTAAAAGTAAACAAAAAATTTAGTTAGGTCTAGCGTGACAACAATACAAAACCGGCTTGTTAGCCATTCCAAACCGATCGGCAGTTGCGGCGTAGCTGGTTAGTGCTGCACATCAAAAACTGGTGAGGTCGGTGGTTAAAGCCCCATTGCCGTCTTTGTTACTTTCTCTTTTTTGTTTGCACATGTATTGTTTTAACACTTGGGCCTCCTCGTCAGCATTTCGTCAGCCTGACTTTCTGCTGGTGGTGGTCCTGTCCACAGGCACTTAAATGCTGGATGTTTGATGACTGTCGCAGAATGGACTATATTTATTATGATAAAGTGTTTTGCGAATTAGTAAACAAAAATTTAGTTAGGTCTAGCGTGACAACAATACAAAACCGGCTTGTTAGCCATTCCAAACCGATCGGCAGTTGCGGCGTAGCTGGTTAGTGCTGCACATCAAAAACTGGTGAGGTTGGTGGTTAAAGCCCCATTGCCGTCTTTGTTACTTTCTCTTTTTTGTTTGCGCATGTATTGTTTTAACACTTGGGCCTCCTCGTCAGCATTTCGTCAGCCTGACTTTCTGCTGGTGGTGGTCCTGTCCACAGGCACTTAAATGCTGGATGTTTGATGACTGTCGCAGAATGGACTATATTTATTATGATAAAGTGTTTTGCGAATTAGTAAACAAAAATTTAGTTAGGTCTAGCGTGACAACAATACAAAACCGGCTTGTTAGCCATTCCAAACCGATCGGCAGTTGCGGCGTAGCTGGTTAGTGCTGCACATCAAAAACTGGTGAGGTCGGTGGTTAAAGCCCCATTGCCGTCTTTGTTACTTTCTCTTTTTTGTTTGCGCATGTATTGTTTTAACACTTGGGCCTCCTCGTCAGCATTTCGTCAGCCTGACTTTCTGCTGGTGGTGGTTCTGTCCACAGGCACTTAAATGCTGGATGTTTGATGACTGTCGCAGAATGGACTATATTTATTATGATAAAGTGTTTTGCGAATTAGTAAACAAAAATTTAGTTAGGTCTAGCGTGACAACAATACAAAACCGGCTTGTTAGCCATTCCAAACCGATCGGCAGTTGCGGCGTAGCTGGTTAGTGCTGCACATCAAAAACTGGTGAGGTCGGTGGTTAAAGCCCCATTGCCGTCTTTGTTACTTTCTCTTTTTTGTTTGCACATGTATTGTTTTAACACTTGGGCCTCCTCGTCAGCATTTCGTCAGCCTGACTTTCTGCTGGTGGTGGTCCTGTCCACAGGCACTTAAATGCTGGATGTTTGATGACTGTCGCAGAATGGACTATATTTATTATGATAAAGTGTTTTGCGAATTAGTAAACAAAAATTTAGTTAGGTCTAGCGTGACAACAATACAAAACCGGCTTGTTAGCCATTCCAAACCGATCGGCAGTTGCGGCGTAGCTGGTTAGAGCTGCACATCAAAAACTGGTGAGGTCGGTGGTTAAAGCCCCATTGCCGTCTTTGTTACTTTCTCTTTTTTGTTTGCGCATGTTTTGTTTTAACACTTGGGCCTCCTCGTCAGCATTTCGTCAGCCTGACTTTCTGCTGGTGGTGGTCCTGTCCACAGGCCCTTAAATGCTGGATGTTTGATGACTGTCGCAGAATGGACTATATTTATTATGATAAAGTGTTTTGCGAATTAGTGCCCCTAATCGGCGAGACGCAAAAGGACACTAAAAACTCAAATGCAGTTGGCTGCATCAGTTTTTCCGGCACAGGTGTGAGGAATGTTGATTTTCACGGTTTATCAAAGTTTTATTGACAGGAAGACGCACTGCAACGTAATCTCGGGAAACTTTTTTTATGTCGCTAAGGTACCATCACCTGGTAAGGTAACCGGCAGGCCGCTTCGAAATACAGATGTGCCACCACAATGGTCAAGGCGATCAGCACTTGATAAACGATGTCCAAGGGCAAGTGCCGACAGCGTTAACCCATGTAACTACAAAACAGCTTGTCTGCCTTGTTGAATAACACGCACGGCCTGCGACAGCACGGGGACATTTACGTAGCAACGGATGAGAACGGCAGTACGTGTTCGCACTTATCGAAACAGCCGGCAATGCAGTAGCTTTGGCCCTCGGAGATCACAGGCTTCGTAAGAACCCTAGCATAAAGTTGTTTCCATCCATCGTAAGAACACTTCGCAGAGGCGCTGGGGTTTCATGCATGTGCGTCCGGTCAGTCACACGTGAACTGCGCAAAAGCATTTATTTTATCGTCGACCTTGCCCTTCGCGACGAGTAAAACTCGGCAGCAAGAACTTTTTCACCTTTGGCAACACCACGCTTGGCATTACAATCTAGAAAATGCAGTACGTCGAACAATAATAATCCGCACTTCATACAGAGAAACTTTATGGCGCACACACTCAGATGAAGCTGCGGCGCGGTGGACGGCCGTGCTAGCTCCAACAACCAGGTTCGACTGGGCATCCAGCCATCACATGAAGCAGTGACGACACAGGGCTTCCGGCCTCCTTGGGGGCGGCCTACGCCAGGTCCAGGATTTTGTCGAAGTTTTCACCAGCTACACACATCACAGGCAGCTACTATCTCGCAGTGTTTACATTTCGCCGCCGCAGCACCCATGGTGCCCCCTGTATGTAATATACTTGTTATATTTGTTTAATTAACAAATATAGACTGAATAACTAGTTAAACACCTGCGTAATAAAATTTTTGTAGGTTTAACGCATTAAACCTTAATATTTCACACATTTAAATAGCTTTAAGTAATAATTTCAAAAGGGATGCCACTTCCGTGCGGCGCCCGAGCCACTTCTGTGTAAGTCTGGCTGCTGCAACGCGTGGCGCAGGAGACGCTGCCATTAAAGATATAGGGAGGGTAAGATTGGAGAAGAGAAAAAAAAGAGAGGTGAGGGTCATTTGATCTGCTTCCCACAATGGACTCACAAGCCTCCACGTGCCATGCGCAGCTGACTAGGAAAGCCCCCAAGAAGGCCGGAGAGGTATCGTCATCGAGAGGAGGACAATGGGTTGGATTGGCGCGCCGTGGTACAGTGAACTAGAATATGGGGTAGTGTGTTTAGGGAGGAGCCGAGGCTGACACAGTTGGTATCGACAGCCGTGAGAGGGCGCCACCTTAGTATGGCGCTTTGCTTTTTATGCACTTCTGTGCTTTGATATTAGCAATCATCATCATCATCATCAGCCTGGCTACGTCCACTGCAGGACAAAGGCCTCTCCCATGTTCCGCCAGTTAACCCGGTCCTGTGCTTGCTGCTGCCAATTTATACCCGCAAACTTCTTAATCTCATCTGCCCACCTAACGTTCTGTTTCCCCCTAACCCGCTTGCCTTCTCTGGGAATCCAGTTACCCTTAACGACCAGCGGTTATCCTGTCTACGCGCTACATGCCCGGCCCATGTCCATTTCTTCTTCTTGATTTCAGCTATGATATCCTTAAACCCCGTTTGTTTCCTAATCCACTCTGCTCTCTTCTTGTCTCTTAAGGTTACACCTACCATTTTTCTTTCCATTGTTCGCTGCATCGTCCTCAATTTAAGCTGAACCCTCTTTGTAAATCTCCAGGTTTCTGCTCCGTATCTAAGTACCGGCAAGATACAGCTGTTATATACCTTCCTCTTGAGGGGTAGTGGCAATCTACCTGTCATAATTTGTGAGTGCTTGCCAAATGTGCTCCACCCCATTTTTATTCTTGTAGTTACTTCAATCTCGTGGTTGGGCTCCGCGGTTATTACCTGCCCTAAGTAGACATTCTTTTACAACTTGAAGTGTACTATTACCTATCTCGAAGCACTGCTCTTTTCTGAGGTTGTTGTACATTACTTTCATTTTCTGCAGATTAATTTTAAGACCCACTTTTCTGCTCTCCTTTTCTAACTCCGTAATCATGAGTTGCAATTCGTCCCCTGAGTTACTCAGCAATGCAATGTCATCGGCGAAGCGCAGGTTACTAAGGTACTCTCCATTAACACTTATCCCTAACTGTTCCCATACTAGGCTTATGAAAACCTCCTGTAAGCACGCGGTAAATAGCATTGGGGAGATTGTGTCCCCCTGCCTTAAACCCTTCTTGATTGGTATTCTGTTGCTTTTTTTATGAAGCACTATGGTAGCAGTTGTAACACCTGTAGATTTCTTCCAGGATGTTTATATATACTTATATATATATATTATATGTTATATAAATAATATATTATATTATATATTTATATATTAGCAATAGCAGGGGTTTAACGTCCCAATACAACCATGTTATTTGGAGAGACGCCGTAGGGAGTGCTCTGGAAATTCGACCACCTGAGGTGCTTTAACGTCCACCTAAATCTAGGTACACGCACCTCAGTATTTGCGCCTCCGCCAAAAATGCAGCCGCCGCGGCCGGCATTCGATCCCGTGATATGCGCTTGCATACGTCGCACTTATAGTGTTGTGTTTAATTACTGACACGCCCGCCAAAAGCTTTCTAATGGGTTTGTTCGTACTGCATTGAAAACGAAACGAAATTTCAAAGCTGCAACACACGGTCCAAATGCGGGTATTCACAAACGACGGAGAAGCAGTCATCCATGCGGAAACTGCCTGCAGTTTTTAAAGCTCGATTGGTGAACGAATTAAAAAAATAAGGAGGATTGAGGTATCGAAAGAGCATCTATAAACCCGAAAGTTTCTTGTTATAATACTGCTATATCAAGTCGTAGTCTGCACACTGCGACAGCTTCGACTTCCTTCCTTACGCGTGCGGCACCGTTCTTGTCGATAGTTGCAACATGAAATTTTTATAAGGTTGCTAATGTGAGAAAACTGCAATATTATTGAGAGGCACGTCGTAGCTGAAGACTTGGGAATTATTTTGACAATCTTGGGTCTTTAAACGATTACGCGCCCGCCTAAATACTGCTGCTGTGGCCAGGTTATTGCACTATACAGTAAAAAAACATCACTTGGCACCACTATCAGACTGTAAGAAGAAACCCTTTATTTACGAGCGCACATACTGCAGTGAGCAGTAACACCGATTGAATTTGACACCATTCCGTAGAATTGTCAGTTCACGATCACTTCATAACGGTGGTACCTTTATGAACACCGACTGATTTTCGCGTGCAGCTTTTTTTTTTCGTTTTGCCTCTCCAGACTGGTTGAAACCCTTCACGAAAAAATAAAGTCGTGGCAGCACGTAAATTACGGCTCACTTTGACACGATATGCGGTGCGATCGAGCTCATATAAATTCAAGATAAACGAAGCTTGAGTAAGCGTTCCAGCAAAGCTGCAGCCCCTGTAGTATTCGCCCCCTTAGGTTAGTAGTCAGCAGGAAGGTCCATCGACGAACCTGAATCAGTGGCTTCGCTGTCAACACAGGGCGCTGCAGTTTTCTTAGAGATGGTAGATTCGACCGCCCAGTTCTTCCACTTTTTCGGAGGTCTTGGATGCGGCGCTTTCTTCGATAAAGAGCTTGGAGCGTTAGGCAGTAACATCGGCACAGCGTCCGGCGTTAGCTCTGGTCTCCTACGTGGTATGCTAACTTTTTCACTGTTTATAACTTGCATGTAGTCTCCGAAAACACATGAAGACTCGAAGTGTAGCTCACATACACAGCAGCTTTCATTCAAGATCCATCCTTTCGATATCAATTCTGCTCCCAAACCTTCCTCCGTGCTTTGTTTTTGGGTGCAGCGAAAAGTGACGGCTGCTCACCTTTTTTCTAAAGGTATACCCTGTTTGCCCCGCCGCGGTGGTCTAGTGGCTAAGGTACTCGGCTGCTGATCCGCAGGTCGTGGGTTCGAATCCCGGCTGCGGCGGCTGCATTTCCGATGGAGGCGGAAATGGTGTAGGCCCGTGTGCTCAGATTTGGGTGCACGTTAAAGAACCCCAGGTGGTCGAAATTTCCGGAGCCCTCCACTACGGCGTCTCTCATTATCATATGGTGGTTTTGGGGCGTTAAACCCCACATATAAATCAATCAATCAATCAAATCAATCATACCCTGTTTCGCACCTAGGTGCGAAGCAGTGTCGTTGCCGGCGATGACTCGGCATCGCCTCACCTACGCCTGGCCAGCAAAAACATTGCCAGAAAAACTTTCGTTAAGCGTGCGCAAACACAAGCAACAGGTCACTGAACAGCACCCGAGAATGCAGAGCGGCGCGGAGCTGACAATCCTGCCAGTCCATGCTACGGCAGCGCCGCCTTGAGAACCTTTTTTTGTCCACGTGCCCCACTTCATGCGATGCAATGTGAGAGAGGGTGCCTGAACACGCTACCCGATATTCTAGTACACTACAGTTGTAGAAACCTCGTGAAGCACTCGCCGAAGCGCGTAATCTCTGTACGGGAAAAATTGTGGTCGATACTAATAAGAGTCCAGTGGACCTCAATGGGGAGGCACTAAAGTTCCTTCAGGTCATAAGCGCTCAAATAGCGCAGAAGTCTTCAGGAAGGTGATGAGGGTAGCTTGCGCGCGCTTCACCAGGCATGCGTGCGCACGGGGAAAGAGAATCACACCAACAGTGGTGGTGGAGAGTCCCAGTTTGCTGTAAGCACCGAAGAGTGATCTGTGCGCGTCCGAATACTCCTCATACTCGAAGACAATGTGATGGAGTGTTTCGGCCTGCGGGCAATGATGGCAGTTTGGGTCTCCCCGTCCCGACTGTGTGTACCCATTCCGCCGTGCGGTGGCAGCCGATGCGCAGGCGAAGAGACCCGCTTGCTGGATTCCGTGCCGACCGGTTGTGCCCTCTCGATCTCCGGCGTCAGCGTAGCTCTGGACTAGGCTGACCCTACGTCCTCTCCTGACGCCGACCTCCGACGACAGCGTAGCTCGGACCTACTGGACTTGCCCTACGCCATCTCCTGACGCCGTCAAGAGCTCTAGCAAGTGGTGCCCCATCCTGGGACGCCTGTGACCGTGTTTCCATCTTTCCTATCTCTCCTATCCCCTCGATATGTGCTCGCTCGCTGGCTTAGCGCATCTTTTTCTCTCTTTATACCTTTAATCCTATCATTTTAATCCCTCCTCACCCCCATCCCTTGTGAGCTACTGTTGAGGCGTCACACCGTGATGCAGACAGTTACGAACTCACTTTTTTCTTCCTTTCTTTCAGGATAAATCTGTGTGAGGCGGAGAAGGAGGGCACGCTCCTCTCTTGGAAATCTAGTTTTCGGGAGTGGGCATGGTGGCTGCCCTGCCACAACTCATGGGTCCGGGTGGCGAGCGGTGACGGAGTGCCATGTGTGAAGCCACGCTACGTCGAATGTGCTCACCGCTATAGTCACAGGGGTTTCGGGAGAGTGCGCATCCTTGGCGAGCTCGTCGGCCGCTTCGTTGCCGGATATTCCGATGTGCGCTGGTATCCATTGCAGCACAAGATCACACCTAAGGTCCTGCACCGCTTCGAGCTTTCGCTCAATGCGCGTGGCAAGCGGTGGTCTGTGGGAGTCCTGCGCGAGCAGCTGAAGAGCAGCACGCGAGTCCGAGAAAACGGCAGCCGACGGAACTCTCAGTTGAAGGAGGGCATCGGCGGCGAGGTCAAGCGCAGCGAGTTCGGCTATTGTCGACGATGCCTCGCAGGCGAGGCGGCACTGATTGTGAAGCTCCAGCGAAGGCACCACACACGCAGCCGCGGTAGAACAGTCGTTTGACGCTGAACCGTCAGTAAAGACTAGGAGTCACCCCACAAGAAGTCCGTCGAAAGTGGCGGCAGTTTCGTGCAGAAGCGCACACTCTGGCGTCATCGGTTTGCTTGTCACTCCCGGTAACCGTGTCCGAATCTTCAGAGGGCGATGCTGGCAGGGCGGGGCACTATAGCCATTCACATCCGGTGAGCTCGGGACGAGGGCGTTGAATGCCGCAGTGCATTGCCCCATCCGTGAGTGCGGAAGTGAGGAAAGCCAGAATACCAGCTGCTGTCCGTGGCGCGAGCGTTTCATACGCTCTATGTAATTTAGCGCTCGAAGATCGGCCAGGAGTGACAGTGGCATGTCTCCCGCCTCAGCGAGTGTTGGGTCAATTCAAGATCTGGGTAAGCTGAAAAACTGGCGATTGCAATACAATGCGCTGTGTCCAGTGTCCCCCAGTTGGAACGCATAAGCGCCACGAAAGGAAGGCCGTACAAAATGCACGCCGTAGCCATTCCGTTGTAGATGCGGAGGGCTACGCACGGTGTGCATTCATTGCCGCGAGCAACGAGCACTCGAGCGGCGGAAGCGACCCTTTGCTCGTTTCGAAGGCGGTCGCTGACCACTGGTGACCAATTGAGGCGTTGGTCCAGCTACACTTCGAGGTAGGTCACTCGCCCTTTACAGAGAATGGAGATTGTTTGCAGAGTGAAGCTCGGTGTGTAGCCCTGGGCGTCATAGCTGGGGTGCAGCAGCATCGCTTCAGTCTTCACCGGTGAAAGTCTCATCCCCCTGCCCGTGATGAATGCGTCCATAGAATCCAGGACTGTTTGAACACTGGTGCGATTACACTGGCCACTGGGCACAGGTCCCGTCGCGAACACCACAATGTCGTCCGCACAGACCACCACGCCCACATCACAGGGAAGAGCACGGGGAATGTAATGGTCGGTGTCAGCCAGTGCTAGATTGAACAAGAAGGGGCTGAGTTCACTGCCCTGCGGATCACCGACGCTCGCGGGACGAGGCGCACTAAGGACTCCACCGACGCGCACACGCATGGTTCTGCCGCCGTGGAAGGCAGCAATGTACGCGAAGGGGAGACCGGTCACTCCGAGATCGTGCACCGCGTTCAGGATAGTGTGGTGTGGTGTGGCAAGGAGTCGAATGCCGCCTTGATGTCTATCAGGATGAGGTAGCTGGCCTCTCTTTTGTGTTGTGCCTCCTCTAGCGTTCCGATGACGTCGGCAAGGGCGTTGACAGTGGCACGCGAATGACGGAAGCCGCACTGGGAATGCGAGAAAACATCCAGTGCCTCAGCAATTCATTCAAGTCTCCTCAGTGCCATGGCCTCGAAGAGCTTGTCCGCTGCGGAGTTAAGGGAAACAGGACGATAGGACACTGGCTCCGAGGCGGGTTTGCCCTTTTTGAGCACGGGGACGACGATGGCTTCACGCCACTTTTGCGGCACTATCCCCGTGCGCCACACGTTGTTGTAGGTGCGCAAGAGCACTAGGAGCTGGGACTGATCGATGTTGTGAAGCATCTGGTACGTCACGTCGTCAGCGTTGGGTGCGGAGGCCGCTTGCGTGGCGCCAAAGCCAGGCGCAAGTCCCAGAGAGTGAAACCCTCAGTGCGTAAAGCGCGTACTTGATTGCGCATGCCGGGAGTGAGATAAAAGCGGCGAGGTTTGTAACACGCTCGGCGATGGTGCAGCGGGAGTTGGAGAACCCCGGAAAAGCTTTCGAGAGCACTGAGGAAAAGGGTGTCAGCCAGTAGCTCGGCCAACTGCTGGTGAGACAGTGTGCAACAGCAGTGGTGAGGGCTGGGAAACGTAACTCAAAGGGGCAGAAGACAGCACTGAATGTCCTCCACGCTAGATTGCACCAGGAGTGGTCGCGTCTTTGCCGTGCGTGTCGGCGACACACGGCGTCAAGGTGATTATAAAGTCTCCAGTGCTCCTTGCGGACGCTTTTAGTCGCACGCTGCTGGAGCCTCTGGTGAGCCGCGCGTAGATTGATAAGTTTTATGTCCGGATCTGGTGTTCTGACTTGCACTGTGCACTTGCGCGAGGCTGCTTCGACGCAGCGGGCGACGTGCGAGAAGTAGGCGACACCGGAAGGTGGGGAGGCAATCGAGACTTGCCGAAAACGCGGCCAGTCAGTAACAGTGTATGTGCGCGTGCCCGCACGGCGCCAATCAAGTGGCTCTAGGTAGAGGGGTAATGATCTGAGCCCCACGTGTCGGCCTCCCTCTGCCATTTGTACCGGCACTGGTCACTCACAAGTGAGAGGTTTATGGCACTGCTATTTACGCCGTGACGGAGGAAAGTAGAACAGCCCGCATTTATAATAAGCAAGCCTGTCTCAGCAATGGTATCCAACAGGTCTCTGCCTCTGCAGTCTATGTGGTCACTCCCCCAAGCCGTATGGTGCGAGTTCAAGTCTCCACAAATTACACAATCACCTTGTAGGCGTCACACCAAACGGGTCACAAATGCCGTGTCCCCCCTGTAGACAGGATGAACATAAACACACACCACTGCCGTGGTGCACTGCCCGAGACGTGCTTTAACCGCCACGCATTGAACCTCACTGCACAAGGTGTCAGAAACATCAACAGTGCAATGTGCGAGCCCATTGCGTACGTAGATGGAGGCGTAAGAGCGGGTGGGAGGATGTGTGGGGTTGCAGCACTCATTTAAGTCGCAATCGCGCACTTGACACCTCACTCTATAATGGTAGTTCGTGTAACCAGTAAGCCTACATTCGCTACCGCGAACATAAGCCTCCTGTAGGGCGATGATGTCGTACTCTTTGACCCGCAGGTACTCAGCGAGCTCACTGTGACGGTGGCGCAAAGAACGACAGTTCCACTGAAGGATGCGCGGCCACCGTGCACAGTTTTTACTCGCCATGCTGTGTCAAAGCTTGTTGCGTATCCAGCACTGCTATGCAGAGCGGGCAAACCAGACAGTCGCGATAGAGGAAGTCCTACGCGGCTGTAACTGCGGCTGTAAGCACCGAGATCACCGAAGCACCGAAAACTGCGGCTGTAAGCACCGAGATCACCGAGGCATTCTCTGGAGCGCTGGTGGTGCTTTTTGATGCATGAACAGGAGAGCAACCAGCGGCTGCCGCATATGAAAACCCCTTTCGAGTGGCAGAATTCTGTGCCGTGGGGTTGTTCTTGCGAACAACTGCAAATGTCTCGCGGCGTGTCATGGGGTGGGCCGATTGCGCGCGGACCTCTAGCAGCTGACGCTCTTGTTGCCAGTGAAGACAACGGGGTTCGGTGGCCAGATGGGTAGCACCACAGAATATGCAACGCGGGCGCTGCGCGGTGCAGTCGGCACGCGGATGCGGCCCACCACAGCGCACACAACGTTCATGTGCGGTGCAGGTGATGTCCGCGTGGCCGTAGCGACCGCACCGTTCACACTGCACAGGACGAGGGTGGCGAGCACAGACCCGGTGTCGTTGTTTGTAAAGTTCGATGTCCTGTGAGGTTTTCGTCCAGAGAACATGACGAAGACATAGCGTCCCGATCGCGTGCATTGCAGTACAGGGAGCTGGGATGCAATGTTGTCGCATAGTTCCTCCTCCGTGAGTGCTGGGTCGACGTTGTGGGTTACTCCACTGCAGGTGTTGCTTGATGCCTGTCTGGCATGCACGGCGATCTCGCAGATGTCATAAACTGCGAGGAGGGGTGTGAGTGGTGCTCCCGCGGCAACATAGACCACGATAATATTGCGACCAAAGTTATTTTGCACGCGGTGTGCTCCCTCGACTGACGCTAATTGTGCGGAGATGGCCTCTTGCGTCGCAGACCGAAAGCAGTTTTTCCTGGCGGTTGGCCTGTAGAGGACGGTCTCTAGCTGGAAAGTGGACCCAGGGCTCGCAGGTAGTGGGGAGGGTGGGGTACACTTTTGGGCCGAAACTGTAGGTTTTTGTACCCCCTTGGTTCTTTTGCCGTGTGTTCGAGGTAGGAGTTTGGTGCCGTTCGGAGCACCTGTAGATGGCAGTGAAGGCAATGGTTCCTCGGGTGGCCCCAGCCAGCGCCTCCTAGAATTTGCAAGGCCCCTTCACTCCCTTCATTTCCTTGTCTGACGTCAGCACACCTAGCCCGACGAACTGGTGGGCATTGTGAGGACGGGTTGGGGAATGCAGGCTCAGTGACTCCCTTTGTTAGGGCGAGCCTGTTAGAACTTGTTTGACCCTGGCAAAGCGAGGTGCTACGCTGCACAAGAATTTCGAAATAGTGCTGGTGGACGTTCTTCGGAGATATGTGCAAGTTTTGGCCCTGGATGTGTTATTTGGAGTCCAAGCAGTGAAGTTTGTTTGCGTGAAATTACCAGGAAGTTCACAGGATGGGTCGCTGCTGCGTGCCGAACTGTCGTGGAAATTATGACGGTGGACCGAAGGTCCGCTTGTTCTCCTTCACTAAAGACGACCGCAGGATAAAATGGAAACGTGCTATTCGTCGCGAGGACGTCGACATCGACACTCTGCGTGATCCGAAGGTAAAAATTTAAAATTTACCGATAAACCTTCACATAAAGCGAATTCTGTGTCGCAGATCTGTGCGAGTGCAGTGCATTACGGAGCAGCGTAACTCTAGATTTCAATCTTTGCTAATTATAACGTTCTAAAATGTAATCAGGCAGAAAAACATATACAAAATGTTGCTAAATTCATTTAAAACATTCTTTTTGCTTATGCATATCGCAGGTTTGCGAACTTTATTTCAAAGCAGAGTATTTGAGGACTACCACCACTTACACGGATAGCAACTGAAAGACTATAGAAGCTCTGATGAGCCCTACTCGACTAACCGAAGATGCAGTGCCGACGATGTTTCCGAACAGCCCCGCTTACCTATCCGACTGTGCTCCCGTTCGCAAAGAGCCTGACGCAAAACGGAAGCACCGTGAGGCAGACCAGCTACAAAAGGGCATTCAGATGTCGCTTGTTTCGCACGAAGAGGAGGAACACAAGAATAGAGTGGCATCTTTCGAGCAGCTCGTGTCACAACTCTCACAACTTAAGTTGTCTGACTATTGGATAGTGAGCAGCACGGAAGCTGCAGTTATGTTTCTGCATATTCAGAGTAACACACTACCTCCAGAGGTGGAACGTTCTGTGGTTGCTACCGATGAATTGCACATTTCTGCCTACTGGAAAAAGATGAAGCTGCACATTGCTGATGTTCCCATTCCTGAAAAACTAGAGGATATTCGGAGCTTGTTCACTATTCTTGAAAGTGTGGAGCATTTCAATGCTCCAGACGTCTGCGAAAAAGAAGAAAAATTGAAAGCCTGCTTCCACATTATTTTTTCTATTCTTGATGACCCGTCTGATGGTGACCTCCTATCAGAAGAGAAACTAGAAGCGTTCGAGTTTCTGAAGGAACAGTTGCGCCTTCTACTTAAAGAGCGAGGAGCTATGAGATGTTCTTCAGATCTTCATATATTAGCTAGCATTTTTCATACGATCTCTCCTCACGCATACAAATTCGTTCGCAACTCTGGAAAATTAATGTTACCTCATCCTTCCACAATATTAAGGCTGTGCAGCAAGTACAATGCAAGTCCTGCAAACGAACAAAGCGATTAAGGCTTTTTGCAGTGCATTACAAAAAAGTGAACCTTATAAAGCCGCACGAAAGAGTCGTAACGCTCATGTTAGATGAAATCCACATCCAGCAATATTTTGAGTATAAGGGTGGCTCATTAACAGGGACGTCATAGAATTTCTCTGAAGCGGCAAAAACAGCACACGTGTTCATGACAAATTCATTGCTTTCTGCGCACAAAGATGTGGTACACATCCTTCCTGTTTTCAACATTGAAGCCAGCCATTTGCACGACATCCTAAAAAAAGTAATTTTGGGTCTTGAAAAAGCGGGACTTACAGTAATTGCCGTTATCACTGATAACAACGCTGTGAACCGAAAAGTAATGTCATTTTTTCAAGAAACAAAACAATAGACATTGTGTACCCACATCCAGCAGACAATTCAAGGCCGCTATTTTTTGTTGTCGATACCGTGCATTTATTAAAGTAGATCCGTAACAACTGGTTGAACCAGAAAAATGAAGGCTGTTCCATTTTTTATCAAAAACTTTCAAGTACGACCTCACAGGTGCAAGTGAAAAAAGCAACATTTGAGACACTTCGTGAACTGTACGCTTCCGAGCAACACAATCTCTCGAAGCTTGGATACGGACTTACTTATAAGGCTTTGAAACCCTCTAACATCGAAAGACAAAACGTGAAGCTAGCACTGACAGTGATCAGTCCATTTATTGCAGAAGCACTAAAAACTATGGTGCAAAGCTTGGTTTGAGTTGTGCCCGAGAAACTGCTGAATTTATTGAATTAATACAAAAGTGGTGGCGCGTTGTGAACACTAAAACACCATCGAAAGGCAACCACCTAAGAAATTCTCTTCAAGCACCCGTAAGAAGTATGGAGGACATGCAGCTGCAGTTTCTTAATGCATTTGTGGCCTGGCTTGACACTTGGAAAAACTTGAAGATTGGCCCTGGCCGTGCAGGACTGTTAACCACGGAGACGCACTCGGTGCGACGTCTCACGTCGTACTCCTTGATCGAAGTCAGTCGGTATTGCCTGGAGGAGCTAGGTTTTGAATATGTCTTGCTTGCAAAGTTTCAGACAGACAGCCTCGAGGAGAGGTTTGGTCGTTACCATCGGCTATGTGGATCCAACTACCATATTTCCGTCCAACAAATATTTGAATCAGAAGCAAAACTGAGGCTTCAGAACTCGCTGGTTTTTCAGATATGAAAGAACTGTTCCAACCTAGCAGTATTGTGTTTGATGCAGCCAAGGTGATAGAAGAATATGGCATCAAGTTGACTGAAGAAGACGTGATATCAAAAAAGAAAAGCTTGCCTGCAATAGTGTATAATGCAGGTTACTGCGCCCACGCCGCTCTCAGGAAAGTTCCCTGTGAAGATTGTGCGGCCAACATCACGAGACAAGATAGGGATATACCAATGGTTGATGATATGCTAATCGAAGGTCTCACAAGAGGGGCCCTAAAATTTCCCCAACCAGTAGTAATAAGTGCTGTTCTGCACACACAAATCGTGGTAGAAAACCTGACCTCGAAAGAGAACACCACCCGGTTTCATGCAGCACGGCACCAAAGGCAGCTTCTTCTCAGTGTGGTGAAGCACCTTTTAATTGACAACGAAGATTTGAACATTTGTTGCAAAAGACACCATCCAGAAACAGTGCTTCACAACATCTTGTGGGCAGCCACCAACGCCTTACTGAAAAACTACGTCCAAATGAAAACCGACAAGTTAACGGCGGCAAAGAAGGGCGCAACACTGAAGAGGAAATTGAAAATGCTGAATTAAGCTACCTTCAACGTCTTGAAGATTCACGTTAGAATAAATACATGATGTAGTCTCCATAAAATATATTGGATCGTAGTTTGTTTCTTTTTATTCAAGGAAATCAAAATGCGCCATACCATATTCTGGCACACTTCTAACGCTACGGCTTTCGGGCACAATAATCAAAGCTTCTTTTAGCATGTCTTAGTTTGACATAACTTGCCCTCAAATTTATATCTGCACGCTTGGCCGAAAAGTACATATATGTGATTAGCACTCTGCGACTTGTGGAAGGCAACCCACACACATCTAGTGCATGGAAGTGAGTAGAGCCTGGACGGCTAGCAGACAAACTTTTTCGCGAGGCGTGGCCCACTCGGGCAAGGTGCGTGACGTCACGGAGGGAATGCGCAGGCCTTAACCTGTTCTAGGTGGCTTTGCCCCAGCACACAGCTGTTGCGAGCAAGGGGGCGCGGCTGCGTTTCTTGGTATGCGCTGGATTCGTTCCCATCCCTGCGTAGCTGAGTAGGTGATCTTGAAAGAGGTGCAGTCGGGACCAAGAGGAAAACTTGTTTTTCTCTCTCGGCTTGTGGGGTAGAGAGGGCTGTCTTTCCAGGTGTCCCTGTGTCGTCAGTCACCAAAGGGGAGGAGGAGCCTTGTTTTTTCTGTTCCGGGCTGCTTTCTTCTACAGAGGTGTTGGGAGAACAGGCCGGCGTGTTGTGTAACCACGACAAGGAGGAGGTGGGGGACAACGTGTCAGTGATGGGGGAAGAACCACTGCTGGCTGCGTCGCTCTTCTGAGGGGAGGGAGCCTGCTCACTTGCTGTCTTTTCTGGGTAGCCACCTTCCTTGCTGCTGCTGGCTTGTATTTCTGTCTCCTGGCATGGAGACCGGTTATGCAGGATGGCGGGCGTCCATAAAATGAAGGCTATCTGCCTTCTTGTTACTGGACGATTTGTTACTGGGTGATTACTGGAACCAAGAAGTAATGCCAACTGCCATAAGCAGCAAAATCATCAGCCGAGAGCCAGGCAACCAAAGAGACGTGGTCCAGCACGTGTTTAGCATCCTGGAACGCCAGCGGCCGAAAGCGGCGCCCCCACGGGTTTGACGCGAGTAGGTTGCTGCTCCGGGACGTCCGAGCACGCTAGTGTCTTGCTTTAACTCCCCTACCTCTTCCCCATTTATGCCGGATCGTCAATAAAGTTTCACTCACTCTATATGAAGCTTTTCGCCCTTCGTGCCCGGAGCCTTGGACCAGCGTTGCTCACGGTCTGCTGCGGAGGTTTGGACAGCAGGCTCGTTGCTGCCTTGAGTATCTCTGCCCTGGTACGTGCACTGGAGGTAGGTGAGGGACGCGGCGGGCTTGGTCAGCCAGCCATCCCTGTGTGCAGGACCTGTGTCATGGTTTTGAGCAGTAGGTCGCAGGCCTTGCCTCTTTCTGCCAAGTCGAGAGTATAACCTGACGGGAAGCCCTCAGGCAGGCCGTCCGTCAATAGCGATGGCATTGAGGGACCGTCCAGAGTGGTGCCATAGAAATAAAGTAAACGATGATAAAAAAAGAAAAAAAGGGGGGATTGGGAAATGACATGCTAAACTTTGTAGCCCTAAAAAGGGCTGCACTTGAGAGTGCTATTCAAGGTTTAGATGACGAATAAATACGCCCACGGGAGTGAAAAAAAAAACTGCCAAAATGAAAGTCCTGGGGACAGGGAAAAACCCGTCTGCTCCATGTGAGGCTATCCGCGACTCCAAACTTGTGAACGAAATTCGACTCTGTTTCTCGAAGACCGGAATTTGGACGGCAGTATTTGAAGTTTTATTTATTAAAAGTTGTAACTTTCCACGTTAAATTGTGTTGCTGCTTTCGACATATTTGTTGCCGTTGCCATTCAATGCCCGTTTCATCTACCATTGATTTGTGGTCCTGTTTTACCGATGTACTGCTTGTGACAACATCAGCATGTGATAATGTAAGTAGCGTTTGAACAGGTAAGACTACATATGTCACATAATGGATGCAATGATGTCTTCATACTGTGCAGTATAAGGGGTTGTTAAAGAACACCGGGTGGTCGAAATTATAGCAGTCTTGCACAACAGCGTGCCTAATAATCTCATAGCTGATTTGGCACGTAAAACGCCAAATAATTTTAAGTAGTCAGTGTCATGCAATGAAGTTTCTAACCAGGAGGTTACTACCCGCGTTTACTACATAGTTGGTAATATCATGACAACGATTTATCTGAAAGTTAGTAAATACCACTGATTTTTTAAAGGGTGAATGTACTGTATATGTTCAAGGACCCTCGCAACCATTTAAAGAAAATTTTTAGAGAATGCGTTGCTGGGCTTGTTGGCTTATGATGCTAAACTACCGATGCAAAATAGGTACGGAGCCTGAAAAAACCATTGCAGTGCGTTCTTCTTTGGGCCGTACCTAGTTTGCACTTAGCAGTTTGCTATTATAGCAACCATTTTCATTTATTTACAAACTTTTCAATTGCATGCTGTACAGTTGCGAGGTGCCGTAAAATGGATGGCGACGCGAACATTCTAACGACGAACAGCCCCCATTAAAATGAGCAACATGTTCATCACATGATTATATCAGTCTGCACCAGTACATTTACTTTACGGAAAAGGCCCAACTGGTGCTATAGCAGACTTGCATAAACTGACACGTCACCTCAACTTCACACGAGGTATTTCTGTGAGTCGGGTGGGGCTTGAAATTTCGAAGACACGGGACTGTTGGAGAGGCATGGAAGTACCTCACGTAAAATATGTTTGCTTTCCTTCAGCTGTATAAATCAGAAAGCCAAGTAACGGTCAAATAATAAGGACCTCAAGGGTGGCGGTGTTTATTTCTTCAAAATTTTGCCGGAATTTTTTCAATCATCTTGACATAACAATGAAGCCATTCTACAAAGCTGTGCGCACAAAAAATATACAGAAAAAGTAAGTAAAGAAACATGTTACATATTTTCCAATGAATTGGTCTTAGGAGACGCTTATATTTGCCAATTTCATTGGTGTGTGCACTTATAAGAGTGCTGACATGCCATCAGGTTGCCGGTCACGCTATGCTGTTAAAAGAATTCTGCAGCACAGCGTGTTTCAAATTACGACATCTTAACAGCTTATATTATGAATGCGTCTTTTGCGCCTCGCTGAACTATAAATCTGAAAGCGCATCATGGCCCTGAACTGCCTGACTCAGTACAAACAGCACAGTCTAAATAAGTACACTGAATCTCGGACAAATATTCATGTAGAACTCGCAAAATTGTGAACCAGCTTTGCTGGGTCCACCCATAACACGCCGCGGTCGTGTATAGTGCATGAGTACATGGTGCTCGACTGCTGACCCGAAAATCGCGATATCAAATGCCAGCCGCGATGGTCGCATTTCGATGCAGGCGCTATCCTATAGGACAAGCATACCAATTAAGGTGCATGCTAAGGAACATCACATGGTCAGAATTTCCGGAGTCCTCCGCCACGACATCCTTCAATATCATATCGTGCTTTTGAAACGCACAACCCGAACAGTAAATACTATTGGTTCGCCAGTATCATTGAAACTGCGCAATTAAAATTTTCCTAAAAAGAATAATTGACAAAGAAATGTGCTTTTAATCATATTTGTGGGTGCGCGGAAAATTGCCCATCTCTGAAGTGCTTGACTGCAGTAATAAATGGCGCAATTAAGGGAAGCAAGGAGCTTATGCCAACACGTACAAGACAAAAAACGATGACGACGACGACGATGACGATGATGACGATGATGACGATTATTATGATGAAATAACCTCATTGAATATCCAACGAATGAAAGGCCCGGGCCTGGGGCAGCCTAGATGGCCACTTGAAGCTGTTGCTCCCACGCTGCATCCATGATTCGCTGGACGGCCCAAAGTTGGTCCGTGAGTTCTGAGCTTTGCAGCGCGGTCGACCACCGTGCCCGCAGATCTTCCGAGGAGACCGCCATTTGATCTTGGTACACTTGACATCCCCACAACATGTGTTGAAGGGTGGCTCTACAAGACTTGCATAGCTTGCATGTGTTGCTCTCGTATATGGCAAAATAGCAACTCTTTAATTGCATGGGATTTTGGTAGCCTTCCGTCTGTAACCGCCTCCAAGCAACGGACTCTGCTCTGTTGAGTTCAGAGTGAGGTGGTGGATAAATTCGCCTCTGCATTTAGTAGTATTTGGTTATATTACCGGATGTGGTTAATCGATCCTTTTCTTTCTATATCCTCTCCTCCACGTTCACCTGACCTGTAGAAGTCATTTCTTGCTCAGCTCGGCGAGTAAGACCTCAAGCCTCGCAATGTTCTACTTCATCGGGATTGACTGCGGGAACGTCTGGAGCTGTATGAGCTGGGAACCAGAGAAGTTGTCTGTCATTCTTTTCTACAGCAGAAAATATTGCTTCGTTTACAACCATGATGTGCCACGCCTCTGGAGAGATTCGGCTCTTAGCGTAATTTCGAATGGCCGCCTGTGAATCACTAATAACGTATGGAGCATTCGTGGAGACCAGTGCTTGTGCAATGGCTGCTTTCTCTGCTGCCTCGGAAAATTTGGTATTAACTGACACGCTGGTAACGAGCTTTTGGTTGTGATCTAAGACTACTGCCACGTAGCTATTTCTGTTTGGGTACTCTGCTGCATCTACGAATGCAGCTCTGTCGTCTGATCCATAGCTCTGGATCATTTTTTCATCTCTACTCGTGCGTCTGCATTTGTTGTAACATAGAATCATGTTCTTGGGTAAATTAGGTACCAGAAGTTTTTCCCAAATTTCTCTCGTGATCGTCCTCTTTTCTCCGTTTTGGTTGTGGTAATTCATTCCTAGCTTGCGTAGTATATTCTGTCCAGTAGAGGTTTTTGTTAGTCGTTCCACCTGAGGCATTTTTTCTGCTTCTATGAGTTCCTCCAGTGTGTTGTGGAGTCCTAGCTTTACAAAAAGGTCTGTGCGCGTACTGACGGAAATACCTAGCGCTAGTTTGCACACCTTTTTTTGTCAGGTTAATTTTGGTCTTTTCAGCTGCAAACCAATTATGGAAGGCACCTATGTATGTGATCTGACTGATTACAAAAGATTGTATTAGCCGTATGATACTTTCTTTGTTCATATTCTGGTGCTTGCTAGTAGTTCGTTTTATTATTCTTATGGTGTTTGTTATCTTCGCTTCTAATTTTCGATGGTTTCTCCTTTTGTACCTTTGTTCTCGATTACAAGGCCCAGTACCTTGAGTTGGTTGATTATAGGGATAATATACCATTTCCTGTGTGTATCTTAATTTGTTCAAAAGCCTCGTTTCTGTCATATCCAGTGAAAGGCCTACCCCTAAACGTGGGACGGTAAAGAAGAAGCTCCGATTTGTCTTCGGAGCACGTGAGACATGTCCCTATCTCCGATGGTCTTCACTCTCATCTTAATAGGGCTTCCTGGAAAACTAAATGAAATTGAATCTCTACACCATTCAATCTACTCGGATGATATTACTATCGGGGTTTGTGATGAGAGCGACGGCTCCATAGAACAATGACGACAGACCGCAATACGCAGTAGAGGAACACCTGATAGGAACAAAAAAACGGTTTCTTTTGTTTTGCTTGAAGCTGTGTAAATGGCCCGCCGTGGTGGTCTAGTGGCCAAGGTATTCGGCTGCTGACCCGCAGGTTGCGGGATCGAACCCCGGCTTTGGTGGCTGCATTTCTGATGGAGGCGGAAAGATTGTAGGCCCGTGTGCTCAGATTTGGGTGCACGTTAAAGAACACCAGGTGTTCTAAATTTTTCGGATCTCACCACTACGGCGTCTCTCATAATCATATGGTGGTTTTCGGACGTTAAACCCAAAATACCAATCAATCAAGCTGTGTCAATAGAATTAACCCCAAAGTGATCGAGCAATGCGACTTGCGCTCCTTCAGTTTAGGAGTGAATGACAGAATGGGAAATATTTCTGAAATAAATTAAGAAAATTTCGCAGCACCAACTGAATTGAAACGGCAACGTCAATAGAACCCTTTAAGCTATAACTAGCTGAGAGATCTGAGCGCAAAATAAGACCAATGACCACAAGAAAGAAAACGGACACACAAGCTACACTCACAACTGTATATTGGCAGGGGTTACACTTATACTTATTTTTTGTCCCACAAGCGCATAAAAGATCAAACCACGATGCGTATACGAGAAACAGTTGGTCATAAATTCAAGTTCGCGGCTTAGCAAAGCAACAGACGCTTTACTTTTGCAACTATCTATCTTCTTTATAATAAAGTAAGCTGCCAAAGCAAGTCTTGGAAGAAGCGTTGCTGCCTCTTCCCAGTATGACTGTGTCCGAAAGTCTAGCAGTACAACCACTTAGAGTTACATGCGCTACAATTTGTGCGCTCTTATCTTATTTGTTTTTGTAGCATGTTCCCTCGATTGGTCACGCACACATCGTTTGGCTTGGCCGATATACATTTGTCCACAGGAGAGTGGCATAAAGTAGGCTACCCATTCGGAGCATTTAACGTCGGGCTTTTGCCTGATACGGTAGCCTCGTCTGTTTTCGCAGCACACACGAGGACACAGCTTAGAAGACTATACTTGGGGGCAGAGAGCACAAGAGAAACACCGTGACGACTTGTAACCATTTAGGGTTCTGAGACACCTTGTGTTAATATTGTGAGACCTGAGACAATATTATATTTACAGAAAGTGTCTCACATTCTTAGAAAAGGTTGCAAGCCGTCATAGTCACCTGAGAAGGGGGGGCGCAAAATCTGTCACAGACATTCTCTTAATGAGGAGGGGTGCACTGCGATGAACTTTCAGCCCCCCTTCTTTGAAGGGAAACCTTGCGCAGGCCTTTGCCAACGGCCTATCTATCGTGGTAGTTAAAATCGTCTGAAGCGTGTCCATCGCCATCGTGAATCTGATGCGGTCACTTTCATTTCAACAAAATTTTCAAAAGGTTCATATTGGCAGCTTTAGCTTAGATGGGAGCAGCGGGATCTACAATGAGAAGCTACACGCATAGAAGTGCGTACGTTTCCCCTTCAGTGGGTTGGAGGGCGAAAGTTCATCGCTCCGCCCCCTTCTTATATAAGGTCCCAACCTCGGTATGGGCTAACATTGCACCCCTTCCCCAGGGTCACGGTGTTCTCTCTCCCTAATTAGCGAATGTGTGGGGCTGACATTGCGCCCCCTATTAGGTGATTTGGGGAGGAGGGGGCGCCTGCTCTGCCTCCCTCGTGGACACGCCTACGGCTATAATTACGTGAAAGCAGTTGTAGATTTTGGGACGAAGATATAGAACAACGAACAAATGTCCGGCGGAACCCATGAAAGGCTATTTGCTGCTGATCTCAAACGCTGAAGCTCAGCCAGTTTTCTTCCTGATAATCTTGACAAAAAGTGGCCTTAGAAGAAAAATTGCCCGCAGCTTCCCTCGGGGGAACACTGAGGAGGATGCGGAGCATATAATTGGTTAACGGGGTGTTAAAGTGCGACTTACTTGGGTCGATGGCTAAATTGGTTAACGTGGTTGTGAAATGGGGTGTTAAATTGCGACTTACTTGGGTCGATGGCTAAATTGGTTAACGTGGTTGTAGGAGGGGGTGTTAAATGAGTGAACACGTACACACGTATGCGAAAGGGCGGCGCTGGTCGAAGGGACGTCGATCATTGTGTTTGTGGATTCGTTGGAATTCATTTCACCGCGACCTTGGACGTCGACGCGCCGTACAAACCAACCGACGAGCGGCAACTGAGCGAGCGAGCGCCGACCTTGAGTATATATACAGCGCGACGGCGCATGCACTGTCAGCTGTCGAATGTTCTCGAAGAAGAAGCGCGCGCGCGGCACAGATGGCGACGGCGCGACGGCGCATGCGCTGTCAGCTGTCGAATGTTCTCGAAGGAGAAGCGCGCGTGGCACAGATGGTGGGCGACGGCGCGACGGCGCATGCGCGCGCGTCAGCTGTCGAATGTTCGAGAAGCGGTGCGGACGGCGCGGACGGCGCACTACAAGGCGCGAGTATAAGATGCTTCCGCATCTAAAAAAAATGATTGTCTGCTGGTCTTGGTTGTAAGGTTGAAATTGGGATCGCGAATGAAGAACTTGAATGGTGACAGCTTTGATATCCACGAGAAACGATTGCCAAAATTAAAGCAAGAATATCGCACATGAACAGAACCTGTGATTCAAATTGTGTGATAGTGTTCAAGAGTGCCTTGCTCTTTTCATTCGAGTCAAATCGTCAAAATTATTAATATCTGGTGGCGTCTTAGCCGATGGCTTTCGAATATGTGGCAACGAAACACGACAATTTATTTCGCTTTCCAGCTACCAGAAGTGAATTTGGCGCATGACTTACACATACGTGGCTGAGACTCAAGAACTTGGGACCTCATTTTGCTGACTATACCTATTTCTGGATGTGGCTTTACACCGTAATTGGCAGTGAACAAGATAATCGAAAGCGCTCTGCATCCAAGGCACTATGCACCCACCGGCATTAGAAGGCGGATATCTGACAAACTGGTTTTGTAAATTTCTAGGGTTAAGTATGGACTGCGACTCAGGCATTTTTACGGCTCGAATTTTCTCACCATGGAAGATTAGATGAAAGAAAATAAGGGTGTAACATTTGCTTCAATCAAAGCAACCCTGATTTTGAGCACATTTATGTATTACTCGTGTAATTATCAGTTTTCGAAATTTAACTGCGCAATGTCACGATATTATTATGAGAGACGCCATTAATGGAGAGCCCCGGAACTTTCGACCACGCGAAAATCCTTAACGTGCGCTTAAATCTAAGTACACGGACCTTAAGCAATTTTTGACCCCATCGAAAATGCGGCCACCGCAGCTGGGATCCGAACCCTGTTGCTGAGGGAAGGTCATGCCATTACACTAAAAGCCTGCTTAGTAGCTCCTGGAATTGAACTGCAGTAGTGGCAGGCCTCATCCAGTTGCGAGTATGGTATGTTTTCACCCTCACACAGACACCTGGAACTCGAAATGACGCAAGCACTGTTTTGTGTTGTCATGAAGACATTTGCTTTCGATTTATTTTCTGTGGTATTTGTGAAATCTTCATTATTGCTTTGCCCCGCTGTGGTTGTTCAGTGGCTAAGGTACTCGGCTGCTGACCCGCAGGTCACGGGATTAAATCCCGGCTGCGACAGCTGCATTTTCGATGGAGACGAAAATGATGCAGGCCCATGTGCTCAGATTCAGGTGCACGTTAAAGAACCCCAGGTGGTCAAAATTTCAGGAGTCCACCATTATGGCGTATAATGTCTCCACTACGGCATATATAATCATGTGGGGGTTTTGGAACGTTAAATTCCACACATCAATCAATGAATTAATTATCGTTTTTTTGCTCATACTTCGCATCCCAAATACTGTCACTGTTTCTCTAATTTCGTTTTTATTGACTGCTGTTGATGCATTTGCAGTTTATGTTATCTTTTATTTGCCACATTCTTGACAATTTCTTTCACTGCGTGTATACGCTTTCAAGGTATACCGGCAGTTTCAACAAATCTGCCTAAAATTCTTCAAAATAAGGTAAATACACCATTGGTTCGCTATCTTGGGCATTACTTTTTTTTGTCGGTGTGCCTTTAAGGTCGCTCGAAACATTAACTGCGACAGTTAACAGTATATATAAATAAATGAACTAGCTCTTCTATTGGAGGAAACGGTTGATGGGGCGTAATGGGAGAAGTAAAGGCGTTAATTCGAACAGTCTATTGCCGCTACAAGAGTTCACAATAGGCGCCAGTGGCAATTTATATGACAAAATGGTATGAATCAGGTTCGTCGGCGAAACCAAAACCGAAACACTTAAAACGGTAGTGCCATATACTCTGCGGACACGTCGAAGAAGAAACGTCATTATATCAACCATCGGTATAGTTCGCTTTGTAGGTATGCAGGCTCCGCTTGCCTTATAGCACGCATGGTGCTCGTAAGCGAATGCAAAACTGATGCCCTTGCAGTAGCTGTCGATGACAGTGTCGTCATTCTGTTATTCTGCAAGGGCGGGGGTCGACAACCTGCGGCATGTGAAGCACTATTCTGTGGCTGCCCGGCCACGACGTCACCTTCTGTTTAAGTATTCAATGAACACTTCCCCAATAATCGACCAACTCTTACCTCCCCGAGATACAGTGTGGTGGGTAGATATTTCCAAGTTGCCTAAGAATGTTCAGCATTTGAAGTAGCATCGAGAAAAGCTTTTTTTGTTTGTATCTTATGTTTCTAAATTGCAGCCTTGTGACGTGCGTGCTGCAAATGAGCATAATTTTTGTTCTAGTTTTGTACAAAATTATTGTCAATTCGCCCATCATTTTTTTTGCCTACCCAGCCACCCTCCCTTTTCTATCATGATTTGCCATGCGATCCTGACCAGTCTCTTCAAAGCCTGGAAGTTAAAAGCTGGCCCAAAGCCTGGAAAGGTTGCCGAACTCTGTGCTAGGGTATGGCAGTGGCACTCTTCAGTGCCTAATCTTCGGTTTGACCGCTGATTTTGGTCGAATTTCACCACTCCGAAAAAATTTCTCATGCCACTGTTTTTGAGAACCTTATGTTCGCATTATGCTTGTTCCAGGAAAAACTTCCGATTCTCGCATTAACTCAATCATCCGTCTCGTATATATCAAATGTTAAACACTATATATATAAAATTCAAAAATCAACGTCACTATTTATGTCTCGTCATCTGGAGGCATCTGTCGGCGAAAAGTGTAGAGTTTACTTAAACTCACACAAGAAATACATTTTGCGCTTAGGACTCACTCGGGCACTGACTCACCAAAATATTCCTGCTTCAAGACTCAGTGCGACTTAGCCTCTGAATTCCTCCTCAACCGGACTCATTTGGGTGATTATTCACTGAGATATCACTCACTCGTATACACTCACACAGACTCAAACTCACAGCTCGTATTCAAGTCTGAGGGAGACTTACTGAGTCGACTCATAAGTTCGTTGGCTTATCTTTTACGACCACCGTATCAATGTCTTTTAACACAAATATCACGAGTAATTGGCACTATACTACGCGTAGTTTGTTACTATACCTTCAGATAGGAGTGAGTGGTTGCAATACAGTCATTTTTACTGAAAGAGATGACTCACACAAAATATTTTTTTGTTAAAATATTTACCTTTCAGGAAGAACTTCCTGTTAAGAAGTTTCGGGAGGATGATCAAAAGCAACGTTTTTGATCAATAAATGTTGAGATGGCGTAAAAACACAAGTGCTGCAATGAAGTATATGTGCAAGTAGACGTGAGAAGGCGCGAATATGAACGTGAGTTGACAAAAGGCTAATATTATTGCTGAACTCGTGTAGGCAGAACCCTAGGTAGGCAGTCAGACTCACTCACGAAATATATTTTGTGCTTAGGGCTCACTCGGACTGAAAATTACCAGAATAATAATGAAAGACTCACTGAGACTCAGACTTATGGCTCAACCTGAGTTAGCCTGAGAGAGCCAAGTCATGAGTGGGTTGGCCGGCTTATGGGTCAATGTGACTGCTGCTCCGAAATATATAATTACGAATGCAGTGACAAATATCACAATTTTGTAAACTCTGAGAATTTTTGAACCTATTTCAAAAGACACCATGTATAACGTTAGCAACCCGTTTTTCTCTCCGCCCATGTTCCCTCAATTTTCAAAAGCTATTTTTTCGCAGCTCTTCTCTGACTTCTTAAAGAGTTTCATCTCACTGTGTACTGCCTCAGTGCACATTTGAATGCATGAATAACAAAATATAATTAAAAAAAACGTGTTGAACCTCCCATTTATAATATCCCAAGCAACCTTGGCTGACTGCCGACGATTGGCTGATGGCTTGCACGTAGTCGGCAGCCGACTACACTGCCCCCCAGACATTCGAAAAGGGTCGGCCCGAGGTGTGCTGCTGGCGATGTTGGCACTTGGCCGGTGGCGTGACTCGGATCAGCGTCGGTGTACAAGTGAATGGCGAGCGAGCCAAACGCACGTTGGCTGCACGGTTTGGGCCACCGTCGGTGGCCGAGTGAACGCCGAGCATGCCGAACACTCGTCGGGGTGAGCAGTCGGCAACATATCGGGCCGGCCTTGGTTGCCGAATGGGCATAGTAAAATAACGTGGATTTATTTAGGGTGGCTAAAATATATTGTTCCGTCATTCGGCTAATATTCACTTGTATACGTATTAATAACACCAGTGTGTTTTTTTAGCATTCAAAAAATACCTGGGAGACAATGACAGACAATATATCTGCGGCCTTAAGCTCGATTGCTTTAATTGTCAGAGAATACTTGTGCGAAAATCCAATTACATTATTGACTAACAAAAAATTCCGCCATATCCACGAAGTGAATGATGATGAGTGGGCGAAGCTCCGGAGGTAAACCTGGTAAACCATGAATCCTCTGTACATTTTGCCCACTCGATTTTATTACATCGCTCCCCCTAGCGTACGTCGCCGCACTAAATCGAACGATTGCCTTCAACCAATGACACGCGCCATATGTGACATCATTCCTATTTTATAAGATCTCGCGTCTTTCATCAACTACAAGTACCGCTTTCTAGTTTATAACATCTTGCATCTTTTCATCATCAGCTACAAGTACCACCATCTAGTAAACACTACAAGAACTAAACGAGAGGTGGCTACATACAGGAGACGGTACCGCCATCTAGTGAACACTGCAAGAACTAAACTAGAGGTGGCTAGATACAGGGGACGGTACCGCCATCTAGTGAACACTGCAAGAACTAAACTAGAGGTGGCTACATACAGGCTACAGGGGACGCACAGCCCACGCCCTAAGGAGCTTCGCCCCTAAAAAGATTAGTAAGTTAATTCGTACATGATTTTGCCAGGTTAGCGTATCAACTTTGAGAAGAACTTTCGTGGTGGCACCATCATTTGCCAAGAGAGCAACAATATATATATATATATATATATATATATATATATATATATATATATTATAATGCAAATGCAAGGTCAAAAGCGGTATCAGCGTCAGTACAGAAACAGCAAGCAAGAGCTAGCCGGATGTACGGGCAGCGTCGCAGCAGCAACCAGGCAGTATTAGCTCGTGCCTCGCACCAACGTGTCGATGTCGCTGCAGTAGTGGGCATTCCTCTTCACTACACTTCGTCTCCTTTCGGAAAAAGAGCCATCCAGGCGACTCACGGTGAACAGAGTACGAGCGGATTGTAATAAGGTTTCAACCACTGTACGTGAACGGTTTCACGACCCTGAAAGCGCTGGTCTGTGGATGGTGTAACGGGTTTGACGATGTTGTCAACAGATGAAGTCTGCGAGACAACGCGGTAGGGTCCCTGGTATTTTGAAACAAGCTTCGAGGAAAGGCCTCTAGGCACAGCGGGAAACCAAAGCCACACAAGAGTGTCCGGAACAAAGTTAGGGTACGGTTGGTTATCGTCACGTCGAGATTTTCGTCTCCGTTGGTCGATGGTTGTAAACGACTGGGCGAGCTTACGGCATTCCTCAGCATGGCGGGCAGCTTCAGAGATAGGCGTTGACTCGGAGGAATCTGGGTGGCAGGGTAGAATGGTATCTAGTGTGGTGGAAGGGTCTCGGCCGTATAACAGCAAAAATGGCGAAGAGACCGTAGTCGCCTGTCGAACAGTGTTATATGCATACGTCACAAAAGGCAGAATGAGGTCCCAATCGGAGTTGCCTGAGGCAACATTTTTAGATATCATGTCCCTAAGGGTACGGTTGAATCTTTCCGTCAATCCATTAGTCTGCGGATGGTAGGCGGTGGTAGTCCGGTGAATGATACGGCATTCGGCAAGGAGTGCGTTGACGACTTCAGAGAGGAATACATGTCCTCTGTCGAGAAGTTCATGCGGTGCGCCATGACGGAGAATGAAGTTCCGCAGGACAAAAGAAGATACGTCGCGTGCTGTGGCAGCAGGCAAAGTGGCTGTTTCTGCGTATCACATCAAGTAGTCGACAGCGACAACGATCCAACGGCTTCCGGAAGCCATGAATAGAATAGGCCCGTAAAGATCGATTCCAATGCGGTCAAAAGGCCTAGATGGGCAAGGAAGTGGCTGGATCGGACCAGAGGTATGATGAGGCAATGCTTTCCGTCGTTGGCACTGCGGACCTGACTGAATGTACTTGCGCAAAAAGGCGTACATGCCTCGTCAATAAAACCGGTAGGAAAGCCGAGCGTATGTTTTGAAGATGCCCGCATGTGCGCACTGAGGGTCAGCGTAGAAAGCTGAACAAATTGCAGCACCAAGATGGCGAGGTATGACGAATAACCATTTTCGGCTGTCAGACTTGCAATTCCTGCGTTAAAGGAGGCCATCTCGGACCTCAAAGTGAGCCGCTTGACGGCGCAACGTTCGAGAAGATGGAGAAGTCGACGGGTCTGAAAGGAATCGCAGAAGAGAGCTGATCCAGTCATCCTTACGTTGCTCAGACGCCATGTCACAGTTTTCTGGGAACGCAACCATTTCGTCCACGGTAGATAGACATGCAGAGCTTTCGGAGGATGCAGGTGAGTGTGATAGAGCGTCGGCATCAGTGTGACGTCGGCCAGACCTGTAGACAACACGCATGTTGAACTCTTGCAACCGCAAAGCCCAGCGAGCTACACGGCCGGAGGGGTCCTTCAACGTGGATAACCAACAAAGCGCATGGTGATCGGTGACTACATCGAAGGGGTGACCATACAAGTACGATCTAAATTTACCTAGAGCCCATATAATTGCAAGACACTCCTTCTCTGTCACAGAATAGTTCTTCTCCGCTTTGGTGGAGGTACGGTATGCGTATGCGACTACGTACTCCTGGAATCCTGATTTGCGCTGCGCAAGCACGGCACCGAGTCCAGCACCACTGGCATCGGTTTGTACCTATGTCGGAGCAGTCGAGTCGAAGTGACGCAAGATTGGCGGTGAGGTTAACAGGTGGCGCAACTTTTTGAAGGCATCGTCACAGGCGAATGACTAAGCGTAACTTTTCGAGTCATTCCGTAAAAGTTCAGTCAAGGGGGTGGTGATCATCGCAAAATTCCGAATAACACGGCGGAAATACGAGCAGAGGCCAAGGGAGCTGCGCAGATCCTTCAGAGACCCAGGTTTAGGGAACTCTGCAACTGCTTGAAGCTTGATGGTGTCATGAATAATGCCCTCTTTCAATACAACATGGCCGAGGATGGTGAGCTGACTTGCGCCGAAGTGCCATTTCTTCAAGTTGAGCTGAAGGCTGGCGTCAGTTACGCACTGCAGTACTTTATCTAGCCTGCGGAGATGTGTTGGAAAATCTGGCGAAAATATAATCACGTCATCCAAGTAGCACAGACATGTTTTTCACTTCAGGCCACGCAAAAGATTGTCCATCATCCGCTCGAATGTTGCGGGCATGTTGCAAAGACCAAAAGGCATGACACAGAATCCATAAAGACCATCAGGTGTGAAAAAGGCCGTCTTTGACTGACCTTCAGGTGCCAGAGAGAGTTGCCAGTAGCCACTCCGTGAGTCAATAGAAGAGAAGAACTCCGCATCTTGGAGGCAGTCAAGGGCATCGTCGATTCTCGGTAAGGGGTGAACGTTCTTTTGAGTTATTTTGTTAAGACGACAGTAGTCAACACACCCCTCAGCACGAACAAACTCCTTGATCTGCGATAGCAGCGACTGAAAGTCAGATGTGGTGGTCAGGCTTTAGAAGGTGTCATTCGGGACGTTGAGCATCATGTGAGAAGATGCTGTCGTCACCGCTCGTCAAAACTCTGGCACAGCTCAATGACCTCAGAGACAGTGACAGGGTTCTTCGAGAGCAGCATTTCAAAAGGCGTCGTCGGAAATGTCTATCATGATATGTCGTACCTTGTCAGTTTCCGCCATCGTCGGGTCGACACGCTGGCAGAGGTTGAGTATGTCTTTGATGTAGCTGGTGAATGTCTCACCAATTTGTTGGGACCGGCCTCGTAGGCGTTGTACTGCGCGAAGTTTGCGCACACTAGGCCGTCCAAAAACATCTGCGATGCAGGTTTTGAAGGTCGTCCAAGTGGGGATATCCACCTCAAGGTTTCTGTACCACAGCTTGGCAACATCCGTTAAATAAAACATCACACTACCAAGTTTTGCGTTATCGTCCCATTTGTTAGTAGCTCTGGCTCGTTCATAAGATTCCAGCCAATCCTCAACGTCTTTCTCATCGGTGCCGCTGATGATATTGGGTTCTCGCAAGAGCTGGGCGCCGGGACAGCTCCTGCGGGGCGAAGCCGGTGGGGGTGTGAAGACAGCGTCGTCAGACATGACGGACGGCAGCTTTCGGCTACGCACTTCCAGGACTGGGGAAGACCGCAGCACTCTCCACCAAAATAAAATCTAAATGCAAGGTCAAAAGCGGTATCAGCGTCGGTACAGAAGCAGAAAGAGCTCGCCAGGTATACGGGCAGCGTCGCAGCAGCAACCAGGCAGTCTTAGCTAGTGCCTCGCGCCAACGTGTCGAGGTCACGGCAGTAGGGGGCATTCCTCTTCACTACAATATATATATATATATATATATATATATATATATATATATATATATATATATGCTTTCAACAACGCTTTTGTTGTTTTGTTTTTCTTCGATACAAAAGCAGATTTTTTATCAAGAAAAGTGGCTGAAAACGGTGAATTTCTGCCTCAAATCTTTGGTGATGTAATTATTAGATTCTCGCTACCCTAAAATTTAAGGCCATGGGTGACACAGCAAAATTCAAGCCTACATATAGTTCATCAGTTGCAGTGTGTATATCGAGGTGGAATTAATTTGAAGGTTATAACTTAACGTCATTGACTTTTCGTGCAAGTAACATCCACCACCTGTAGTATGTTTTATGTAACTTCTTTAGCTTACATTAACCGCGATCTGTTTGAGGCGTTTAAAAGCGATGGAGCGTCGAAGTTTTTCAGGCACGTAGACGATTTTCTGGTTGTTCTGGACAAGCAAATCAGCACAAACGATAATGTGGACAACGTTCTAAAGACGTTTAACAAGTATGGGAGAGGTCTACTTTTTGTCTACGAGCTACCGCAGCAAAGAACGCTTCAGTTTTTAGATCTTGAGCTCATATTCAAGGGTCAGCATAATTGTTATGCGTATTCTGTCCGCGCGCTAGAAAGAAACTTTTACCGCCATCATCATCATCATCAGCCTGACTACGTCCACTGCAGGACAAAGGCCTCTCCCATGTTCCGCCAGTTAAACCGGTCCTGTGCTTGCTGCTGCCAGTTTATACCCGCAAACTTCTTAATCTCGTCTGCCCACCTAACCTTCTGTCTCCCCCTAACTCGCGTCTCTTCTCTGGAAATCCAGTTAGTTACCCTTAATGACCAGCGACTATCCTGTCTACGCGCTACATGCCCGGCCCATGTCCATTTCCTCTTCTTTATTTCAACTATGATATCCTTAACCCCGGTTTGTCCCCTAATCCACTCTGCTCTCTTCTTGTCTGTTAAGGTTACACCTACCATTTTTCTTTCCATTGCTCGCTGCGTCGTCCTCAATTTAAGCTGAACCCTCTTTGTAAGTCTCCAGGTTTCTGCTCCGTAGCTAAGTACCGGCAAGATACAGCTGTTATATACCTTCCTCTTGAGGGATAGTGGCAATCTACCTGTCATAATTTGAGAGTGCTTGCCGAATGTACTCCACCCCATTCTTATTCTTCTAGTTACTTCAATCTCGTGGTTAGGCTCTGCGGTTATTACCTGCCCTAAGTAGACATAGTCTGTTACAACTTCAAGTGCACTATTACCTATCTCGAAGCGCTGCTCCTTTCCGAGGTTGTTGTACATTACTTTCGTTTTCTGCAGATTAATTTTAAGACCCACCTTTCTGCTCTCCTTGTCTAACTCCGTAATCATGAGTTGCAATTCGTCTCCTGAGTTACTCAGCAATGCAATGTCATCGGCGAAGCGCAGGTTACTAAGGTATTCTCCATTAACTCTTATCCCTAACTGTTACCATTCTAGGCTTCTGAAAACCTCCTGTAAGCACGCGGTAAATAGCAATGGGGAGATTGTGTCCGCCTGCCTTACACCCTTCTTGATTGGTATTCTGTTGCTTTCTTTATGTAGCACTACGGTAGCAGTTGATCTCCTGTAGATTTCTTCAGAATGAATATATACTTCATCTACGCCCTGATTCCGTAGTGTCTGCATGACGGCTGATATTTCTACTGAATCAAACGCCTTCTCGTAATCTATGAAGGCTATGTATAGTGGTTGGTTATACTCTGAGCATTTCTCTATTACTTGATTGATAGTATGAATGTGGTCAATTGTTGAGTAGCCTGTTCAAAATCCTGCTTGTTCCTTTGGTTGATTGAATTCTAATGTTTTCTTTACTCTGTTAGCAATTACCTTTGTAAATAGCTTGTATACTACAGAGAGCAAGCTGATCGGCCCGTAATTCTTCAAGTCCTTGTCATCTCCTTTCTTATGTATTAAGATGATGTTAGCGTTCTTCCAAGACTCTGGTACCCTTCCCGTCAGGAGACACCTCGTAAACAGGGTGGCTAGTTTTTCTAACACAATCTGTCCTCCATCTTTCAGCAGATCTGATGTTACCTGATCCTCACCAGCAGTTTTGCCTCTTTGCATGCTCTCCAAAGCTTTTCTGACTTCTTCTATCATTACTGGTGGGGTGTCATTTGGGTTACTGCTAGTTCTTATAGTATTAAGGTCATGGTTGTCTCGGCTACTGTACAGATCTCTGTAAAACTCCTCCGCTATTTTAACTATCCTATCCATATTGGTAGTTATTTTGCCTTCTTTGTTCCTTAGTGCATACATCCGACTTTTGCCTATCCCAAGTTTCCTCTTCACTGCTTTGATGCTTCCTCCGTTTTTCAGAGCGTGTTCAATTCTCTCCATGTTATACCTTCTTACATCGCATACTTTAGGCCTATTAATCAACTTTAAAAGCTCTGCCAGTTCTATTTTGTCTGTTGTACTTGACACTTTAATGCTTTGACGCTTCTTAATTAGGTTCTTCGTTTCCTGGAAAAGCTTGCCAGTGTCCTGTCTAACTACCCTGCCTCCAACTTCCACTGCACACTCCGTAATGATCCTCGTTAGATTATCATTCATTGTATCTACGCTAAGGTTGGTTTCCTCACTAAGAGCCGAGTACCTGTTCTGCAGCGACACTCTGAATTCCTGTACTTTCCCTCTCAGTGATAGCTCATTGATTGGCTTCTTGCGTATCAGTTTCTGTCGTTCCTTCTTCAAGTCTAGGCGAATTCGAGACCGTACAATTCTATGATCACTGCATCGTACCTTGCCAACCACTTCCACATCCTGCACGATTCCTGGGTGTGCAGTCATTATAAAGTCTATTTCGTTCTTATTTTCGCCATTAGGGCTCCTCCATGTCCACTTGCGGTTTTCTCGTTTTCGGTAGAAAGTATTCAAAATCCGCAAATTATTGCGTTCTGCGAATTCTACTAGTAGCTCTCCTCTGGCGTTTCTAGTGCCGATGCCATAATATCCTACTGCCTGGTCTCAAGCCTGCTTCTTCCCTACCTTTGCATTAAAGTCGCCCATCACTATAGTATACTGTGTTTTTACCTTACTCATTGCCGATTCCACGTCTTCATAGAAGCTTTCAACTGAAGCGTCATCATGGCTGGATGTAGGCGCGTAAGCCTGTACTACCTTCATCTTGTATCTTTTATTCAGTTTAATTACAATACCTACCACTCTTTCATTAATGCTATAGTATTCCTCTATGTTGCCAGCTATGTTTCTGTGAATTAGGAACCCCACTCCCAGTTCTCTTCTGTCTGCCAAGCCCCGATAGCAAAGGACGTGCCCATTCTGTAGCACAGTATAGGCCTCATCCGTCCTCCTAACCTCACTGAGCCCTATTATATCCCATTTAACACCCTCTAGCTCCTCGAATAGTACAGCTAGACTTCCCTTACTAGATAAGGTTCTAGCGTTAAACGTTGCCAAGTTCAGGTTCCAAAGGCAGCCTGTAGTCCAGAGATTCTTAGCACCCTCTGCTGCGTTGCAGATCTGACCGCCGCCAGGCTCAGTTGCTTCGCAGCTGCCGGGAACTGAGGGCCGTGAGTTATTTGACGTATGCATGTGGGAGGTAGTGGCCAGATACTGCACCAGGGTGGCCAATCCTTCTCTGGTGAGGGAGTGCGTTCCCGGCGGTGGTTACCGGTGAGGCTGCACCTCAGGCCTCTTAATGCAGTTGCATCAACACGCGGATTTTTTTTTCCGGTTGGAAACTGCGCGGCACCGGGATTTGAAACACGGACCTCTTGCATGCGAGGCGGATGCTTTAACCACTATGCCATCGCCGCACCTGGATTGTTATGTTTTAAATGTAGGTTTCAGCGGTGTATCAGTGAAGTTTGTGGTTGTTTTTATAAAAATGTTTTAATGAAATGAGATTTCTGCTGATTACCCCCTTAATTAAGGGTCTAGAGAGTACGGAGTTGGGCCTCCGATTAGCCTATGGGGTGCTGTTTATTGATATATTAAGCGGACAAAATTTAAATTTGTTTGTGAGGTGATGTTACCAAATTAATCTTTTTTAGTGAGTAGGATTAATTTTGGTCACGAAATCGTTCCGGTACTATTACTCCTGTCCTGATGAAACCTGAGCGGCGACAGGTCTACAATTAGGGCTTTGCACTGTATGAGTTAGAGTTTTCCCGGTAGGTTATTAGCAAAGTTAAAAGCAATCATAAGGGAAAAAAAAAACAAAAAATACGTGGTTCAAGACTTTAATCTGACGGGCGTACCTTCCTTCCAAGCAGTGAGCCACCCTCCTCCTCTGAGCGAGGGAAGACGCGGGCGCCACACGTTTATTAGTGGTTTTCGTTATATTCTTTCTAACTCTGTATCTACCGGTTACCTTAAGCTATCAAAATTATTTTTACACGAAAAAAAAACCGGACTGTTGTGTTCTAAAAGAAGATATTAGCTATTTTTCGGTGGCGTTTGTAGCTATTTATGAAGATTTGTTTTAATGAAAGGAGGTTTTTGCTGATTACCACCTTAATTAAGGGCCTAGAGTGTACGGAATTGGGCCTCTTGGTAGCCTATGGGGTGCGGTTTATTATTATATTAAGCGGACAAAATTTAAATGCGTTTGCGAGGTGATATTACCAATTTAATCTTTTTAGTGATTAGGCTTAATTTTGATTGCGGTATAACTCTGGAACTAATAAACCTAGCCTGATCAAACTTCAGTAGCGTCAGGTCTACCCTAAAGGACTTTCAACTTTATAAGTAAGAAGTTTCCCGGTAGAATATTAACGAAGCTACAAGCGATCGTAAAAAAACACTTGGTCTGACTGTTGTTGTTTTCACAGATTCACACAGTTTTCCGCTCCTAAAATTTGAAATTTTGTTTGTAATAGCAGTATGTGTAGCGGTTGAACTCCTTGTATCTTCACAAACAATTAGACACCACTCTGACCCTCCTAGAACCAAAATTGCTAAAGTTATAGGCAGATATGTACAGAGCTCACTTACACGTGCTGCTGACGCGGCCGCTCCCGTGGCTCATCCTTTTACCGTACTCATCTTCAAATTCTAAGGTAGTAAACAGGGCGATTGCGTCAATGTGTTTGGAGTCTGTGCTGTTGAAATCATGCACACATGAGAAGCTAGCCATTTTCTGTGCTCAGATTGGACGACTAAAGGCAGCTGGGTTCCCACAATCTGTGCTGGCAGCGGTGGCTGAAACTTTCCTGAAGAAGCTAAAAGGACGCTCGCGAAAGCCGCGGCTGAAAGACGCGCCCAGTGGGCGTGAGAAGCTATAGTGTTACAGGGCAACACACACACTGACGAAGATTGCCAACATCCACGGAGTTGGCATGGTATTTTCTGCACCCAAGATGTTTTCGAGGTTGTGCTCGCGAATTTAGAGGGGCGAAGATTGCAATAGCTTGTGTAGCAAGAAGCATGCCAACCCGATGATATAATGCGATGTGGGAGTGGTGTACAAGATTCCGCTTTCCTGCGGCGATTCTTATGTGGGCCAAACAGACCGCTGCGTAAATGACCATTTACGGGAACATCAGCTGTCAATCAAAAATAACAAAAACGGTAATTTGCCTGCCCACTGCGCAGCCTGTGATTGTGAATCACTATTTGAGCAGACTAATATACTATGTCATAGCAGAAACACGTGTGCTCGTGAGGTGTTGGAAGCGTTCTACTTTAACATGAAAAGTGATAGCTGTGTAAGTGAGGCCTCGATATCGCTCTACGGTACAGAAATGTCCTTTTTGATCAATAAGGTGCGTTAGCATGTGATGTACCTGGCATGTCGGCGGAGATATGTTCGGTTTCCCTATTTAGTTGACGATCTACAATAACAAAAAAAATACAGCTGGTAGTTTGCGCTCGACCTGTCTAGGTGTTACTTCTTTGTGCATGATGTCTTTCCTTTATTGGCGCAATTTTTTCCTGGAAAATATTGATCCAACTAGCTTACCAAGACGTCCTGATTAACTTGGAGTAAGTTTGACTCCCATCAATGTGTTCATGTCATTTCTGATAGAAATTACGACCATGAAAAACAATTATGTATCACCTTAAAAAAGCATGTCGATACTTATACAACATCGCTCATGAAGACTTTTCAGTGCTGCCCGGGCCGCACTACACCGCGAACTCTGCGAAGTCTACAATTACAGCTACGCGAGGTGTTGTTAGTTATTATAGTGTAGGGCATACGAGTGATGGATATTTCGCTGACTAAATTATATAAAAATGACGATGCTGTATGCGCTATGGGGGGAGGAAAAAAACTCTGCGATAGGCGTTGTAGTGTCCTTACGACTCGATGGCTCAAGTTGTGAAATATCTATAAAAGGGTGAGACAAAGCCGGCGATTTAAACAAAATGAACTAAATAATGACATCAATAAAAGGGAACGTCCGCGCAGCTCAAATGGTTCGCTGGCGACTGGTCACTGATGTTCTTGGGAGTCGTCTCCCAAGAGCATTCCTTGCACCACACATATGTAAACACACACAAAAACAACCATTGGCACTTCTGGACGTGTCCCCACTTTATAGCCCACTTCGGAAGCGAGAAGAGTATTCGTTGAGTCGAGCGCGCTTTCGATGGTCCAAGGCCGTGGACCCGAACTTGAAATCCTCCCAAAAAGCTGTCCACGACAGGAGTTGCCTTATGTACGACCTTATGTACGATTTTAGTACAGACACACAAACAATATAAACCAGATTGATATTCGGGGTTTAACGTCACAAAATCACCATTCGATTATGAGAGACGCCGTAATGGAGGGCTCGGGAAATTTCGACCACCTGGGGCTCTTTAACGTGCACCCAATTCTGAGCACACGGGCCTACAATATTTCCACCTCCATCAAAAATGCAGCTATCAAAGCCGGGATTTGATCCCGCGACCTGCGGGTCAGCAGCCGAATACCTTGGCCACTAGACCACCACAGCGGGACAACAATGTAAACCAGAAACGTTCCTTCAAGATTGCCAGAATGAACACATAATAACTGTAGTCTTCTCAGAACAGACCAGTTAGAAGCGCAGAAAAGCACAGCCATGCCAAGGTCAACACGGAAATCGAGTGCTGCTTCACAGATAGCAGAAAACACGGAAAGAAAAAAAAGATCTAAAAAAAACTTTTACGTGTGGTTTTTAGTTTTACTGGTTCTACCGCCCCACCACGTGCATTCCTTCGAAAAAAAAGAGTTGGGGTCCCGTCGTTTCGACCTTGGAGTACACCACGTATCACGTCTCCCAGAAAAAATATACTGATTGAGTCGCGCGTCCAAAGAAGCCATGAGGACACGGCCTGCCATTCCAAAAGACGCTGCGCTCCCTGAGCTGCAGAAATTAGACGCCTTCTTCTAACCACTACCCCTACCATTGCAAATAGCCAGCAGGCTGCGTCTGGCTACTGCGGACGCGGGACTAAATCTGTCTATTGACAACACATGAAAGGAGGAAAGGAATGCGCTAGCTACAGACTCGCTGGGACCGAATGGCGCGGTGCGTGCGTCGGGTCTTTCGCTTTTCCCGCTACTTCTTTTTTTGTTTGTTAGGAAGGAGACAGCTCTATTTTGTTCCGAGGACTTGCTGAAGTACTGCCATTCGAAGTGACGCGCATGCATTGAGCAGTATATTCTTTGCTACGTTCCTAGAGGCAGCCCCATCCCGCCACCGAGGATTTCATCCGTACTCGTAAGTGCCCATTTTATTTCCTCATGCATTGCCAGTTTTCTCTCTTGACAAAAATCACTTTGATCTGCGCAACTGATGTGTTGATTCGGTAGTCTGTTCTAGCTGACAGATAAGAATGGTTCAGGTGAACGGCCCTTGTATGAGCCATCTTTGATTGTTTACTGGTAAATATACGCCTTTCATGTCTCTTTTTGTTCATTTGTTTATATTGAAAGGCATGACAAATATTGCATTTTTTTCATTTTGGGAGCACTGCAACAAGGACTGCAAAAAGTGTGGATAGCATGATGCACTGGTCTCGCCGTACAGAAAGGAAGCCTGGTGAAATGCATGCTGGTTGCTAAAGTTTACGAAATTTGTTCACGTTACATTAGGTCGCAAATGGGCTGTAAACACCAACTGAAAAATATCTGCCTGGCCCTCCTTGAAGGTAAGATGTGTTGTCCTTAAGTCATTTGTTGTACTGTTTGTTTTCCAGTGACATATTACGAGGAAAATATGTGCTCTGGGGCTTCAAGCAGGTTTCAGAATCTCAACGCGCTGGGATATTTTTTGTAAGTGCACAGCTTTTATTTGTGTATATACCCATGAAATGTTTTGCTGAATTTTGCGAATGAAGCTTATAAACGCATGTGACTATGCAACTAGTCATTTAAATAATCTGCCTTTCTCTAAGTATTAATCGTTCTGTTTGTTCTTTTAATATCTTCCCAGCAATCAACAGAACGATACAAGCATCACATCGCGGTGGTAAAACGTCGCACACCGAATACGTATTGACGGCTAAGAGCACGAAAATTGACCGAAAGAGGGAACTGATCTAGCAGGATTACCACTCCACCGGCTGTATAGTTCAGTTGCACGAGGCCAGCTGCAAATCGTTCCATGTGAACAATGTTGCGTGAAAAACTGAGTGCACTTACTAAACTGTGGAATAAACCTATTAAGTGAGGAAGCTCACGTTCGTCTTTCTTTTACTGCGTGTTACATACTTACATGCTAACAAGTGCATACTTTAGAAGCGTTTAATTTCGTCTTACATGGGCACTAAGCCAATGTCATGTGCACAAACTACAAAAAAAAAACAGAGCAAGGAACGTTGGAAACCGACCTGCAGCCGACGGTAAATCGATGCTTATGTATGGTCAGACCGTGGTCAACACGCGGGCGGAACGCACTCGGGCTCGTCGACCAACGCGGCCGGGCCTACGTACTGTTCCGACGTCGGCCGGCGTGAGGTCAACGTCAATCGCCAGGACCGGCCTTACGTTGGTTTATTGAGGTTGGGCCAACTAGCACACAGTCAGTTACAGACCTCTCGCTGACCTCTTGCCGAGGAGAAATTGTTGCTTGGGAGATTCGTAGAACAAGAAAGTGAAGCGGGTCGTGACAGAGGTATTTGAGCGTTTATTATGTATTGTTTCAGCAACAGCAACAAATTTCAGTCCCGTTTGGAACAACAAGCAGTTCGAAACTTGCAGTGCCCACCTCGAGCAGAAAGCTCGCTCAGAATGAGAATACACAGCACGAGCGCGGGCTAACAACTGTAAGAGCTCAACACTTTAAGCGCGATGTTCAACCAGTAAGAAAAAGACACCAAATGAGCGCAAAAGTATATATACACAGGACTACTAAGTGGTTCTTCAAGAGAGAAAGGAAGAGAAAAGTGAGCCTCGTAACTGTCTGCTTCAGCGAGCGACACCTCAACAGTATACAGCTCACAAGGGATGGGGGTGAAAAGGGATTAAAAGGGTAGGAGTAAAGGTGTAGAAAAGAGGAAGAGGCGTGAGGTGGTGAGCCAAAGAGAGCGACGACAAATCGAGGGGATAGGAGAGATAGGAAAGCTGGAAACACGATCACAGGAGTCCGAGGACGAGGCAACACTTGCGAGAGCTCTTGTCGGCGTCGGTAGGTGGCGTAGAGCAAGTCCAGTCGGTCAGAGCTACACTGTCGTCGAAGGTCGTCGGCGTCAGGAGATGTCGTAGGGTGAGCCCAGTCGGCCAGAGCTACGCTGACGCCGGAGATCGCGAGGGCACAACCGGTCGACACGGAATCCAGCGAGCGAGTCCACACTGGACAAGCACGAACAACTGTTAATTCTGCGTCATGTGTCAGCAGCGCGCTCATTTCGTGAACGTGACCATGACAGTGAGGCAAGTGACCTTCGACCCCATCCGAATCACGACTTTAAGCGCACGAGTAGAAGAGACCAAGATCCGTGGATGGGGCGCTTCGAAGAGGCGACAACTTGTAGAGCACGTACAACGCGAGCCTGTCGTGCCATCTCGCCACTGATAACCCAAACGCACCGAAGTGTCGAAGCTTTGAGGACTCCCAAATAAAAGGCTTGTCATTAGCATTCGAGACCACGTACACTTTGTGGCATAGCGGTTAGCACCGCATGCTGAGAATTGAGGGGTTGCTGCATGGTTGCATGCTGCGTGACAAATTCGTTCATTCGACCTTTTTCCTTTGCAATGTCTTAGTACACATTTCCAATGTCACTTCCCTGACGGAAATACGTCAGCGGAGCCATGATGGACTCTGGCATGAAACACCTAATTGTTAAAAAAAGGAACAACGTCAGCACTTATAACACGTTGCCGAATCTGGCTGCAGCGTACAGAAAAAAAAAGAAACTTTACCGCATAGCTTTCAAACAAGACGGGCTTGCGCACCTCTGCGCCCTTTTGGGAGCATAAACACTACGGAGATAGGACACATCGTTGCACGCCGCGATGGCTGGCAGCAGACGCAGCCAGTCTATTGTACAGCGTAAAACACAGCGTTTGATATGTGCACAGCATGGCCAAATGCGCATTCGCGCTCGGGCACTCTAGTCTGGGCTACATGAAGACGTGGTGCGGACCAGTTTTGTTAGGTATCTGCTTCACCGATGGAGAGTACCAAATCCAAATTGCCCATCCTGAGACGGTATCGATTAACTCTTACAAAGTGAACGCTGTACTTAAAGTAATACATAGTAAGTTAAAGGAGGACACTCCCATAGGCCCCTGTGGCTGATTTGGGTTCGCAGCGCTCTGAAAGTTCGTTGAGAACCTTCGCAGCCTCAGAGATCAGAGACTGCAGAAAAGGATGTCTCGAAGGCTATTTTTCTAGTAATTAGGAATATCACACAGCCTCCGAGACCACTTCTATGTGCGTGCTCGTCTCTGAGGCATTACTGAAGTTTTTTCAACACGTCGTTGGCATGCATCGATTAGCTTCGTGTAAGCTGCACCGCCAGAGAAGCAAGCACACGATGTCACTGTGTGTCTATGCACACACGTTAAATAAAATACGAGAATTGTTGGAGGAGCAAAAGCTTTTATTTTGAAGTGATATTCTTGGTAAGCAAAGGCCCACTTTGTTAGTACTTGATGACCACGGGCAGGAAGAGATAGGTTTCATTTCACGGCAAGACGCGGAAATACAGCTGTCATATGATGAGTATAAACTAAACACTGGAAATAAACATATAGGCGACATTACAGGAAGACCCGATGAACAGTAAAACTACAATAAATGCACACAGCTACACACATAGTGCACAAGGCAACACAGCAGAAGCTGCCACAGCATTTGACTCTGGCATGAACAGAACAAAGAAAAGATAAAAAATATGTTGGCTAAGTTTTCTTCCCCGCCTTTCCACAAATTTTCTCCTACACACTTTAGATCACTTTTCCGTGAAAAACAGTCACAAGCAGTTGCCGCTGCAAAAACAAAACAATTTTAGGTACCATGAAAGCTGCTAACGAGGCAAAAGTGTTCACTCAAAGATTACGCCCTAGTTTTAGCCAGGAAATATTTTTCAAGACACCACTTCTCTCTTATTGGCTGGTTAGAGCTTTAAGCAATTTGCGAACGCAACGGTTAACGATACTGAGCATATCTACACTTTTAGCAAAATCTCACACATGTACGGTGAATTCGAATACATGTACCAGCACAAAGAAAGTCAAATAGTGCCAGCGGCGACTCACTTTCTTGAGCCAAGAAACGATTTTCTCACAAACGTGCTGCACAACATTCGAAACAGTTGTTTCTTTTCCTTTTCGTGTGAAGCAATTCACGAAATTAATACGCGAAGTGAAGAGCACAAAAATATCTTTGAGCCGAACAGCACAATGTGAGACATGTTAGTTTAAGACTTCAATGACGAAAGCAATACGCACTTTACAAAGTAGGGGTGGCGTTCATACCTAGCAGCAACCAAGGTGAGAGGCAGACAAAACAAGGGAGGACCAGGACACATGCGGGGGACCTTGTCACAAATCTTTGATGGCGTCTCTCTGCTGCTGCCCGTACTTCTTCATTACCCTTGAGGCTCATGAATACGGAGAGTAACAACGTCGCCATCGCGGCGACGCTATGTACAATTGTCGAGAATTCTATTCCTGCCAGATTATATACCCGACCATGTGCACGCGAGGCAATAAAGACAGATAAGAAAGCCACAGTCACAAACGTAATAACACGTAGACATATAATGCACTAGAAAATTTACTAGATAACTAGGAAGCGTGGCTCCCTGAGAGCAGTGAGTGATGTGTCGCCATCTTACGGCTGGCATGAAGCTGCATAGCGCTACCGCTTTTGGTTAGAGTGACCACTCCTAACTTTTATGTTACTCTATGATCTGTACTGGAGACGCACAGGGGAGGAATAGGGTTCGTTGTCAGGCGTGCTTGTGTTCGGGGAGGTGTCAGTATGCAGTGGTGAGTGGTGCGGTAGCATATCTTCTGTACGAGGCAAGTGCCAGCTTTACTAGCGTATACGTGCTTGAAAGGGGTTGTAGACAGTACATTGGGTGGCCTTTTACGTAATTGTAAGGTATGGGGTAAACGGCATGTGAGGTAAACGGGGCATTTTGTCAATAATTTGCTCTCGCGTTCTGCCTCATTACACCATGCACAAGCGTTGTACATAAGTGGTATGTAACGTTGCGCATACAATTGGACGAACACAGGAAGTAAAGAGGAGTAAACGGATAGAGCTGTTAGATGCAAAACATCTTAGAGCGGGGTTTTATCTTGTATGCGGCGTGACCGGTCTTCTGCGCATGCGCTTCCCCTTCCCCTCTCTCGCCTCGCAACGCTGATGCAGGCAGCGTCAGTGTCGGTGAGACATTTATTCTGTACGTTGTCGTACAATAAATATTCACAGCGTGCGCGTTAACCAAAAGCAGACTGCGGGTCTGTGTGTCTAACCGCAGTCTTCTGTCTCTTATTGCCTCTTAGCAGTGACGCGCATGTTGCAGTAGAAACACCGGTCCATCATTGCGTGATTTGCACTTCCCCATGTTTATTTCCTGCGCAACGCCGCGATGAGCACCAGCGTCAACGCCACCGCCAGTGTAAGTGCTAGCGCCCCGCGTTTCGCATCTACACATGGTTCCCTTTAGCGGGAGTTGGTGTAATTTTTCTCTTTTCGTTATGTGCAGTTGCCCTGCCAGCCTAGCAGATAAGTTGTTACGCTGGTCATCTCGAGGGCACTGGTTCCATTCCCATCCAGGCAGTTGCATTTCAACCAGGTTTAATGAACGAACGCCCATGGACTTTGATTTATGAAGACATTGTTTAAGCACGCTGTTCGTGAAAACCCGAGTCTGACAATCATCGAACACTATTTGAAAAAAAAAAAAAAAACCTCTGACTGGACAGGCTGCGAAAGCCATCGACAGCATTAGAGCTGCGCAGGGGTCATATGAAGATGTCATGACTCTTTTAAGTGTTTGATTTAGAAACAAGAAAAAAAATCAAACCCAATTACTTAACGAACCTGCGAGCGCCTAAGCCAGTAGTCTTTCACAGGTGTGGCATCATTGCGGGACTTTTTGAACACCGTATACATCAACCTAAGAGGCCTCAGGGCGCTCGGATGCTCCGAGCTTTCTTATGCCACCATGTTCGTCGGGGTTCCGAGTAAAGGAATATCAGGTTATGTCATGATGAGCTATACTTCGAGCGACAAAGCAGAGAGACGAACGTCGAGGGATTCGCATCATCGATTACGGAACGGCAGAAGTTATTGAATTAAGTCTACGTGAAGGAGGAGGCTCGTGAGAAAGGAACCTTAGTGGACGGCTTACATCACGTTATGCAGCTATGCAGCTTCGGAAAACGAATATCATTTGACATCATGCCTCGTTTTGGTCCTTTCTTTAGAGCCTGTATAGACTCTGACTATTGAGCGAAGGGCATGCGAAAACTTGGAGGGCTTTTCAAGACATCTTATGGTTTAGAGCATCGGACAGACCTTTCGCTTGTCACATTGTGCGCTTCGCACGCTGCGCGCCTGCCTCCATGTACGCTTGCCGCTCTCCGAGTCGGGTCGCACTACTATACAGGAATAACCATCTAGCAATCACCTGCTGCAGTCGCCTTTTCCGCGAGATTTACACGACATTTATTGACAAAGAAGCTCCAGATTGGACATGTTTTTCAGTGTTCTACAATTCCAGTGATAGTTACTTCTTGCCCTGTGCCTTTCTTTACATCAAAAGTCACTAAACTTATATGTTGTGCAGTTTGGAAGTTCTAAATCTCTAAATCTTCCAAATTCATCGGAATGGTGTCTGTCATATTTAAGCGCTTTTTCCTTCATCAGTATGCATTCAAACAGCCCCATCGTTTCTTTAAAACAAATCCTTCATTTATAATTTTCGTTCTACATTTAAAAAATTGTACTGTTACAAGGATGTGTCAGTGAAAAATTACGCAGAATTGAAATGAAAATAAAAATGGAAACGAGCTATAGTGCCACGAGAACAAAAAAATGTAAATCGCACTTAACGGCTATAAAGGCATGTTTTGTGGGAGATACTACGCAATGCAGCAAAATTTTGCATTTTATGTGCGTCAACCTGAAACAAGAGCTTGCTGCTTCTCTCAAAGAAAGGACTCGCATTCTATTTCGCTGTTGCTATTCGATACTTACACTTAGCTGTCCTGATCAGTGCGCGTCTCGCTTTTCCAAGCGGCATAGCTTTTGCCACGTGGCGCAGAGTATAGTTGAGAGAATATATTTAAGGGACCCAATTTAGCGTCGGCGGATACTGAAGTGCAAATGTAATTTATTTTCTCTTTCGCTTTTTCAGGAATACGTGACAACAACGATGACGGCTGAGAAATGCATGTCAGATGAATGCATTCGCAACCTGCAGTTTCTTGACCAGATCATGCATTTTGGCGTAGATCCGTGCATGGCTTTCCACTCTTACGCCTGCGGGCGCTTTATGTCTCCAACAAAGTACATGCTCGAGAAGGTAAGCATAGTGTCGTAATGGTAAAGGCACACGTGCTATGGCTTTGCCAGAAGCCATGAGGGTGAAGACTACTAATGTCAAACCAATAACGATGGTGAATGACCATTTTACACATACAACCGGTTGGATGGAAGATTGATTGATATGTGGAGTTTAACGTGCCAAAACCACCATATGATTATGAGAGACAATGTAGTGGAGGGCTCCGGAAATTTTCACTATCTGAGGTTCTTTAACGTGCTCCCAAATCTGAGCACACAGGCCTACAGCATTTTCGCCCCCATCGAAATGCAGACGCCACAGCCGGGATTGGATCCCGCGACCTGCGGGTCCGAAGCCGAGTACCTTACGGCCGTTCCACGCGCTACTCGCAAAGCCGCAATGCACGTGCCGGGACCTGTGCCGTATGCAAGCGGGGCACAAATAAGCCAACGGGTGACAAATAAGCCAAAGACCACCATGGCGGGGCATACAACTGGTTGGAAGCGTAGTTCATCGGTTATGTGGACGTGTGGTGGTACTTGTGAATGGAGCAATTAATGGAGCTTTACCTGAGGTGATAAACACTCTCTGGTTTGCCCCAGGCGATATACTCATGCTTACCAAAGAAATAGCTTTTTTTTTCAATTTAGGAGCTTGGAGGTCTTCGTTTGTAGATACATGCATGATTCCATATGTACTGCCGTTATTTACGCATGCTACACTCCAGCAATATATATGTGCAGAGTATAACGAAGAAAATAATTGGAAATGTATGAAGTCCACCCTCGTTCCCGTCCCTACTCTCATCCATTCCGTAAAGCTTATGCCGCTCTAATAATTTGCTGCATTAAGCTTGGAGGAGGCAAAAGAACTCACGCCGTCTTGCAGTAACTGGCGCCTCTGCCACCAAGCACAAATTGCATTTTGCCGACTTTATACTTGGAGCAATATTGTAACAGTGTGTGTGAAAGTAAATGCCATAAACTGAAACCAAATTAACTTCATTTGCAAACGCTAGCGTCTAAATGTCTAAATGAAATCTAATAACTCACAGCTAGACGACATAGTACCGTGGAAAGCGAGTGACATTGCACGCAGAGCCTCCATATGTGCTCACAATTCACTTTGCTGTGCCTTCAGTAAGATGGTCACGTTTAGCTCATATGCTCAGACCAAGTCCCATAACGACGCTTTCAGTCCGCGAAGAAACATATTTTTCCCCGCGGAAAGTGATAGGTGGATGGCATGAAGTTATGCACACACAAAGAATCGCTTTTTATGCCGTCACGTAGCACAAGAAAGAATGGGAGTGGCTTAATTTCGTTCAGGGCCTTGCGCTGGCCCAACGTGTATATATACTGCCCCGGCACACATGCCGATGCAGCGGCTTCTGGAATGCCCAGCGCGAAATTGCTTTTGCGACTGTAGGGTTTGCGACAGACCAACGCAGAACCAGAATTAGTTTTACAGTTTTATATATTTTTCTTCATATGTACTCTCCAAGCACAGGGTAATGAAACACTCGTACTGTCTTTCTAAACCCTGTTCTAAACAGAGAGATGTAGCAGGAATGTTCGTCATAATATTGCTGGGTTTCATTCTTTTTTTCACTGGTCACGTTCGAAGCACATGGAAACAGTAATGATATCGTTGTTTGTGCTGTCTTCAGATGAATCACAATCTGGCGACGCGGGCGTACGAGCGGGCTCTGGAGGAAAAGGTGCAAGCTTATCCGCCGACGTTGAATGCTGAGCAGAAGGCATACAAGCTGTTTCACATGTGCCTCGACCTCCACGAGGCCAAGCGCAAGCAACCGGAGGCCCTGGTCAAGGTACTGGACGAACTTAAGCTGAACCCGGCCTCCATTGCGGATGACGCCAGTGAGGACCCCCTGGACCGCATGATGGAGACTTCATTCACTTATGGAGTGTATGGGATAATCGAGTTCGTCGTAGACAGCGTTGTCATCGTCAAGAAGAAGCGACTTCTAAAGGTAGATCATTTACAGGGACAACACTGATAACTGCGAGTTGCTGGCGTAGTTAGAACGTATGAGGCCCTTATGAGTGAACCAGCTGATGGCAAGCACTAAGGCAGGAACAAAGTATGAGTAGTATGACACGAACAATTCGTGCACGTAGAATGACATACGTAGCTTATTAGATCGTGCGTGCGTTTGTACCGCATATATTTAGAACACTGTGATATTGAATCAGCTATTTAGCAGGTAGTTTTGCAGCGCAGCTTTATTCGGTTACAAGCTATATCAAAGCCCATTATTTGCGAACGAAAAAAAAGTGCCGGTAGAAATGTAATGTGCTTTTTAGCCATATTCATTAAGAAAGAGTCCTAAAATAGCAATAAAAAATGGCCATCAAAACTTTTAGATGACATTACTGCACCGATTCATTTCTTTTGAAAGAAGAAATCACATCTGTCAACAAATATGTTCTAGACGCCACCCTTTCTTTACTAACCTCGAAATTATTTCGCGCAGACTGTACGAATCAATATCATGCATAGAACCCGACTGTCAGATGAAGGCTGCGGCACTCCTGAATTTTCCAATATAGCCTGTCACAGATGGCGCAATCTTAGTCCTTGCACTCAGTGGCTCCAAGTGGTCGATGGCTCGATGCACTCCTTGCTCGAGAAATCAAAATATTTAATAGGTTAAGTAAGAAACTTTTACTGTCTATTTTTCGAGTTAATTACAATATGACACCTACTGCAGCTTAGTTTTGTCGTGGTGAACTTGCGATGCATTCGCACTTCTAGCGAGGTTTCAGGGTTACACCAGTTTCGAGAGCATCAAGCACGTTTGGTTTCTCCGAAGCAACTATAAGTGTGACGCGTGTGAGCAGGAGCCAGCGGTCGACGTTTTGGAATCTGGCAGGCTTCATTTAAAAATGCGGGAAATAAGAAAGAGAGTGACACAAGCTACTCTATTAAGACGCAAAACTACGCAAACGAATGTGCCTGTTTGCTGACGAATATGTTTGAAAGGCTCAGGAAGGACTTATGATATAAACAACAATATTAACCCAATTGACTTTTATTAGACAAAACAAAAAAAATCAAAATATTTTAGCTGGAAATATTCTATAGAGTCGAAGAAGAATGCATCAATCATATTTGCGCACTATTTTTGTGATGTTTTTATTGAGTGATGTATAAAGTTTTTGATGGCAGGCGTTCGGTGCAGCACCGCAATAAACCTGCGCGCACGCACACACACACACACACACACCACACACACACACGCACACACACACACACGCACACACACACATACACACACACGCACACATACACACACACACACAAAAAAAAACCTCTCAGGGTGTCTTATACGTTTGCCTAAGACGACTCGAAGACAAACACCATATTGCTATAATTTTTTTCAACCAATATATTGGTTCATATGTAGGCAGGGTGAAATAATGATCACATAATTACGTCACCATACCACGTCAGATATTTAGACGTTCTGCCACGCCTGCAGGACGTCGTCTAGTGACGTCTTTTGGTTATGATTGTTCTCAACACTCGTGTTGAGGCCGACGCCGCGAACGCCGATGGTCAATTTATTTCGTTTGAAGGAGCATCTAAAGATTTCACCTTAAACAGACCCTGACCAGGCGTGAGCATTTCGAGCTGACAAGTGCCGTACGCACACAGGACGCTCGCGATCACGTCCACCAAGATTTGCGACTCTACGCGCCAGAGAACTTAAAACCAAACGCCGTTTGCCATTCTCGCGGATGCATGATCCAGACGGAGGGGCTGACGTACCACAAGGAATGACCTAGCGTAGCTATCGGACACGGCTACACTACGTGTACATCAGTATTCTGACGTCGCTCACAGTAGCACGTGACACTACGAGAATTATTCGAGACAACGCGTGTAATTTGTGCAGTCCTTTGCTTCAACCTTCAATAAATGAATTAAAGTATTGAACAATTATCAAACACAGAAATGCAAAGCGTGTATGTTTTACCTTCGCAGCGAGATGCGCAGCGAGATGCGGGACTTATATGCTTCCTTTTCGCACGTGTTAAGTGTTCTCACTGTTTTCGGGTCATGCAGGCGCCAGCCCTAACAACGCTTGGTGCGTTTTTTTGCGCATCGTCCCCGACAGCAGTTCCAGTTGTACAGTTTACGCTCTCTACTTCACGTAGGCGAAATCGAATAGGCACGCTACACTGTAAATAATCTTCGTGCATAGCAAGATGCACAAGAAAGACAAGTATGAAGTGGATGTTTTTTATGTGATAACTGTTTTTATTGAATATTGCGCTTTAGACCAAATCGCTGAGCAGGTTGTCGATGTAAAACGCATACAAGAAAGACAGAAAAAAACAGGGTTTAAAGTATTCGGCTTATAATAATTCATAGCTTGCACCAATATGACGGACGTCTTGAGTCAATGAAAGGAGAAATCTGTACCAGTGGCTCTGCTAAAAAAGACATTGATTGATTGATTTGTGGAAATTAACGTCCCAAAACCACCATATTATTATGGGAGAAGCCGTAGTGAAGGGCTTCGGAAATTTCGACCACCTGGGGTTCTTTAACGTGCACCCAAATCTGAGCACACGGCCCTACATTTCCGCCTCCATCGGAAATGCAGCCGACGCAACCGGTATTCGATCCCGCGACCTGCGGGTCAGCAGCCGAGTACCTTAGCCACTAGACCACCACGGCGAGGCATCCCCCCCCCCCCAAAAAAAAAGACAATTTCCAATGTCCCTTGAATGCCCGAGCTGACTGACAGTTTTCAAATCAATTAAAGACTAAACATAAACACTCGTATGTCAGTGTCACATTTGTGCACATTTAAACTGCTATGCTCGAGTTAAATTATCTGAAGTATTTTTTAGAGTATGTTGGAGCTCGGAAATACCTAAAAAGTGTTTTTTTGCAGCTGTATTATGTTTTAAAGCACCTTGTAGTATTTCAAGTACTGGAAGGAATATCTTATCCTTTAGCAAGAGAGCGCAATACGAACACTACAAACTAACAATGGCAATATTCATTTGTTTACCATAGACATGCTTTGGAGGCTACACTCTTACTTGCCGAGGTTTGAACACACAACCATAAAAAGGTCAGTGCTGCCTCATATTTGCATTGTGACGTGACAAACCCGGTTGTGGGACACTTAAAGCAACTCATGTGTTTGCACATGAGCGAAACTATATTGTCATCGTCAAAATACATAGACAGTCTTGCAGCACTGAGAAAAATTATGCGCAGTGAGAGAGCGAAAAAACAGCACACCATTGCAGAACAGTATGATTTGTTCTCCTTGATATTGAGCGTCTGTAAAAATGGAAACTGTTTCAAATATCCAATCTCCATCTCATGTACCTCTGTGAAAGCGTTACAAGAGAAGGCACAGCTGTTTTAAAATAATCCGTGCTTCTCAAACCTTACTCTGTTCTATATCCCAACCGTGGAGCATTAAAAAACGTTTTACAGAAAAACAGAGGCAAGCTCTCGGATGCGAAGTTCCAGAAACGAGCTGTGTTGAGGCACAATGGAGGATACTGGCCGTCGACTGCTTTATCGTATTTATTCCCGAATTCCATGAGCGAATAAATATTGGTAATACCTTAAAAGTAATGGCATACGTTTTTCGGGTATTTTGCACTCTGCTAAAGCATTACTCTCAGTTAGGTATACGCTGTAACGCCGTCGATATATAGGCGTACGCAGGCAGGGTGTTCTCCATTGGCAGACGGGAGGGGGGATTCATTGTGGGGGAAGTTGCACCGAAGCGTAATTATGGACAGTAATCACTAGGGTAATTGTGCTGTATGAAAAGCTGTCACTTCTCGCTTGTACAGAGTAATGTTCGTCTTTTGTGTCCCTTAGTATTCAACCACATAGAAAACATTCACCATTAATGATATAAGGATGTCAATACACGCAGGCATCGTGCAGTAGATGTCGTCGATTCAGAAGAGACGCGTAATATGCGGGTGCGCCAGTGCTTGCGACTGCATCTATATGATCAAAATCCAGACTTGTTGCACGAGTGACGCAACCACTCCCCCCCCCCCCCCTTGCCCCGGAATGCATGCTCCTTCACCGATGAAAACCCCATGGTGGTGGTCTAGTGGCTAAGGTACTCGGCTGCTGAGCTGCAGGTCGCAGGATCGAATCCCGGCTGTGCCGGCTGCATGTCCGATGGAGGGGAAAATGCTGCAGGCTATGTGCTCAGATTTGGGTGCACGTTAAAGAACCCCAGGTGGTCGAAATTTCCGAAGCGCTCCACTACGGCGTGTATCATATTCATATCGTGGTTTTCGGACGTTAAACCCCACTTATCAAGCAATTAATCATCGCCCATGGAAAAGCGAGTGGGACGTTTCCTGTATGCGTGAAAAGCGCTGCATGGCAGGCCTTTCACGCGGGCTGATTTTATCGCATGCACTCTCCGTGCGACGGATATGACAGCCGTTTGTAAACTACAAAGTGTATTCGGTGAACGTCCGTGCCCATTGAGACTGAATCGCTCAGAATGGAACACAATGCGTGCGATGATGGGACACGCTGGGCACAGGGACGCTATGCAAATAAAGCGCGGGCACTGTAAAGTTCGACACGACCGGCGTCCGTTTGCTCGCCCCGGGGCCACCTGGCACCGCGCCAGAGCATAGATGGAGGAATAAACAGACGCGAGCCTGAGACATCAAAGGCTTTCACCGTAATACTATAGTGGACAAGCACCGATGCTTATCGCCAGTTTTCTAGCTTCATATAATAAGCACACGATGAAAGGGACAGTCACTAGGACTCGAGTTCGACATTTCTCGTGAATGTTCTCGTGTGATTAAAAGGGCACGAAGAATTTCACAGGTACAGTCGTCACGAGCAGTATATGACTGTGACATCACGGACAAGAATACAACAAAACTTTTACTAAACAAAAGTTTAGAGCCGACAGACATATGTACTGTTTACGCTCTTTACTTCGCGTAAACTAAGTTGAAAAAAAAATTGCGCGCAGCATAACTGACAACGTCGCGATGGCTGATCAAAAAGCATAACTGGAGGCGTCACGTGCCTTTACTCTGCTTTAACTAGCTCTCCGCTCGAGAGCGTGTGCTACCACTGGTGTGTACCTCTCAGCGGCACAGCCAATCGCACTTCTCTACTCCACAGCCCCTGATCCGCTCCCGCCATATATATAGCTTCGAGTTTGCTCTACTCCTCTCTAACCAGATTGACCCTCTCCACACCACTACCCTTTTTTTACCAGGCTGTTCAACTGGCTGCTCTAGCGTCCACTCTAATTCACTTAGACTTACCAATGTTCCGTCTCTCGTCAGATTTCACTTTCACATCTGGGCAGGAAAGTGTAGACGACGTTTGCAAGGATTTACACAGGCTTCAATGAACGAAGCGTTTAATGGGTGCGAAGCACAATAGGTATCCCTGGTGCATAGCAAATTAAGTATGAAAGGCAAATGCACCGAAGATGCTGCTTATACTTTAATAACTATTTTTTTTTTCATTGGACAGTAAGTTTTGTATCAGATCACTGACCAAGTTGTTTACATGTGGCATGCAAAAGAACGACAAAGACAAATAGGATATTAATCTATCAAACGTCATGGTGCTAAATCCGGAACCCTTCCACCGCGATGGGCCGCTGTCCTATGCAGCCCCAGCCTCGGCGACCAACGCCGGGCCGTCCAGCAGGCCCACGAGGTAGTGGTCAGGCAAGGCCTTGACGTCCCCACGCAGGAGACCTAAAGCCTGGTCGGTAATTGCTCTGCCGCACTACTAATAAAATTGTTACCAACCAATCTATGAGACCTATTATTGATAACACCAGAATAACAGACGTCTGAAGCCTATACGAGGAGGAATCTATACCAGCGGCTCTGCCTAAAACGGCACTCTCTCTTGAATACCTGTTCTAATAACAATTTTTTGAACCATTTGAGGTGTGAACTGCGTGAAGTTCAAAGTTGTGTACATCTTAACTACTCTGTTTAAATTATGTTATCTTAAACATTTTACAGGGCCTTTGCAAACAGCTCGAGAGGCTTTTTTTCGTAACTTAATGCGTTGAATAGAATCTTGTACTCAATATTCCGAAAGCTAGGAAGAGAAACAATTTCTTAGCAAGAGAGCAGAATACCAATACTGGCGCAATTCTTTTTTTCAACCAAAGCAGGCTTTAGGACCTCTAATCGTCTAACTCGCCAAGGTTAGAACACACTAAACTGAAGTCAGTATGATGAAATTATGGCACGGTGGTACGACACCAAAAACAACTCGTTCGCACACTAAGAAAACTGAAACACAGTCTTGCCGCTGTGAGACAGAATATATGCTGCGAGGGAGCGGAAGAACATTTGTTCTCCTTATTATTGTCAGCGTCAGTCAAACACGAAAAAATTTGAATAGCCCAAGTGCCATCTCATGTACCTTTGTGAAAGAGAGACAAAAAAATTCACAGCTGTTCTAAAATAAACCATGCTTCGCTAACCTTGTCTGTGGTATAATGCATGTTAATCCGTTCTAAGGCCCACCCATGGGGCGTTAAAAACATTGTATCTAGAGAAATAGAGGCATGCTTTTGGATGCGCAGATCAAATTAAATGAGCCATGCTTTATGCCAATGAATAACGAGGTATACTTATTTAGAGAATAAATTATTTTGTAGAAGCTGTGTAATTTGTACCTGTTGCGCTATCGCTAGGACTGGTGTCTGTATACACAATGACCGCATACAGTTATATTGCTGCTTTCGGAGTGCTCTTCGGTTTCGTCATTATTTCACTCGAATCTAGAATAACAATTTATTACCTTTGAGCACTTGACGTAAAGTGATATTCGACTATACCAAATGATGACGTAATGTAATATTTGACGATACCAAATGGTGTATTCTTCGAGTGTAGGGCGAGTAAAATAAGGATCGAACAATATAAACTCAATCCGACTTCAATTAGAAGTCTCACATGCGCATCGTCTCGCGTGCAATTGCAGTCAGGAGTTTTCGCATTTCCATACGGCCACAGTAACTGACTTCCAAATATTTGTCCACATAACCCCATCGCACCGGGGGAAGCACATAGTAGGATTTGCTGAACCACTCCATGGTATAGGCGAGATCACGCTTATCTCGCACCCAGGCGCCTTTGGTGGTATACTCTCGCTCCCAGAGACGCCCTAATTTGTTTAGAACTGCCAAGGCGCACCTCGCCAGCATGGTATGCAGTGGCTCTGGGAGTTTAAAATGCGAAAAAGAGCCTGTTCACGCTGCATACGCTTCTAACATGTCATCTGAGTACTACTGCGCTGTCATCTGATGCGACAACAACCAGCGCAAGAGGAAGAGATTGCATAGCACTGCCTGTGAAGTTCACAGTGCATCACGAAAATCGTGCCGGTGTGGTGTTTTGAGATTGCGCAGATTTCCGTCCACCACAAAAAAAAATGCTGAGCTTCACCACCCTATTGGATATAATTGCAATCATCAGGAAAAACTACGAGCCCAATGTAGTGCATATACTTATTGCGCTTATTCGCGCGACTCCAGATGTTCCACTTTACAGCAGCGATTTTTGTGCATGCACTATGCCTGTAGTAGGCGGCAAAAAAAAAAAAACCTATTGCCGTACTCTTTCGCAGTCCGCATGTCAAGAATAGGATATACTTATTATGACTCACGCGTGGATGCACGCGCCGCGCATGTTTAGTACATCTGTAACGGCCTACTATTGTGATGAAAAGAGACGTGAACGGCGCGGAAATCATAGATTTCGACTCTGTCAAACAGTCACATGCCTTGAATGTCACTTGGCAAATCTACATGTGCTTTCGGCCGGCGTCACAGTAGCATTTTAAAATCTTGTTCTGACTGGCACGTATACACCACGTGTATGTTCCGAGTGCCCGGCAGGACTGAAAATTGATACACATTTAGTGAATGAGCGTAAGTTGGAGCCAGATTCTAGCGTTACGTTGACGCCGGCTTACAGCACAAATTCTGCATTGTCGCAGCCAAGACACGCTGCAGTTAACGCTGTTGGCGTTTTTTTAATCGGATAATACGTACCTGATGAAGTTGCTTCAGCAGTCTGCCATGCACGTTCTGCAGACATTCCGGACTGTCGAGAAAGATCTGCTCGATGTTTCACACAAAATCAGCATACAATTCCAGCACAGCAACAGCATGAGTTACGCTTACAGCCGCACTCGGGTTGTGAAGTTTCGTTTTTTGATTTGCAGAGCGTCTGCTCGCATGGCAGTTGAGGGTGTTGCTTCGCCACGCTTGGAACAGATGGCACCACGCGCTTTTCAAGGTGGCAGCAAGCAATGAGCTTGCTGTGTTTTGGTGTATACGCTGCCATGCGTCGCGAAAGAAAATCTTCGTCACTCCACGCCACACAAAGAGGCCCGTCTTGATCACGTCTGTCGCAAAAGTGACTACTGCGACCAATCGTGAATTTCGTAACGTGACAGCCAGAATCAGTTTGTGAGAAAGCGGAAATGCGGCAGAATCTCATTTTGTCCCGCACAATCCCGTCAATGATAATCGGATGGATAGCCACTCTTCGCGGTGCCGTGTGTGCGCAGTCTTGTAATTTAACAATCTTTATGAAGTTGGTGATTTCGGTCTTGTACGACCATTTCTAATTGAGAAAATATGTCTTCAAATTTACGACGCTTTGCTCCGCCTTTGAAAGTTAAATATCTATTGTAATTGGGACTTTGTAATTTAGAAGATAATTGGTCATAATATGGATGTGCGAATAGTGACATCTTGTTTCGAATCGAGAAGGGGTGAATCAAGACAAAAATTATCGATTTTTAAATAGATCATGAAATGCAAGATATCCTATTGAGTATTGGAAGAAAGAATACAAAAAAAATGAAATATGCTCATGCCCTCGAGCACATAACGCGGTGAGTTAATGCTATACCGAAAGACTACAAAATGTCATGCAGAAACACAAGCTGTTCTCTATATTACCTGCTTCAGGCTCTCTCGCCGTGATGTTACTGTGTTGGACTGAAGTTGAAAACGGTAGCAGAATCGGTAACTATCTTATTTACACGAAATGTGTAAATAAGATAGATGGTAAGAGCTTTCTTTGCATGCTAGTTCAGGAGTTTTTTTATTTATGGGCATACAGACATAATAGGAAAATGACCATTCCAGTCCGCAGCAGCAGTTCTAACCTCCTTTGCCCAACGGAGAGGGTGGGGGTACGGTAGGTAATTATTTGCCCTACGGTCATGCGATGTGCCTCATCTGACAACAGTAACGTTGTGCTTGATCATCACGAGGGATCTGGGCCAAAAAGCTTTGGGCGCCAATTCACAGCAGTGTGTCAGCTGGGCGCCGGAACTGTGCATCATGTCTCTGAACGAGTGGTTCAGGCTGTGCAGTCGTTGTGCAGCCGCAGCAGCGACTGCACAGCGTGAACGAGTTTTCGCAAGTGAAGCTCGTCATTGAGGGTATCGCGGGCCATATACGTATATTCCTTCAGTCATGGCGTACACAATTGTGTATAGTCTGGACGTTCTGTGGCGTTTGAGGCATATTCAACCGAACTACGCAAGAAGTCTGTGCCTTCGTTTTGGAACCGAACTTGTCAAAAGCTTAACAGTTTTCTCATGTTTTCTTTTTTACTTACAGAAATGACATGACCTTCTTTAGTATGATAAGGTAAATGGTATAAGTCAGTTTTAGCGCCAATAAGTTAGAAACAGGTGCAATTATTACCAAAAAAGTTTACGTGCTCACAAAAAATGCCACTGGGTATCAGTGGACACCCTTTTTTATGCCTATCCTTCCTATAGCCCACTCCCAAATTTTGAAGGCGGTTCACTTATTCACTGTACCTTTTTTTACAACTACCAAAAGAAATAATATTCAGCCAAGTTCTTCTAGAGACTCGTACGTTACATCTGAACAAAAAAAAAACTAATACATTTTCATGAATGTTTTGTAAAAAATGAAATGGCTGCATGTAAAAGGTCACAGAGGATGCGTAATAAAGTATCATTTTTTTACAGCTTCACTTTTTAAGAAATCAGCATTTTTTAGCTCAAATTGTTTCCACCTTGTTGACATTCCTGCATGCAAAGTTTCACCTAAATCGATTGCATACTTTTTGAGAAAAGGTACACTGAAGTTGAAAGACTTATAAAGAATGCAATTTGAGAAAAACGTAGTTAACGTGCGCATATTACTTACGCCAGAGAGCGCGCAGTGCACTTTGGCGCGGCATTTAAACCGCTTAGAGCGGCCGCTCGGCGTCGGGCTTCCACAAGTTTGTTCCCCACAGTACCGTGGACTTTTTGGTGTCAAAATTGCAAATTCAATTTTTCGAGGGGGTGGAGAGTTACCCTACTATACCCCCTTAAATATGAACGAGTGCTCACTTTTGAACTAGGGTATCAGCGAAAGTTTTAACGAGACACGCTGCTACAGCGTTGAAGTTAGTTCTTGCCAGATCACCATAATAAAGTGTCACCATTGGCCTTTGTCGGGTTTTTGTTATTAGTCTATAGTCGAACTATTTGAAACTTCGAAAGCTGGCTATTCAAAGTGAAATTGAATTATTATATTAGCTATTATGTGATTCGAATTCAAAACTCGAATATTTGCACACCCTTAATTATTAGTTCAATTTACAAAATGATTAGTTTGTTCTCTTTTGCAAGGGGTGTTCGTCTAGAGCAAAATTTCATGTGTAGAGAAATGAGTTCGGTGTAATCTTGTCGGCTTGGTAGAGGGATCGAATAAAAAACAAGGCTTTATATGTACGTGTAAAAGAGGAGAGGGTGGGCGCATGTTGACCCAGTTAATCTCCCTATTTCTACAAAAGCGTTGGGAGGGAGAAACGAGATGGCTATGCATGTGTTTTTTTGTTGCTGTAATTCTGCATGACTAGGCGCATGCGTAGTCTTCAATGCCACTTCAAGGCAAACTGTGGTGGTAGCAAAGGCGAATTGCCAGCTGGGAAGGCTTGCTGGTGTGTGCGCCCTGCTAAATGGCCTAAATATAGTGTCGGAGGTCATCTAATATCAATTTTCGGAGATGCACTGACGGGAGGCGTAGTCGAAAGTACGTGGTTTCCTATACATGACGATCTTCATGAAACTCGTATGCGGTGACTGTTTGCACACTTATAGTATCCAGATAATATTAGCCAACGAGTTGTTTGTTTCGTTTTAGTTATTTATTAATGATTTGGTCACTGATGCACAAATGTATTATTGGCGAAAGTAAACAGGTGACTGACCATGATATTGACCAGCGATAACCGTATATTATACGAGCTTTTTCTCCTGTATGCTTGACTAAACTGAGCCGGGACGTGTTGCAAATACAGTGAGCTCGTTCATGAAATTTGTCAAAAAATATTCACTGTAAATTATGCAGCCGAACATTGCTTACTACAAACATCACTTCGCGAAGAAGTTCATAGAGTATATCCTTCGTTAGAGAGCTGTTAACAGAAGCTTGCCCCTAGCACCCTCCTCCCTTGATATTCCTTTCGAGGGGAGTGTTTTACCAGGAATAAATAATGAAAATACGGGTTTTTAAGGCTTTCAATAACTGGAATTTTCCCCCTGAAAAATTCCTGGCTACGGACCTGTTTCGTTATTATCAGTGTTGTTGAATTGCCACTCAAGCATGGGTCATTGCATGCCAAATCATCCAGCGTTTTTCCGACCATCACAATTATGGCTGAAAAAAATTTCACGTGTTTCTAGAAGCTTGAAACTCACCCTGGTCGTTTATTTCTGTTACTGAAAATTATCCTTCGTATTTATCAGAGTCTGTAGTTCGGCGCAAATTGAGCTAGCGGGCGTCAAATAACAACTTTTGCAAAACGCGTTTTTGGAATGCCCTAAAAATTATATTTTCGGCAAGGTAATGATGTGATCTAACTGTAAAAATAATGACTTACTTATGTATATCAATTCTTACAGGGCTTTTCGCAGAAGCAATCATAAATAAATTTGCCGAATTGAGGATTTATTTTAGGACACACGGTAAGCTGAAACAAATAAAATATATGCTGGTAGCCTGTTTATTATGCCAAAAATAAAAATAATTTCGGTGCCGAAGGTATAGCAGAGTCTGCTAAAAATTGAAAGTTTCACTTTTTTTGTGGGGGGGGGGGAGCTCTTTATTCAGCGTAAAAAACTTGCCTTGGTGGTCAGACTAAAAAATATGCACAATACTTCATTTGAGAGCTCTATGTATAAACTAAAATTACTGAATTTACTAGAGGGTATTATATTTTGAACTTAAGGAATATTTTTGAAAATAAGTATCTCCACCAGCTTTTCGCCTACATCACCTAAGTGGCCTGATGCACTTGCAAGCTCAATTTTCACCAGAAATCCATTCACGATACAGATGGCAAACTTTGTGCTCTCGACTGAGCTGTCGAATTGGGAATGCGGCTGTCATCTACGTTCCACTATCAACAGAAGTGCACTATAGAAAGAATGGAGTCAGTGTGGTGACTTCCAGATGAGTCGTCCCGCTTTAGATATTTACAGTCACAAATACTACTTTTTGGGGGAGTTCTGCAAATACAGAAGTTGTGTTTTATACACCTAATGAAATATTTATTCTCATTACGTACAAAAGTCTTATAGTACGCTAGTAGCATCGACACAGTACACTGACAAACGTTGCAATACAAATGCTTCATTTTTTCCGGCTTTCAGGAGAGAACCCTGCTTCCTGAGACACAAGTCCTGTCGAATGACTTTACAAGTGAAAAACAACCTTATATTAGGAAGTCGTAGCCGAGCAGAGGGTCCCGTTTATGTGGGGGTGAAGTGTTATTGTATACCGTATACTTTTTAAAGGCTTGATGACTAATCTGGGGATCATCCCCAGCGGCGTATACCCAGGAAGGGAAAAGGAGCTGCTTAACTCCCCCTATCCCCACGCAGTCCCGATATATTTAAGTTGTGCATGTGCATACTTACGCGCCCACATACACAGATACGAACGCACATAAGGTATGACCGAAATCACCTGCCCCCTCACACACCACCCCCACACGAGAAATATTGTTTTTCTACGGTACTGGTCTCCACACTCTGGCCACGTTCATTGTAGTGGACCTATGGTGGCGATAGAACGCAGATGATAACTCCCTTTCCTTTTCGGTCGGATTATAAATAGCACCAAGCTTGCTATGTGCATGCGAGGTCAGGGCTTTGCACTGGAGATTGCCCTTGCAAGTGCGTTCTGCCGTTTGAGTTACGTAGGCGAAAAGCTGGGGAAGATACATAATTTCAAAAAATTATTTCTCGAGTTTAAAAAATAATGTACCATCTCGTAACTTAATTAGTTTTTAGCTAATACAGAAAGCTCTCAAATGAGGTATTGTTCATATTTTTAGTCTGACCACCACGGCAAGTTTTCTGACGCTGAATGGAGAGCTTTTCTCAAACAAAAGTGAGATTTACATTTTTTAGACTATATGCTATAACTTTGGTGTCTAAAATATTTTTAACTTGTAGCATGTAAAAAGGCCACCGGAACATATTCTTTTGTGTCTTCTGAGCTTGCGATGTTCCTAGAAAGAAATCCTGAATTCGGCAACATTATTTCATATTGCTAGTGCGAAGAATTCATACAAATAAGCAAGTCATTATTTTTACAGTGAGATCACTTTATTACTATCTGCTATAACTTCGGCATCTAAATTAATTTCAATTTGGAGCATCTTAAACAGGCCAACAACGCATATTTGATTTCTGTTCGTTGAGCTTGCCATGTTCCTGGAAAGAAATCCTAAATTCGGCAATTTTGTTCCATATTGCTCGTGCGAAAAGACCTCAAAGAATTTATGTACATAAGTAAGTCAATATTTTTACAGAGACATCACTTCATTACTTTGCCGCAAATATTCTAAAACGTCTTTGAAAACAAATGTTCTTTGAAGCCCTCTAGCTCAGTCGGTTCCAAACTACAAAAAAGGAAAGGAAAATTTTTAGTAATGGAAATAAACAACCAGAGAGAGAGAGAGAGAAAGAGAGAGAGAAAGAGAGAGAGAAAGAGAGAGAGAGTTTTGAACTTCGAGAAACACGCGGAAAATTTTCAGCCATATTCGTGGTAGTTGGAAAAACGCTGGATGATTTGGCATGGAATGACCCGACTGGGAATGATTCCGGAATCATTCCACATTTTTGTGACACCGAAATGGAATAAGAACAAAGCTTAGATGAACGGAATGGGAATGAAATTATGCGCATTTTTTGTGTAATGGTAATTAAAACAGGTATTTTTCTATTTTTTTTGAAAAAACAGCAACTGTTTTTTTTTGCGCGCAGTTTTTCAAACTTTAGACATTAGTGAGGCAGTACCTGGAATTTAACAATAAAGCAGCTTTTTTAAAATGCCCTGGCTGATTAAAAACACGGTAGATTTATAAGCAACGCACCTACTATACTTTTGTCTTTATATAGACTCTGTTGCAGTGAAATGAGTCTATTCTTCCCGCAACAGTGGTATTCATCGTGGGAAAGAAAGCTCAGTGGCGGTATACCCCCTTACGTCTTGTGATATTTTTTTCCTTCACGGCACCAGAGCCATCTGCTGTATCCCCACTTTTCATTTCTTCATTTGTGCGTCTGTCGCTGTTGGCGATTCTGATGCATATTCGAAAAAGCGCCACTCATTGACGCTGGCGCGATTCTTGTCTTCACTGTGAGCTTTCGTATGCCAGCTTGCACGCCGTCTCACCTCATACTTGCCCCCCCTCTCCCCTTTGCAGCGCTGTCACTACTGCTTAGACAAACAGGCACATGTGCTCGAAAGTGCACGAGATGTGTTACCAAGCTGCTATTCCTCGAACTTGGTAGCGTGTTTTTTTCATGTATAGATTCACATGTACAAGATAAGTCCAAACAAATCATTGCATGGCCCTGCATTGATATAGTTATGTGCCGCTTACATGGAGGGCGTTGTCTCCCCGTAACTTTTGTCGTCTCTCCGTAACAATATCTGTAGGGATACGTTGCCGAAGCATCTGACCGAAACATTCAACCATGATACAAGTTTTCCCGCAGGCATATTTTGGTAAAATGTATTGTTCAAAACAGAGCTCAGCATGCACAACTTTTTTTTTGTTCAGGACGTTTTTGTAAAAACCTTCCCTGTGCCTGTATTTTCCGTTTACCCAGATCTAAACTCGGTTGCAGGCAGACCAATTTTCACACTTAGCGTTTCCGTCTTTGTTTCACATGAGGCTTCGCCATATCTTGTTATATTCTGTAAGAGAACAATATAGGACGCTGATTGGGCTAAAAAAAGCTTTCAGAATGGTACTACAACAAGCCGGTGCCATGTAAACATGATGTCACTTCGTGTGCCCCCACATGGCAACTTGTGCGATTTTATTAAATGGTTCCAAAACTATTGCTTAATTTTAATAATCTTTAGTATACTTCACAATGAGTTAATTAAAATCCATTCAATTTAGTTGGGCACAAACATAAGTTAAATTTACTGATTAAAATGTAAATTTTACTTCAACAAAATATTAGTTTCGGTTTAAAGGAGGTCTACCAGTGGTTGTAAAAACGAGCACAATTCACGATCAGAACCACATAGAGATGTTATTTTTGTTTCAGCACAATTTCTAACAATTGTAGGCTCTTCAAACTTTAAAAAGTAAAATTTAATGTCGAAAAATCAGTTTCAAAAGTTGCAGCATGCCTTAATATATCTGATCACATCAGCTTCATGGGGCGTTCATTCTTAACTCGACAAAACTATCAAGATGTCTTTCCTGCGTGGAGAAATTTTGGAAAGGAATAGAACTTCCTGGACATTTCTGGAGTGAGACTGGGCTAAGCATTTTCAATCCCAGAAACCGAAATGAATGTAACTGGGCGAGTTCTGATTCCCTGGATTGTAAATGAGTTGGAATAAAAGTGCCCACTGTACAACAACGGTTACCGTACATACTCCGTTCGCACAGGCCAAGTCTTTAAACGATCACTGGACTGCCCAAGGTTACGAAGAATGGGACCAGCTCAATGTAGTACATATACCACCTATTGAAACATCATAAGCTAAGCACAATTTTGAATGCGATGTCAATTGGAAAACACACACCATAGGAAGAACAGATCGTGGCATGGGATAACCGGCCCACGCGATGCCAGTGGCTAGGGAACTGCTCAGAATGCCACCATGAGAAGTGCCACTAGGTACTCGGAGGAAACAACTTCCTATCGCCAGATGAGATGTGAAAACCGGAAGAGTACTTGAGAAGAATTTGGCTCAAAGCAGACCTCAGAACACGATTAAAACTTACACTGATACCACATTCAGCGATGAAAGAGGCAGCATGGCCTGGGTATGCACATCTGCACCCACACCACAACGTATTTCACAGTTGTCAGCTTCACAGGGGTACAACTCTGTACGCAAAGTTATTTGCTATGTGGGAGGTTGTCAATATTGTTCTCCTCAATTCGGGAGGCATCACCAGTAAATTATTACTTATCGCATTCTTACAGATTCGTGCGAGGCCGTAACTGAACTGACAGCGCCAACCACTGAAGATGCGGTAGCCAACGACACTAGAAGAAAAATAAAAACATTTCTAGACATCGGAACAAATGTTAAAATTTTCTGCACCTCAGGGCACACTAGCACGAATGGGGGAAACGTAGCCGTTCATGCGGTTGCCGTTCAAGTGGGCGCGTTTGGCCATAGGTACAATTCCCCACACCCCAATTCCACGTCATATACCAAAATCTCTCTCTTAAGATATGGGCAGTAGGCTCTCCAGCAGATCACTAATGCAATAAGTTGGACTAAATTGAAATTAGACAACAAAACAGACTGTTGGAAGTTATAATCCAGCGCGTATGCTAAATTACAAAAGTTGGTTTACACATCAACAAGAATTTTTTTAACGAAGTTATGGCCAAGTCTGCATACATGCCACACATACTAAATAAATGGCAGCAAGCTAACTGACCTTTGAGTTTCACTACTTGCACGCGATGTACACATTGTCAGACACCGTGGCAAGTAGAACTCATGATTTAGACATGCACAGCAAGCTCAAGAGGCATGCGGCACATTCAACATCTGCTGCACGCCGACATGACCGCTCTATGGAATTTAATAAAGCCAGATCATGATGCACAGAAAGCTTTTGCAGTATACAGTAGTCAAACTGGCCTGTTTAGGGAGGGTTAGGTGGTCGCCTGACCTGTGCGAAGGCGACCACCTAATCTGCTGAAGCTGCTCCTCACCCTTAATGCACTTTACCCCCTTCACTCTTCATCCCCTACATCGGCCAAGAGTTCTCCTTTTCTCTAATAATGATCACATTCATTCATTCATTCATTCATTCATTCATTCATTCATTCATTCATTCATTCATTCATATACTTTGTTCATATATACTCCTTTGTCCGTGACGATGATCTCGTGGTTAGGGTGCTTGACTCGAATCCCGGCTGTGGCAGCCGGATTTTTTATGGATGCGGAAATGCTTCGGGCCCGTGTAAATTGATTAGGGCACGCGGTAAAAAAAACAGGTGGTTGAAATTTCTGGAGCCCTCCCTCGTGGCGTCTCTCATTATGATATCTTCGTTATTAGATGTTAAACCCCAACAATTAATAATATTATACACTTTCTTTAGCGTTATCAATGATTCATCTTTCCGACGCGACTGTGCCTCTTATCTCGCTAATTTTCTGCGATACGCCCAATGAGAGCTGGCTCTATCTTCACTACTTCCCAGCTTTTTCTCTTCTTGTTCTTACGTCGAAGCTTCGTTTGCGTTGTTTCAGCGACGCCGTCCGCATGCGTGAATGCACATTTTGTAAAAGCCGTTAGGAAGAGCAGTGATATGGTTCTGTGCTGTGGGCTTGTGTTTACGTCTTTACTAGAGGGAGACTGTTACCCGCCAAAATAAATCACAAACACGACGACAGAAGAAGGCATGGCGAACGCACAGCCCACATGGCTCCATCTTTTGGCCTGATTTTTCGTTGAAGCACGGGTGCGTCCCTAACGCGTTGTTTTGTCCTCGGACGTCTTTAGTCTTAACTGCCTCTAGCCGTTAGAAAGCACATCTAGCGCGTGATTTATGCGTGCCTGTATTAGCCCGAACGACGGGAAATAATGTGGTGTGTTTCTGGCGTAAACATATTACAGCCAGCTGCCGAATGGCTTTCTCATGTCTGCGCGTGTGCTGCCAGACACATTAGTGTGCGTTTTTCCTGCACCTCTGGTGTTACGCCAAATAAACGAATGTTCCGGCCACTTATTGTACACGTGGCGCCATTCGCTGAAGGTGCGCAGATGCACGTTCGGAGGATTTGACACACAATTAATATCAACAAATATCTTTCGCGTGTTCGTAGGGAATTCTCGCGAAACACAATAATAATCCATTGTAGAATATTTTCATACAAAGCTCTGTTACGTCAGATGGAAACTCAGCGTGACGAAGCGAGTGACGAATTTTTTACGAAGGCACGTCACAACAGAATCTTCGCAGGAAAACGACAAGTTATGTGACGAGCATTAGTCGACCGCTTATGCTTTTTATATGATGCTTAGCTTTTACATAGTTTTCTTTTCTTAGGGCAAAAACTGGGGCACAATACTTTAGTCTCTCGCAGTGTTCACAGGAAAAAGCGCTGCAAGGGTCACTCCATAATTTCAGACAACACAGCGTATATGAAAAGATTTGAATGGCATTTTTCTTGCTCATATCACGCAGTAATAGAGTGTTTTGCGCCATTTATACTTCAAATAAATGAGAAGATGAGTGCTAGACTCCACACGCAAAAAAAAAGGTGGTCACCATTGAGTCACCTTGTGCCCGTCGAATGGTTTGCCGCATTCCCTGACAAGATTCTTCCCTGACAACTCCCTTCAACACGCTTAGTATCCGTGTGACATGACAGAGTGGCTGTCTGTTTTCTGCTCCCCGCGTACTACAGGCTTCAGTAGTGCTTCGATCTGTGCCTTGAAACTAGATGATAATCACACATTATCACATGCAGTTTTTTAATTTAGAAAATCCGTATATCAAAAATTGTGGCACCGTAAAAGTTGCTTTTATTAGACTCAACTAACAAAACTCAAAGGCTTTATAAAGGCTTCATAAACATTTTTGTTAATTAGCATTCAAGGCAACTGTAGCACCGGCGAAGAACTTACATTCCACCGTATAGCGCATGCACGCAAACGACAGCTAAGTAACGTTGAAAGCTTCCCTTCGACACAAATTAAGCGTGACACTTTCATAGCTTCTTCTGGAACTGCAGAATACACTGATGTGACTGCGGAAGTGGCAAGGCGAAAAACAACGCTGATATCATTTTATAACGAAGAATCCACATTAGTTTGGGGTAAAAGCGACACACGACGACTATTTTTGAGATAGAAAATGACGTTTCATCACGTGGGAGTGATGACATTGGCCTATTGGTTTGAGGCGACGAGTTATATATAGTGCTCATATGACCTCACCTGTGCATGCTATGCGTTGAAAGTATAAACGGAACCCTTACATTTCCATAGATACAAAATGATTTCTGTTTCTATATGTGAAATATTGAAAACCATTCTATGACGATGCTAGGGGAAGTGCAAAACTGTTACCACGAGGCGAGGCGTCTGGTATGAATGTAAGAAAAGCTCACAGTGTTTGGAAACGGCTTTTCATTTTAGCGAAAGAGTGAAATACGAAAGGGGACATTTCTTGGCAACGTAGGCTCGAGATTTGAACTTTGAAGCCTAATAATATGAGTTCTCAAGCACCAATTTTCACATTTTTAGTTAGTCTCAGCAGTTATTACTGAACGCATTTGTGCACTAAATAAGGTAATCGCAAAATTGTCGCAGGGCCGCTTTAACATAAAAAAATATCTATGTCAGCCGTTTCGCTGCAAGGATGAATGATGATTGGGATAGCAGGAAATTGGAATTTTGTACGAAAAAAAAAAACTAAGAGCTCAGTGTTTCATGAAACGCGGCCGATGAAACGAGCTAAGCGACCGTTGTGTTGTCTATTGCTCGAGCTCACACTTTGCGATGAAAGCCAAATACGCGCAAAGATATGAGCTGCCCGGTGATTCCCTCCAAAGGTATAAGCGGGCAACCACTGGAAGCCATGTGCTGTCGGTCATTCAGAAGGCACTTCCTGCGGACAGACGCATCCTCGTGCTTTTCTATTCCCATTTGCATGCACCTTTCATGCGATGGAGATGGCCGACTTATTTCATCTTAAGTTGAGTCACGTTTGTTGGCACTGCTCGCGCACTTGCATTCGCAGATATAACATATGACGCGTGAGTCTATTTTATTCATTTTGACTTCATACGAAACATTAAGGCTACAGCAAAGGTATGCTTAGAGTGTCCTACAGTTGCTACTGTAATAAAAATACATAAGAAGCATTTTATTGTAGCCTGGGCAACAGTTCCGAGCTTAAAAGATGACCGCATGCCATTAATATTGACGCACGAGGTCAAACGTATCGCCTTAGGCAAATAAACAGTCTAGAGTCCGAAAGTAGACCTAAAGCAATGGACCTATATAAGCATCAGCTATAGGCCCATGTGAACTTCGATATCGGTGTTCATCCTATTCGAAAGTGAAAAAAAATCTGATAACATTGAACCGCAGAGCGAATCAGAGGCGATATTAAAAATTGATGTATACTGTGATAAATCCCTGCGAGCAGAGCCTTGAATAGTTAATTGCCTGGCAGAAACTTGACTAACAACCATATAACTATATAATTTTTTGAAATTAAATAAATTCCTCAGCAGCTTTTGTCTATTGACATTCTACAATAGTGAACCGACAAAAAAATATTGACCACTTAATTATTTCTCTCTATAGTTAACACAGACAAATAGAAAACAGTAATTCATATGACAAATCTACAGATTATATAAAATACAACAACCTTTATCGAATAGAAATACACAAAGAGAAACTCGTTGTTTATTTGTCTTGGCGAACTTCAAGGGCATGGGAATGAATAAAGTTATAGACACCGTATCAAAGAATTCTGCAAAAAGTCTATATCTTTCATATATGGACTTAACAACATGTATTTTAAAACAAGACACTGCAAAGATAGTATATTGACGGTTAAACTCAACTTTTCCTAACGCGGTATCTCACGTGATGCTCAATCAACTACTAATCTTCCCTTGTTAAGAGTGTAGTCTCCTGTAAGAGTCGCTTGAGTGGAATGCAGTTCTTCGTAACAACCACGCGATAAAAGAAACGCCTACACTATGCAGCATGCGTACTGTAGTGTTTGATGCTGAATGTGTTCTTACTTCTAGTGGACATTTTGATGGATAACTTCAGAAAGTTTTAAAGCTTGGATGCTGATCCCAGAACACCGACAAGTTTATTAACGTCGTGCCCCTTCCCGTTAACATGCAATGCCATGGCAGGATCATAATCACTGCTTAGTGATGATGCATATTTGGGTAATGAATGCATTCTTTTTTATTGTGGTTCATTGCAGCTGCACGGGCCGCTGGAATTAGGCTGCTGTTACTGTGATTACACTGAAGTTATGCAAGATGCAAATATAATTAAGCTACATGCATGTATGCCACGCAAAACTATGGCGTGGAGGACGTTGTGAAACACACAGGGCTACATATATATTCGCATAACAGAGTTCGCCATAGATGAACGGACAGCCAAGGCGTACATCTTCAAGGCTGGTAGCATCACTAAACGCGACTAGGACGAAACTGCAAGGAGAATTCAAAAAGCCTCAGGATGCACCTTTATTGTAGATGACACGAAGGGTACAATGGTTACAATAAAGTTTACTTAGAGGGTGGTAAGTGTCAAATAAAATAAAACTGACGAATAATCAATTTTAAGCGCAGAAACACCGCGGCCAAAACACACAAACGTTCGCCACTTTCAATCCACTAAACTTGAGAAGCCAGTCAAGGTTTGCTGTGAATATTTTACTTAAAAATACACGTTGCAGTACAGTATGAACAATGCTAGCTTTTGGAAAAAACAAACTATAATTTTCTACTTGTAATAAGCTCCTCCAAAAAATACTTCTTGATGTTTCATAACTGACATCCCAAAAGGCCTTTGGAAGGCGGGCAGTCATTTAGGTAATGAAAGCACCTATGTTCACAAGTGATCCTCGCAAAAAAAGAAACAAAAGTTTTTTTTTTGATCATGATGTTTTATATATAAACCTCTTGCTTCACAGACAAAACTTCGAAAGAAAGTTTTGAGCGCATGATCACAAAATGAACTTGCATTTTATTTGTTTCTTTGAAAGAGATCGTTCATGTCACCAATATAATATTTTGCGTCAACGGCCCCCATCACAGGTTATAGAATGTGCTGCTATTGAGCAAAGGTCGTGAATGGGGCTTGCAACGGCAGCTACCTTATTACGTTGGATCATGACCGTTACAACAAAACCCCGTGTACTTATATGTACACTTGCGTTAAAGGAAGCCGAAGTTGTAAGAGTTGTAGTTCCAAACCCTTCAGTATGGCATTATCACCACAGCTTCAGAGTTGCGTTTGAGCTTATGAAGTTATGAACTAACCGGCTGTCATGTAAAATTGAGAGGAACACATTCTTTAGACGTTGGAAGGTCTTACTTGTATACAGAATAAATATCAATGATATGTGGGTGCTTGAGTTGTGGCTTTGTGCTTTTTAACTCCACAAAACACAGGGTAAGTCAAAAAGTTCATCATATGGTATATTACGCAGAGTAAACATTGGTTAAAGTAATACACTAATATTTAATCAAAAGGACTTTGATAGCAAGGAGGCCGAATCGATAAATGTGTTTTTTCACAAGTATGCGTGTTTTCACAACTTGACTAAGTTAGTTAATGAGATACTCGTTATACCAACTGGCTTTGGTGTACCTAATTTTATTATTTTTTAATGAAACTGCTTATGTCAACGAACCAGTCGATGAATGCAGGCGCTACTGCTTTGACATTATGGCAAATCATATTTTGCTTTGGGCACGTATTTTAGTGGAACTATGGCAACTGATCGAGAACACAAAAGCGCATCGATGTCCCACCGACAGACAACTCGCCAACCAGATAAAGACTGAAAAGCACTGTTCATGTAGCATACGTTCGGAGCGCTGAACTTTGGTTCAAGCCTACAATTTGAAAGGAGCCTTAACGTATGGTGCACGTATTGTTAAGAAAGCCAATAAAACCTCGAACCAGTGTTACTGTTGACGACTATTCGAGCCAAATTGGCTATTTTACGACCCGAAGGCGACAGAAGATTTAGGTTGGCACCATGGCTATTTTCTGAATACCTTGAACTTCCGTTCTGGCACATTAGGTAGCCATTTTTCATATTATTTTATGAGCCCCGCCACGGTGGTCTAGTGGCTAAGGTACTCGGCTGCTGACCCGCAGGTCGCGGGATCAAATCCCGGCTGTGGCGGCTGCATTTCCGATGGAGGCGGAAATGTTGTAGGCCCGTGTACTCAGATTTGGGTGCACGTTAAAGAACCCCAGGTGGTCAAAATTTCCGGAGCCCTCCACTACGGCGTCTCTCATAATCAAATAGTGGTTTTGGGACGGTAAACCCCACAAATCAATCATATTATTTTATGAGCAATAACACAATTTTCGAAGCAGTTTTGTCATATCAGCCGGTATACATTCACACGGTTTCTCTCCACTAGCAGTCTGGTGCATGGCGGGCACCCCTACGCAACGCACGATGCGTACAAATAGAAAGTTTTGAAATTACATGCGCGAAGGCACACTTTTAACAAGCATGCTGCTCACGCTGGCCGCCATCGGTTCTGATGCTACGTGCAAGTTTGATTCCTATGCGCAGCACGTGTTTTCTTATGAAATACAAAAAAGTACAGATCCTCGACAAAATGACGCTAGACTGTTGGTCTTAACCACATTTGACTACCTTACGCTGGACTGGTATACTGTAGCTCTGCTAATCATATTTGGCATGTAGCTTGAAGAAAAAACTCCTTCCAGCGTTTAATGTGCACAATGACTTGGCTGGAATGTTTCAAAACGATTCTGTATCTCGTTAGGCGTTTATCTATTCTGCATAAATTATATGCATGGCACGCTGAATTTGTTATAATGTATTTCTTATATTTGGATCTTATATGTGGCTTGAAGACCAAGCAAGAAGAAAATTTGCTCCTATTGCTACGGCTCTCCACATTCAAAATGGTATTTATTGTTTGAGATCAACAAAATTGGGGGACCATTAAGCTTCACTTTTAAGAGTTGAACGCGATAGCGAAATCCAGCTCCTAGTACGCCCGTCAACCGCTAAGTGCATACTTACTATTATTTTTGGCGAAAACACACACACACACACACACACACACACACAACACACACAAACACACACACACACACACACACACACACACACACACACACACACACACACACACGCACACATGCGCAACGTATTTATAGTAATGCAGTGACTATGCAGTGCGTCCACTTCCCTCTGCCATAAAGTCTCACAATGCCTCACAGATGGCAGCACTTTATCTAGCGTTTGCTGTTTGCTTGATGAACGCAACGGCTCCTCTACGCCTCTGGAAAGGCATGATATGTTGTCCGCAAGATGGACTTAGTTTTCAATTTTTAGAGCTGTTTGAAAGTTCCTTTGTGTTTTTAGCGGCGACGGCTGCTGCCCTATCCCTATCCCTATCCGGCCGTTTTGGACGTACATTGATGGCCTCTCATATGCGCCTATAAATTGCCGAATGGGCTCGTTTTTTTTTTTCGTCGTGACACCTGTCGAAAGAAATGCATTAAGGATACTGCTTCCCTACGTGGCATTTATGTAGTGTTTTTCTCCCGATGCAGCTGCAAGTAACATCGTCGCTTTGTGCTGGGACATCTGCTTGCCATGCGAACGGCCCGGGTTCAATCCTCAGTGGGGAAAATTTTATACTTTATTTTATTTGCTTCTTTCTCAATTTTTCGCTCACGGGCGATTTTTTACTTACAACCAAGGGGACCGACGCCGATGGTGTCATTTCTGTGACACGAGCTTTCTCACGCTATCGCTTTAATAACTATACTCATACTACCACTTCTGACTAATTAGGCTACACATTTGGCTGTAATAGTGAATGGATTGGCTACCTTGGCTACTTTTAGCCACAGTTCTCGCTACTTTTCAAATCCACCTAAAGACCGCCTTGCCATGAAGCATTATACAATGTGCCCCAGCAAACTCTAACCCCTCTAGCCAGAGTTAACAAAACATGCCATCATGACGGGTGCCTGTTTCAGTGTTCTCTCCTATATATACAGCCCCTTTTCTGTATTGCACCCCTACTTTTACACTTTATGACGGCGAAGTCAAATGCATGTTGCTCGCTATTGCATGGAGTTGCGTATTTCAGAGGAATCGCAGTATTTTTTGGTCAGATAATTTGCTTAGTTCTATATTATTGAATAAATAATTTCTGAAGCAAAAAAGCTGCGTAAAAATTTTGATGAGAAAGTTGTAGATGGGTTTGCAAAAGGCTCAGTTTGACACTTTCTTATAATATAACCACTGTATTCATTTTTGCGAAATACAAAACACCACGTCATCCATCCGCTTGAGCACCACAGTGCAGTGCTCCCATCGTGCCGCGTACAAATAATCTGCTTCCCTCGGCGCCGTCCATGACAGCGTTAAGCAGACGGACTCGGCTATCGATTTTGCGCCCGCTAGCAACAGGTTCGTCATCACACAGCCACGATCTTCGCTGCTCTATCGCTTTTTAAGCCGCAGCACATGTGGCGGATGCTATTGTCATTTCCAATCGGAACATAGGGAGCACTTCAAATGGGCATGTTGCACGGTCTGTATATATATATATATATATATATATATATATATATATATATATATATATATATATACCTTCGAATAACGTGTTCGATGCTCTACCAACAGAGCAACGGTGGCGGCTATCTCCCCCAGCCACATTAAGGTATATGTGAATTAAACATGGGAACGTTAGTCAGCGCCACCTGTAGCCATAGCAGCGAGTGTAGAACACTTTTTATGTGCCTATTTTGGCGTCACCTGTCACGTGAACTTATTACGATCTGGCAGCTGACCAATAGTCCCTCGCATACAACCTAAAGGCACCTTGTCTGCCAGTACGAGACCCTCTTTAATGAATTAAGAAAAAGAGTGCATTTTTAAGGACTCGCGTTCCAGTGTTTCACACAATACTAATGACATCTAACAGATAATAATGCGAAGGAAAGTATACGGGAAGTTTTTAGGCCGAATAAATGTAATGTAAACGTGAAGAAAGAAAATTGGGTAAAAAGATAACTTGCCGTGGGCAGGGACCAAACCAGCGACTTTGAAATAACGCTTTCCTTTCTTCTCACTTACATTACCATTTGGTCTAATAAATTCTCCTATACTTTCCTTGGCATTATTGTCTGTTACATCTGATTAATATTGTGTAAAACCCGGAAAAACGAGCCCTTAAGCATACAATTCTTTCCGTTATCTATATATATATATATATATATATATATATATATATATATATATATATATATATATATATATATATATATATATATATATATATATATAATGTGATTATGAGAGACCCTGTAGTGGAGGGCTCCGGAAATTTCGACCACCTGGGGTTCTTTATCGTGCACCCAAATCTGAGCACACGGGCCTACAACATTTCCGCCTCCATCGGAAATGCAGCCGCCGCAGCCGGGATATGAACCCGCGACGTGCGGGTCAGCAGCTGAGTACTTTAGCCACTAGACCACCACGGTGGGGCCATATATATATATATATATATATATATATATATATATATATATATATATATATATATATATATAATATATATATATATATATATATATATATATATATATTTCTTGAAAGTCTTCCTGGATTCCGGTCGAGTTATATTCACCAGAAGAAGCGAACGAGCAAACGAAAAACGATGCCTTATTGCCAACGTTACGGCCGGGGACCGGCCTTCGTCAGGGCATACGTCACGTATGCCCTGACGAAGGCCGGTCCCCGGCCGTAACGTTGGCAATAAGGCATCGTTTTTCGTTTGCTCGTTCGCTTCTTCTGGTGAATATATATATATATATATATATATTTATATATATATATATATATATATATATATATATATTACGCGGCCATTTAGAAGAAGCAGGAAAACAATAATACTTAAAATCAAGTTCGAAGCGGTCGAATCTTTTACTAGCAGATATATATATAACTTCCTCAGGGAAAATTTTCGACCAGTTTCGTTGGTTTCAAAGCTAATTCAATCAATCTCACCCAACAATCCCTCACACAAAAATTAAGGCAGATTCGTATCCGTGGTGTCAAGCCTGAAGAAAGTGCAGAGCTAGGGGGTCTGCCTTGTTTTAAATGCAGAGCATTTCTTAGTCGCACGATGCCACGCTTCGGCAACAGCCGCGGCGCTGTCCTGACCCCAAATGCGCATGCTCGCGTCTCGTGCCGGCCCAGAAAAAAACACCCGCATAACTGTCGTTCCCCTCCCACTCTCTTGCTTTGTAAGGCCGATCCAGACTACGTCTGCTAGTAAAAAAAAACAAAAAAAAAACGACTGCTCGCGTTTCAGAACCGTTCCCTGGGCCCCCCGTACAGTAGGCACTGGATCGCGCGTTAGGAATTCAGTCAAAGGCGTCTTTACTTGGTTTTCGCTTGGCGTTGAAGGCAAAACTTCTCCTTTATTCATGACGTTGAAGGCAACACTTCTTATTCATTAAATAAATAAGAATAATGAAGACGAAACAGCAATTAGGCATTCCCAAACCACACCCAATTACGCAACATTCACCCGATACCCCCACCACTCTGCAACGCATTTACTCGAGTTATCCCGTGGGAAGATGCAGGCGGCATTTTTTCTTTCCTTTTTTACCTCTCTCTTTCTCTTTTTATTGTTATATCTGTTCATTCATTGTTTCTTTCTCTTTACTTGTCGCTTCCTATTTCTTTCTGTCCCTATTATAATGTTGCTATTTCGTTATTTCCTCTCTTACCTTTCCGTTTTTGTCTTGCTCTGTTTTTTTGCAGTTTCTTTATTCGGTATTTTTCTCTCTGTGTGTGTTTTCGTTGTCTTTGTATCTTTTCTGTCATTCTTTATTTTTTTTCGTGGTTTCTTTTTTGTTCTTCCTCTCTCTCTCTCTTTGACTTCATTCTCTCGACCGTCAGAGTTACTGTGTCAGGACGAATCGGCGCACGTGTTCTAGGAGCTAAACAGAAACTGAAGAAGCCACGGAGAAGTATAAAGAGAGTGGTGTACGTTCATAATGATGAGAGCGTTCGGTTCGCTTTACATGGATGAGCCGTTGGGCTGAAACAGCAACGTTGTTAAAACACTAAGAATTACTCCATGCTGTAGTCAGCAACATGCGCTCGCTCGCATCGTTATAAAGTGTGTGGGCATATTTTTAAACCCCAGGTAGAGTTATCTGGGGAATCGTGCGTATACTGTCTCTGAGGGTTTAAAAGGTGAGGTGATGATCAGGCAGTAAGTTTTACGCCGCGTAGTGCACAAACAGACATGTCAGAACGTACGACATATTCGTCGATTCTCGCCAGAAAACCATTCAAAGAGCGCGTTGTTTGGGCTATAAATTTTTCATACCACACGTTTGTGCTGCACAACTGTCAGCCGTGCGGAGCAATGAGAGCATTGTCCACCTCGGTGGAGTAGTGGCTCTATTGTTCGGCTGCTGACCAGAAGGTCTCGGGTTCGATCTCGGCCCCAGCACTCACATTTCAATGGAGGTCAAGTGGTAGAGGCCCGTTTACTGTGCTACGTCAGAGCACGCTAAAGAACACCGGATGCTGTAAATTTCCGGAACCCTCCCCTACGGCATCTATTGCAATCATATCGTAGTTTTGGGACGTCAAAATAGCGCATGCATGGCGATTGCTTTGTGAAAAATCTTTGTTCATGCAAGAATTTTCTCCGCAAAGTCTTAAACAGCGTGATTTGTTTAAGGCTCTAGCGAATGAGATCTCTATCGGAAGGTTCTGTAACAGAAGCTTTTAGAGCGATTTGCATAAGACATGTGGGGATAATGTAGAACCTTTGAGGGTTGTTGTCTGGTCAGTTAGAAGAATTCAGACCTCATATACTTGCAAAGCCCTCCTGTCGTGTCATTCACTATTACCGGTAGCCTTCGCTAATATATTCAGCACAAAAATTGGCTGAAATAGTCCATTCCAAAACTTCTGACATAAGAGTTTTCTTGTCTTAAATACGAGCCCAGTTGGTGAAACAGCCGCATCTATCCCTCTCTTTTATTTCTATGTCAAAAGATGCACACAAATAGCACTATGTCTTCTTCGGTCTCTGGGTACCCAACTGAGTACCGTTGTTCTAAAGGCTACAGGTCATCATGCACAGCTTGACATCCGCGTGTCCAAATTTGTTTCCGCACAATAAGAATGAGTTGCTTTCAGGAAGCCTTAAGAAGTGGTGAAGTTTGTCTAGAGGTTTTCCCATACAATTTAATCCAAGTTCCAGCTTAAATAATCCCCATGCTATTGAAGTATTTTGAACGCAAAGCTATTTATCCCATGTGCCAAACATTTGATGTAATCGCAAACATATTTTATAAAAGCGCCAAGTCTGTTAGGCCGCGTGACAGTGAGTTTAATTCAATTGCACCATGTTTAATATAATCACCAACGACTTTCATTCAGGTGCCAGTCAGTTTAATCTGTGCACCAGATACTTATTGTTTGCCACTTTATACAGTCTAAATGTCGGAATTATGTAAACATGACGCAAAATGAAGACATTTTCGCTTGCTTATGAAATGAGGTGCAGTGCTATTTCTTCCTAACGTTTGGGTGTCATAGCTTTAAGTAAAAAACAGTGCGTATTAATTGTAGTAATGGGTACTAAATGTATTTGCTCATAGAGTACATGCTAGTATGTGCTTCATTGCTACTGCATCTATGATCGCATATGCAGAGACTTATGTCGTCTACTCAGTGGACGGAATATGGCTGCTTATTCGCTGAGGCGTTCGTAGACGTCTTCTTGGCCCGGTGAGAACGATGGTGACTGGCAGATAATATTCATCTGTTTTTGAAATCAGAAATAACCATTTAAAAACCTAAGTTGCTTTTCTTTGGGTTCATGTGAGGTCAACTTAAAAAAAAGCATCACGTTTTTATGCAAAAGACGACGATAGCGTTGCTGAAGCGTGTTTCCGTGAAACACGCTTGTTTCTTTGGATACACACAATTTTATTTGAATGTTACAGCTGATATGAATCTAAAATATCACTTCCGTTGTCTACATTAGTGTTATGAGTTTACGTCTCATGTGCACTGCAGGACGAAAAATTCTGTGAATTGTCTCTAATTAGCTTGTACCTGTGAGGGCGTCCTAACTGCTTGATTACGTACCTGTTTTTGACCCATCGCTGCCTACGGCTAGGTTTTCAATATCTTGGTATGCATTCTGGCACTCTAATAACCATAGTTTGTTCTTCGCGTTACGTGATCTCTCCCGGTCATATAATGCTATACGAATCCATTTATGAGCTTTAGTGACGAACACAAAATATTCGTTAACATGTTCCTGATTTGTCTTTTGTTGCCATTGAAAGGATTTCACCAGGCCGCAGTCATCTACAAACATGTAGATCGCAAGTACAAACACTGCTCAAGCAAACAATGGCAGTAATTTTTTTCACAAACGCTAGCGGTGAATAGAAATAATAATGATTTGTTATACTCAACCACTATTATTTTATATAACTGTAGGAACGGCATTTCAATTGTACTGTCGTTTTTAGGCCCCATATTTCGCATTTTGTGCATGGAATAAACTGACTGACACCTGAAATAAAGCCGTTTGCAATAGGATTAAACATGGTGGCACTTGGATTAAACTAACTGGCACACGTACTAATTAGGTTTGCGCTCGGATTGTTTTGTGCATGAACTAAATTGCTTTGCGCTCAGATTATTTCTATGGCGTGTGGATTATTTAAGATGGCACTTGTATTAAGTGAGCGGGAAAATATGTAGTCATATTTGCAAAACGAGCGAATGAAAACGACTGAGTACTGCACGAGCGCTCGGATGCGTATTGCACGAGGGCTTGGCTGCGTCCTAGTGATAAGTGAAAGCTTTTACCTATAGTGCATTCCTTTAACCGTGACCACATTGTAGATCACATTGAAAGTCATTCCGGTTTGAAATTTTTTGTTGCCGTCAATGTCAGAGACTGCAAGAGATCAGAAGTACGCAAATGGGCACCATGCACACATTTTGAGACAACCGTTCAGTTTTTCGAACTCATAATTTTTGTACGTTTCTTTTTGAGGGCAAGGAGTAAAAATTTTCATATGAAATAAATATTCACTGGTTCATTCTTAAAAATAAAGAGGATACAGCTACAGAAGTGTAATCATTCTGAAAATTATGCAGGATTAGATATTAGACACTGATATAAACCTCCGCGCGTCAGTGGGACACATACGTCCCCCTTTTACTTTAATAGAAAAACAATTCTTCCAAATTCCCTGTTGCAATTAACGCAATGCCAAGTGGCTGCTATCTTACGTAAGTGTATAGGAAGCCTTAGAAAAATTGTTTTATGCGGTTTCAGAACGTGGCAGTTTCAACTATTCCGTTGAGATTCGTTTCATTTTTTTGTGGCAGCATCTGAATTTTGTTGTCAGATATAAAAAGAACGAGAAACTGGTCATTCGAAATGCCAGGTAATTTTTGAATTTTTCTGGTTTTCTAGATCAGTGATTTCAGCTCCCTGTCAACATGTGTTTTTTTTACAACTATGCAGTAAGTCGACCAATGAATGCATCATATATCAGAAAGAAATGTTTTTATATTCTAACAAAGTTGCCGGGGGTTCTAAAGGCGAAAAGTTGCACTATACAGCTTGAATGTGCGTGAAAGACTTCATGTGGCAGCAGTAACACTAAAACCAGCATGCGTGCATATGTTCAGCTAATTGAAACACAATCGTATGCGAAATCAATGTGCTCTTCACTAAGCTTAATTCTGAATAATAGTCTGTGGGGAAAACTTTCTTGATATCATGTACCTCAAGAAAAGCTGGATGATATCCAGGGAGGACATCAGTACTCAGCCTTTTCGACAACCAAGAAAGAGACGACCAAAATGAAAAAAAATAAGGTGTGTGCGGTGAAGCGAGTTTTGCAGGTACAGACCACAGTCCTACAAAGGCTTGTCAGGCGCATGTGCAGCTGCTGTCCTGCTGCTGGAAATGAGGTGCACGCAATATGGTGCTGCAGAACTTCAGGCGTGCTCCTCTCCATCACTTGTTTCGGCCGTTTAATCCCAAATACTTGACAATGTGGTCGCATGCTGGTATACCTTCCTTAGCCAGTAGGAAATACGTGCAACGCTTTTTTTCGGCTAAATACTTGTTTGATATTGATAATATTTGTTTCATGCTATTTCTTTGTAGTTTATATGTATAATATACCACACCCGGTTTTTAGAACAACATGTGAAAAATATCGGCGAAACTACAAAGAGTTAATTAATTTACCTGGTGGCATCCTGATATTTACGGCTATTTTGATTGTTTTGTGTGTTGCCTATATGAATTCAGAGAATTGACAACCTCAAAAACCTTTCAGATTTCAGTCGCTTCAGAAGAAACTCTCTGGCACAAGGAAAGGAAAAGTCTGGTTGAAGAAAACACTCTGGCAGAATACTACATGAGTCGGCTTGAAGCAATCGGAGTGTTCAGCTCTAAGCAAGCAGCTGAGGATTATGTTTCTAAATTAGCAGAGCTTGAAAATGCTGGTATGTGTTGCACCATCTTTGTAATATCCGTAACTTTTCTATATTTGTTGGACTGTTCTTTATCTGTTACGTGACGAGCCTTAGTTGTGCCAAAGACGTCCCTTTATTGTGCGTACCTGGTTTCACACGTCCATATTTCTCGCAAGTGAAGTGTTATACTTTGGTATTGGAACTATCCATTAAAAAGAGCAGAAAATAGAATGCAGTACTTCATAATTATGCATGACACGCAAGTAAAATAGAACAGGTGCCAGCGCTGGCACAAAACTAATACAAAACACCGGTGTACTTAGATATATGCATGTGTTAAAGAGCCCAGGTGGTGAAAATTAATCTGGCGTGTCTGACAATAGTGTCATTGTATCGGCAGACATTATCTCGGTGTTTCAGTTCTATTATAGCATGAGCTGTTGCAAAGCAATGTTAAAAATTGGAGGTCAGTTAACATTATTTGCTTAAAGAAAACATATACCCTTTTCTACGAAATAACCAGACTTTATATGCATCACTGTCATGCACGTAATACCCTAAAGTTGCTATTTCCTGAACTGTTGCCTTTTTATACAGCTACTGGGATAAAAGGAAGCTCTTGCACGGAAAACATCTCCTAAAGCATTGTCTGTCACGTAGCTTTCCTGAATAAACTTATAAACGGTTCTACATTTCATGGAGCAGTGAACAAAATAATTAGGCAGATACGTATTTATACACCAAAGTTTAGTTTGAACTCATCGCAACTATAAAAAAATACAGGCGTTCATTATTTTTTAAAAGCTTGCTCGGCAAGCTTCCTCGCTCGCGTATTGCATGATGATTGCCGGTGTGTATACCAGTGTTGCCAGTATTCTTATGATCGGCCCCCATGTCTTAGCAACACTTGGACGCGTGGAAGCATGTCGACTTTGCCGCGCTTCCGGAGGCGCCCAGAAAGTGACAGCAAAGCGAATTTTTTATGTCCGTCGGCTCACCTGAAGCCCTTTGTGCCCACTCGGCCGACGAATTACCTGGAAAAGGCTGCCTAGATAGACTGGTCCCATCTGCGTTGCTGGAATCGTCGGAATGCACCTGACAATAAGCCGAGTGCCGAAGAACCGTCTTCGGTGACATTTCTCTCATTCCAAGGGTCTTTCGCGTGTTCATTTCCTGTGCACCATGGCCTGCCAGGCAGTAATACCTCCTTGATGAATCAACCTTGAACCTTGCCTAACAGGAGGGATTGACTCTGTGCGGGGAGGGGGGTTAGAGGTCATCGCATTGTGCCAGCGGTGCCGTGCTATCGCCTAACGTTTTGTGTACTGCCTTCTCAAGGGGCGACAAACTATGCGTACCTTTGCCCCTTTCCTGAAAGGGGTTTGTGACATCGTCTTTTCGTGAGCGCTGTGAAAGACGACAATTCCCGAGAGCAGTGAAAGACGATTGATTCGTGAAGGCAGTGTGCTACAAGCTGCCACTCTAGCGTCGCCAGCACGAAGTCGGCGACGGGAATAACAGCAGGTTAGTTCGTTCCGTACGCAAGCAGAGACAGTGAAGAGATCAGAGACGTGAGAAAACAAAACAAACTTTACTCTAGTGATATTGCAGCACACGGGATCTAGTACAACACTTCAATACAACTAAAAAAATACATCAACACTTGATACAACAAAAAATACACATAAAAAACAATAAATCGGCTTACGAGAGAGAGCTATTACAAACTACACAAACTAACAACAATAGAACTATGGAGGAGAAAGTTCGAAGACATAAACAGGTGAAGGCATACGTGTGATGACCGGCAGCGTTGCGTCCCCGACGATCGGACGCGAGAAGTCGAAGAGAGTTCTGGCACGACGGCGATGTCGGCGGTGTTGCGACGCTGGTGGCTCCGGGAGGCTAGTGCTTGCAGGTGACCTCGGGCAGGTTGAGCTAACTCGAGGCGAAGTCCCGATGTCTACGTTGCAGACGTTAATACCGCGTCACAACTAGACGAACGGCTAAGTTTAGGTGGCCAGCCGATACAGAGCCACACTAAATACTTCTAGAAGAGATACTTGTTGATCTGTTTCTAAACCATGTTGGTCAGCGACTAGTCTGCCTAGCAGGGCAAAATCCTGCGCTTAAATCCCCCATGCGTCCCCTCGCTCTCTTCCTTGGGGACAAGAGACCTCTACATGGATCCAATCATGCGCGTTTCATTGCTGGAAACTCTGCCCCAAATATATTGACCCCACCCCTTTTTAATTAGGAGAGGGCCCTGAACTAGCGAGAGTGACAACCTCTTGGGGGGCTGTCATACGGCTTGGCCACCAGAGGTTTTCCCACGGTTTTCCCGTGGGAACGGTCAGACTGTTTGGCTCTCAGCCGGTGCATCCTGTAGTCTAATCCTTGTTAGGGGTACATCGCGGCCTTCCACGACTCTGCAGACGCCGCCGCAGGTACAAAGGACCAAACGTCGGCGGCGACGTTCGAAGAAGAGCACCCCATTCTGCACTCCCCGGCTCTATTTCACGCGCCCGCCGTTCCCGCCGGTCAGCGGGGTAGTACGGCGCCCGTTAACTGCCGTGACGCCGTGTCGAAAAAATGGCAGTCCGTTACATTGCTCCCCACTTTCATAATGTTATTCATAACATTTGCTCACACGGAGGGGAATTTTTCGTCAACAAGGAACAAAGCACCACCAACAAGGAAGACATGAGGACTGTGCTTCTCATACACAACATAAATAGGCAGAGTGCATCAAAGTAACAACAAAAGGGAAAAAACAATTGTTAGAGTACAAGCTTCAGTTACACGCAACAATATCAATGCGCCATACAAACAAGAAAACAAATAGCCGTGTACAGCAGCCATCAATATAGAATACACTGCACAAATGTATACTACGAAACAAAACGGAACAGGTGCGCTCCTCTACTGTAGTGAAATCCTTCAATGTGCATTACAACATGTAAAAACAACCAATGCACCAAGCAAAAAGAAAATAACTCAAAATACACTTCTTACACAATGAAATACGCACATACAAACAGAAAACAAACGACGAAAGGAATAAAAAATGACATGCTCTCCAGACCTCAAGAACTCTATCCGGCTCAAGTAATCGGCTCCCACGTTTTTGCTACCCTAATATGCGTAATGGGTAACTGGTACTCTTGGAGTAGTAAACTCCATCGAAGTACTCGAGCGTTCAGCTGTTTTGCCTGTTGGATAAAACTCAGAGGCTGGTGGTCTGTCTGGACACAAAAATGTACTCCATACAAGTACATGGAGAATTTCTGAATTCCCCATATCAACGCGAGACATTCACGTTCGAAGGTATTATAGGAAGCCTCCCGTGGAAGCAGCTTTCAGATGGCATAAGCTGTGGGGTGTAGCTTGCCTTCCTGGGCCTGCATGAGCACGGCTCCGAGACTTGTGTCTGATGCGTCCGTTCGAAGTACGAATGGTTGGTGCAAATTTGGTAGCCGTAGTATCGGCTCCGTAGAGACATGTTGTTTGAGACTTCGAAAAGCCTCCTCATGGGCTGCTGTCTCTCTCCTCGTATCTTTTCAGTAAGTTGGCGTGGAAGATTTTTCGGCCGCCAGCTGTGTCTACGACGTAGTCAGCTTCACCTTTCTTTTCCCGGACTTCAAAAGGGCCCTTCCATTGCAGCAGCAGGTTGTTCGTGTCGGTGGGAAGTAAAATCAGTACCTTGTCTCCGGGGTTGAAACTCCGCTCCTTCGCCTTTCGATTGTACAGCTTCGTGTACCGTGCTCCGGCTTTTTCCAACTCCTCGTGGTCCAGGTGGCACGTTTCCTCCAAACGGATCCGAAGGTCGAAGACATGCTGGTACGTCGTCTTAGCTTCTTCAGTCAAGTCGGCGTTCGTCCAGAGCTCCTTCAGTATCGCCAAGGGTCCCCTCACATGGCGGCCGTAGAGAAGCTCGAAGGGTGGAAACCCCATACTGGCCTGCGGAACCTCCCTATAGGCAAAGAGGAGAGGTGCCAGGTAGCGGTCCCAATCTCTCAGTTTTTCGGCGCACATGCGCTTCAACATTAACTTAAGGTGCCGTTAAATTTTTCCACCAAGCCATTCGCCATGGGGTGATATGGGGTGGTGTGGAGCTGGCGCACGGAAAGGAGCCGCGCTACTTCCTTCATCAGGTCCGATGAGAAGTTCGTGCCACGGTCGCTCAATACCTCGCGGGGGATGCCCGATCGGGAGAACATCTCGACCAGGGCTTCGGCCACTCGCTCAGTTTCGATACTCAGGAGTGCCACTGCGTCTGTATACTGGGTGGCATAATCCTTTAAAGTCAAAATGTATCGGTTCTCATGCTTTGAGGGTGGGTGAATCGGTCCCACTATAACGATCGCCACTCGCTTGAACGGGCTGTCGATTATGGGTGCCCTCCCCAGTGGAACATGTGGTACACGGCCCTTTGGTACGGTGCGCTGAGAAATGTCACATGAGGCGACGAACCTTTTTACGCCAGCTGTGATGCCTGGCCAAAAGAACTCCTTCGAGACCCGGTCTTTGGTTTTCTGCGTGCCCAAGTGTCCTGCCATTATACCATCGTGTGCTGTTTTAAGCACAGCTTCTCGGAAGCAGTGCGGAACGACTAATTGGCTTACAAGCCGTCCGTTGGCCTCTGTGTACTGTCGGTACAGCAGTCCCTGTTCTTGTTTATACTCGACGCTTCCCTTCTTATTTTGACATGTTTGCTTCCTGCCGATCTTCTCAAAACACTGTTTGAGTGTCGCATCTCCCCTCTGCTCGCAGCCATAGTTATCTCCCGGCAATCCCACCGTGGTCACAGGCCTACGAAGCTTGGCAAATTTTTCCGGCTGTGCATGTGCTTGGGAACGGGTGATAGCTGCTGCTACAGGCTCTTCCCTTAACTCCTTTGTCGAGACAGGTTTTTCAGTCTCCTTTCTGGGATCATTAGGAGGTCTTACGCCATCGATATTGCCCAGAATGAGGTCATACAGTGAATCTTGCAGGCATAGTGCTGTGAGATTGCCAGTAAAGTAGGGGGTGTCAACCTCAATCCGTGCTTCGGGCAGCATCCTCGCTGTTCCGTCAACCAAGTAGACGAGTCTGCTTGTACCTGTCAGCTCGTATTCTTTCACCAACTTGGCCCGCACGATTACTGTGTGGCACCCCGTATCCCGCAACACTGATATGTCTGTACCTCGGAGGTTCCCTGTGGCCACTGGTAGGTTCTAGGCCAGATTTTTCGGCGGTGTCACCCTTACGGCGTTGACGACGGGGACTTTTTTCGCCATTCCTAAGCTCAATATACCCTAGCATATAAGATCCTCACGCGTTTCCCTTGGTGCGTAGAGGCAGGACGCCTGGAGTGAGTTATTTGCTCCTGAACGGCAGTCGTTTGCCCTATGTCATTTTTTCCCACACTTGAAGCAGACGATGGCTACATTAGCGGCAGGTCTGTTGCGACACAAGTGCGGCGGGTGATTCCCACAATTGCAAATATAGCACCATGGTAGTGGTGTGTGGCTGTTGCCTCCTTTCTAGTATTTCCCCTTCTCGTCCGTTATGGAATCATCTTTCTTTGTTTTCGCTAGGCTTGCTCCACCCTGAGCTTCCAAAAACTGGTCTGCCAGCTCAAGCAGTTCTCCCAGGGATTCCGCCCTCCTTTCTTTTAAATATAATGCCAGGTTCGAACCACATCCATGCAAAAACCTCTCTCTAATCAACAATGCGTGGAGGGACTCAAATTCTGTCTCAGTTTTGGACAGCTCAACCCATCTATCGAAGTAATGTCTTAAGCGAGCTGCGTACTGTGTTGCTGTTTCACCCCCTAATGGCCTCTCCTTATTAAACTTGTCTCGGAACCCACCCGCCGTGACGCGAAAGCCATTCAGGAGGGCGGTTTTAACTTTGGTGTAGTCCGCTGCATCTGTAGGCGGTAGCCTGCCATAAACACTTAGCGCCTCTCTTGTAAGACATGTCGAAAGCGCCATCGCCCATTGGCCTTCAGGCCACTTTTGCCCTCTGGCGATGCTCTCAAACCGGCGTATAAACGCATATAAGTCGTCCCTTCCTTCGTCAAAGGTGACGAGCAGTCTGCCTGCGTGTATTCTCAAACTCGGCTCCTCCCCGGTATCGCCGCGCTCACTGCTGGATCGGCTCACACTGCTACTCTCACTGAGGCAAATCTTTAATTGCAGTAACTGCACTTCCCGTTCTTCGGCTTTCCTTGCCGCTTCTCTTGCCGCTTCTCGTTCTTTCTCCCTTTCTTCGCGTTCTCTCTCCTTTTCTTTGCGCTCTCTCTCCTTTTCTTCGCGTTCTCTGTCCCTTTATTTTTCCTTTTCCTCCCGGGCCAGTGCCCCCTATTCTCTGGCTAACGCCTGCGCCTGTTCCTGCTGCTCCTTAACCCATTGTCTCAGTTCGGCGCCCTCGAGGCCTAACTGTTTACCGTGCGCGGTCCACTTATCAAAATCCATACACTCCATACTGCTAACTGTCACTATAATGCCACTATAAAAACAGCGCAATAATATGCAGGATGCAACCGCTTCAATTGTGCGGCTCTATCACCACGCTGTCCACACGGTTCTTATCCACCCCTCACTGTCTTACTCTTGTATGGAACGTCCTCGTCGCGGACGCCAGTTTTGTTACAAGCTGCCAGTCTAGCGTCGCCAGCGCGAAGTCGGCGACGGGAATGACAGCTGGTTAGTTCGTTCCGTACGCAAGCAGAGACAGTGAAGAGATCAGAGATGTGAGACAACAAAACAAACTTTACTCTAGTGATATTGCAGCACACGGGATATAGTACAACACTTCAATACAACTAAAAAAATACATCAACACTTGATACAACAAAAATACATATAAAAACAATAAATCAGCTTACGAGCGAGAACTATTACAAACTACACCAACTAACAACATTAGAACTACGGAGGAGAAAGTTCGAAGATATAAACAGGTGAAGGCATACGTGTGATGACCAGCAGCGTTGCGTCCCCGACGATCGGACGCGAGAAGTCGAAGAGAGTTCTGGCACGACGGTGATGTCGGCGGTGTTGCGACGCTGGTGGCTCCGGGAGGCTAGTGCTTGCAGGTGACCTCGGGCAGGTTGAGCTAACTCGAGGCGAAGTCCCGATGTCTACGTTGCAGACATTAATACCGCGTCACAACTAGACGAACGGCTAAGTTTAGGTGGCCAGCCGATACAGAGCCACACTAAAAACTTCTAGAAGAGATACTTGTTGATCTGTTTCTAAACCATGTTGGTCAGCGACTAGTCTGCCTAGCAGGGCAAAATCCTGCGCTTAAATTCCCCTCGTGTCCTCTCACTCTCTTCCTTGGAGACAAGAGACCTCACATGGGTCCAATCAAGCGCGTTTCATTGCTGGAAACTCCGCCCCGAAATTATATTGACCCCACCCCTTTTTAATTAGGAGAGGGCCCTGAACTAGCGAGAGTGACAACCTGTTGGAGAGCTGTCATACGGCTTGGCCACCAGAGGTTTTCCCACGGTTTTCTCGTGGGAACGGTCAGACTGTTTGGCTCTCAGCCGGTGCGTCCCGTAGTCTAATCTTTGTTCGGGGTACATCGCGGCCTTCCACGACCCTGCAGACGCCGCCGCAGGTACAAAGGATAAAACGTCGGCGGCGACGTTCTAAGAAGAGCACCCCATTCTGCACTCCCCAGCTCTCTTTCATGCGCCGGCCGTTCCCGCCGGTCAGCGGGGTAGTACAGCGCCCGTTAATTGCCGTGACACCGTGTCGAAAAAATGGCAGTCCATGACACAGTGACAGACGACGATTGTATTGGAGGGTCCTGGACTCTACTGTCGTCCCTCGCGGGGAATATTGGGAAGACGGAAGATATAAGAGAGTTATAGTATACCAGGCTCACTGTAATACCGGGCGTACCGTAATACCGGAATCGACTCGCTTGCTGGATTTCGGACCGACCGGTCGTGCGCTCGCGCGCTCCGCGCGCTTGCGATCTCCCACGTCAGCGTGGCTCTGGCCGACTGGACTCGCCCTACGTCATCTCCTGCCGCCGACGACCTTCCACCTCCGACGACAGTGCAGCTCTGATTTACTGGACTTGTTCTACGCCATCCACCGACGTCGAAAGGAGCTCTCGCAGGTGCGCCCCGTCCTCGGACTCCAGTGACCGTGCTCCATCTTTCCTATCTCTTCTATCCCCTCGGTTTGTCCTCGCTCGCTGTGGCTTACCACCACACGTCTCTTCTTGTCTTCTCCTTCTTCGGCTTTCCCACATCGTTACTCCTATCCTTTTTATCCCTCCTCACCTCCATCCCTTGTGAGCTACTGTGGCGGTGTCGCTCATGAAGCAGACAATAACGGGGCTCACTTTTCTCTTCTTTTCTCTTTCAAGAGCCACTTCGTAATACCGGAATCGTAGTGCGCATGCGCAGATACTTACGTTACGCGTACCGCTTACCGTACACGTGGTATTTTTCAGATTTAAGGTAGCGTAGGTTCACGTAGTGTACGTAAACATTGCGGCGCTCTCGGACGCCTGCTTCGAAGTGATTTTGGCGTAGTTGTTGAAAGATTCACCTTGTCCGCAGCAAACGACTGTTCAAAGTGGCTTCGCTTGCTTTCGGTTAGCTTCGATGACTGAGAATTACGGATAAGTTGGCGTAGTTTTTGAGATAGCTTCCCATTTCGAACGCGCCTAGGCCTAACTACAAGATCAATGTAAACAAATCGGCAACGTAGATGTTTTTGCGTTTTGTACGTGGTTCATATTTATTTACATTTATTATCACAAAAATAAGCTCCTTTCAATGCTTCGCGCGGTGGCATAGGCAAACATTCTCGTTTTATTTTCATTTTCACTGTTTAACTTATTAGCCATCTAATAGGTGGCGCCACCATCCCACTTGGGGGCACGTAAACCGCATAAGCGCTATTTCGCTAAACTATAAGACGCTGCCTACAACAAGCGTTTCCTGCACGGTAGCGTCATTCCCTTAACCTACGCTATCACGCTAACGCTAAACTATAACTGTCTATAAAACGCAACTGCTAAGACGCTCGAGTGCTCGTTTTCCTTTTGGTCATGTAGTATCACGCTACTGAATCATGCGAATACTGTAAATAAACGTTCTAGTTTTCATCTCCATCTCTTCGGTTCACCTTGGCCTAAACCCTTGTATGGCTCGGAGGGCCGACGAAGTCCCCCAGTCGCAACGGTATACACTTCTCCGATCGCCGCTCCAGTCACCTCTCTGGTGATTCTAAAGATGCTCACCAGAGAGTGTGCTGCCACCGAAAACGTCGGTTTTCGATGACCCGCGCGCTCACCTCCGCGTGTCTACGTCCACTTCGTTCGTGTCGCTTTGTAGGCACGGTAGCACGTGACAAGTTCCTACGATGAATTTTGCGCCCGGGTAGCGATATCCTCCCAAGCCCCGGCCCTCACCTGCCTGCTCTCAACCCCGTTGAAAAATGTCGGATAGCTCCATGTCTGCCTATTATGAGCGTCACTGCACCGCAGCGCGCACGTACGCGACAGTGTTAATGCGTACTTTCTTCTCTCATTCTTTTCCCCTACTTTTTTACTCCCCCTCTCCCAACCCCACGTGGAACCATGGAAGTGCCTTCATATTGAAAGACTGTAACAGTTCCGCACTTTTTTTTTCATTTTTTCCCCCTTCAAGAACCTCTATGAGCGTAACTGCGTTAGGCATTTCACTCCCGGCAGCGGTCAGTATGCATTAAAGGGGCAAGTGATTAACGCGCCGATCGACGTTGTCAACACTGTGTAGTGCCGACCGTGGAACGTGCCCGAGAAAGCCACTTTCGACGTACACATCATGCGCCGGCTCGTTAACAAGCCTTCCTACATAAATGGTCTCTCAAAAAGCACTCCGTGAAACTCCAAGCAAGCTCCTCTAAAATGATTCACTTTGTGGATATGGCGGTGATATTTTTTCTCATCGCCAGACGAGCCAGAAGTGGATATACAATTAGTTCAGTCGCCCAACAGCGCTTGTGTAAAGTAGCAGGCGGAACTAAAGCTAGACAAGTCAAATAAAATTTCTAAAAAAAGTCAAATGTATACACTGCGAAAACACAGTTTGTCCCCAAAGACAACCATTCCATTCATATGGAGATTGAGCTTTTTTCTCAATTAATAGTATCATGAGACGGGCTTAGTGCAATAAATTGGAGATAAATGGTGTGCATATTTGCCGTAAGCTGCAGGAAGCGCGTTTTATATGCCAAAAATTGTCTCAAATTCCTTAAAACGAAGTGGTGCTGCGTACGTATACGCGTTACCATCCGCCTATCCACATTAAGGCAGTGAGTCTGATCCTGGGACGAACTGACTAAGAGCCCACAAAAATGAATTGATTGCTTAAAGTTTAATAGCGCGAAAAAATACACGGTGGACAGGATAAGGACGGGGCAAGCGCTTGTGTCGTTCTTTCTTGTCCGCCGTGTATTTTTTCGCGATGTTAAACAATAAGTATGCTAAACTAACTAGACCAATCAGCCACTTTATCAATTGATTGATTGAAAACTACATTGGACTATGTACATTGTGCTCAAACGGTGTTTGGATCAGATGCACTCCTTGTGACGGGGTGCTGCCATGTGCCAGCTTCATGCATCAGCATAAAAAATATTAATCCTGCGGTGATACAGCGCTGGTGGAATAAGCGGACTCTAGGGCATTTTTACTCTTTTATGTGGACACTGTCGACGGGTTTTTGTTGTCACCGTCACCATCATGTCCCGTATAAAGTCAAAGGCCTGCCATTGAAGCAGAGAGAAAACGCCATACCCATATTTAACGAGCACAAAAAGATGCGGAGGCAGGAGTAACTCGGGCAGCAACTTTGAACTTGGATTTTAAGGGCATGGTGACCAGCACTGGCGCGCGCGCTATCTCGCTATTTCGGCAGCCATGAGCGGGCGGCTCCTACACCCTTCTACGTGCTACACTCTCAACGCGAAGAGACTGTGCGCGAAGTGTCCCTGGAGGGGTCATATTTTCTTACACCAATGTTTGGTTGAGCTGCGTGTAAACGGATCCTAAAGAGTTGACTGCCAGGCTTCTCTTGGTATAACATCACAACTTCTTGCTATTGCGCTCATTGCTTCACCCTTCAGGTAACACTGAAACATTTTTTCAAGTAATCTTTCAGTGGTGTTATTTGAAGAGCTTATTGCATCACGAATCTACTGCCACATAAACTTAAAAAAAAAAAACCTCTCAGCAGAGTTACATAAATTTGTCGCACGCTTCAAGCGCTTTCCTCTCTTTTCGTACCTGCGAACGTGCTGAAAGCTAAGCGAGGTTGGCGTATGGGGGGGGGGGCAATAACACTAGAACACCTGTCCATTCGTCAGCACGTGTCATAACCTGGAGCACTTTGTTTTTTTCCCCTTCAGACAAGCAGCGTACTTTCAGTATGATCGAAAGCTCACGCGGGCACGTGACAGCCTCTCGCAGAGGCTGCGTGATGCCGTCACGGCATCACACGGTACGGGCAGGGCACGCTATGTGTTTTGCAACTCTGCTAGTACTTTACGAATTTGAAAATTTTTTGCGGCAGTCGATTTGTGAGGCAATAAGCTCTATGGAGTAGAAGAAATTAGCTTCATGTGTGTCATCTTTTTCACTTCACTTATATTTCAAGATGCAGCATACAGTTTTTTTTCCTAAGGGTGTAAACATATCCACCCTACTGTGCTTAAATCTGGAGTGAAGCGTTGTGGTGATAATTTTTATAGGTTTGACTGTGAATATAATTATTCCATAAACTGTTGCGACACATCTTTAGAGACTCACAGAAAGATGTATACTTGCATCTATCTTCACACACGGTAGGGCTCATCTAGATGTCAATCACATTTGGATAACTATAACTCATGTTTTTGAGCAAAAGCATACTGCTAGTCAGAATTGCTTGAACTGAATACTTAGGGTATTCGCAAATAGATATCAATACAAGTTTACACTGATAAGGTTTTTACGTGCAGCTTCCCAATCGTTATGCGTGTGTCCGCTGAATGGCATGGTGAAGCCATGTGAAGACGGAAGGTAGTGAGGTCGTTCATGGTGCCTTCAGGGCATTCATCAGTGCTAATGATTAGTAAGAAGATGTGGCTGTCCACTCGAAGTGGATATAGAAGCGTCATGAAGCGCTCCGAGTGAAACCCGGCCACATTGCATCCCTGCCCCTATCCTTCATTTTCTTAGGGCATCATTACGTTGCTCATGCACATAAAAGCCGTGGCAAAACATCGACTTGTTTGTGAGCTAATCGCGATTCGACCCAAAATCAGAGAATAAATTTTGAACATTTATTGTCAAGTTGTGTATTGTGTTTGATATACGACATGACTCGACAGGTTTTACACATACGAAATCATATTGTGAGGCAGACGATCCAGCATTGTCTGGAGTGGCCATGACAGGTGGTAGTAAGCGGTGACCCTAGCATAGCTCCAGTAAAAGCGTTCGAGAAGACTGGGGGATCGAGAAGCACCTCCGCCACTTGTGAGGCACGGCTTTATTCGAGTCGAGCTCAGGCTCGCACACGTTAGGATGCTATATACAGATGAGGAAGTTCTACAAATGATGATGATATGTCTGAATGACAAAGAGTAAACAACAGCACTCGAAATATACAAATAAGGTCCTAACACAGCGAAACAACTTGACGACGACGTCTCTAGCGCTCGCTGTCTCATGTAGGCTATGGCAGGGATGTGGACAAGCTTTTCGGATTGAGTCTAGGTGTTATTAGAGAAAGAGAGGGTGAAACAAAAATGCGGTCGCTGAATGGCACCTTAGCTCTTGCTTCAATATCCTCGTGCAATATCGGAGGCTCGCGAAAAAATTTTGAAAATATTCCTGCCCACGTTTAGTAAAATGCTCGACAGACGAAGATAAATATCTCACGATTGAGTTTTAAGGACACCGAAGAGAAAGATGGTTTATCGTGTATTTGTAAATTACATGTCAAAAATTTACCGCCGAAAACACCACTCTTACCACGAGAAGACGCTTGGCAAGCGTGAAAATACACTAAAAAGAAATGTGGGTGGTGACGCCACCTTGAAATTTGTGAGCCAAACGGGGTGACGCCACATATTTTGACTGCATCTGTCATGTCATACGTAGTTCCAAATCAGTAAAATTTAAGTACATTGATGAGTGGGAGTCTCAGAGGCCTAACATATGAAGTTTCAAGAAATATTATTGAGCCAGGGCTCAAACTACGACAAATACAATTTTCAGTTCGTCGCGTCACGTGTGTTGATTTCAATGAGAAATTTTAAAATATTAAGCATTGGCATTGATTTTCTTCCCTCTATACAAATATATAATGGTTAAATTACCGGCATTTGAGTCTCAGAGTACAGTATATCAAACTAAGCTAATTTATTGCTTCACCTCAGCGTTCCTTGAAAAATCACGAAGAATGATGCAAAAAGCACATGTTTTGCGCAGGTGCTAGCACTCTTCACCAACTATTCTTTTTAACATCTCTCCGTTGGCTACAAAAATGATCAAGGACGCTGCTATGGCAGACAATGCGTAGTTAATCAAGACACTTACGCAATAAATAATCGTCCAGTTGTTTTGCACAACATAATGTGACCGGACACTTCTTTACCGCAGCTACTATGCACATGGCGGAATCTGTTGGGTTAGACTTCAGGAGTCTGCTAGAATCTGAGACGGTTCCTGTAAAGAAGATATCGAAGTACACCAAGGGACAAGTGGGCGCAGGTGAGTGTCTCGTAATAAAGACAATAGTGTAAAATAATGATTCGGCATCACCGAGTACAGATATTGTGAAGGCTTCACTTCTTATATTGTGCGAACAAGCTGCATAAACACTCCCATAATAGACAAATTGCTATTCTCGCAATTTGTCTATTATGGGAGTGTTTGTTCACAGAGAGGAGGGGGGAGGGCAACCATTCAGGACGAAAATCGGGGTGCAAGCGAGACGGCTGGCTCGGCCACCTTATGCAGGCCAGTATCGCATGATATACATTTCAATGTTATTGTTAATTGAAGGTATTGAATCTGGCGTTGCCATGCTTCCGTATAATAGCGACTCCAGTGGTAATTTATTTCCAGTGATCCAGTTTTAATTTGTGAACGCTGAAGACCGATGTTACAAAGACTTCTAAAAAAATTAGACACTTGAAGTAAAACTTGAAAATCACGTAGCAAGCTACCCAAGTAAAAAAATACGCATGTAGAATCATGATTGCACCCGTAAACAACACGAATATTGTTACACAATGGCACGCACTCAAATTTGCACTTGTGGCCTCAGCGTAATTGCTAAAACACCAAACTCAAGCTGTGAGCATGTACAGGCTGTTGCATACTTTGGAGAAATCTTGGAGCGCATGGCATCGTGATGGGACTAGCGCTGCTATCGCGCGCCGATAGTAGCTTACACATGCGCAGACGCTTCAAGGGTGTAGAGTTAAATCGCGTCTTCTGCTACGGCGAGACGTGTGCCGCATTGTCGGCCAGTGCACGGATATCATTGTTAATGCGGGAACTGGGCCGATATTTTGCAATAATCATTTTCAGAAAAATTTGCGCCGCAGAATGAGATACGAAGAAACAAGGAACGACAAACTTTCGCGTGCTTTTTTTTTCGTGTTCCTGTTGCTGCGCTTTTTTTAGATGTTCCCGTACCAAACCGCCCTAATATGAACTTTCATCTGCACTAAACTATGTGCAATACCAACATCTCTGCCTTTATGGGGGATAATGGGACACGAGAAAAAGCATTTGACAGCATACCTTGTTTGCTCTATCGAAACATCGTGGTACTGTGTGCATTCACGAATCTCTTTTCATGATTTGTGGGGTTTAACGTCCCAAAACCACCATATGATTATGACAGACGCCGTGGTGAAGGGCTCCGGAAATTTTGACCACCTGGGGTTTGTTAACGTGCACCCAAATCTGAGCACACGGGCCTACGAAATTTCCGCCTCCATCGAAAATGCAGCCGCCGCAGCCGGGATTTGAACCCGCGACTTGCGGGTCAGCAGCCGAGTACCTTAGACACTAGACCACCGCGGCGGGGGGAATCTCTCTTCATTGTGTGAGCATCCCAGTAAGCTTGAATGAGGAAGACACGATAATGAGCATGCACCGTGCGTTGCCTCTATTTGACTTTAAATAAAACAAAACACTCAGTAGCGACTGCGGAAAAGCTGCGCGGGTTTAACACAACAAAACATATGGGAATGAGTTCTGAAATGCTCCACCGCGGTGGTCTAGTGGCTAAGGTACTCGGCTGCTGACCCGCAGGGCGCGGGTTCGAATCCCGGCTGCGGCGGCTGCATTTCCGATGGAGGCGGAAATGCTGTAGGCCCGTGTGCTCAGATTTGGGTGCACGTTAAAGAACCCCAGGTGGTCTAAATTTCCGGAGCCCTCCACAACGGCGTCTCTCATAATCATATAGTGGTTTTGGGACGTTAAACCCCACATATCAATCACTCAATGAATTCTGAAATGATTTAAAATAGAACAATCACCTGAACATGCTTACTATCGATGATATTTGATCCCATAAGAAAGGAATAGGTTTCAGCGGCGAAACGCCCCGATGATATGAAAATTCGAAGTTCATGTGTGATAGCACTCATTCTAGACGCGAGTGAATGCATAAGGTCAGCGATGTGTTCCGCCGCAGCATGACCCAGTCATTGACGATGGGGAGAATCACAAGATTCAGATTGAGCTGAATTTAATTGGTGGTCGTCTGCCGTACGTTTTCCATTTTTCTTGCTTAAAGGAGCAGTATTGTTTTGTTTGCCGGGTTTAATTACCATGTCCCGTATACCAGAAGGTAACAGAAGCCACTTAAGATTTTTTAACTATGCTTTTAAAACTACACCACAATTCGGTGCCGGCTAGCCAGTAATGTAGTAATAAAATGTCGTCGTAAAGGAAAACATTCAGGCTCTGTCCTCACCGAAAGCATTCCTGAACTTGTTCCCATTCGTTTTATTGTGTTAAGCCAGCACAGCAGTACGACATTTACTGTTCAGTGCTTTTCTTTATTCAAAGTCAAACAAAGATAACGCACTCTGTGCGCTCATTGTCATGTCTTCCTCGTCCAAGTGTACTGCGGTGCACACACAGTGAAGAAATATTCATGAACGCACACAGCACCACGGCATTCCAAGAGAGCAAACAAGATATGCTGCCAAATTCTGCTTGTAGCACCCCATCATCATAAATGAATGCTGAAAGGTTCGCGTCACGCCGCAATGGTTAGTGAAGATTATCAACTCAGTTGATTGATCGATATGTGGGGTTCAACGTCCCAAAACCACCATATGAATATGATAGACGCCGTAGTGGAGGGCTCCGGAAATTTCGACCACCCGGGGTTCTTTAACGTGCACCCAAATCTGAGCACACGGGCCTACAACATTTCTGCCTTCATCGGAAATGCAGCCGCCGCAGCCTATCGAATCGGTTCCTGCACCAACAATGATATCCAGGTGCTAGCCAGCAATGTGGCAAGCAAGAGCCACCGTAGCACATGAGCGGTTCAAGACTACGCTCCTGAAATGTCAGCGCACGCGCGAGCTGCGGACGACGCGTGCTTGCAGCGCTGGCCGCATCACAATGCCACGCACTTCGAGATTTTCCTTAAGGGTAAAACAGCCTGTACACGGTCCTCCTTTCTGAAAGGGAACACGAGAGCGCGTGGGCGGACCTCTGCGGCGGCCGCCTACAGCGCCACCAACCGAGCGAATAAAAAACATGTTCACTTTTACCGTCACCTATCGACGAACAAAATAACCAGTAACGGTTCGTCATGGCCGGTGTCGAAGCACGCGCTCGCCTCCAGGCTGGCTGTGGCCCGTAGACAAGCGCTGCTGGATTACGCTCCTGCTACGATAACGCGTCCGGCACTGCCTGCAGCACGTCTTCTGCAGCGAACAAATTGAGTATGGTGCGCGAGCACAGTATACAGGTAAAAGCACTGTCTCTCGGCTTACGCGAGTCGCGGTTCGACCAAACTAGAGATGTGTAGGCGAGAAGGATGCGCTCAGGTGAAGGCGTGGTTGTACACCTTTATTCCCCCTTATTAAGTCAGCAGGCAACTGGTTGAGCAACCGAAATTTTCGTCTCACATCATCTTCAAGCGCCCATTTTGCCCCGGTTTTCCTAATTCTTCCTCGACTCGAACTTGATCCATCCGACTCAACTGATAACAATGCTACCACTCGCCTGAAAACCCTGCAGAATTTTCAGGCAACGGGGGGGGGGGGCTGCACATACTTTCGTACACACACAGTCACAGTCTAGTAGAGTGGAATCACAACCATCGTGATCATCATGTACACTCATACCATTGGACAGACGGAGATGCTCGAATAATGGGATAAGGACCAGGCAAGGTAAGTCTCAGGGTTTTACTCGAGGGAATCTCACGAGGAATTCTCATTTCTATATTTATTCACAACGCAGGGGAGATAGCATAGGTGAAGCTGAAGAATGAACATTTTGATCATCGTTCGCTGCATAACTGCGTGTTCATTTCTCGGAAACGTGTTGATTGGTGGCTTATGGAAATGTTCGAGCTGCAAGGCGAATGCATGCGCCTTAGATAATAAAGAGTATCTCTTAATGATACTATGTATCATTTAATGATAAACCACAATCACGACTTCACCTGAGTGTATTCCTCTCGCCTATACATCTCTATTTTCGTGCGTTTACGAGTATACTGTGCTCCCGCACCACGCTCGATTTGTTGGCAGCAGACGACACGCTGCAGGCATCGCCAGTTGCGCTATAGTAGAGGGAGCGTAATCTAGCAGCGCTTGTCTACCGGCCATGGCTGCTTATTTTATTCGCATAGAGATAACGCCGATAGCGAACGTGTTTCCTTTCGCTGTAGGTTGGTAGCGCTGTAGGCGGCCTCCACAGAGCAGCGGCCACGCGCTCCCGTGTTACTTTTCATAAAGAACGACAGAGTACATTGTTCGCGGCCTGCAGCCAAGACTAAGTGGCTTCAATTATATTCACCTGATTATTTCAGTAGATGGCTTAGAAACTAGCGTTGTTTTTCGAAACCGCTCTAGCTTCATTGTATGTTGCTTCATACGATTGCAAAATAAGGAAAACGTCCTCCGAGTTTCATATTCTCGCTTACCCTATATGTACACGAGCTGTAGATTCTAATTTTATTTCACACAATGAGTTTCCTAATAAATAACCCCATTGCGTTCGACACAAGCTGTCTGCATTTAAACGGTGCTTTTTTGTGGAAAATGCAGAAAATGACTTTGTATTTGACAAGAAAGTAGACACGTAGGTCCTCACTGACCTACCGCAATAGCTAGTGGCCTTGGTGTTCTCCTACTTAGCCCCGAGATATGGCTCATTTTCTCACTGCAAACTTATTAAAATTTCGGTGGAATAGAGCTGAACGTGGCGCATGGACTTTTAGTTGTGTATGTGTGAGGGGCTGAGAGTCGTCGGCGTCTATCATTGCAAGCTGACACTATATTGCAAGCGACCGTCGAATCTGTCGTCCAGCCCTTGGTGCTAAGACTGGGAAAGCATGGCTGCTGTAGTGAGCGAGAGGGTTTGCCATTATATATATCTGCACCTGTTACGTGAGGTCAAAAATATTCATTGCAATTCAGATATATGTCAGTGCGACGAAGCTAGAAGCAGAGGCTGGAGCTGGGTGAACACATACAAACACGGCGAACACCTGACGCTACCAAGATGGCGACCGGACTAGTGGTGCCCAGTGTTGACAGACCACCAAGTAGTTCTGCATATCGTCTATTACGCGGTTACAAAGCAAGAATGTCTGGCAGCTGTCTTCGCCCTGCACAAGTTTCGCACGTACATCATGGCCACCGATTTTCATCGTCACAGACCGGCACTCACTTTGTTGCCTCACTGGTCTACGAGATCCAACTGGTCGTCTTGCACGATGGGCGCTCTGTTTGCAAGCATATCACTGTTGTGTGCTTCAAGAGTGGCCGCCGTCGCGCGGACTCTGACTGCCTATCGCGACTTCTCCTTTCTACGACTGAATGCGATGCCGATAACTTAGACTACTGTCCGGCCGCTCTAGACTCATGGTTTCTATATTTAGAAATGTTCCGTACAGAATAGCGTGAAGTCCGTAGTCTCGCTCCTTTTTTCTCATCTGCGGTCGATAAGCCCCATCAGAGCCCATTCACCATGTAGGATCGCATTCTTCGCAAACGAAATTTTGCTGCAAAGGGGGCCCACGTACTTTTGGTTGTCGCCAAATTTTTGCGACCCAACGTGCTGCAAGCTATGCACGATGATCCAACATCTGGGAATATAGGGTTTGCCAAGACCTATCACCGCACACTGAAGTGTTTCTACTGGCCCCGCATGCGTCAGGCTACAGCTAAATACGTGACCAGTTGTGAGCACTGTCAACGGTACACGAGTCCAACAAGTGCACCGTCAGGATTTCTCCATCCCATACCGCCTCCATCTGTTCCCTTTGAGGTCGTCGGTATCGACTTGATCAGCCCTTTTCTAGGAGCGGTCACTGGGAACCGCTGGATTATAGTTGGTGTTGACCACCTCACTCGGTATGTTGAAACTGCAGTGATTTCTGCTGCAACAGCTGATCTAGTTTCTGACTTCCTGCTACGCCACATCATCCTACGGAATGGGCCCCCTCGGCCCATCATAAGCGACCGTGGCCAGCAGTTTGTAGCCGACGTCGTGGAAGAGTTGCTTCGCCGGTCTGCTTCTCAGTTTCAAATGCCACCTTATACCATCCACAGACAAACGGTCTGACTGAGCGTGTCAACAGGACGCTCATTAACATGCTCCCTATGTACGTTGATTCCAAAATAAAAAATGACCCCGTATTTGCATGTTACACTGCAAATGTCGTCGAAAGACGACAGTCTTGCGTCTGGAGAGAGGAAACAAAATGTTTATTTGATGTTCTGAGCGAGAAAATCGGTGAATAGTATTCTGGAGGTGCTGCGTCAGAGTGCTTCGAAAGTGAAGCGGAGGCGAACGAGCGCATCAAGTCACGTCACACGTGGGGCATGAGCGCTATGTGGCGCTTATCTTGGAAAACGAAGCGCGTGGCGTGCGCGCCCATTTTGGAGGCGAGAAGGTGTGGAACGCAAGGCGACGGGTAGGTGCCGCCACCATGTCGTCTTAGCAGAGCGTTGGAAACACTTGCCGTGCAAGCGTTGCATTATCAGCGCAGCATGATAAATGCTAACGTCCTTAGAAGTACCTGTGTGTGCCTTTTCTAGTATAAAGGCACACATACAGAATTTTCACGTGTTGTTATGGTGCCTCAGATATGCGCAATAATCGATTTTTAATGGACAATCGCACAAATATCAATGCTAATTCTTGAGCAATACTGGTGGGCACTGCGGATGGGGTCCGCCGTTCGGGGTATCGTTTAGTGTCATTTCGGGTATTGTTAAGGGGAGACAAACAGACAAATGTACATAGAGACAGACCAAAACTTTTGCGTCGAAGGTCCTTAAGAAAGACTATCGTCTTGAAAGCTGGGGCGCTGTTTTACCGTTTATGACCTACGCATACAACAGTGCGCTACAAGAGACCACCGGCTTTAGCCCCTTATTTTACCTTCTCTATATCCATCAGCCACGTGCAACACTTGACACAATTCTACTTTCGGTGCAAGAAAACTCCACCCTTGCAGAAACACTCCGTCGCGCAGAGGAGGCACGACGCATTGTGTAATTACACGCATTGTCCTGCGTGTTCTCTTATCCAGAGCAATTCATAACAATCAAGAAAGTGGCCGAACCTTCTGGTGCTGCTGGCGCCAAGCGGTGCTTACACTTTTTCTCGTCCCTTCTTCCGGAGGTGCATTGAAGTATAAGGGACGGAGCCACTTTTGTTTTTGCAATTGTTCGTTTCTTGGCATCACTTCTGTTCATTTTTTTTCACGTGGAACTGTTCTACCTTATGATGATGATGATGCTGCTTATGATAATGATCATGATTGCCTATATGTATGGATGATGCCGACTCTTGGAGACTGGCTAAGAATCGAATTATTTATAAAAAACGTGTTAAAATAAAAATTGTATGACTAATAGTTTTATAATAGAGAAACTATATTAATGACATTAACTTGGATAGTTCAGGTCAACACCACCCTGATTCATCTAAAAAAATTTCACCGTAGAACAGAGGTCTCAGTGACCATGACGATGACAGCCTCCCAAGAATAGATTATTTGAAATGACGAAATCTACTCCGATTTGATTAAACACCGTTTTGAAAATGTTTCCCCTGAGTAAATTGAAACGGATGCGTGATAGAAAATAATTTTCAGTTGTGTTGTCCTTGTTACAAGACTAGCAAAGAGGGGAAGAAGCCAGACCATCTGTGTACGTATATACTATAGTTCAATTTCAGAATGCGAGAGCGTAAATTTATATAAGTAACTATGCAACTTTTCGTGTTGAACAGAAATTTCTACGCCAAGGGAACAAGAATTGTCCATACTCGTTTAGGTGAGTAATAAGTGACTTCGCAGGGTCAAGCTATTGCTCGCCTTCTCAGTCACTGTCACGAATCATGAGGGCTGTTGTCAGAATACTTGAGAATATTAGACCACTGAGAGCGCCTTTCGCCGGAGCGTCCGCTATTTCGTCATTTTTATTCATTTTTCTCCCTTTGTGGTCCGGTATCCAGATTAATCTGATTAGAGTTGCGTGGGTAGAGAATAGAAAAAGAAAAGTTCGTGATATACTTGAGAACATTAATATTAACAATATCTAGGGTTTTTCTCAAAGCCACGTTATTATTGAGAACCGCTATTTTTAGCCAGTGCCGAACAGACAGATAAAATATGTGTAACTGTGGCCGCACTTGAGGTTGATGGGCTGAGCTTTCATAATACCATTCCACCTAAGCACCTTTATATAAATTGGGAAGCCTCATTGGGAATGAACGACTGAAGGTCTCGGAAAAAATGCTCATGCTGGATGTTTTTTCAAAGCCTGAAGCATCTGTAGTAATGCTTTAGGCTATGTTTTGGGGACAAAGGTAGAAGAAGAGGAAGTTACTTGGTTCGGCCTACGTTCGCCATCATCGCCGTTTTCATTGTTACCTGTATGGACGTTCTTTCACGATTTTAACAGATTATAATTCCCTATGCTGGCTTGTTATTCTACAAGACCCGCCTGGACGCCTGGCACGCTGGGCTCTACGTCTCCCGGAATTTGACTGCAATGTTGCATACAAAAGTGGACGGCGTCATACCGACGTCGATTGTCTTTCTCGCCTTCCATTGTCTACGACTGACGACAATACAGACACGTTCGACACCTGCTTTTAAACTGTTTCACGCGCATTTCCTGATGTCACCGTGCACGTTCCAGCGGGAACAGCGCAATGACTTGAATTTAGAATCTTTATTCGCCGCTGTCAGAAGCCCAAAGAGCAGTGGTCGCTTTTGTCTTCGCGATGAACTGTTGTAAAGGTAAATTTCTCGGCAAATGGTGCGCGGTATTTGCTAGTGGTTCCCCAAAGCCTGCAGTACGAGTACTCCATTTCATGCATGGTGACCAGACGTCTGGCCATCTTGGATTCATCTGCACTTTGCATCGAACTCAAGAGTGCTTCTACTGGCCTGAAATGCGACAATGTACGAAGCAATACGTCTCCAGTTGCGACAAATGCCAGCGCCACAAACGTCCTACAAGCAGTCCGCATGTCACCCTTCACCCTATAACGCCGTCCACAACACCTTTCGAACAAGTTGGTATCGATCTGCTAGGACCATTTCCGTGGTCTTGCAACAACAACCGCTAATTCATAGTCTGCGTCGATCACCTTACCAGATATGCGGAAACTGCTGCGATACCATCTTCCACAGCGGATTCCGTTGCCTCTTTCCTGTTACGATCCATCGTTCTTCGCCATGATCTATCTCGTGTCATCATCAGTGATCGCGGTCGACAGTTCGTTGCCGACACTTTAAAGGAATTGCTTCGTCTCTGCACTTCGCAGTTTCGCCATTCAACGCCATATCATCTCCTGATGATTGGCCTTGTGGAACGCACAAACCGCACGCTTACTCATAGGCTGGCTATGTATGTATCCTCAAATCACAGGAACTGGGATGACATTTGCCATTTATCACCTATGTTTATAATACAGCGAAGCACGAAACCACGAACTTCACTCCGTTCTACCTACTCTACGCTCGACCATCGCGCATCTGCCTCGATAAATTACTTTCATTCGAGCTCCATACGGACGATTCAGTTGCTCAAACACTGTGCCGAGCTGAAGAAGTCCGCCAAACGGCCTATATTTGCACACCAGCATCGCAAGATCGCTCCAAGCAGAGGTATGATCAACGCCACAACACGACGATAGTTATAGCGCGCGAACAAAACGACGACACAGAGACAGGAAGGTTTTGTTCTCGCGTTATAACTAACGTCATGCCATACCAACTAGCCCAAGCTGCCACACTTCTTAGCCACGACACCGTTTCATTCGAAAAAAGGGACCTCGTGTGGTTGTGGACCCCTCAACGGAAACGTGGCTTATGCCAGAAATTTTCAGCGCACTATGTCGGTCCATTCGTTATCGTAAATTGCCTGAGTGACTTGACCTACGTGGTGGCACACTTGACGTCAGCTGGTCATCGGTCAAGCCAAACACAGTTGGCGCATGGAGCTCTTCTCAAGCAGTTCAATCCCACACTATGCCAATGATTCACCTCGCCCAGCGGGCTTCGTCTGTGAACCAGGGAGCCGGGCCACGTTTTGGGGACAAAGGCAGAGGATGAGGAAGTTACTTGGTTCGGCCTATGTTCACCATCATCACTGATTGTAGCCTGATCTCTCCTGTAAATAAGCATAGTTGAACTCAATCTAACTGTAACAATGTTTTTACATTTATCCACTATATATGCCTCTGCAGAATCTATAGTTTATTATATCGTTTGGTAAAATTCTTGCATGATTGTGAAATATATCCTGAAAATCATTTTTAGAGTTCTGTCTTTCATTACCACTGCAAAGAACTTCATTCAGTTTAACATATAATGGTCCGACAAGTGTTTCTACGAAGCGGGACTACGCTGTAAGAAACCAAAGTCAATAACATAAAAAACAGCTTATACTGATGTATACATGAACATAATTTTTATTTTTATAAAACTTCCATAAGTCTTTAGCAATGATTGCACAGCTAGTATTCTAAATCTGCACAAAAAGGAGGAAACGTGGCTTCTAAGTTCAGGACATTATTGGCTTTGAATTTCGGTAATTCAATGAATAAATTCGGGCCTCCCTTTCCAAGAATGCCAGAGTACACGACTTATAAGCCGGTTTACCAGAATATACCACACATCCGAATTCTAATACGGACTTAAAACACTGGGGTCAAGAAGAGCTACATGTGTGTATATTTTGTAAAACTTATATAGTGATTTTCTTCGTATCCCTGATCGACTGCTGCACAGCCTTCGTAACATTCTTAGTGCCCGTACTATTTTCTGGTCGTATATCGTAAGATAATTTGAGATATTTTACCGAGTTCAACTGTGTTATGATCCGGAGGTTGCAAGATATTCTAGGTGATAGACTGGGTTATGAAAAAGTAAAACTGCAATTGCGCTCTTTGAAACATTTATGGTTAAATGAATAGCCTACAACCGATTATTAATTGCTCACTTATAAGCTTGTAAGCGAATATATAGCGATTGTATATTTTTCTCTGAAGCGAAAAAATGCTATACCATCTGCATATACATGTGGATATACTTCATAATGAGTGAGAATAGTGCTTAGCAATACATTTAAAAGAAGAAGCGAGGTGACTGCTCCTTCAAGAACTCTTCGTAACCTGGAAGGAAGGAAAATAGAAGGAAAAGAAAGGCAAGGAGGTTAACCAGCCTATAGGCAGCCGGTTTGCTACCCTGCGCATGGGAGAGGGATGGGGGAGATGAAAGAGAGCAGAGAGGGAAGATAGAAACAGCACATTCGGCAGCACATGCGCGCACACTCAGTCATAGTCCAGTCTTGTCTTTCGCAGTGTGTGACATTGCTGTTACAGTCGCTTGTTCAAGTCGGTGTCGCGTAGGAATTTCAACAGAGCTTTCGTTGCCTTCTGTTGCACTGTCTTCTCTCGGGCACTTGACAGAATAGTGTCCACAGACATTTGGCTGTTGTCGATGCGCGCAAAAGCAGACGCCAGTGACTGTCTCTGGATTTCATACAATGGACAGTCACACAGGATGTGGTGCAGCGTCTCTTCGCAATGACAGGCATCGCAGAGAGCGTTGTCGGCCATTCCTATGACAAAGGAGTAAGATTTTGTAAATGCCACTCCAAGCCATAAGCGATGAAGTAGGGTGGCTTCTCTTCGGTCGAGTCTAGTGGGCATGCGGAGAGCCATCAAAGAGGACAGGTGGTGTTGACGATTCGTATCGATGCTTGGTGGGCACCATAGTGAAAACGTGATTTCACGCGCAAGTCGTCGAAGATTACTGGCAGCATCAGTCCTCGAAAGTAGTATGGCTTCTTCTCGTGTTCCTTCAAGGGCTGCCCGCGCGGCAGTATCGGCATGTTCGTTCCCTATGATGCCGCAATGACTTGGCAGCCATTGAAGCGTCACATGATGCCCTTTCTCGAGTAAAGTGTGGAGAAGGCATCGAATTTCGAAAACAAGCTGTTCGTACGGGCCGCGACGCAGTGCTGAGGTCACAGATTGTAGGGCAGCCCTTGAGTCGCTGAAAATCGACCATTGTTGGGGTGGTTCCCGATTGACTACACAAAGTGCAGCGCGCAAAGCAGCTAGTTCCGCTGCTGTAGATGCCGTGGAGTGGTCAGTCCTAAAGCTGATGGTAACACCTCTTGCTGGGATAACTACTGCCCCTGACGAACACTGGTGGTTCGTGGAACCATCGGTGTATACATGTATGCTGTCTGAATATTTCTCTTGCAAAAGAAGAAGAGACAGTTGTTTCAGCACGGGCGATGAAAACTCAGATTTCCTCCAGATCCCTGGTACACTAAGATGCACTGTGGGTCGAATAAGACACCAAGGTGGTATGGATGGTTTAGATGCATGAGTGAAGCCCGAGGGAAGTTTATCGTTGTATTTCACGATAATTTTGGCGAACGATGCTTGGCGCCTCTCTGAAGGCAACAGTGCAAGGTGATGGCCGGGGGCACGTGCGAAGTGTCGGATGTGCGTTCTCAGGACTTCTACAACAATGTGAGCTTGTATCGGATAGTCACCAGCAATTGCAATTGTTGCTTCTGTTGGCGTACATCTGGGCAGACCGAGGCACACTCTCAGCGCTTGGGCTTGTACTGCCTGTAAAAAACGAACATTGGTCTTGCAGGTATTGCTAAGCACGGGCAAGCTATATCTGAGGAAACCGAGAAACAGGGCCCTGTAGAGCTCCATCATTGCGTCTACTGACATCCCCCACGTCTTTCCTGCCAGGAACTTGAACAGTTGAGAAATAGTGGTCAGGCGCTTCTGCATATAGGTCACATGCGGACTCCAACAGATGTCCCTATCAATATTGATGCCCAGAAACCGGTGGGTTTTGGCGTAAGAAATCGGTCACCCGCAGATTGAGATGACATAAGGGGTCATTGCTTTGCGAGTGAAAGCCACCAGCGCGCATTTTTCTGGTGATATGCTGAGACCTTGTTTGAACAAGTAGTTGGCAATCATAGTTGCTGCTTTTTGAAGCCGGGAACGTATCTGAGGACGTGTGACTGTCGATGTCCAGACACAGATGTCGTCTGCGTATATTGAGATTTTAATGGTGCTTGGCAAGTATTCAGCAAGGCCAATTAGTGCAAGATTGAATAGCGTCGGGCTAAGAACTCCGCCTTGAGGAACACCTCTGGAAGTATAGCGTCGCGTAGTTGGGCCATCTTCTGTTAACACAAAGAATGATCTTGCAGCCAGGTAACTCGAAATCCACCGAAAGACTCGACCACCAAGGCCTATCACCGCAAGAGCACCCAAAATGGCTTCATGTAGTACATTATCATAAGCGCCTTTCACATCTAGAAACAAAGCTGCAGATAGTCGCTTACGGGATCTTTCGTGCTGAACGTACGAAACTAGATCAACGACATTGTCAATAGAAGAGCGGTCGCGTCGGAAACCTGCCATTGAATTCGGATAAATCTTGTAGCATTCAAGATACCACTCTAGGCGGCCTAGTATCATCCGTTCCACTATCTTCCCTACGCAGCTGGCCAGTGCTATTGGGCGGTATGAGGTTAGTTCGAGTGGGGATTTGCCCTGCTTCAAGATGGGTAACAAGCGGCTTACTTTCCAGTCATCAGGAACATTGCCATCCTGCCACGAGATGTTGTAGAGGCTCAACAGTTCTCTCCTTGCACCTTCCCCAAGGTTGCACAAGGCTCGGTATGGAATACCATCTGGGCCCGGAGAAGTTGAACGCCTGCAGAGAGCTAGTGCCGCCTCGAGCTCCTCCATTGTAAAAAGGAGGTCCATGTGGTAGTCACGGGAACGGGGGACGTCTCCTCTCACTGGAGAATCTGGACGAGTGGCTTGGTTGGCGATCTGCGCACAGAAATCTTCTGCGACATCGATGTCTTGCCTTCTTTGAAATAGCGCGAGCGCTTTGAATGGAAAGCGCTGTTCCGTAGGGTGACGCAGACCTTGCACCGTTTTCCAAATGTGTGAGAATGGCTTGCGAGGGTCTAGTGACTGGCAAAACGTTGTCCATCGTTCCGACGCTAATCTATCCATGCGACGCCGAATCTTCTTTTGCATCCTCCTGGCTGCCCTAAGATCGTGAATTGATTTTGTACGCCGATACCGACGCTCCGCCCGGCGTCGCAGTGCTCGGAGTCGCTCCAACTCTATATCAAAGTCGTTTCATGTGGAAGATATCGTCACCGTGTGAGTGGCGTTTTGCATTGTGCTCTTAATTGTTTCCTCTAACCCAGATCGTAGGCCATCGCTGCAAGCATCTTCCAGATCGTAGGCCATCGCTGCAAGCATCTTCCATGTGCTAACCTCCCTGTCCTTCCTCATTTATTCCTCCTCCTCCTCATCTTCCATGTCAGATTTGAAGTTGGTCCATTGGACTGCTCGAATGGTCGTCCGTGGACCATAACTAGACAAGCCTTTGATGTTAAAGTAGATTGGAATGTGATCACTTCCTCGATTCTCAAAATCTGGAAACCACTTGACGTATCTCGCAAGGGAGTTGGAGACAAAAGCAAGGTCGAGAGCTGCCGTATGTCACCCCTCGAAGAAAAGTGGGGCTGCCGTCGTTCAGGAGAGTAAGGCCATAGTTGTAGGCGATGTTTGCTAACCTGCGTCCTCTTGCATTTGTCCGCATACTTCCCCATGCGTGATTGTGCGCATTGAAATCACCTATGAGGACCCATGGTGCAGGACACACTCTCAAAATATCCGCTAATCTCCTGGAATCGAGATTACTTGACGGCGATATATAAACGCCTATGAGAGTAAACATGAGTTGGTTCTTTTTCACAGTGATGCAGACATACTGATTGTCATCGTGAGGTGCAATTGGTTGCACAACATACGTCAGTTCACGACAAACAAAGACGATGATTTTGCTGCACGCACCATTCGTTGAAGACGTGACAGCTTCGTACCCCGATAGTCTTATTGGTTTCGACAAATTGGGTTCACAAATGACGATGATTGGAAACACGTTGGTAAACACAAACTGACGAAAATCTGAAAGGCGTGATTTAAGTCCTCTGGCGTTCCATTGGATGACGGATGCAGCCTTGACTTCTTTAAGAAATGTTGAGGTGTGAGTAGCCATCTTCCTAGTTGAGAGATTCAAGCACTGGGCTTAGGGCGTCCAATAGTCCAAGTTCGCTTTGAGCAGAAGGTGTCTTCATGTCGACTAATATTGCTCGGATGGCTTCTATAAAAGAACGCAGCACCGATATCACTTGACGATTAGTTTTAGGCAAATCTTCCATGGTTGGAGACGGCTCTTGTGTGGCCACAACCTGCAGAGGTTTCTTGGCAGAAGAGCGCGTCGGGAGCGTGGGCCATTCCTCCATAGAAGGAGGCTTCTCTGTTTCTTTCGTAGAAGTGGTGGGCCCTTTCGCGGCGCTACTGGATAGAACCGCTAAAGAGTGGGAAGGAGCGTCTCGGGAATGTGCCTTCTTTGAAGACTTTCGATGATGCCGACGTCGACGCCGACGCCGGACTACTTCGGCTGCCTCCCTGTGTGTTGAGTTGTCTCGGGCCATTTGTCTCAGAACCGCGCGCTTCTTTTGGATTCGAGGACAGTCTTTCGACGAGGCAGCATGAGGACCACTGAAGTTGGCGCACTTCAGAGTAGTCGCCCGACAGGCGTCTTCAGCATGAGATTCAGCGCAGCGGGGACACATTCGTAAGTTGGGGCATACGCCCTTGACGTGTCCTAGCCTAAAGCACTGATGACATTGAAGTAACCTGGAATGTATATTTGAAGAAGGACACTTCAGTAAACAATAAAACTCCCTGCTTAGTTAAGAACTTCCTAAACTTCCTTACCATTTAATTAAAGGTATCATATCATAATATGTTATGCTCTACTATGTCGTAAGCTTTTCACTGAGGCCATAATTGTTGCCTTTTCTCTCTTTTTCTTTGTTCGCTTGGGTAGGCACTAATGTGTGCGCAGCACGCGGACCCGACAGCGTCGACAGCATGATATAGGCGCGCTTGATCGCAGGTTTGATCACGACATAGTCTTAGGTGCTGTTGCATGGTTACTTTCAATTTCTGAGTAGCTAACCTCAGAACCGCACTCGATCCGTACTGGCCTTGATCACGAGCGAAAATGCCCGTGTGAGGCCGAGACTATGCATGGTGTGGTGTGAAAGCAAGTTTGACTGCGTGCGTAACTTCGAGCCACAGCTGGAGAAGGCAGTGTAATTTTAACAAGAACTAAATGAAAACAAACAATACCTATACTACACTTCGCTTTCATGTTCTCATTTCTAGCGTTCTAAAAGTTATACAGTTTGACTTGAACGTAATGCAAGGGGCAAGCAAGCATAGCTTAGGTAGCACACACACAAAATTGATTATACAACCACAATGTTCTGTTCGTGCCCAAGCCTAAAGCTTGACGCTCAGGGAACACAAAACCCTGAAAGCAGCATGCTTCTCTAATATCCCCACCAAGACGGCAGCGCAAAAATTAAAAATAAATAAAGAAAAACAAATACACTTCTTTCGATTCACCAAGGGTGCGTCTATGACGGCCAGATATTTCGGGCGGAATGCTGCGACCTGTCTGGCGCAGTATATCTAAGAAAACTGTGAAGTGATTGCCAGTTGTCCCCGTCGAGATAACGCAGACACACCGCACTCTTTTATCTGCGCACTGAGGTGAAGCGGCTGTCGGAAGTTGTGTGCACCGCTTTTACATGCGGAGCATTTACACTAGGGGTTAGTCATGCGCCGTCGCCGTCCGCAGCCTCCCCTCCTTCTCCGCTAGCCATCTGTGCATCCCTTCCTCCTCTCAACACAGCGCGCGCTGCGCTCGCTTCTCCCCTCCGCGAACCGTGCGACCTTCAGTTTTACGTGCGCCAGCTGTATGCTAACGCGCGCATGTGCAGGCCGGGGCCGGTGCTCGCTATAAATAACCGAGTGTCGGGGCGTGCCGACCTTCGCACCAACCACGTGAGCGCCCTTCGCCACCCAACCGCGTGAGCGCCCAGGTCGCTGGGCGCTCACACAGTTGACGTCGTGCGAGACCCCGCACTCCACAGAGTGGACGTGCTTTGCTTCACCGAGACGTGGAACGCCACCGATGACGTCGACGTTGCGGGATACACTCCGGACACATACACGCATGAGTTCCAACGACCTCCAGGCGGCGTGGGAATTTACGTCAAGCGTGACGGCGTCGAATCCGTCGAAGACCTCCAACTGCAGCCCGGCGCTCAACAACGCGCCAACGGCGAGCACTGCGTCGCTAGCGTCTGCGGAGCAGACGTCATGACGATGTACCTCGCGCGCAACCTATCGCGTGCCGCCATGGAGAAGAACGTCGACGAAGCCGTGGAAGAATACCTGAAACAACGACCGCAATGATGACCCTTCGTGATAGTTGGCGACTTTAACGTCGACGTCATCAAGGACGATTGGGTGGTCGACTGCATGAAGTCACGGAACTCGCTGAAACGAGCATTGCACGACGGCAACCATCATCCGACCACGGTTCGCGGGACGTGCATCGACCACGTCTTTGCAAACTTTGACCTTCAACCACTGCAACCAGACCCACTGACCCTTCACTTTACGGACCATAAAGCCATCTTGCTCACAATTCCCAAAGCGTCTCATCAATAAACATCGTCTTTCGCAGCATACGTGCGTACGTGTTCACTCGCGTTCACTCATAACACACACGCATGTCGCAAATTACAAACCACATTATCGTACAGGCATCAGTATCACACAGGTTGTATTTATATTCGAAGTGTATACACTCGTGACATTTTCAATAATGAGTTCTAATAAATTGGTTTCTTATTCGATAAGTTTTGGTTTCTTCACATATTCCTTGCTTTGTTTGCTATAAACTCAGTCTTGCAGACAGGTCTGTCTGTACTTAATAAAATGTTCATCTAACGTTTCTTTATAAGTTCTTATAAAAAAATTTGTAAATGCGGCTGCTTTGTTAAAACATTTATATTATATGTACATTACTGCTTTTTTGCGCTGTATAGTCAGGGACGGGTTACGGCACCTTGTCAGGCATTAATTTGCTTTTTTGCAAACCCTGCCCCTTACTTGTGTCTACTGTACTTTGTGTGCTGTACTTTGTATAATAAAAAAAAGATTACTGTGCCCTTTCAAAAAACAAACATTTATCGCAGTTCAACATATATGCATGCTCTACATGTTAACCAGTGTTCCTACTCGAGAAACTGCGGTCATTCTTTATTATATATTATCCATGGCTACGTCATTGCATACGTCATGGCGGGATTTTTGAATTATTTAGGGTCGATACGCCACGTGGTGCCGTTCACGCGACCTAAACCACTGGTGTCCAGAAAAGCTGAACAGGTTCTCACAAAATTTTGGGCTTGTAGAATGTATTGCTTTGCCAAAAGGGAACATTTACTTCGCGAACTATCTAGTTCACAGAAAACACCTTGGAACAGGCAGCTTCGCGCCACCGCCGTTTTTTAACCATGCCACGCAGCACAGCCTTCTTGGTCTCGTTTGAAACTGCATCCTTCGTTATTTTTTTCCCGCCAAACACGAGCTTTCAACGATATGTTGCAGCCAAAAAATCTGACAAAGAAGAAAGTGGAACTTAGCTATCTCAGTGACCCACAACGCCCCCCCCCCCCGTTACAAAAGATCGCCTCCTCATTGGTCCTTGGTTGTTTTCGGCCGCTTATAGCAAAAACAAAATGCTGCCATTTTGAAATAGACCTTCGTCGTCGGTCGTCGTGCGGGATGCCTAACGAATATCGGAAATTTTGCAACATGCGCAAGTTCGGCAAATCGTCACGGAAGCGTGTCGCGAAGCGAAAACGTGTATCCCTGCATTCGACGGAACCGACTGTGCACCTTGGATCCGCATCAGATAACCCTAGGACGCCGGAACGCAAGCCGCCCACTGACGTGCACGTCGTGGACTTCGCCCCGACAGTTGTGGCAGCAGCCGTGCCGGACACCGGAGCTGCGCGGCCTGAGCTCACAAGATCATCGACGGAACCGGCTATGTACCTTGGTTCGGAATCAGATAACCCTACGACGCCGGAACGCGAACCACCGGCTGACGCGCACGCCGTGAGCTTCGCCCCGACGGTTGCTACAGCGGCCGTGCCGGACACCGTAGCTGCGCGGCCTAAGCGCACAAGATTGGATTCTGCTCTTTAAAGACGATAGTTTTTTTGGGGACCTTCGACGCAAAAATTTTGGTCTGTCTGTCTGTCTGTCTGTCTGTCTGTCTGTCTGTCTGTCTGTCTGTCTGTCTGTCTGTCTGTCTGTCTGTCTGTCTGTCTGTCTTTCTGGTTGTCCACTCTTAAGGCCATGGGCACTTGAAACGGCCGACTCCACCCGCAGCGCCCACCAATGTTGCTAAAGGTTTGGCGTTCATACTTGTGCAATTGTAAATTAAAAAGCAATTATTGCGCATGACTGGGGCACCACATCAACACGTATTTAATCTGCATGCGTGCATTTTACTAGAAAAGGCATACATAAGTAATTATAAGGCCATAGCGCTTATCACGCTGCACTTACCATGCAACGCTTACCCTAGAAGGCGAGTGTTTCCAACGCTTTGCTAAGAGGAGATGGTGGTGGCACCTGCCCGTCATATTGCGTTTACACCTTATCACCTCTGAGACGGGCGCGCACATCCGTCTCGGAGCCACGCACTTTGTTTTATAAAAAAAACTGCCAGATGGCACTCATGCCTCACGCGTGACGTGACCTAATGCGTTCGTTCACCTCCGCTGCACGCTGGATGCACTCTAACGCAGCGCCTTCAGAATACCATTCACCGATTTTCTTGCGCGGAACATCAAATAAATGTTTTCTCCACTCGCTCCACACGTAACACTATCGTCTTTAGACGGCATTTACAGATTACATGCAGATACGGGGCCAATCTTTTTCACGTGATTTCCACGGTGAGAAGTTATTTTTGTAACTAGATTTTCGTTTTTTTAGTGTTTAGGTAATGCGTGTTACCGAAGAGTGGTGACATTGTGAAATGATTTTAGTGAAAAGCCCGTTATTTATCTGTAACGGCGGTTCGAGAGCGTCGAACATGCAGCCGTGAAACGTGGAGGTACAGGTAGCACTTGATTGAGATTGCCCTTCGGGTTGATTGCTGAGTTGACGGCAACCAACCCCAGTGAAGGTTTTTATTTGGCTAAACAAATGCATCCGAAACGGCAGTTGGAGGTTGCCTTTCCCAAACGATAGGTGAACTCAATCAGTCACAATCTTCAGTAAGAGGTTAAGCCATTCGGAACGGGAGACGTCCACAGTTTAATAAGAGGTGCATGTAAAACATTGGGGCGCACTGAGCGAGGCTGCTGATGCTCTTTCGCGTTTCGGATAATCATTGGAATCAATGATAGTGAGTGTATAGTGGCAAGATGATGTTTTGTCTCTTTCATGTGGTTCAGTCTTTTTTGTTTTTGTTGTTGTTTTGCAACTCAAATAGTTTTTGTAAATTGAATGGCTGGACCGGAGTTCGCATCGTACGTTGAAGTGTTATGCGTGATGTTAAGTGGGTCGAAGAGACTAACAGTTCCAGCATGATGGGAAAATGTCTTGTTTGTTGTACCAGTCATTTTTTGTTGAGTTGTAGTTGTTGAGATACGAGCTTGCGTTCAAGTGGTAGAACAGCTTGTGGGTGTATTAGATGTGTTGTGTAGGAATAGTTTTGTAGATGAAATAAGGTAGCATTTGTGAAGTGAGTTTGTTATAATTTTTTTCTTGGCGCGATCCGATGAGAATAAGGTATACTTATAGCGCTGGGTCCGTCGCTCTGAGTGTGTCATGCCGGGCCTGGAGGGCTAATGGAGTGGGCCCTCCGTGTCGGGACAATGACCATGTGGTGTTGTGAATTTAAAAGACAATATGCCACCGGACTATGCTTGGTGCGCGTGCCCTGTTTCAAGCCAATGCGAATTGACTGGTGCTGTGGACTTCATTCAGAGTGCGTTCTTCAGGACCATTTGAGCATGATGTAGGTATATGTGTCACTGTGTCTATTTCGCAGAAGGACGCGAAAGTTTTTTTGTTGAGATTGAAGTGAAAATGGGTTCTGGCATGTGCGTGCACAGAGAGTGGGCTTATTTTGAGCAATTGTTTTTGTTTTTTTGCGTGTATCGCATTAGGCCTGTTTCACATGCGAGCGATTTTGCTCCAAGAGCGGAGCGGCAGCCGCTGCGTGAGGCCAAAACAGGTTTCTACCACGACGACTGGTCGCTCTAGTGAAGTTCACCAGAGTTGGAAAAATTCGCTCGTGGCAGAAGCGGCAGAGCGACCAGTGACGTCTTTTCACTTGTGATGTCAGGAGCGGAGTCGAGGAGTGAAAGCGCGCACTGCGGGGACTTCGCTCCACAGAACAACTTGCTTCGACTGAGTAGCAGACGATATCCGTCCTCTCACCTGCTCACAAATGTGTCGCGCTGTTTTCAACGAGTTGCTGATTGCAGAAGCTGTGAAACGACCATTTCTTTGGGACGTCAAGATGGAGGATTTTCGCAAAAAGCATAAGAAGAGCATTCTTAGGGGAGAAATTGCCGAGCTCTTTAAGAAGTCGCATACTTCTGTAAAGTAAATGTCGTGTCTTGAACTAGCCATGTTCACTAGTGAAGTTGAAGCGGTGCTGTTTTTCTTTTGTTGCTCTCGACGATGCTTCCACCGGAGTGACAATTATCTGCGGTGCCTTTTTTATTTCAATAACAGTATTGCTACTTTCTTTTTTTGAAGTTCTAGTTACTTTCACGTAGAGGAGTCGAAGTTATTTTCACGTAGAGGAGTCGTAAGTTACTTTCACGTAGAGGAGTCGAAGTTCTATGTCACAGCGAACGTTGCTGGTTTCACAAACGATGAAGTTTGATGACATGGTGCATAGATGAAAGGGTTCATGAAAGGATGCATAGAGAACGTGTACTACGGCAGTCGACTGATCAGGAATTTCTGATGTGACTCAACAATAAAGGTGCGCGAAGTTTGCTGTCATGATACGGAGAAATGAGGCATTCACCAGGGGCCTTGTTGTCCCCTTCAACAGCACCTGGTTCCTAGCTCACTAAAACTCAGGCTCACTTGTCCACGCACGTCGTCTGCGATGCTTTTCGCGCAAGAAACAATTGCACCTCACAGCGCTCAAGTTTGCAGGCTGTAGACAGGTCCGGCCACACTGGCCAGCTGCTCTCCGTGACACTCAGTGCCGGAATACGTGGCTGGCTGGGCGAATTGTAGATTTTCAGTCACGAGCACAACACACACTGCGTAGATAACGGAGAACAGCTGTTGATTTCAGGCACCAGTGCAGCAACACATGCCTTTGGGCATGTACCTAAATTACACGGCCGAAGGCTACCAGTTGAATGTCACTTTGTGCCGACGGCAAAGGTGAAAGGTGTGTTGTGCAAAATGATGTGATACATCGGCTTTTATAGACGCAAGTTCCCGCTAAGGCATGAATTGTTGCGTAGTCCCTGACCTGGGCTGCACACAAGTGTATATACAGCAGTCAAAGAACCGGGACAACGAGCGTATCACGTATACCATACTACCTGCCGTTGGTGAAACTCTTCCTGGGGTGCTTTACTGAATCATTGAAAAACACGAGAGGCTTACTATTTTTGATGGAAGCATATGAATTCGAGCACCGGAAGAGATGCAGACCATTCGGAAAATCCTGAAGAAGGGTGTGTTCACATATGCCACAGGGGTACCACAAACACGGCCGAAGCTTACTACTGAGAGTTTTTATAAAAACTTTTATTTTGATTCGAGTGAACAGGTGCAAAAATTTAGTTATGAATTTTGCGAGGTGTGTATACTGGGCTGACAGAAACCTCATTCGGTGTCGCAAAGTTAAATCGATGAGAACAAGAGCAATGAATTCGAGAAACATGAGAAGTGCTGCGCAAAATACGCTCGCCGTTCTTAAGCATTCCCCTAGCTGGAACAGCTGTATAATAAAAGCATACAAGCAAACTCTTTTTTCTTGCTTCTTCATGGTCAGTTATATCAGCGCGCAACATGAAGCCTGCGTTAAAAAGCCAGGACAAAGAAAAAGGAAACTGCAAATGTTGCTTATTTGTTGTAAGATTCATGTTACACTTAGTTCAATCTGTGTACAGACGCGTGAAAGTCTAGCGGCTATTGATGATGAACCTCGCAGCACGAAGGGCGCCAAAGGAAGGACACTTGGAGGACAGCGCGGTTTTTAGATACCACTGAAAACAGCGGTTAACCGGCGCCTTCCGGGGACAACACTGCCCGCAAAAGCAGCGGGCATCGCGAAAGAGGAGCGGTAGCAGCGGCGCATGTGAAACGAACGCGCGTCCGCGCGTCTTCCCGCTGCTCATTGCCGCGACCGCCGCCACTCGGTCGCTCGCATGTGGAACAGGCTTTACTGAACATCGAGTATCCAGTAACGCTCTTGAGGGGGAGGAGTTAGTATGAGGTAAGTTTTACCGGCGCGTTGTGTGTAGCGCAATTAATGCGGCTGATGCAGAGTGTGGAGCCACTTCCCGACCCGTCAACTAACGAAGCTGCTCAGTTCCGTGAACGCGGGAGACCTGCGCATGGGAAATAAAGGAGACTCCTTCGTTCACTCGGTTCACGAGCGGAGCCATCAAGGTCGCCCCCGTTTGGGACTAGGAGGGGAAGGCTTTCGGAAGAGCGTCTGGCAAGAAGCAGGCTAGGCACCGCCGTCTAAGTCATTATCGGCATGCATGTGTGTTGACAATGTCGTGGGGACACGACCACTGAAAAAACCATGAACCATGGTTGCCGCACGGAGACGAGGATGTCCTCCCCCGCCGTACGTCATTACCGAGTGTTGTTAGGATGGCGGGGCGCCTCGCTGTCGTATGCACAGCTGGTCAGCACACAGGGCCTGACGGTATGATCCCCGCGCTTACGAAAGCTTTTACGAAGCGACATTAATGAGAAAGTTGATGGAGCCCGAGCGTGAGAACGGCTACCGATACACGGCCTGGCATGGGAGAGAGTGTGAAACGCGGAGAACCTATCCCCTCTCGTGCTGTACTTCATAACGTAATATTTACTAATGTAGTGCCTGTTATTAAAGTGTTTCTGTGATTGGTTGTGATGATGTGAGTCCTAACGTGTGATTGGTTTGTTGGAAGATCCTTTGTTGAACCGAGGGTTGAAAACAGGATGCTTAAATCTGAAATGAGGGCGCGGAGGTTCGGGCTTGGACTCGGGCAGACGCCTGAGGCTGCAATAAAGCGTCCCTTCACGGAATGCGGCTTTTTCTTCGCGCTGCCATCGTGCACTCGAGTCATCGAGGGGACCCATTTCGAACCTCAAAAATCCTCCCTCCTTAGCTAGTGTAGAAGCTAGTCGAGGAGAAGGAAATCAACTACAGCTTTATTCCTGAAGGGGTGTGGGGGTAAGGGGAGGTTAAGCAGGTTTTGTCTGCTGCTAGGCCGTGCTTCTCAACTACAGCTTTATTCCTGATTTGTGAGGTTTAACGTCCCAAAACCACCATTTGATTATGAGAGACGCCGTAGCGGAGGACTCCGGAAATTTTGACCACCTGGGGTTCTTTAACGTGCACCCAAATCTGAGTACACGGGCCTACAACATTTCCGCTACAGCTTTATTCCTGAAGGGGTGTGGGGATAAGGGGAGGTTAAGCAGGTTTTGTCTGCTGCTAGGCCGTGCTTCTCGATGGCATTCTCCACTCTTGCCAGCACCCGTGTCTGGACGTTCTAATTGGTTTGTGTTGAAAAGAAGCGTCTCCCATTGCTATTCGAAACAGGGTGACAAGACGAGGTTGAAGGGTCGCAGGTCATCCGGGCAAGCTAAGAGGTTGTGGTTGAGCAATGCAACACCTCCACATAGACGGCATCGTGAATTCATAACGCACGGATGAATGTGGGAGTATACAAAGGAGCACGGGAACGTGCGAGTCTGCAGTCGGTGCCAGGCGATATGGGACCGCTTGGGAAGGCTGTCTTGAGGGGTTGAGTAGGCGAACCATTCAAAGGGATGGTGTTGGGCAATGTCATGGTATAGGTGACCACGCGTTCGGGCAATAGGGCGCCCGCCTCAGAGGAGCCTACCACTTGGATGGACTATTAGGATGCACTTCTTCATTTCTACGATTATACTGAATGCCGCAGGCAGCTACATAGATAGCGATCGAATATCTGCGTTAAAAGTTGGGATAAAAATAGCGCACGATCTAGGAAAACCAATTATCGTATGTTTACACTCGGACTCATAACTCGTACGGGATGAAAATACAACGTCCCTGGCGGGGCGCCGATTCTCTGCTGCGGAACGTAGAACGATGAAGCGAGATGAGAAATATAAACATAGCGCTTCTATTTTTTTCTCTTGTATTAGGTTTGGAAAATTAGTTCGGCGATACATTTCCGCGAAGCACCTCCAAACTCCCTCAAGCGTTTCTGAGACATGATAGTTCATTATAGTCTCGTCAGAATACCTTAGGACCCGAATATGTGATAGTGTTTCCCTGGGATGAGTGGCGCCTTCTCCACGTTACTGAATACAATTTGCATAGTGTGTATTGTTGTTGGCCTGGCAAGGAAACGTTCGACGAAGATGGTACCCATGCTGAAGCCCTTTTTCACATCTACGCAATGCATGTAGGAATGACTACACGTGTTGTCTTAGGCAGCCCGGTATGTTGCGACGGGATCTGGTTCACATATGCACGACGCACAGCTTCTACAATATGTGTCTCGAAAGTATGAAAGCGTTGTGCTTCCCGCTGGTGTGTATCACGCTGGTCCAACGCAGTAGCAATACAGTATACGCAGTATCGACCGCGCGTGCTTCGAAGCGAACCCACAGCGCCGTACCGCACTCATGAATTCTGGCGCTATCCAAGTCAAGAGCATCAGAAGATAATGAAAAAATTTAATAGCGAAGTGTTCAAGCTTGAGATTAATTCAGTGGTGCAGTGTTGCGAATTCATGAAATATTTTCGAATTTTTTCTGCCAGCGTAGGGTAGCAGGGAAGTACTACGATTTTCTTAAAAAAAGTAGGGTAACATTTTTCATGGCATGGATCAGTGCAAATCGTAGAAGATCATTTTACATATCCGAGGACTATACATTCCTAAACAAATTTGAAAACTACATCTTTCTTAAAATAAAATTGGATTTGTCTTATTTCACATGTCACCACCACCAGTAATACGTCAGGCTTCCTATGCTTTCGATGTGGTTGCTTTTTCGTGGATCGTTTTTTCCTTCTTTGTCATCTCCCATATTTTGGCTGTGAGGAAGGGCTTCTAAACTTTGTGGTGGTGGTCGGCATCAGTTATTAAGGCAAAAACCTTAGATGCCTCATCAAACACTATAAGCGAATAATTGCGTCAAAGCGAGAGTTGCAAAAAAAATCATCATCTTATAAGATCACCTCTTGAGGTCGTCGTTTTATAGCATATCACCAGAACTTTTGATGCCATCATGAAGTCATTATGACGCAACTGCAACATTACAATATGACGTCACATGATGACGTCATCTGAAGTCATCTTCGAATGGTCATAGGCGGGCCGATCCCGGAGGCACGGGTATTGCTCAAAGCTTTGCGATGCCTCCGACCGTGGAGCCACTGCAGGACCTCGCTAGGTGCAGAAATCTTTCGAGTCTGTAAAGACAATTCAATGAGAAAGAAAAAGAAAAAAACGGATTTCGCCTTCCAGTCATCTTGGAGAATGCATGAGTGATCATACGAGTTTTCTTTTTTTCAATGGATGTACTGAATGGATATGGATTAAATAGCGCACCTTTTAAAACGAACATAAAATTTACGTGCTGCCAAGCACAAGGTTTTGTTATTATTATTGTATATATTGTAATGTATATTATAATTGCTAGGTTTAACTTCTCGAAACCAAAATATGAAGGTATTATATTACTATTTTTATTATTATTTTTATTACTACTAGTAATAATGTTATTGTTATAATTATTGCACTACATTATCTTACAGTGTTTTCCAGTTGAATTATTGTTCTCATACAAAAATACATTTAAATTCACGCCGCAACATTCAGTGCTTGAGCGCAGACTGAGCATAGTTTTCCTGCTGATTTCTCTGGCTCTCTTTTTTTTTCCTTTTTGCTTTCTACTTATCTTGCGGCCCCCGCAGTGCTCCCCTTCACTTTGTTCTATCACCGACGTATTTACTTTTCCAATGTGTTCCCTTAAACCTAAGGCTTAGTGCATGTTATCGCCCTAAGGTACACCCGAGAGTAATTTACACGTTAAATTGGAACATGCTCGATTGTTTTCTTACCCTCCCCATGCATGCACAGCAAAGAAAAGATTTTTCTTTCCTTTACTCAATATTGATGTATAACTACGAGTTCTAAGACAATCTGACCTCCTTTGAAACAGCAAAGCGCTTTTCCTTCAATTATTGTAAAATGTTTTCTTGTTTTTTTTGTCATTACTATGACTGTAGCTACTCAGAGACAGTTTTTTCCCATCGCTGTCGTCCAGTTTTTTTTCGTACAAATATACCATTCTGCTTAACGTTTTTTTTGTTATATCATGCCTCTTACACTACCAGACATATTCGTATGCTTGCTGATAGGCCTGCTACCTCTTTGCCAACTTGGGGTCAGCGGCCTATCGAATTGTACGTTGCAAGCCGACAGCCAGGATAACACTAGGGTGGGTACTAATTAGACGCGACTTTTGGTATTAGCCGACAGGTGTCGTGTGGAGCTCCCGATTGTCGACGAGCTCCCTTCGAAGACCTTCGAGTATTCGCTCCGTGCCCAAACCCGGAACTATGACGGCGCCACGGTTAACCATTAAGCCGCTCGCCACGGTTAACTAGCGCTTTTTCTTTTCGTGAGTCAGAACCTTTTTTTTCACTTCTCTTTTTTTAATCCGACTGCTTTCTCCTTTCTCTGTCTCTTTCTCTGTCCCCCTCGAGTTTTTTCTGTTAGGGTGTCGTCACTTAAAGTTATCTTGCGATCCTCCCTCATTTGTTTACGTTCCTTTTTTGTTTTTTTTTCTTTTTTGATGAATAAAGAATGACTCATCCGCAACGGTTGTTGAAAAGAGTGCCTCTTTTCTTTGATAAACCACTTCATCATCCGTGCCACGAGCACGATGGACCCTCACGTGTGATTTAAAGTTCCAACGTACCACCTACCTAACCTTTGAGCTTGTTAGGATTAGCAACGTGGTTCCAAGTGACCTGGCTAACTTCAGGTGCCTAACGGTGAACTACGTTTGTCTGACCGACATTCTCGTGCAAAATAGACGCCAGTTCGGAATCACCATCTAACACACTCAAGAACCTCCGCGGCGACATGTGCACGGACGGTGACGCGCACTAGTGAATTACCAGCTACAGCCAGGCAACAAATAGGCCTTGATCATAGAGAGGAAAAAAAGAAATGCAAAAAAGTAGGTTCGGATGTTCTCCATCTCCATTCCACATGGCTCAAGCAAAGTATAATATTATTTGACGATGTCGACGATCATTGCGAAGCCACACTAGTGCTAGCGAACAAGGAAATTCTACATTAGCACGCAGCATGTCCGTCCTGTGTGTAAATAGGCCACATGTGTTTCACAACCAGCAGTATCCCCGCGTAAACAGGAACTACGTGGTTAATGTAGAGGCTAGAGTAACATTTTCTCGTTCGGTAGCACCCCTGCGGCACAATTAACTAAACCTCGTCAGATGCAGCATGCAACCAATGCATTGACCTCGGGTCCGGAGAAAACCACGCTGAGGGCATAAAATTTTTGGGAAGCGCGGATCAAGTGTGGCTTCACAACTATACTCTTAGTCAAAACCTGGCTAGAATATACGCCCACAGGCAGGAAATTGAGTCAAATTATTGCCGTTTCTCCGCGGCTCCATAGCCGTGCCCCAGAGAAACCGGCTCGATTTGGAGTGGCCCTCAAAATAGCCGGGACAAAGATCAGCCGGGATTTCAGGTCAAATTCTTCCGCGCATGATACGGCCTGCGGTTAGGCGTGACATTCGGTAGGTGGCCCGACCCTGATGTGGTGGCGGAAAAACACCATTATTTTGCGCTATTCTGAGCGGTTTCTCGCCGGGAATGCGGCGGATATAATGACTACAGGTAATTAAAATACCATTAGTACCCCAATCACCTGTATTTGAAAGATCAACATGCAAAGCACAGCCCTGGAATCGAACTCGGGACCGTATGCACATGAAGCAGATGTCTTACCCGTTGCACCACAGCGCCACCTCATGAAGGCGAGTCTTCTTGCGGGGTATATGTCTACCAAGTGGATTTTTGCAAACCGTCTTCGGAACCTTGAACTGATTTTGTGCCATGTACACGCATTTGATCAGCGAATAGTTTGTAGGGCTTCATGAACTCGAGACAACCACGGAGAGCGCTTTCAGCTTCGACTTCGGTTGATGGTGCGCCGTTCCGCAAGAACGAATAACGTGTGTTTGTGCGTCGTTTTAGTGCTTCCCCGTGAACTGCGGGTGTTACGCTCACCGAAATTCGCGGACGAGGCTGTGTTCGGCTGCCGAAACCTGCGTATGTTTCTCGTATGTGCGGGTGCTGTGAGAAATATTGCTGATTTGTGTCGGGAGGTACATGCGTGTTAGTGACAGCAGCCTATTCTCAGCTGTTTGAAGACAATGCGCTTTCGCACGTAAACGTCGCATGGGTATTTTAGCGAGCCTACTCTAACATTTGCATTTCGTACGCGCGAACTGCCCCGAGCTGCACGCTGGGGCAGCAGCACCTTTTCAGCATTTTAACGATTACTTATTTCTGCAATTAGAATTGATGCGCAATATTTCGCTATATAGAGTGGTTTTTACTCATTTGCAGTCTTTAACTGATCTTATTGATGGGGAGTGGCTACTAATACATTTATTCAGCATCACACCGCTGTTCAAGTGAATGCCGAAACGCGCGCCAAGGTCAAGTATGACGTACACAAATTAGCGACGGACAGGTCGGTCTTCCTCCAAATAAAAAATGCCTCTGCACATCTCTTTGCGAACATCGGCGTGCAGTTGGGGCCAAGAAATGGTGCAGAATAAACATCAAAATATTTATTGTTGCTGCTAGCAGTTGCTCTTTAGAAAATGGGGATTTTCATAGCTGGTACATTATCTCCACAGCAGTACACTGGTTGTTTTGGTCACAGTTTACTGTTATAAATCCAGGCTGGAATATTAAAACTGCATGTACTTAATATTCAAATGAGTGAGCAAATATCGTCGACATGAGCTCTCCTGCTATGAGAGACGGCGTAGTGAAGGGCTCCGGAAATTTCGACCACCTGGGGTTATTTAACGTGCACCTAATCTGAGCACACGGGCCTACAACATTTCCGCCTCCATCGGAAATGCAGCCGCCGTAGCTGGAGTTCGAACCCGCGACCTGCGGGTCAGAAGCGGAGTACCTTAGCCACTAGACCACCGCGGCGGAACTCTCCTGCTGACTTCTGCACCGTACTTCGGATTTCTGTACCTGAAGTTCATCATCAAACTACGCAACCACTAATCAAACTTTGACCAATCGATTTTAAATTTTGATCTTTTTCTGGCTCGTGGTCTTTGGTTTGTTTCTTCTTTGCCATGCTTTCATAAAATTATAAGTTCAACTTGTTTCGTAGAACATGAGCATCAACATACATAAGCCTGTGTTTCAGTAAGCTGTCGCGCGTGCACTAGTGCTCTTTTATTTAGTGCATGACACAGTGTCATACCTCGACAACTGATGAGCGAGAAGTTGCTGGTACTGTTTTGCTGAAGTCAAAAGAGTAACAATGGGATTGCACATCCGAGTGTATGCCCAAATACAAAGAGATGTATATCTTAGTAAAACGTGCCATATAGCACTGGAAAATGTTTCCGTCCCAGACCATCTTGTAGAAAAACGACCATCGCAAGACAGCGGGACGAAATGACGACGCACAGATGCCACGGCATGAAGGCGACGGTGAACGTGACGCCAGCGCTGGGCGCCCAGCTGGCGAGGTGACGGCAGGGGGCGGGGGGGGGGGGCGTTTCTTTCTCTTTTTTTCCGCGCTCGTGCTTGTGGCTGAACGGTTCTGCGTAAGTTGATGGCGGCTCCTGGCGCCAGGCTGGCATGACGGAGACGGTGGCCCTCCCCTTTTTTCTTTTTTTTTTCTTCTTTCGCCTGCTCTTACCGGCGTTATGCGTTACTTCCACGCTGTGCAGATGTCACGGGTATTTCGATTGCTGGGCTCCCTATAGACAGGATTTCAGTCAGTACGCAGGAGCGCGCCACCTTTGTGCCGTTCGTTATCCTACACCTGACTGAGAGTGTATAGACGATATCGTGAAATTCATTGTACTTGGATTCTCGCTTCCTGGGATGGAAACGGACAATATGCGAACTTGTTTTTTTGAATTTTTAGTATTGCTTTCGAAGATCCACGTTGTATTTAATGCCTGGTTGTAGCTGGCGATTCACCCGTGCACGTGGTCGTCCATGCAAGTGTCGACGTGGAGGCAATTCACGTTTATAAGTTGGAGTGACTATGAACACTGCAACTATCACCACCTAATCGAAACCACTCGCAGGTGCCTCATTGCACGGTGGTACATTGGTGTGAGCAACCGCCTGATGTTAAGGCAGCAGCGAACTAGCGAGGGTGCTTCCGCAGAATGGTACAGCCATAAACATTTCATGTGTGCGGGTGTGCGTTCACACGCGCGCACGTCCCTAGCCACGTGACCTTGAGAGAAAGGACGAATAGCGCGCGAGCAGTCCTGACGGAGCCGCCGCCTTCCTCCTCGCTCTCTTTTTTTTTCTCTCTCGCGTGCTATGTGGCACTAGCATATAAAAATACGTGTCCGAGACACCCTGTGAAAATCAGGAAGAATAGAACGAAGTCGCCTTTTTTGCAGAAGTTCACCCAGAGAACGGCCGTCTTTTAGAGGTGCAGATTGATAGGCTAGAAGGCCCAACCAGAAGTCCTCCCCGACTCTGGGGCTCTATTTAGGATTCGCTTTTCAATCAGCACACCCTTTTCTGCCGAGCCATTCGACGGTGGACAACAGGGACTCAAGGTGACATGGTGAAAGTCATGTCTTTTGGCAAAGCTGGCAAATGCATTGCTCGAAAACTGGGGTATATTACCCGTACAGACTTCTACTGGTACACCATACCAACAGAACCCGGCGCCAAGAGCTGTGATCATGGTTGCTGCGGTTGCGGTTTTTAGCTTTTCGACTTCGGGAAATTTCGAAAAAGCGTCATAGGGCCACCACGTACGACGTTCCAGCATAAGAAAATATAGAAACCCCTACTCTCTACCAGGACCATTTAGGTACTTCTCGCATTAGTAGCGATTCATCTGACTGCCGGTATGCGTATTTTGTGCACGTTGTGCCACTTTTTACTAGCGCTTCTATGTCGCTGTTCAAATCTGGCCAAAATGAAAGTGTTGGAGTCCTCTCTTTACACTTTCCGCAGCTCAACGTAACCAGCATGAACTCGCTTCAGCATGCATTGTCGTATACCATTTGGTATTATAACTTTAGCATCCTTCAACGACTCCATTAACGCAAAACAGTTATGTTGAAAATGATTTGGGTTCACCTGTTACTGGTTGACCGCTTGCCCAGCTTGTCCTGACCGACTGCAGATAGCCGGTTCGAGGCAATTTTAGCTGTAGCACCGCTGCGTTTGAGGCGTTACCATGTAGCTCAAGGACTGCACCGCATAAACCTCGACGTTGTTTACAGGTCCAGGTTGGTCTCCACCCGGATCGGCTGTCGACCCTGACAACATGTTGGTGAGAACCAGCTGCTTGCTGGAAATATACTGAAACACGAAGTCATGCTTCAGTAATCGCAAAAAAAAATCTTTGTGCCTTCGATGGCATGTCGGCATTCTTCGTTTTTGTGCGATGGCAACCAGCGGCTTGTGATCCGTCCCAATTCGCACCTTTCTTCCGTACACGAACTCTTGAAACCTTTCACAGTCAACACATATCTCCAGGGCTTCTTTTTTTATTTACCCGTAGTTCTTTTCTGAATGGGTTAAAACCCGAGAGGCATATGCTACAGGCCGATATTTGCCATTAAAACTTTGCAATAAAGCCGCGCCGACACCGTCTTTCGACGCATCGCAGCTTATCTTAGTTTGTCTCTAGAGATCAAAGATTGCAAGGGGGGGTGCGGTGGTCAAAAGTTCCGTTCAGATTTTCCATTCTTGCGGAACCATTCTTGCGTATTTTTTGCTGCCCACTAGAACTCGGAACGAAGCTTGATAAGCTCGTGTAAAAGCGTTGTTCACTCGGATAGTCGCGGCACGAATTTTCCGAAGTAGTTGAGCACCCCCAGCATGTGCTGGACATCGTTCTTCGACGTTGGTTCCGGCATTTTCACCAAGCTTTTGATTGGCGGTGCATCAAGCGATATGCATTTTTAGCCGATGACATCACGGAGAAGCTTCACTTCCTTCACCCCAAACCTGCCTTTTCGCGCGTTAAAAGTCAGTCCTGCTTTTTCGGCAGCTTTGAGCACTGCTAGTAATCGCTGATCGTATTCTTGCTTGCTGGAATCACATACTAAGATGTTGTCTATGTACACTAATACATCCTGTACGCCGTCAGATACTTGACTCATGCTTTGCTGAAAGACCTACGGTGCGGGAAAAAATATCGAAAGGCAAGCAGAGGAAACGGTATTTCCCGAACGGCGAAGAAAAAGGGCAGATCTTACAAGTTCGCTCGTCAAGCGGTGTCTGATGATAGCCCGACTTTGCGTCAAGGCAGCTGAAGTACGCAGCATTGGTTAAGCGTGCTTCCAAGTCCCCGAGTCTAGGAAGCGGGAAATGCGGCCGCTTTATGTACAGCGGTGAGCACTGTTAGGTGAACACGGCTCGGCGTGGTGGCGCACTGCGGAGCGCCAGTGCAGCAGGCACGGCCGCGCATCAAATACAAAGGTCCGCTCCATTCACCTACCCCAATCGGAACCAGTTCACGGCTGTGCACGCGAAGTTCAGAAATTGTGCAGCGTCAGTTACGGTGAGGGCACAGCGCTACGCCTGAAACGAATGACGATGTGCCGATAAGGTTCAGGCCTTATTTCTGTTGCTTAATTTACACCGTTCAGCTAACACTGACCAATGGCGAACCGCACATGCGGACAGTTTTAGGCGCAAACACCTTTGCAAAACACTCCGTGTTAGTAAATGCCGGCACAGCGCCTATGCCTAAGAGCTGCGTCATCTGCTCAGCTGCACGAGGGGCTGCACTTAACCGGCACCGTCAGCGTAGGAGGTGCAGGAAAATTGTGAACTGGCACTGCACCTTTTTAGGGGCGAAGCTCCCTATAGCGGTACCCGTTCGTCCCACGTAGTATGTAACCAGTCTTACGCTTTGACCTGCAAACATTTTGACCTCCAAGGTGGTGCCGGTGAGACATTCCTTCTGTGCGTTGTTGAACAACAAAAAATAGTGCTCAATGTACATGCCATTAGCTGATAATGGGGTATGAGAGACAGGAGCATTCGGCTTTTAGTTAACGTGCACGCTGCGATCCCCATTAGCAGCCATTGCATGTACATTGAGCACTATCTGAAGGGAAAGGGTTGCTACGTTATACCCGCTGGGTGTAACCACCTTAGTTTTAGAAAGGTTTAGCGAGCGTTGAGCCGCAGTGCCATGAATACAATGAACTACTATATACCATGAATGAACTCGAGGTAGTTAAAGGTGGGAAGTAGGTACGAAGTGCAAGCCGTAAGAAAGTAAAAGCCGAATTCTCCTGTCTCTCATTTCCCATGCAGCCATTGGCATGTACATTGAGCTCTATCTGCCAGGAAAAGGTTGCTACGTTATACTCGCTAGGCTTGACCTCCTTGGTTTTCGAAAGGTTTAGCGAGTGTTGGGCCCCAGTGCCATGAATACAGTCAACTAGTATATACCACGAACTCGAGGTGGTTAAAGGTGGGAAGTAGACCCGAAGCGCAAGTTGTTAGAAAGTGTGCGTGTGCCACCTCTCGTTTAGTCCTTGGAATGTCCGCTGGATGGCGGTGTTTCTATATGGGGAATATATGATGAAAAGATGCAAGATGGTGGTACTTGGAGTGTTGAATAGATGAACGAACGGACACACAGACAGATGCATGAATGGACGCATGAACAGACGCAGGGGCGGATTCATGGACGAACGCAGGAATGGACGCACGCACAGACGGGCGGATGGACGCATGGATGGTCGCACAGACGGAAGGAAGCAAGAACGAATGGACGGACGAATGCTTCGCCCCACTCTCCATCATTCACTCCGTGGATATGCTGCCAAGTTTTTTGCACCTTTCGAAACGATTGACAGGGTTCAAAGTCGTCAATGCTGCACCGCTGCAACAAATGACAAGGTGTAGCACCTCGTAAACTGGTTCACGTGGTGCAATTGATTCGAACATGCCTCGAGTGGCGCAGGCGTACACGAGTGGGCCGCTCTTGTACTACAAACAAGTGAGACCGGTGCTTTGCTAGTACGAAATGGTGCGCTCAAGTGTCGTAGCTGCCGACGTAAACAAGCTCCCGTGTGTGCATGTGCGCATGCGTCGCTACGCTTCGACGCACGTCCGTGCCAGCAAAAACGCGAGCGCGGCTATGCTGTCGCGTGTTCGCCCTAAGAGTGCTGACAACGGTACTTATTGACTGCTCGGGGGTCCATGCATACCCTAAGCGAACCGTCTTTCTTCTTTGCGAGGACTAAAGGGCTGACCCAGACAGTTGGTTTGTTCACCTTAGCAAATATGCCGGCACGTACAATTCGTTCGAGTTCTTTCTTTAGAGGCCCTTTCAGTGCCACCGTAACTCGACGAGCTGGTTGCACGACTGGAGCTGCCCCAAGTTTTAACACCATGCTGTACGCCTGTTGCAAGCAACCGAGACCTTGAAAGACATGTCTGAATCTTATCAGAAGTTCGTCGTTTTCAGTCTTGTCTATGACGTATACACCAACGCTTGACAAGCCCGAGAGCTTCACTTGCTTCAAGTTCGAGTGTAGCCTGCCGACCATTCGTGACTACGAAAAACGTGACCGTAGCCGTAGTATTTGCAAGCGTTACGTCCTTCGTACACGTCCCAAAGAAGAATATCGTACCGTCATTTAATGCCCGTAAAACACCGTCAGTTGGTTTAAACTATTCAACTCCGCACAGTATTCGGTAAATTGACAGTAGCAATATGCTTGCTTGCAATTCGGTGTGAATTTAAACCTTATTTCGCAGTTGTTAACTTCAGCGTCAATCATCCATCTCTCTCGAGTGTTGCTGTTGTGATCTCAAGGTTGCCAAAGTCCTCGTCATGGCGTTTGCCAACTTACCTTACTACAGCCGATGCACAGCAACCTACAAAGTGGTTAGGCTTGTGATAGAACCACCAATTCTTTTCAAGGCTAGACATTGTTTGGGTTCGGGCCAGTGGTTGCAACTGCGACATCAACGTTCTTTCGCTTGTTTTCCTTCCTTTGAGGGGGACGGGCGCCTTTAAACAGCATCAACACTGTCTTCGCCTTTACGCCACATTTAGTTTCGCTGTGCTACCATCTGCGCTGCCCTGTACATTTTCTCTGCTTTTTGTAAGGTTAACTAGTTGTCCCGCAACATTTCTCGCGCAGCTTTGAATTGCTTCTGCCAAATACGATTTGGTTCCTTATCATCAATTCTAGCAACGGGCCAAAGTTACATTGTGCTGCTTGCTTTTTCAAATTACGAATAAATTTTTCAAATGGTTCCTCTTCAGCTAGCTTTTTTTACGGAACACACATCTCTCATTCACTTCATTGCTGACTTTGGCGCAATATTCATCAAATTTCTTCACCGCAGTGTTCTAGTCATTCTTGTTCTGATTCGGCCCGAAGTGGAGAAAGTTGAAGACGTCCAACACGTCGTCCACAGCAGTACTGAGTAGCAGCACTGCCTTCGCTGCTTTCGTTTTCGACTGGGCCGCTGCCGCCGTCGCCTGCAGAAATAACTAAAACTTCTGCTTAAACTGCTTTCAGTTTCTGTGACGTTATCGGTCAGCCACAATGACTCCGGAGTCTTCCGGCGATTCATGATGTGCTAGACGCAGGAACGATTTGCTGCGGCGTCGAAGGGTTGCTTCTGAAGCCATGTAGGACAAGCGCAACGGACGTAGAGACGACACTGGCAGCATGATGGTCAGTGAAGGAATAACAGCGACGTTTACTGAGCCACAAAGTATGAAGGCGAGCACCCTGAACATGTTGCGCACACTGCAGCACAACAACGCCAATCTTATCAGTACGCGCGTCCGACAGCCATAAGATATCTTATGTTTCGGTAGTAACAGACTACCCACCACTGACACCAACAGGGGACTCTGCAAGAAGTCTGTAATGTAAATTTTGCAAGACCCAGCCGTACGTTACCGCCATAATCAAATGTAGTATATTTAAGGTTGGCTACCCACACAAGGCTAACCCTATCCACCAGGAAATTGGGTAGTGATTGCGAAAGAGAAGAAGACAGGACATACTCAAAGTAAAGCAGAAATACGAATATGTGAGGGGATGAAAGAAAAAGGTGAATGCCCATTTTCACCGAGCGGGTCAATCCATTGGTGCCGTCTACGTGAAGCCTGGGGCAAATGGGTGTGTTGCCTCTGCTGGGGCTTTTGAAGGTCGAGGCACCCGGTGTTGGCTCAACCCCCTCAGATCCCCCTTTTTCCGGACACGGCTGAATCATGCACAACGAGGCGTGGGAGTAGGTCAAAATACTCTTGTAGGCTCGGTTCCGTGGTGGCGCCGCACTTTGCCAGGCTTAACTGCCCCTCTCTTTGCTCGTGTGGTTACGTTTAGGCTTGACTGGCCATCTCTAGGCTATAGGCTTAGCTATCATACTAAGAAAGACCTTGCATCTCCATCGTTCTTTAAGGCTTGGTACCAGCAGGTCGAAGCAGCTCTAGTTTTGGTGAAGCTTGGTGGCCTGCAAGTCACCATCCCGTTATAAAAGGGAAGCATGATATCTATCTATGCACTCAGAGCGGTATAAATCACCCGAAGTTTTCGTGCCATGTTTGCATTTGTGGCCTAATAGTCAGTGCAACTGGTTTTTATGTGTGAAAGCCATGAAATATGTGACTAAACTGCATGGTTGGCTTACGGAGGCAGTGACTCTGAATGTCTTGCTGACATGCCTGCGTGCCTTATTGAAATCAGCTGCACGTTGAGTATTCCATGAGTCAACACTTGTTGGATCCCGCCATTCAACCACTTTCCCAAGAACTCATCGAATAATCTCTCTATCAAAGTTGATTGGCTCACTAATCCATTGCTGCAAGTATGTCTCGCATCAATCAAGAACGAGCAGAGTTACAAGTATTAGACGCTTCAAGCACTCTCTCTCTTCCCGACGGGTGCTCTGGAAGATACGAAGGAGGGAGGGGTGGTACCGGAAAGGAGAGTTACGTCAGCGCCCACCATTACTTTGACAGCGCGTGATAAAACGTGATCGCTGTTTCTCATTGTGATCCTTTATGTGCTAGCATGGCTATTGTAAAATTGTACACGATATGCGCGTGGCGGCACCACTTTGCAAGATTAGCGTCTATGATTTTGATTGATACGTGGGGTTTAACGTCCCAAAACCACCATATGATTATGAGATATGCCGTAGTGGAGGGCTCCGGAAATTTTGACCACCTAAGGTTCTTTAACGTGCACCCAAAGCTGAGCACACGGGTATACAACATTTCCGCCTCCATCGGAAATGCAACCGCCGTAGCTGGGATTCAAACCCGCGACCTGCTGGTCAGCAGCCGAGTACCTTAGCCACTAGACCACAACGGCGGGGCATAGCGCATATGATAGAAACGCCGCTTTTGATTGATGTAGACTGTTAGCCAACGGCATGCTTTTTGCTTTTCTACTCCCAACAGCATGCGCCGGCAGCCCCAAAGAGAGTAACGAGATGCCTGTGTACAAAAAGAGGGTGCCGGACAAAAATGGCAAAATGGCGCTCCACTTGCGGACTCTTCTTACTTCGCACGACTGCAAGATTTCGCTGAGATGTTCACAGCAGTGTGTGCTTTTCACAGGATGTGTTTTTTTCACCAAGCACGAAGGGTGGTTCATAACCCTTTTAAATTAAGAGGACATGGTTGATTTCTCCCACATGAAAATTCATATAACTCGATGGTGAAATATGTATTTGCAAAAGAACTTCATTGTTCAATTCGCATTGATAAATAGGAACTTACCCTATGTCTGTTGTGCTTGGCGGATGTAGTATCGTTGGATGTAGAAGCGCCTACGTTGATCATAGTCCACGTATTCATTTATTTTGATAACTAACATCAGTGAGCAAAAGTAAACATTTGTGGTAGTTGAAGTGAGTAAAACAAACTTCGACACAACATATGGCTAATCTCGTGCAAAATACCATCAGCCAGCACATAATCAACTAGTACTCGATATGCGCTCGTGGAAAGCATTCTCATTTGAGGTGTTAGGAAAGACGTGTCGAGACATCCCACCACATCCAAGACTGTGGCAACCTTGGGTAGCGTGGTCCTAACTGGAGACATCTGAGTCTCAGGAGAAGATGAGTAGAGGAGCCCAAGATGGTAAAAAGAAGCGTTTGTGTACAGTATTTACATATATAAAGTAACGTGAACAACATAAATCAGATGAAGCACCCTCGAGCGTCTCGGCGCTCGCGTTCTATATTCTTCGTCTTTCCACAATTCCTTGGAAAGCAAAACGATTGAGTCCAAGATTCTTTAATAGGATCGTCATCCTCCACTTTGCTCTCGAAGAGGCCAATTGCCTATTTCTAGGAAAGGGCAAGGGAACGCACACCTAGTTGCATAGGAAGGGCAATATGGCACAACTGCACAGTGCGATGACCTGGAACTCCATGCGTAGAGTCGACTCATCCAGTTGGCAAGATTCAAGGTTGACTCATCCACAGCTGCTAGCTCCTGGTAGGCCGTGATGACAACAGTGCACCAAGGCAGGGCCGCTGACTAAGGAATGTGGAAAACGTTCTCGCGGACCAAGTCCAGATGCTCAGACTTGAGGACCCGAGCAGCTCAGACTGTAATTGCCCCTTCACAACAGTGCATCAGTCAGGCGTGTCTAAAGAGTTTTTGCGAATGAACCAATGGCCAAACGGAATTCGCTGCACCACTACTATGTTGAAGCTGTTTCGGAATGTCGCTTTACACAGAACGATTGCCGGTATCGACCGTCAGGGTCGCTGCACAACAGCACCCCAACCACTGAACTACGCACCAAAAGGACGAGCTGCCACACGTGGCTCGGCTGAATCGATGTGGTTGGACACCAAGCTTTTGCATGGGTCTCGATGTGAATCCCTCCGGACCGCCACAGTCTTCGCAGGCATTTCACACGAAGAGGCCTCTTGCACGAACTCAGGTTTCCTGTGGATACGCCGAACTCGACAAGACAACCATTGTCAAAGCACACCTAGCGCTACAAGCACCTTCTGCACACCCCTCGTAAAACCAAACCTGAATCGACCAAGTAAAACTTAATGACTAACGTTGCATCACTGAACATCAACGAGAAGGGCGTATCTCATATCTCATGGTAACAAGTCAAAACAAACCTCAATATGGGGTGTTGCTACAATAACAACTTCGAGAGGATACAAGAATTTTAATTGTGCTATAGCTACCCAGGAAGGACAGGTGAAAAATCAAGGAAGCCAACGGAAACTACCAGACTTTACTGATTCCCGAAGAGTTTCGCTAAGTTGTAACACACAGTATACGACCCAAACAAAAAATATTCCTCGGTGCAATGCACATCACAAGCACCTCACAACATTTGGATTTGTTTTAACGCTAAAACCTTGCACTAAATGGCTGTAACGAAAACTCCGCCGTTCAACGCGAAAGCTCATCATTTCACAAAACTATTTGGTCTTATGCTATTATCTTCATTCTTCAAATTCTCATTCATGCCACCCCGACAGAAAACTGATTGCATAAGATAATTGATTAAACATTCAAGATACTAGAAAAATGGCACAATTTTTCTTGGTTTTACATTCTCCACATGCTTGTCTTAAAGATTAATAAACTGCGATGCCAACGTCAGGTTTTAGTTCAGTGGCTATCCTTAAAGCTGTTACACCGCATTATGCAACCTACAAAATTTGAATGACTGAATTTGGCTTCTCTAACAAAACACTGAGTAACAATGCTTAGCACGCCCGTGCAAAAGTTACTCAAACTGGCCTTTCCCCATTTCTCAATTAGATTCTTTTGAATCGTACAGAATGGGGTCGTCGTGCCGGCGACTTTCGAACACGCCAGAGGCTGCGAAATGCATAAATTCTAAGGTGTGTCCTGCTGACACACCTCATTTTGCATTTCAGCCAGCTTAATTCGCTCAGGTATGTGAAAGAAACGTCAGAAACAGGGTGAAAACTGGAGCCATAGTCTATTTTTATTCAGCCCCACGCGGTATTTATCCACTGTGCCTTTTCGATTTTGATGCTTGGAACGTTGTCGCTGGCCTGAAGTTGTAAAACTAAACCACGCCTTTCTATGGGGTGATGCATCAAGTTTTCCCCCTCTGCACCTGTCTTACCGCTTACGCATCAATGAATGCCACAAATGAGGTTTCCTCAAACCGTCTGATGGCCTGCCCTTTCGTCTTTCTTGTGACGGGATACGGACCTGTCCTATGCTCACGTAGTGCCGAATGCTCCCGCTACAATGAACTAGAATCTTTTGGTAGTGGCAAAAGCGAGGAGCTTTTCCTGAGGTTGAAAAGGCTGCCACAGCCGGTGGCGCTGCGGTAGCTACCCCAAGGTACTCCTGCGGGAAAACGGGTAGAGTACGGTGCTACCCCCGCAAACTTTTCTTGTTTCTAATGATGCATCGCGTGTGAAAATCACATAAGGTCCATTCGTCTCACCTGCACTTCGTGAACCGGGTCATAGAGGCGCTTCACTTCGGCATTCGTTTCACGAGTTCAACATGGCAGCAGCGGCACCGCAGTATTTGATTAGAAAAAGTGTAGCTGTCGTGCAAGGCTAGTTCACGAATTACCTGCCCCTGCTCGTGAGGTAGTGTCGAGTCTGTGCAGCACAAGCTGGCTGCGGCTGCAGCAGATGACACAGCCGATTGCATTCGTGTCTGTTTTTAGCGACATGCAACAAGAATGAGAGTGAACATCTTTCGGGAGACACATGCCAAGCAACGTAAGCAGTGCCGTTTTTTACGGATCACAGCCTCCACAACCCTCGAGACTGCCGACGAGTAGCATAGGGCTTCCATAACGTCTGCACTCTCGTATTCGTTTGCGCATCTCGTCATTTCTGCACTTGCTGAAACGTCACCTGCACTAAGACAGCACCCAGGCGGCACCACCGTGAACTAGTTTTGGAAGTGCAGGGTGAATGAAATGAACCTATAGTGGCAGGGTGATAAATTTGGCCGTGCCGAACGCATTTTATTTTGTTATTTTCAGCAAAGTGAACAATTTACTTGTCAGTTGTAATTCACTTTAACATTTGAAAACAATATTTTCACACAATCTTTTTTATTTCTTGCGCAAAAAACTTGTAGAAATGAAGCACTTCACCATATTAAAAGATAGTACTTACGAAATGACATGCTGTAGCGAATAGCCACAATGTGTGTGATTATTTGACAAAGAAAAAAATTTTAATGCGACAGCGTTAAACAGGTCGTTTCACAGAAATTCCAATGTCAGTGGCGGCATCTTCACCCAAACTTCATATTTCGCCCCAATAAACTTCATACTACGCCTCAATGAACGCCACCAATGGCGTTTCCTCAAACCGTCTGATGGCATACCCTTTCGTCTTTCTTACGACGGGGTAGGGCCCTGTCCTAGGCTCACGCAGTCAGGCAATTTAAAATTCCCTCCTTCAAACATCTCATGCCTCTAATGCTTTGCCTCTTTGCGGCCTTAAGCAGGCGAATATATACTTCTTGCTGCTTTTGAGGCAGTTCCTTAATACAGCTGAGAAAAGCTTCATTGCTCAGCTTAGAGTTTTCTTTTCACAGATCGAATTAGACCTGCCAGTGTACACATGCACGAAGTAATTCGCTTTGCCTTCTGATTAGCCACTCGAAGTTTGTGGAACCACTTATTTGCGATACGTTTTTATGAGCTTGGATTTATAGGCCAACAGTACTTTTCGCAGGCAGCGAAAAATGGATGCAGATACCTTGTTGCGGTGCTGACACCCCTTGGAAAGTTGTTTGCGCCGCGTGGCGGACGTGTCTCACACAAAAGACGTAGTTTGAGGGTGACAACTATTGAGCGATAGATGGCGTTGTGGTCGTGAGCGGCGATCACCACTATCATGATCATGGTTGGTGGAGCGGTAGCACCGGTGGTGGCCCATGGCAGAAGACAAGCCTTGGTGGCGGGCGAGAGAATAGAGCGAGTTTCTTCGGCTGGTGGCGTTTGGCGTGAACCGTTGTCTCTCGTGGTGAGTCTGCCGTGTACGACACCGCGGGCCGCCTGCGTTAGGCCCACGTGGTGAGTCTGGCGTTAGTGACACCGCCTTGTTTGTCCTGTTGTTGAGTGTTGTTTAACAATATATAAGGATGTCGGCGTGTTGATCACGATTTGTGATGTAATAATTCGGCTGACGATATCGTCGTTCTAAATTAGTTAAACAAATATGTGTTGTTTGGTTGGGACTGACCGCGTCTGCTGTGTCCTTTCACTCCAAGGGCGTGGTGGTGTCGCTCGCCATTTCACGACCCCACACTGGCTGCCAAACGTGGATGTTTTGGAGAATCGGACAATTGTTTTCGCTGTTCTGTACAAGCTTTTGTTAGAGCCGGCGTAGAGTAGGCCAAGGAGGACTTCTTTGCTAGCGTCGGCAGTGTGCTTTGTTGAGAGCAAAGAAATTGGTATTTGTGACGTGTTTGAACTTGTCGGCACTCGAGTTTTTACTTTTTCTGCTCGCAAGTGCTTTTGTCGTGTTGTGGTTGGGTTTTAATAACGTTGCTCAGTTGAGTACGAGAGCCATGGAGTCTGCATCCTGGGGTTAGCAAGGCTTGGAGCACGTGAATTGTAGGCCACGCCTGAAGCGAGTTAGTACGGAAGTGTCCCATGTGTAGATTAACTGACGGCCAGGCGGTAGTGACAACCCTGAACAGTAGGCCATCAGGCCCGCGAAGAACACGAGAACATCTTGAGCCCTTGGCCCAGAACGAACTGTGTTTTATTATTTCCCAAAACGGCCACCCCACTGCTGTACCAGGCTTGCACAGCTCAACACAACTATCAGTGCCGCGTGGGGGCGCTGAATTTAAACCAACATTGTAACATTCCTACCCTCTTAGGAGGAAGACTACGGGGAGTACCTATTCACCGGTTTCCTAGTTCTTGTACCACGTCGCAACTTTGGCGGGCTAGGCGTAGGCACGACAGAGTCACTGTTCACATGCACACCCCTGTTGAGCGCAGTCCCGTCACTCTCTGTGGCACAGCTACTCCCAGAGAGCTAGTTCCAGGTAGCTGTTCTTGATGAGGCACTTCTGGAATAGCTGGCGCATGATGATGCGGTGGCTCCAACTGTGATGGAGCTGCAGCGATAGCAGTTTCAGGAGAGGCCAATGTTGCTGTCTGCACAAGGCGCAAGTGGTCGCTGTGTCGCTTTCCCAAAGTGCCATCTTCAAAACTGACACTGGCTGATGATGGAGTGACGTCCACGACACTGGCAGGCACGCAGGGTGTGCCCCTGCGAAAGTTTCGCGCGTACACATCATCACCTGGCTGCAGTGATGGAGCCTGCCGAGTTGCTTGAGTTGAGTTTATGCTTGAGTTGCTTTAGGAATACAGATGCCTGCAGGCTTGGCCTGAGGACATCCAACGGAGTGTTGAACATTCTTCCTGTCAAGAGATCACACGGTGGCCGACCTGTCACTTCATGTGGTGTGGTCCTATAGTGGAACAGACACCTGAAGATCTGCGTTTGGAAGTTCCCAGAACCAGACTTCTTGAGTTTGTTCTTCACAGTTTGTACAACTCTTTCAGCTGCACCATTTGAGGCAGGGTCATACGGCGGTACAAGCATGCGGCGTATTCCATTTTGAGTTAAGAACTCAAGGTACTGGGCACTGGTGAAGGCAGGACCGTTGTCTCAAACTATGACATCAGGCAGGCCGTGCTGAGCGAATGCAATTCTCAATGCAGAAATAGTAGCTTCTGCAGATGTAGAAGACACAGGAAAGACTTCTATCGACTTTGAGAACGCATCCACAATAACCAAGAATGTGTGACCTAGAATTGGTCCCCCAAAATCAATGTGAAGCCTTGACCAGGGTCGCTGTGGAAAGGGCCAAGGCGTCTGCTGAACCGGCTGTGGAGCTCGATGTTGAGTCTGGCACATAGCGCAGCTCTTCACGATGTTGGCAATATCATTGTCAATGCCTGGTCACCAAACATCGCTCCTGGCAATCATCTTGCTCTTCTCGATACCCGGGTGGCTGGCGTGAAGAACACCAAGAACTTGGGTCTGCAATGACTTTGGGATCACTACTCTTGATCCCCAGAGTAGGCAACCCTCATGGAGACTGAGTTCTGAGCTTCTGGTATTGAAAAGGTTCCACTCTGGTCCTACTGGAAGGCTTTCTCCTTTCAGAACTGCAAGAACAACATGGCCCAGAAGTGGGTCATTTCGTGTGGCTTGGGCCACAACACCTGGTGAAAGGAGTCTCGGATATGCCTCCTCTAGCAAGAAGATTTCAGCAGGTCGTGGTAATGTAGTAGTGTCAGTTGGGAGAGGCAGTCTACTAAGAGCATCAGCTTGGCCAAGCTCTTTGCCAGGCTTGTATACAAGTTTGTACTTGTAAGCAGACAGCGTCAGAGCCCACCTGACCACTCGAGGCGAAGCTTGCACAGGAACGGGCTTGTTGGTACCCAGCAGACCAGGAAGTGGCTTGTGGTCAGTGCGTGCTTCGAATGAGATGCCCCACAAGTACTGGTGGAAGCGATCCACACCAAACACTAAGGCCAGTGCCTCCTTGTCGAGTTGACTGTAGTTTTGTTCTGCTTTTGACAAGCTCCTCGAGGCAAAAGCAATGGGATGTTCCCCGTCATCAGTATCTTTGTGCGCTAGAACTGCACCTATACCATAAGGCGATGCGTCACAGCTGAGGCAAACAGGCCTGGCAGGGTTGAAATGCACTAGAACTGGAGCTGATGTCACCAAGTGCTTGCAGGCATTGAATGCATCTTGTTGTTCATGTCTCCACTCCCACTTCTTCCCTTCACAAAGAAGTAAGTGCAGTGCACGAAGGAGTGACGGAAGATTGGGTAAGAAGCGCCTGTAGAAGTTTACAAGTCCCAAGAAACTCTGAAGTTCTCTGACATCCTGAGGCACAGGAGCATGCAGAATGGCTGCTACCTTGTCAAGATTCGGGGAAAGGCCTTCCTTGCTGATGATGTGCCCGAGATACTCTACTTGCGGCACGAAGAAATGGCATTTTTCTAGTTTGAGGCCCGATTTCTGAAGCTTGCTAAGTACAGTTGCGAAGGTGCTCAGCATTACTTGCGCCAGTCACAAGAATGTCGTGAAAATAGACTGCTACATGGGGCAGTCCCCTGAACAAGTTCTCCATCTCGCGCTGAAATATGGCAGGAGCAGATGAGACACCAAAAGGCAACCGGGTGTACTGAAATAACCCCATATGCGTCGAAATTGTCACATACCCCCTAAAGGCCTCGTCAAGGAAAACTTGCTGGTACGCATCTCGCAAATCCAATCTTGTGAATTTCTCACCTCCAGCAAGCACAGTCCACAGGTCCTCGATCCTTGAAATGGGGTACTGCTCAACTGTTGCCACTGGGTTTATGGTGACACCAAAGTCTCCACAGATTCTGATGCGTCCATCCCTTTCGGTCACAGGAACAATAGGTGCAGCCCACTTTGCTGTCTTGACTGGAACCAGAAAGAAATCTCTTCTTAGTCTATGGATTTCTTGAGTTACTCCATCTGTCAAGGCGTACTGCAGTGGACGTGGCTTGAAGAACCGAGGCGGAGCATCTGAAGGAACATGTAGAGAAGCTTTAGCACCCTTGAAACACCTCGGCGTAGTCTTGGACTAGGTGTTTGACGTCGGAGAGTGCGTGGATGTTCACTTCAACATCGGAGACGCCAATGCCCTGCTCACGCATCCCGTTGCGTCCAATAAAAGTGGGCGATCCATCTCCGGTCAGAAAAATAGGTAGGTCGGCCTCTCTGCCATGAAACTTCACACTGACGTCAGCTTTGCCCTGAAACTTTTTTAGTTCCCCGGAATAGCTTCGCAGAAGCACTTGTGACGGCTGCACAGGAACCAAAGGCAAAAGCTTAAGAAGACGCGACTTGGCCATGACAGAGACACTTGCCCCCGTGTCCACTTCCATGCGGAGCGGCTTGCGGCAAACGTCAACAGTGACGGTGAAAGGCGGAGGCGGCGTGGCGTAGTCGACTTGCCACATGTCAAAAACTTCGCAAAATGAAGTGGTAGCGGCGTCCTGCTTGCGTACCGTATTAACACGATGACGGTTACTCGACGACAGTGAACTGCGAGCCGAGAATGAACGTGCTTTGGTGGGGCTGTTGTTTAGGGCTTGGCTGTCCCTTCGTCGCGAATTGCACACCTTTGCCAAATGACCTCATTTGTGGCAGTAATTGCAGATTGTCTTCACATGCTTGCATTTTGATGCAAGATGTCCGTCCCCACAGCGGTAGCAGGTGACGCCCCCAGAACCTGACGAGACACGGTGAGTCGAGAAAGTGCTGCTTGTGTTCGCTTGCGCTATCTCACCTGCGTCCCTTTTTGCTGCTTCCATTGCCAGGGCGGTCTGCACAGCATCGTCGAAGGTGAGGTCCGGTTTTTCTAGAAGTCTTGTTTGGATATCCACATTGTTTATGCCACACACGACGCGGTCGCGGAGCATGTTTTTGAGTTCAGCCCCAAAGCTGCAGTGCTCGGACAGGCTTTTTAGTGCTGCGATAAAATTGCTGACCGATTCCTTTTCCGCACGAACGCGCGAGTTGAAACGAAAACGCTGCACGATGGCAGGGGGCTTCGGACAATAATGGCTTCCAAGTACTTGAAGAATCTCGTCCAGATTCTTGTCACTGGGCTTGGCGGGCTTGACCAAATTGCGGAGCAAAGCATACGTTTTCTGCCCGCAGCAGCTGATAAACACGACAGTACGCTTGTCTGGGGCGACATCATTCGCCAGAAAAAATGCTTTGAGCCGGTCCACGTAACAGGGCCAGTCGTCTCCTCCCCCCTCGAATGGCTCGAGGTTGCCGAAACTTGGCATGGTGAACAGATGGCAGAGAGCTGCGGGAACGAAGACTTACATGAAACTTCCTTTCATCCTCGTCGCCAGTTGTTACATGTGTAGATTAACTGATGGCCAGGCGGTAGTGACAACCGTGAACAGTAGGCCATCAGGCCCGCGAAGAACACGAGAACATCTTGAGCCCTTAGCCCAGAACGAACTGTGTTTTATTATTTCCCAAAACGGCCACCCCGCTGCTGTGCCAGGCTTGCACAGCTCAACACAACTATCAGCGCCGTGTGGGGGCACTTCATTTGAACCAACAATGTAACAGGAAGCTTGATGGGTGGTCTGATTTTCTGTAAATACCTTCTTCTATATCTTTTGACTGAGGTAGTCGGACATCGCTGCTGTCTGGTATTGCGGCTCGACGCCGGGGCGTCGTGACACCGTCCGGTACGGTGGACGCCGATTGCTCAATAAGCTGCTGTGTACCGGCGAGCGATAGGACCACTTACAGAATGGATGTGTCCTGGCGGCTGTCTCTTCTGCGCCTAGGCTGCGTGCTGGGTGGATGCCGGTTTTTGTCGAGCGAATCATTAGGCTTAAGGCAATGCGCAGCCGCCTGTCGCACGTGGCACAACTAGGTGGATTGTGGCGTGGAGGTGTTGCACTTCACTTCCCTCACTTTTTTTAACTTGGGATGCACGAGTTAAGAAAAAGGATTTTTGTTTTATTTGAATGGGAGTCTCGGCCGCCACTGATGCATTAGCTAGCAGTACTGACCTACGTACCATGTGGGCGAGGAGCCCGAAGATCCCTTCCCTTGGGCCTACTGCATTGTTCTTTCGAGTGTTTTGGTATGTACGCAGCGGGAGTAATGTAACCCGTGGCTGGCTGTCTTCTGCACATCGTCAGCGCCGCTGACGAGGAATGTGGTCGTGAGGTCGGGCGATGGAGATGCGAGGGACCTGCGCAACTGCCTGCAGTCCGGCGCCTTTGTAAGTACTGGTCGCAACCGGAAGACGTGTCAGCGCGAGTGACGGTTCGTCACACCGATGGCAACGTTGTTGTTGTGGGACCGGTACTGTGGTGAAGTCGAGCCGGACAGTGCAGCAGTGTCGACCGGCGGTGATGTAGTGGTGCACGGACATACAAAGGGACATCTGTTGTAATTTTTTTGTTAAAGCTTGTGTAGCTAATGTCTTTGTTTTTAGGAATATAGTTTAAATTAGGGTTGGGGAGATGGGGGGGGGTGCTGACACCCCCTTTAGCGTTGTTTGCGTCGCGTGACGCGCGTGTCTCACACAGAAGTCGTAATTCGAAGGTGACCACTATTGAGCTATAGGTGGCGCTGTGTTCGCGAGCGGTGATCACCACTATCGTCATCATGGTTGGTAGAGCGGTAGCGCTAGCGGTGACCTCTGGCGGAAGGCAAGCCTTGGTGGCGGGCGAGATAATGGAGCGAGTGTCTTTGGCTGGTGGCGTTAGACGTGAACGGTTGCTCTCGCGGCGTGTCCCCTGTGCACAGGACCGAGAACTTTCTGCCGGGGGCTCGCGCGGTGAGTCAAGGGTTGGCGGTGCTACCTTTTGTGTTTGTTATGTTGCTACGTGCTGAGTAATATTGTGTAAGGATGTCTTAGCGGGTTGATCACAATTGATGTTGTAATAATTCGGCTGATGATATCGTCGATAAGTATTTAAATAAACGTGTTATTGGTTAGTTTGTTCCGGCTGTGTCTGTTGTGTCCGATCACTCCAAGAGTGTGGCGCTCGCGATTTCGAGGCCCCACAACCTCTAGCAAAATATAAAACTGAGAATGAGCTATTTACTGAAATGTAACCAAGGCAGACGAGAAGACAATAGGATTAGAACTGAAATGAATTTTAGAGCTATTTAGAACTTGTTTATAATTAGCAGTCCTTGTCCAGCATTCATTTCTGAATATTAATCACCATAGTTACGAAGACTGTGAATCAGCAGGTTGAACATAACGTTAGGAAGAAATAAAGAAGCTTTGTTAGCCACCACAGAAAATAATCTTCCTAATGAAAAAAAAAAGCTATTACATACCTTCAGCTGTCACTACTCCGAGGCAGTTATGCTAAACACACCATCAGTTGCAGGAGTAAGCTTGCGTTTTATCTTTTTAGTCAGGTTTTGAGAAGGGTCTTCATAAGTGTCCGTCCTTATTGCACCCGCACAAAGCAATGCAGAGTGTACTACGTGAAAAAATATCTTGCTTCAAAAAGAGAACTCACTTTTCCGTACTTCTTCCCTCTTCCTATAAATTAGCTGCTTGCCACAATGGCACTGTGCTGATCTAAGGAGGAGGTCATCATTTCCTCACGAAAGATTCCAAAAGGCTTCTTTCTCGTGCGTGTCGTGGCAAACACCAGGACATCCAGGTCTGGTGTAGTCAGCTTCGTCCATAGCCTTGGAACATATAGGGGATCGGCCGGAGCCTGAAGATCACCTAGTGTGAGAAAATTCACATAGTCGTTTTCGAAGGCCTTCGCGTTCGGGTCGATATTCCGATCTTCGGCCAAGCTCGCTTCATGCAAATCGCGGTGAGACAACCACCTTTTCTGGGCCGACAAAGGCGAGGGAACACCGAGACGCTTTCTTTCTGGTCCTGGCTTCACAACTACTTTTGAAAGGTATGCAGGTAGGTTCGGTAAGAGCGTTGGCATCGCACCTGCTGCAAGAGCAGGCCTTCCCCGGGAGATGCGCACTTCGTTACCGCTGAGAACAAGTACATAATCGCGAATAACAAAATGCTCATAAAATTGCTTTTAGCACGTCGCAGATGTCTCGACTAGTGGCTCGTTTTTCCGTTTGAGGTTGCGCTCCCAATCCTTCCGACAGTCTTTTTCATAGGCATCGACAACAACAAAATCTTTCGTCCGTTTTTTACGTGTTGGCCGGAGTAGCTTGTACGGCAACCCTGAACAAAGCAATGCATGCTCATCTTTTTCTTCTTTTCTATGGCATATAGCGGGCTTCATCAACTCTGAGCGCACAAAATATGGTAAAAAAATCGGCCCCATATCTACATGTTTCACTGCGGATGTCATTGAAAAATGATAGTCTGACCTGTGAAGAGAGCGGGCAAAACGCTTATTTGATGTTGTGCGGGAGAAAATCGGTGAACTGTAGTCTGCAAGCGCTGCGTTAGAAAGCCTCAGTCCGTGCAGCGAAGGCGAACGAGCGCACCGAGGCACGTTAGACGCGAGCGCCACCTGGTAGTTATCTTGGAAAACGAAGGAAGGCGTGCGCGCCCGCGGAGAAATATGCGCGCCTGTCTCGGAAGCGATAAGGAGTAGAACGCAAAGCGACCGACAGGCTCCACCTCGGTGTCGTCTAAGCAAAGCGTTGGAAACACTTGCCTTTTTGAGCATCGCGTTGCATTGTCAGCACAGTGTGACAAAAGCTACGTTCCTTAGAGTTACTTGTGTGTGCCTTCTCTAGCATAAAGGCACAGATACAAAGCATTGACGTGTTATTACGGTGCCTCAGATATGCGCAATAATTGCTTTTTATTTAGGAATCGCACAAGTGTGAACGCTGAAACTAGACGAATATTGTAGGGTGCTGCGAATGGGGTTGGCCGTTTGAGGTATCGTTTGTTGCCATTAGCATAAAACACCTATTGGTTGAGAGAACGGCAACTGTACCTTTGGGCTGTTGTATCAAAATAATATTCAAATACGTAGCGGCGGCGTACTAAACTGCAATAGCCCCGCCGTGGTGGTCTAGTGGCTAAGGTACTCGGCTGCTGACCCGTAGGGCGCGGGTTCGAATCCCGGCTGCGGCGGCTGCATTTCCGATGGAGGCGGAAATGTTGTAGGCCCGTGTGCTCAGATTTGGGTGCACGTTAAAGAACCCCAGGTGGTCTAAATTTCCGGAGCCCTCCACTACGGCGTCTCTCATAATCATATAGTGGTTTTGGGACGTTAAACCCCACATATCTATCAATTAAACTGCAATACTGCGAAGCTAGATGGCCCTGATAGTACTATAATTATCAATAAACAGACACATTTTTTCTGCTGGTGGGGGCTCGCGGCTGATTCGCGCTGCTTGCTTCCGCTGTTTTTTTTCTGATTGCTAAATCATGGTTAGCGTGTGCAATTATTGCCAGGTGACGTAACTGGCCTCGTCTGGTAAAAAAAAACGTCAATCAAGTAAGGTATGCTTGATTTATTGCGTGGGTTCAAGCCGGAACAACACTCCGAACAAAGCAAGTCACTCATACATATCAAAAGCTTTCAACCTATGCGTGAAGACTCTTGAAAGCTAACAAGCATATGCATATAACTGAACATCAAGATCGCTGAATCAACGTCGCTGTCATTGTGTTGTGGCGTTCGAGCTTAATAGCGTGGCTTCAGGACTAGGGTCCGATTATGCCGTATGATGCGGCGCTTGCAGAGTAGTGGTGACCTTGAAGTGAAGTGAATGCATGATGTGAAGTCGGGAAGGAAAATTGCACATTGCCGATAGATACACAGTGAGAGCTTTGTAGTTTTGCTTAATTTGTTGAATAAACAATCACGAATGTGTGCAGTTCTGAATCTTTCCTGCTCTGCAATGCTACATTGAGTACTTCACAATTGTGCAATGCCGTGTCGACAGGGTAGGCACTAGTTTTATATCTCAGCCATGAGCCCATAACAGAGGTAATATGTATTTAGGTGATGAACCTAAAAATATTTTAGGCTTGCTACGTTTATAGGTAGAGTTAAGTTACGCAGTTACTACAGCTAGAATGTCTCGTCACTAGTAATGACCAGTCTGCTGAGCATTCAGCCAACATGTATGCTAAAGGAACAGAGTTAGTAGGTGTGTGCTTACAGATCGAAAAGGCCCATTTATTAAAAATAAGCTTTAGGCATGCAATATACATTTTTATTTTTTGTACATCTTTGTTGGTGCTCTTACAGTAAACTACCTGCTCAGCCTGAGCAAAATTTCTTTTTTGCATAGACATATTGGTAGAACTTGAGCACTCTCTTGCAAGCAAGCACTCATGAAATAAATGGTGGTACATGATGGGAACCTGTCCGAATAGTGGATAAATAAAGGTTTCATTTCTTACACACTTGTTATTGTGTTTACTTTTTCAGTATACCTGTGCTTGAAAGCTGAAGTTGTTTTCTGCCTGTGACATTTAGAGCTTAGGAATAGAAATACAAACTATTTGGCAGTTTGGCTGTGGATGAGTCAAGATCATGAATGTTTCAACTACCTATGCGATTTTTAGATGTGTTTTATGACAGTAGTGCACAGAATTTCGCTTCGTAGTGGTAGGTACTATAGCTTTGACAACTTAAACGGAAACAGATTTGCTCAAAGAAATATGGGATGTTTCTCTGCAATATGAAAAAAAAAACAGTACCGCATCCAATGAACACAATCTTGCTTATCACGACCTCATTCACGTGTTTGAGAAAGTTGTGCTGTAGGTGCTCATCACCTTCATGATTTTTTATTTCAGGAGACCATTGATCATATGTGCAAAGCTAAAGCAATTGAGTAGAGCTTTGGCGCATCTTTTTGTAATCTTGTATGAGCTAAACACAGTTAATAAAGACAAAACGGTTCTGGCTGAAGTTCATAAACTGTCACAAGGCACAAATAAACGTTGGAAAACGTGCTAATGCCCTTCACTGTGGGGGTGTTCATTTTGTAATGCAAATAATAATTTCTGACGACTCACATGCCAACTATGAAGTGATCATGAATAGTACAGTAGTGGGCAAATTTACATTGATTCTGGATTCCAGGGGTTAAAGCAAATAAATGACATTGTAGCCCCGCAGGAGACAAGACTGCTTGTCGAAACATCTTCCCTGGCACCTTGTGTTCACATATTTTTCATATTTTCAAGCTTCCATCTTTTAGGGGTCAGTTTAGTTCACTTGCACCAATGGGAACTGGTTCACAGCTGTGCACGAGAAGTTCAGAACTTGTACAGCACGTGTTTAGCAGTGCGGCATCACAAGTGTACGACAAGGTGCCGATAAAGTGGAATCCTTATTTTCGTTCGCTTAATTTAATGAGGTGCAAATATCTGGACAAAACACGCCGCGTTTGTAGAGGCAGGTACGGCACCTACGTCTAATACTATGTCGTTTGTTAGGCTGTGTGGGCGGTTTCACCAAAGCAGCACCCTCAGAGAAAAAGTACAAGAAAATCATAAACTAATTTTAGTGCTGTACCTTTCCTGCGGTTTTTGAGATGAATGAAATGGTTTAGAGAATGCCATTGCTGCACCACTTAAACAAATGGCGAAGTGCAGCCATTTGTAAAATGGATCATGTGGAGCAGGCGAATCGAACAAACCCTTAAGCGCACAAGCATCTTAGCATTTCACCCACGTTCGAAATATGGTCACTGTGGCTGGGATAAACCTGTGTTGTTGAGCTCAGCAGTGTCACACAATCTAACTAATGGTGTTAAAGTTTCAACTTTATTGAAGTGTAGATTCTATGCCATGGTAGACAGCCAATGCTTGGGGCCAATCTAAAGCACCCCTCCACAATATGCGTGGTAGAACATTCACAAATGCAGCATTGCATGTGTGAGGTTTGAGATGACCTGTTGAGATGTTTCAACGTTCTTGCAGAGTGAACATTCTGGAGCAGTCATCTTGTCGTTGGATGGCAGTCTGGAGGAAAAACAAGTAACATCACTAGATATCAATGCAGAAAATTTTCCAAAGTAAACAAATAAACTCAGTTAACTATTAAACAGCAGTATCTTATACACATATGTAATGGTACCTCATAACACATGTATCATTCGGGGCTGCTTATTCACAAGGCATGTCATGTAGCAGGTTCCTTGCCCATTGAACACAGCTCCTTCCATGTCAGGTAGGCCCGGAAGCTGTGGCAGAAAAAGAAGTATTTCTAATGTATGTGACGCTTTACCCGGGCTGTATGTGAGGCCCGGGTAAAACGGAGATTAGTGGTGTTAGGAGAAACGCAAACATGTCACAGCGGTCATGCTTTAACGAAGTCGACTCGCCATCGTTTTCAGATTTTTAGCGAGCTTGCGGTTGGCGGTCTTCTAAGCCTGATTAAAAAATGCCTTTGAAAAATATGGTGGTAATTGATTTTGGGGTGGCTCCATGGCTGACATGCAGTATGGTCAATGATGCAACATGCGCAGATTATCACAATTTTTATAGCATTCATCGTCCTGTAGCCGGTCTGGAACTGGGCATGTGATAGATATATTATCGTATTTACTCAAATGTGACGGGAGTTTTTTTTTCTTTCAGATTTTGCTACTAGAGTCGACCCTGTGTACAGTGCACAGAAATTCTATTTGTTTTCTTCCTAGACGTAGTGGAGTGTCACCCCTCGCGTTACAATCGTGGTCTTGTTGCAATCGAGTAAATACAATACGTCCAATATACGGCGTGATGCTTACGCAACCCAAGTCTTCATGTGCTTTCTTGAACATTCTAAAGCCAAGTTATAATAAAAAGAATCATGATATTTTTCAGAGCACCATCAAATGGTGAAAATTAGTGCTGGAGGGAGTCAACCATGCAAGTTCTGTATTATTTTTTCGGTTAATAAAACATATGTAGTTACGGTATTTCTCAACAAAATAAGCACGCCAGTCTCAAAGCTTTTTTTCTCATCTCATCATCGCGCACGGATGCTTGGTTCACGTTGGTATTTGTTTGAAAACCCTATGTTTCCAGTCGCGCTCGACAGGGAAGCGCGCCATTTCCGCGGAAACTCCAGAGCTGGTTACCCATACCAGAGTCTTTCAATACTTTTCTGGTCACAAAACTTTTCCGTAACGCTATGAAAGAGCTTCATATGGGGACTAAAGTTCCCGCGCGGTGGCGCTACGAGTCTGGTGAAGGCGGCTTGGATAGCGGCGGCCGCATTTGCAGTGCGTTGGAGCGCGAGCTTACTGGTTTGTTTGTTGTGTGGTATAGCTTTCTACACTCATCACGGATGGCAAACTATGTGAATTACCATACCGCTTAAGTGCTGCGTACCTCGTTGCCGCTCTGGCTATCGGAGTTGTACGGAAAAAGCTTCGCTGTTCTGCCTCTCAAGCGACCACGATCAACGCGACAGGTGGAAGCGAGCCATTCCATGACAGGAGACGGGCGCTTTCAACTTCGAGTTGAAGGCTGTGCGTAAGTGCAAGAAACATTTCGGCACCACGGACATTATTCGATCCGATTAGCTCAAAATAAGTGGACAATATGTGCTTCTGAAGCGTGAGAAGCCTAAGCTCCGTGTCGGTGCCATACCCCGGATATTTTAAAACCTGCCAGCGTATCTTACGAAGCTCAAGCCATGGTCGCGCTCACAGCGAGAAAATGCTCCTGCAAAACTTCGTCGCGTTTCGTCGCCGAACAACGATGGCACTGCAGCTTCTGTGAGCTCTAGCACAGAGCCCTGTGATCCTGAAGCAGCCAGAGATGATGTTAAGCCTCCATTCGCGTTGCCTTGTTTTTTGCTTCACTATGTGGAGAGCCTGCATTGCCTGTGTGCTGCGTGATGTCGCATTATATTGATCCATATTTCTTTGTTTTACAGGTGCAGTGATAAGCAATGGAAGCTGCACAGAGATGGCATGCCAGACAGAGGGAAATGTCTGCTCCATCTCAGAGCTCCACGCAGTTAAAGACAAGCTTCGAAGCATGAAGCAGCAACTTCGTTTGTGCCAAGTGAAGATTGCGAAATTGACCGTGCAAGCAAATAGGAGCAGAAAATCGCACCAAAACGTTCAGAGGCTTTCGGCTTGCGAGAAGCTCATTTTTCAGCACAGGTTGATGAAAGCCAACGCGAAGTCTGCAACAGCTGCGCGGTAATTTCTAAATACCCCATCACACACGTCACGTAACATTGCTTTTGAAGTGCCGCTTTTGCGTTTCAAAGTGCTATCTCAAGGTGTAACCTTCATTTATTCATGTATTTGTATCCGTTTGACCACAAATAATATCTTACTCAGACAGACATTGGTATTGCCGTTTTGTTTTGTGTAGTGTTATTTCTGATTTCGGGAAAAAGTGCAGGTTTGTTTAGGCAAATATATTGTCTTCAGTATTTGTAACACCATTCTCATAATATTTTGTTTTGCATGAATAGTTTCATTGTGTAAAACAAATTGGCAATTAATTCTCTCCAGGTACAAAAAGGAGTGGATTTATGACTGCTTGCTGCGAAAGATAAAGTCTACAGCAGTCTACACTTTTCTTCATGAAAGTGAATTTCTGCCCCTTCCAAATCCACGCACCCTCTATGGCCACCTCAGAAATCTCAAAGCTGATTTTGGCTTCGACAGCACTTTGTTCACGGTTCTGTGTGAAAAGCTAGAAGATGTTCCAGAAAGAGAGCGTCGAGGTAGGAAGCAGTACTCATTTTTATAATTCTAATATATTCAGCAGCACAATTGAGACAAGATGTTAACCTACCCAAAACCTTCCAGGAGTACTGATGTTCGATGAAATGAGCGTCAGAAAAAGCTTTTACATTCGCGAGTCGAATATAGCACTGCTGGGCAAGGTGGATTTTGCCGAAAACACGCCACCAGGAGACCATGGCAAAGACAGTGACCACGTGCTGGTCTTTCTTTCTGTTTCGGCCTTTTCTGGGAGGATGGTCGCAAACAGTGGGCACAATTTGTGCTTCTGGTGCTGCCCCAGGATCAATCGTGGCGAAGCTCCTTTTGCAGTGCATTGTTCACCTTACAAACGCTGGTGTAGTTGCTGACGCAGTGACGTGCGACAATTCCACATCAAGCCAATCAGCCTTGAGATATCTGGGTACGTCTTTTCAAATTTTATTTAGCTGTGGTTATTGATGTAGTAGAAAAACAAGTGTACTATTAAACTGTTTTTCTCGCAAGGCGTCAACAGGGACATGCACAAGCTTCAAACGTGTTTTGAACACCCGTGCGAGCCCTCAAAGCAAGTCCACGTTGTAATAGATCCGCCACAAATATTTAAGTGCATCAGAATCAACTTGCTGAAAGTGGGTAAGTTTTTGGTAAGTAAAAAAAAGTTGCATATGAATGTCTCGACCTGTGCATAAACTATTCAGTTTTTAGAAAAAAAATCGTCACTTGTCCATATGTTGCAGCTCCCTCAAGGACAGGAGGTGTTCCACTGCCACTAGAAGAACTAACTGGACTATGAAGAAGAACAGGCTGAACTCCGGGCTGCACCGAACTTAAAGAAAGCGCATATTTCCCCCAATGCGTTCCAAAAGATGAGCGTGAAGTTGGCTGTCCAGGCAAGTCCTGCACGCAGCTATGTTCAGTGCAAAGTTCATTTCAAAAACATCTGCTCACACGTTTTGGGAAGTAACCTCAAACCCTTTTTTCCACACATTTTACAGCTGTTCAGCGAGAGTACTGTTTCGGCCATGGAGTTTTATAGCGAGCAGGTGGACTGCGAGAAATTCCCTTGATCGGCTGCAACATCACAATTCACAAGAACTTTGAACAAGCTGTTCGACTGCATGAACTCTCCGAGGCCAGATCATGTTCGATTCAACGAAGCACAACACATAGCTGTGAGAATATTACTTGTGTTATGAAGTGTTTTTCATGTACCACAGGTGAAGCATAATTTTATTGCAGGTGTTGAAGGACAGCATTGTGTGGCTGGACAACTTGGAGAAATACATCAAGACTCTACCGATCCAGAAGAAAGTCTGCTTTCTGAGTAAGCAGACATGTGGAGCCCACAGACTGACATTGCCTAGCTCAGTTGCACTCATCGTTAGCTTGCTGTTACCTGGGTTTTGTTACGTTCTTGTTGGGAACTTCGGACAAGATCCTCTAGAGGTAAACATGAGTGCTTTTATGTGTAGAAATGTGCTATGAATTTCTTATTGTTGCGAAATATGGATTTTTTCTTTCTATAGAGGTTTTTTGGTATCGTCAGGCATGTTGCTGGAGATGGAAAGCAGCCGACTGTGCAACATTTTTTGTTCATCTATCGGATGCTCTCTGTAAACAACCTAGTTTGGCCGCCGAAGCGTGCCTCGGTCGAGGGAGATGAACCTCAGCTGTTGCTCAAGGTCCAGGGCCATTTTGACAACAGAAAACCTGCCTCCAGTCAGGTAAAGTGCCCCTTCCTTTTATTTATTAGCTCTAGTTTCTTTTTTTCAAGGGCAGTTTCACTACACAAATGACCAAACAACGAAATGAAACATAATGTGTTTTTGCATTTATGAGTCTCGGCTTATACATTGAAATATTTGAAACTTGGAATGTATTTTGCAGGTTGACATGTTGGTGGCCCTCTTTGATGACGTTCTTGAGGAGCCGGGAGAGGCATCCGTGACTGACGTTACGCTTTCCACCAACGAGTGCATTCTTGATTATCTTGCTGGTTACGTGGTAAAGAAGTTTTCAACGATAAGCTGCACTGGCTGCGTGGGAACACTTAAGAGCCAGACACGCGAGCCAACTGACCGAATCCAGAAGAAGTCAAGAGGATTCCTGCAAGCGCTCTCATCACAGCTCCTCCGCTTGTTGCGCATTGTGGAAGGACATGTTGAAGAACTGACTGTGGAAACAGTTGCATGTGCCGATGTGTATGCGAACATTGTTGACCAAGTTTTTCTCGACAGCCGCATTGCTTCTGCTGGTGTGGGCTGAGGGTTGCACTATGTGGGTACCACAGCAGAGGTTGTTCGTTTTTTCTTGGGGTGCCGCCTGCACTTTTACACCAGGGAAAAAACAAGCTGACACGAGTTACGCGGCGAGCAGACTGCCCAGCAAATGGTGGCAACAAGCCTAGTGGGTAGCACATGTTCTGTTTGTCATGCTATGTAAAGCCCAACGGTTGTGTTTTGTGTTTGCCAGTGACACATATTTGTGTGACGTTGTTTATTCCCTTTATCCGCCATGCTATTGCCGTAAACTTGTATGAATAAACAGTTGCATCACAGCCGCGGCGTGTTTTCTAGTCATTTGCATGTGCTCGGCCGCTGCCTGCGACGATCAGCAAGTGGTCAGTCAGGTTACTGTCGTCTGTGTGGCGTAACCAGAATCAGAGGCGGTGACATTTTGATTATCCAATCAGGTATTTTGAATTCGAAAAGCGAAGCGTAGCTAGCTTTGCCTGCATTTATTTTTAAATTTTTTTACTGTCCCCGTCGCAGTGAATCAGGAGCTAAGACGCTGTGCTGATGATGATAAGCTCAAGGACACGGCTTCCCAGCTGCTTTTCTGATGCAAATGAAAAGAGAAAATGCCTGTGTTTTAGAGATTCCCGCACATGTTAAAGATACCTGGGTGGTTAAAATTATTCCGGAGAGCTACACTACAGCGCACGCCCAATTGCCTGCATAGCGTCAGCACGTTAAACCTCATAACCAATCAATCAATTAACTTGTCATTTCGGTGGGAGGAGTGTGTCAGGCACTGACCATACGAGTTTTTCTGTTGACACCGTATACCTATGGGGACAGCCGGGAAAGTCGCTCAAGTTTGTAGCATTTACTCCTACCCCCTACTCGCGCCTATTATGCTGGTTCCATTTCGTGAACGTTTTTCTTCATGATGTTGACGCTCACTTTCCAAACCTAGATTATTTTTTTACTTTATCAGCGCGCTCTAAAATAGCGCAGGCACGGCGCTAACCCAATGTTTGCACACCCATCTGCTAAGCACAGCAGCTGTATATACAGATTTAAATCTGGTGCTAGTTAACTCAAATGCAGTAAACTGCAAAGACTAGTCAATAAACGAAAACGCCAGATGTCCACCTTCTCAAAGCGAGAATGTAGCGGCCGTGACTACCGCAACGAACGAACGCTGCAAACTATATTTCTTAGTAACACGCGTGGCCTTGCCTCTCTTTCACAGCTAAGCTACGCGTCAACTGAATCAAAAACACGCACACTTCGCTCGCGTCGCTCGCGTTTTTACAGGTGGAAATTAAGAGCACATGAAATTAGGCACGTTGCCGACGGAGAAACAGCCGGCCCACAACCGCCGCCGGCCACCGGCGAAGCCTTCATGCTAACAGGGGCGATCCTAGCAGCATCTTTTGTCCCTGAATGAAACTTCGGCCGGAGTTTCGTGAACAGAAAAGCATTGAAAGACTCGGCTCATACTGAAAAGACTCTAAAGATTTGCGGCAGTTGATTTGCGAGATAGTGAACTCTTTTAATGAAGCGATTCGACTTTTACTGAAAAAAATGTTGCAGGAACTCTACTCTTCAAGACAAGTCCGATTCGTCGTAATGCCCCCCGCGGCCTGCAAAACTTTGCCGCCACTAATATTAACCATGGTCAAAGCTTTTGACATCATTAATGTAGGGCGGGGTTCACGCACTGCTAGATGCGCAGGTGTTACGTTGCGTGTAAGCGTGGCTTTAAAGGCACATAACCATTTCGTAGGCAGGTGGCTGAGACTCTTGGACAAGTACGGATCATACGGTGGCAACGACCGGGTCGTGGTGCAGCCGGCCGGGCTCAAGTTCTTGACACGGTTGCTAAGTGACTCCGGTGGCGAAGGTGTCCGCCAACTGTTGTCGTGGAGCCTGGTTCGCCAGTGGCTGCCCTTGAGCGACGGCAGCCTGGATACAGAAGGTCCTTTGGCGCGCAATGTGAGCTGTGTGGAAACGGTACTGACCGTGCTTAGGCTGCCGTTCCTGGCCCGCGTCCTTTTTGAGAGTGAGTAGACGAAGTGGAACATTTGCACAGTAAATCAGATAAATAGAAGTGACCAAGACTGACATGGTCAGTCTGTGTCGGCAAGGTTTGTGTATAATTATGCGCATATATACTCTGTTCCAAAAGTTCCGTGCAGCACTGTGGAACCTACAGACCTTTTCAACCAATCAGAAGGGCGAGCACATTGAAGGGTATCCTTCCGCGCCCTGTCGTCTGCTAGGGACGTGCGCTGCAGCGAAAGCGGCAAGAGCGTCTCGGGACACTGTGCAACTGCGCAGTGAGATGAGCTGTAATTGTGAAAGCGGTTAAATGTTCTCCTCGGCACCGTAAAAGCGCGTGTCTTTGATATACTTGCACGTAGACATTTGAGGGATAGAGTTAAGTGGCTCATGTTTCGCTGGAATGCGCCCCACTAGCCAAATTGAATATGAAAGCACCACGCTTCATCAGATGCAAAGTGCCGCTCGCGTTCGATGCGAAATGGTTTCTCTATTGCCGGTGCCTCGCCGTGCTTATCGTGCCTCGCCATGCTCATCGTGCTCCGCTACCGACTTGTACAGCGCACGCTCGCTGACGTTGGAGAACGCAGCCGTTCTCCTAATGAGAGAGCTCATGCTTGCGTTCATGCCGCCCTCCTTCCACAGTGTCTCGAAGACATTTAGAGCCAACTGCTTTGCTTCCTTGTTGCAAAAGCTGATTCGGGAACGATATTGCACAGGTGAACCAGGCGCCGCCATTTTGACAGGAGTGACCAAATCTGTCACCGCGAACTAATCACAACCCAACATTGGGTCCTCCGCGGTCTCTGTGGACGCCCGGGCTGTGCGGACTACTCATAAACGTTTAGACAATGTGGTACCATTTATTCGTACTTTATAAGTAAAAAGATGACACATACGAGCCACAGCAGTGTTATTTCTTTCGTAATTTGCATGTTATAACACGTACAAGCAAGAACTATTTCCTCAGTATCATGGAGCCGCAAAAATTGTTTTCTACAAAACATGCAGCAAAATTATCGTAAAAATCACAGCTACAACATGCAGAGAAGCCTTCAAGTAAAAATTCTCCGATTCAAGTAAAAATTCTCCGCTTGCAAAAGTCATGAGGACAAACAACGGGCTACGTATACGGGGCACCACATCTCGCTTCGCAACAACCTTCGTTTGAGGGTCGTGTAGCCTTGGCTCTGCTGCACGGAACTTCTGGAAGAAAGTATAGGTTCAGTCATTTACTCACTTTTTTTAAAGAGATATGCATGTGTATGTAACGACCGTCTAAACAGATCGGAAGAATCCTAACGCTTTACATTTCAGCAATCTAAGCAAGATGACCTTAACAAGCGCCCACATAAGGGCAGCACTGTGGTACTTTTAGGTGCGATGCAAGTCAGTACTTGCACAATAAACTTGAATGCTGGGCTAGTTGGTACAACACAATATGGAAACATATAAGCGCACAAGGTAGAAGGAATGAAGCACATGACAGGAAAGCACTCAACTTACAACTGAACTTTTATTACAAAACGTTCATTGCACGAGATCAGAGAAATGCGCAGGCGCAACCTACTATCACTTCGAGGTGCCACTCCCCCTCCCCAAAAGGTATCTTTATCTACTTCAACTGCTCAAAAAAGACATTTCTTTTCACTTAGTTCTACCGAAGGAGCTCTGATACACGTGCTTGCGTTCGCCCTAATCTGTTCTGCTTCCATGATTTCTCTGGTGAATCTGAGTTTAGATTTGGCCAGAATCCTCATCCTGCCAAACTGGGGATCGCACCCACAATTCCTGCGGTGCATTTTGGGCTCCTTTCTGTCCAACCTACCTGTGCAAGAGAGGACCGCAACGTGCGGCAACCTCATCGCTTCACTGACTTGTCAAGCACGCTACCTCGCCTATCACAATCGGAAACGCTTGTGTCCACCTGCCGTGTCCATGCTGTTTGGTTCACGTCTGAAGAAAAGGTAAAATAGCGAGTACCCAACCATGTCATGCCGGGAGGAATGGTGGGTGAACGTCACGTATAGTGTTGTGCAAGGTCCCAGTTATGATGGTCGGTGGAGACATACTTCAAGAGCATGTACATCAAGATGCGATTTGAGTGTTCTGTAAGCCTGTTCGATTGTGTGGGGGTGGTACGAGGTCATGGGCCTATTTTGGGCGAAACAGGAACGGAGGGTATTTTTCATCAACCAATTTCGAAAGAAACGTATGCCCTCAGTCAGTCAGCAGTTGACGCGGGGCCTCGTGCAATAAAATGAGGTTGAGTAGTAGAAAATCTGCGACGTCAGTCGTGTAGCTTCTTGGCAAAGCTGGATAACTGCGTAACGGGCAGCGTAATCTGTACCAACCACGACGCACTTGTTTCCGGAGGCTGACGTTGGGAAGGGAGCGAGAAGATCCCGACCGACGCGGAAGAAGGGCTCTGATAGGAAGTGGATGGGCTAAAGATACCTGGTATAGGGAGCCCCGACTGCTTCTTGCGGCGCTGGAAAACTTCGCAGGCGTTGACATAAAGGCATACAGAGCACGCAAAGTCAGGCCAGTAGAAGTGACTGTGCACATGATCATATACGTGCGAGAAGCACCAAGGTGACCCGCGGTTGGCGTGTCTTGGAGCTTGCGGAGGACTGTGGAGCGCACGTGTTCTAGTATTACAGGAAGTAGGTACTGACGGACGGGTGAAAAATTGCGTCTATATAAGGTGTGTTCCTTCAATGGAAACATTTGAACATAAGTGTCATACGGTGAAGATCGGAGCCGTGGTATTAAGAGACTTCGCACCTCCACCAAAATGTTACTTGGAAATAACAGTGGTGAGTCCGTAACCACAGTACAGCTCACACTAAATGTCAACCTCTGCACTTCTAGTCTGAGGTGCATTTCAGGGTATGTCGCACAATGCCCTGTTACCGTCAGCCAAAACCACTTAACAATATACGCAGGGTGTTTCAAGGAATGTGTCCTATATTATTTAAAAATCAGCAAAAGGCGCTATTTGCCAGCTGTTTTCACAGTTGCTTTTTCTGTAGCAGCAGACATCTTAAGCCGGTTGAAGACATAATTTGTAACAGTAACAAAGGAAGTTAAGTTAATTACCTTTTTAAAATAATCGAGCTAGGCAGTTAAGTCAAAAGTGAGAATTGAAGGCCTAATGCGAACAACCCATCGCCGCTTTGAGATTTCAAAAAAGCGGCTTCTAGCTATGTTATGGGCATCATGCGTGCGGTGATTTCAAGTGAAGCACAAACACACCCACACTACGAGGTAGGTTGATGGTTGATACAACAACTGCGAATCAGTAAAGTTCTCCTAAATTTTGTGGTGAAACCGAAATGAAAGCACGGACGAGCGCAACACGCAGAAGACTACAATGACGTCACTGTTCAAAACGGTGGTTACAGGGGTGCAGTTCTTCCCCTTTCGGAAATGTTATGGGCATCATGCGTGCGGTGATTTCAAGTGAAGCACAAACACACCCACACTACGAGGTAGGTTGATGGTTGATACAACAACGCTCTCTGATTTCGGACGTATCAGACGAATATGGCAGTTGCGCTCCTTCGCGTTTTGGTTCCACTGCAGAATTTACGAGCAATTAATTATTTCGCAGTTATTACTAGCGTCCACTTTTCCGAAATCTCAAAGCAGCAATGGGTTGTTCGCATGAAGGACTTTAAGTTTCACCTCTTTACTTTAACTGCCTAACTCGATTTTCAAATAATTATAAAGGTAATTAAATAGTAATGGTCCTAGTCACCCTCGGAGATGCCTGACACTGCAGAAAGAGCAAGGGCGAAGACAACGAGCAAATCACGCGTACCTTTTGCTGCTGATGTGTAAAAAATATTGGACACGTTTCCTAAAATTTTATATATATATATATATATATATATATATATATATATATATATATATATATATATATATATATATATATATATGTATATATTTGTACGGAGGGTGGCCAGCACCGTAGCTCCATTATTAGCCATTAGTAGAGCATCAAACGAGTTATTCGAAGTTATCCTTTCGTCCACTTGTTTTTCCTCTCATTTACATTACATATACTACTGATACCCTCCACTGACTTTACTTGGCATCATGTCTGTATGTTCTCATTATTAGTGTTTAACAGAGAAACGCGCCCATTTACCACATAATTTACCCGTTTTATTCTAACAGTATACTTTGATAATAATAAAGATAAAAAACGGAATCCACCAAGACTGGATGAAGGAGAGGAGGTCGTCAATAAATCAAAAGCTAAAGAATTAAAGGAAAAGGGAAAAAAGTTACAAGTAGTTCTGGTGTAGAGATTGCGTAAATTGGCTGTTGAGGTGTAGAAATTATAAAAGAAACGGAAACGAGACTGCTCTCTGGTAGCCATACCTGCAACCCTGGCATTACACGCGTGGTGCATACCAGTTGCGCTAAGGTGAAATTGCTCTACCTCGTACTTTTTTGGGTATTACATGTCTATGTAACAAAGCGAGTGTAGACTATGCCGCTCGTGACAATGGCATGGAATACGCATTTTTTGTGAATGATTGTGCCATGTACGGGCATGAACGTTAGGAGCAGTCCGCTGACCTTTTATATTTTCGCATGATATCTACAAAGGCATATTTTCCCTAGCTGAGAGCCTTCATACAAAATGAATAAACTCTAAATTTGTCTTCAGGCTGGGAAAAGTGATAATTGCACGCCGCTGTCCAGGGACTTTGTGGACCAGTGGTGTGATGTCGCCATCACAACTCAACTGCATCGTGGAGTTTTACACGCACGTCAAATGCAGTGGTTCGGTCACACCAGCATTCCCAATATCAGAGCTATATTATGTGCACGTATTCATGTGAAAATATTTACGAAACACTCGCTGCACATTTCATTGAAGCACTTGCTTTTTGAGGTAAGTTCATGAGAGGTCATGGTTATTCTATGGTATTTGTATACATGACCCTCGGCGGTTGCTAATATTTGATGCTGCCGAAATTCGTAGTTGAAGAAATTCTACGGTAATTATAATAGTAACGACTTACAATGCTCTGTACGCACATCAGGTGACCAAATGTTTTTCGCTGATGTGTTGCTGCTGTTTCCCAACAGGTGTATCAAAAGACCGGTTAACAGACGCTAAATCATTGGCGAGGAAGATGCAAAGCACATTCTCCGGCATGCTGCAGAACTCGTCGATGTTTCAAGAAGCACCAAGGCAAATAATCATTGAAAAGTTGGCCAAGCTTAAGGTAGTCATCGGGTATCCTGAAGCGGTGAACACAACCAAGAAAGTGGACGCTCTTTATGAAGGATTGACGCTATCGAAATCAACTTTATTCGAGAACTGGCTTGAGGCATCCAAATATCAGCAGGGCATTATTTTCAAGGACCGCGAAACTATGCTGTTTGATGCAACGTCGGCCATGGTGTTTTACGACGCAATGACACACCAGGTTATCGTTCCAGCTGGTGCACTGCTGCCACCGCTATTGTACAGTCCGAACGGTGCTTCTGCTTACAATTACGGCAGCTTGGGACAAGTGAGTCACACTTGCAAGAGCTCGGCGTTGCGCGTCAGAGTGCCGCGTTATGCGGAGAAGTATTTCAGCTCTATTGATGGGCGTTAGGGAAGCGAAACAGTCGCGAGCTTTGATTCGAGATAATAGCGAAGTGCGAAAAAAAATATGGGCACAGAAGAACTACAGGACAAGCACAAGCGCTTAGATTTATCCGGTAATACTTCTGTGTCTCTGTTTTTATGTTTTTGTGCAATGCTTCAAGCCAATTTATGATAAACCAACAAGTAAATATTGGCAGCTATGTCGATGGTATGCGAGAACTGGAGAATAGTCTTGACAGTATGGTTATACCACTTTGCGCTATGAAAGATGCGAGATGCCCCTTAATAGTTACAACTGTGAAGACAACAGATAAAATGTTTTGGAAATCTTGAAGGTGCTGTGTTATTTGTAGTGTTAATCAGAAAGTAGTAATTATTTATTTACAAAGGCCAAAGTGACAATAGGGATAACCAGACTGTTGCAGCGTTACATAACTACATTTATATTTAAACCAATACTGTGTTGTAATTTTCCAACCATTCAGTTGGCTATTACTACTACTACTACTACTACTACTACTACTACTTCTACTACTACTACTTCTACCAATATTATTATTATTATGTTAATTAAGATTGCTCATTTCACTTTTTTATAGTTCAAAACACAGTGTTGTCGATCTTTAAAAATACAAGTTTAAGTAGAAACAGAAGAAGCTGTCAGAATTTTCGAGGTTACTGCTGAGCCTGTGCGAAACTTTGAAGAGGCGTCATCACGTGTCCTTTGGGCTTACGGCTTTTCTTGCTTACCAAAGGTGCTCCGACACTTAAGTTTCTTTCTTTGTCCACATGGTGTAATGATTCTTCATGAATATAGTTTAAACGTTCTTTTTAATATTTTCTATACAGTTATAAAACCAATGGAATGTGCACGCGTGCACAGGCAGTCACATTGGGGTGGTTATGAAAAATGTGTAGTGTTGTTTCACGCTTAGGCTTCATTATACAGCCAATGCTTAAAAGTTTACCACACACTATCAGTTTAAATACATCTTTTTGTTCCGCAAATGTATTTTTACGGATGCTATAGAGAAAATTCATTCTTTTTATACTGGCAAATTACTCTTTCATGATTCCGAAATTCCCCCGTTTGTCTCAAGAGTACGCTTTGTAAAAAAGAATCAAAAGCACTAAAAGAAAATGCAAGGGGTGACACACCAAACGCCCTGACGTCGTATGAATTGCCACATGCATGTTCACAATGTCTGGAGCGATGCGTGTGTGTGCCTGTCGAAGAGGGAGGCACACACTCGGTCACCTCCGCTCGGTCGACAGCCTCCGCTCGGTCGCTGGTCAACCGGCCACGCTGCTACTGCTGGTTTGAAATATATCTTATCCTCAGCCTCGTTGACCCGGCGTCTCTTCTCTCCGGTAACATATTTGGCAGAGGTGGAACGTTCCCCGTTCTCGGCACAAAGTTTCGCAGTGGCTGCGCCATTCAGCCTCCAACCGTGGTTTCTAATGACAACAATGCGTCACTGTCTCCAGCTGTGGTGCCAGCCACAACGTACCTTACAATGTCCCACCCCCGTGACCCGGCACGTTCTCCACCCAACGTGGCATTGACGTCGACTACTGCTCCGCATGAAAGAGCGTGTTATTTAGGCTCACCGATGGGACCGTACCAGGATGCTCGCCAACGCAATTTTTTATTTGGATGGCACCCCCCCCCCCGTGTGTGGTTCGATGCTCACGAGACCGAGCTCACCAGCTGGGACGTCTTCAAGGGATGACAACAAGACATCTTCGCAGACCCGTTCCGTTGCCAAATGGCCGTGCGACCAGAATTCTTTACCCGTGTGCAGTCATCAAGCGAGTCGTATGTGTCGTACATACAGGATGTGCTCGCGTTGTGCGAGAAAGGGGACGAGCAAATGATCAAAAGTGATAAGGTTGGCCACGTACTCAAGGGAATCGTGGACGACGCTTTCAACTTGCTTGTGTACACCAACGTCACGACCGTCGATCTTATAATTAAGGAATGCCACCGCTTCAAAATAGCGAAAAGCTGCTGAGCTCTGCCACAACTTTCGCGGCTCCTAAACACAGCTACCACGTGGACCTTCACCGATTTTGGTGCAACACTACCCTTGCACAAGATTGTGACGCGTATCATACGGCGAGAGCATGAGGTGGCAAGTCCGGCACCGTTTCAGCCAGTTACACTCAACCAGCTCACCATTTAAACGCCGCCACCGGTCTCAGTCACTCAATCAGTCGCGCGACAAGAAACTGCAAAGCTCGGCTTTTCTGTCACCTGCTTCGTCACTGGACCCGACCCCAGACCGATGCCAATGAATGCACCGAGCTCCATGACCTATATTTTTTGTCCAGATGCAGAAATGCGATGGAATGAACAACTGCCAACGACAAGCCAAGCTGCTTCCGCTGTCACCGAGATGGCCGAGTCTCCCGCTACAGTCGCAGCACTTGGACCACCCCCCTCTCATTGGAGGCAATTTTCCTCTTCCCCTCACCCATACGCAGACTCCCGTTGGTATTCACTCAGCTGTGAATATCTTGCTTCCGATACACCTAACAGCCGCTCCAAACCACTTGCGGCACCGCAACGCCGCCATTCTCCGTCGCCCCAACCACGCCGCGATCCATCGCCGATCAACTATAGATCATATCGGAAGGAAAACTAAATCATGCAGCTTCTGCAGGTAGTGCTGTATCAAGTGCGTCTGACCCAAATATTTCGTTGAAACTAGAGCTGAGGTGTCGATAATGAGTGCTCATCTCTGTCTCCACCTCAAAAAAGTACTCACACATGCCGCAACTCAAGCCAACTGTGTCGCCGATGGTGAAACTGTGGCCGTCATTGGAATGTGTACCGCTTTTACTTGCCTTGGCCGGCACAATGTTCGGGTTTTATATACAGGGCTCAAAAATGGCCCTCACGACCTGATATTCGGGATCGACTTCTTATCGACGCATTCTGCCCTCAACAACTGTTCCGCCAGCACTCTCCGTTTAGAACTTCCTTTCTTCCAGATTCTCGCACCGAATTCCGGAACAGCCTCTGTAACAGGCTTCAGTCGGCTACCACCGAAAGCCCTCAAATTAATTTATTTGGTAACAGCCTCCCTCTTTCTTGGCGTTGATTATATCGTCACGCCTATTCCTTAAGCTCTCCTGGCGTGCGAAATCACTGGTACATCCTCCGTCGTAACCTTGGGCTCTCACCAGACATGTCTCCTTATTATCAATTTCGTTTTTACGAAGCAAGTACTACGACAAGGAATCTCGGTTGCCATGCTGCGACCCTAATAGACGACCACATCACCACTTTTGCGGCAGATGCATGCTCCAATCTTCCATGTCACCCGCAGATCCTTTATTGCGGCCTTGCGCTCCATGATCACCCAGAAAGTTATGGATTAATCGATTGATATGTGGGGTTAAACATCCCAAAACCACCATAAGAATATGAGAGATGCCATAGTGGAGGACTCCTGAAATTCGACAACCTGGGGTTCTTTAACGTGCACTCAAATCTGAGCACACGGGCCTGCAGCATTTTCGCCTCCATTGAAAATGCAGCCGCCGAAGCCGGAATTCCACCCCGTGAGCTGCAGGTCAGCGGCCGCATACCTTAGCCACTAGAACTCCATGGCGGGGTCACCCCGAAACTTAAATCTGAGCAATCAGACACCCTATGCTACCTTATGGCTTCTTACTGCGTTATATTCGACATCGACAGCTGTCCACTCGGCCAGACTTCACTAGTAAAGTAGCGGGCTAACCCCAGTGACTCTGTTTATTCATCGCCGACCATACCAGGTGTCTGCTACCGAGCGTAAGGCAATTCCAGAATTCAACAAGATGCTAGCCAAATTAGTAACTGAACCCTCCTCTAGCCTCTGTGCATCTCCCGTTGTGCTCATTAAAGAATAAAGATGACACGTGGCACTTCTGCGTCGATAACTGCCATCTTAATTGAACCACGAAAACGAACGTATACTCTTCCCCCCGCCTTGATGACGCCCTCGATTGTGTCCTTGGTGCGCGACACCTTTCCTCAATAGACTTAGGTTCTGTCTAATGGAGATTGCAGTGGACGAGAAAGAAAATAAAACTGCGTTTGTAACTCCTGACGCCCTATACCAATTAGAGGTGATGCTGTTCTGATTATGCGATTCCCCAGCCACGTTTGAGTGTATGATGGACACGCTGGTACAAGGCTTCAAATGGTTAGCATGCCGGTGCTACCTGGACGACGTCCTTGCATATTCGCCTACATTTGGGAGCCTAATAGACGACCACATCACCACTTTTGCGGCAGACGCATGCTCCGATCTCCCATGTCACACGCAGGATACCACATCATTTAATGTGGCCTTATGCTCCATGATCACCCCGAAACTTTTCTCAGCGTTTGTAAGCTGTTCTTGATATCTTCCGCACTAATGGCCTTCAATTAGGCTTGTCGAAGTGTCACTTCAGCCGATGGGAGATTACGGCGTTGGGCCACGTTGTCGAGGCATCAGGTGTGCAGCTAAACACCGAGAAAATTCGTAGTCTTGAGTTTTCCCGTAGTCCAGTACTTCAAAGACGTCCAGAGTTTTGTGCGACTTTCTTCTTATTTTAGAAGGTTTGTGAAAGATTTTGCAACAATCACTCGACCACTCACCGATCTTCTGAAAAAAGATGTAACATTTTGGTGGGGTTTCTTTCAAGCCACTGCTTTTTCTTACTTCATCACCCTCCTCACGACTCCACATACATTGGCCAACTTTGATGCATGCGCTCCGAGAGAAGTCCCAAACGATGCGAGTGGTCACGGGATTGGAGCCGACCTAGTGCAACGCCAGCGAGGACACGACCGAGTTATTCCCTACGCTGGCCGCCTTCTTACAGCTGCCAAGCGTAACTATTTCATTACAGAGCGTGAATGTCTTGCTATCTTTTGAGCTGTCTTGAAGTTCCACCCATATTTATATGGCACGAATTGCTCTGTAATAACGGACCACCATGTGCTATGTTGGCTTTCGTCACTGAAGAATCTGGATGACTTGAGTGCTGGGCTCTGCGACTGCATGAATATACCTATACATTCACGTACTAGTCAGGATGCCAACATCAGGACGGAGACTGCCTGTATCACTACCCGGTCGATGAATTGAGTACCATGCCTCACTGAAATCGACACTTGCGACTTTTCCGTTTCGCAACTGACTCGCATCGGTGACGAGCTATGCAACATGGCGTTGCTCGTCACCGATGCGGGTCAGTTGCGTGCTATAATCCAGCGTCTTGAATCACCGTCGTCCAACAGGTCCCATCTGTCATTCGACCTCCAAGATGTTAAACTATACTGCCAACACTTCTACCTAGTTAAACCAGCCCAACGGCTAGTTATTCGAAATATCTTTGCTTGGCAGTTCTCTACAATCTTTATGCCCTTCAAATTTCTGGTCACCTTGGTGTGTCGCGCACTTACGACAAGACTTGCGGATGCTTGTTTTGGCCAGGGGTTTCACGCTCAGTGAGAAGATACGTTGCGGCGTGTGAGATATGTCAGTGCCGCAAAACACGATCGATGCTTCCCGTGGACACGTTCAGCCGCTTGACATTTCATCAGAACCTTTCTTTCGATTTGGCTTAGACCTACTCAGCCTTTTCTCTTCAATGTCTTCTTGGACACAGTTGTCTTCTTGTGGCAACAGGTGAATAGCTGTGGCCACAGACAGTGCCACGCGCTACGCCATCACAGAAAAGCTCTTCAAACAATATACGCCACAAAAGTCCACGACTTCTTCTTACGCGACGTGAATTTGCAACTTGAAGCTACACGCCAGCTGCTTACAGACAGTGGCCGCACCTTTCTGTTCAAGGTCTTAGCCCATATCCTATAGTCATATAAAATGAGGCACAAGCTCGCTACGTTGTAGCACCCGCAGACAAATGGACTCACGGAGCGTCTGAGTCGAACACTTACAGATGTGCTTGCGAAGTATGTTTCCCCCAAGCCCTCTGACTGTGATTTTGCTTTGCCTTACGTGACATTTGCATACAATACTTCCCGCCATGACACTGCCTCACTCTCCATTTTTTCTGTTATTCGGCCGAGAACCTACATTACCTCTAGATACAGTCATCCTGTCTACCACGGCACCGACCAGCGGATATGCCGTGGACGTTATTACTCGGGCTGTCCATGCACGCGAAAACGCCCGCACTCGCCTTCTGTTTTCTCAAGAGAACCAGAGACATTTAAACGATCGACGGCACCGAGACGTGCACTTCTCACCCGGTTCATTGGTCCTGCTATGGTTCCCGACCCGTTAAGTCGGAGTGTTAGAAAAACTGCTTTCTTGCTACACCGGTTCATACCGTGTCTTTGTGAGGTTACTCCCGTGACATATGCAATCGCCCTGCTGCCTCGTTGACTTCAACTGCCCCACAGACCACCGATATCATACAGGTGGCAGGCTTGAAACCTTAGCGCTCTCCCGTTGACATAGACATATCTAGATGCGCTGATATGGCGTATTAGCCACTGGTGATTATCCTATAGGATGTTGATATTGTCTGGGACGATGCGCATGTGCGCTTGACGAAGAGGACGAAGGGCTGTTTCCGCTCGATCACTGTTCAACCAGTCGCGCTACTAATACTGGTTTGAAATATATCTTATCCTCAGCCTCGTCGCCTCAGCGTCTCTTCTCTCCCGTAACAATATTGACTGCGTCTTCTATGTCCTATGTCACTCGTAATCGGTAAAATTGAAGTACATTGACCTCTGAGGGGGCCATAGAATGAACTTACCAGGTTTGAGGAAATGTCGTTAAGGAAACGTCACAAAAATACGAGAAATTCACTTTTGACGTAACGCTTGCTGATATTGGTGCGATATTTCAAAAAGAAACGTTTACCTCCAATACGACAACTCTAACGACGTTATAGTTTTCAGATTGAAATTTATCAGTTGAAACCAAGTCACTTCGTTAGAGTGTGTCTTGATAAAGGGCGTAGAGAAGTTCTCTAATTATCAGGTCATACACGAGCGATAGGCATAAAAACGTCCAGAATGCCTGGATTGTTCTAGAATGGATGAACATCTGAAGAAACTGTTTGCGACTCTAGCTTTGGTATTAGATACTATTGTTTTGCGTTTGCTTGCTCGGACGCACGCCATAGTCAATCAGACATGTACTTTATTTCTTAACTATGGAACTGCGCTACAGTTACTGCGAAAAACCAAGTTAGGGAGGCGATAGTTTGCACTACAAGCTCAAACTATTAACTGAAATTGTGTTTCCTTCTTTCCTTCCTTCCTTCCTTCCTTCCTTCCTTCCTTCCTTCCTTCCTTCCTTCCTTCCTTCCTTGCCCCTCCTTCCTTCCTTCTTTCTTTCATTCCTTCCTTCTTTCTTTTTTCTTTATTTTTTGTGTTTTTTATTCATTCAATAATTGATTCATTGTTTCTTTCTTTATTTCTCCAGTATATAGCTCTAGAAATGGCTCGTGGCTTAGGACCAATGGGCAAAAATTCTAACTACGAGAACGAAATAAATCCGTGGGTAACTCCAGCGGTGCAACAATTCTACGACAACGTCAAAAACTGTCTGAAAGAAAGTTGGGATATTGTAAAGGTAAGATATATGCTTTGATTGACGAAGCTAAGATCCGCAAGGGTGCAGCTACATGTATGGGCTCGATTGGCGCATTTCACGTGCCAACCTGGGATTATGACGCGTACCGTAGTGGAGAGGTCAAGAAAATGTTGGTTACTTGGAGTTTGCTTGACTATTTGACTACTTGGGCAAAAAAGCTGAAAAGCAACTTGACTAGCTTCTGCACCCTCACAAGTTCACTTTGCCAAGTTTAGAAGAATGAAAGTCAGCAGCCTTACAACAACGTAAAGAAGAGGAAGTGACACAAAATGTGATGAAAAAGCAGAATAACAGCAATAATGCAATGTAGTTTCACTGTAAATAAAAATATTTAGAAGAAATTACAGCATGTTTCAATGGCAAGTTAAACACCAAAGTTCGGAGAACTGGTGATTTACGAGAAATAAAGTCTGATAAACGATAAGCTTTCTCCAAAAAAATAAACTCCAAAAAAACATGCTCCAAATTTCAAGAAAAATAAACTCAGAAAACACGGGGCTGCTGGGAGAAAGCAGTGGTATTTGACTTAGTCTCCTATATATTCCAAATTGCCTCATCTAGTAAAGAAAATAGATAGTGATGCCTTCTGAATTAGAACAATTCATGTTCTTTTAGTATTGTTAGTATCGACAGGATGTGCCTAGGACGAGGAGGTTGCGCACGTTTATTATAGCAGCATACTATACTATGATGTCAGAATAGCATGTGGGAAAAAGACCGTAAGTACGAAAAATAAAGAGCAACGAAAAGTCACAGTTTCTTCGCAAGGGCGAAGCAATGAGTGCGATAGCAATAACTTGGAATGTGACGTGGAGAACGGCTAGCCGTTCAAAACGTGCAGCGCGCTGCTCACGCAGAAATAACGCACGCCAACAACACACACAGGAGGAGAGGTAATTAACAACGTTTACAGTTCGATGCTTAACGCGCTGTTCAAACAATATAAAAACGACGCATGAAACGTAATCACAGGTACAGTTATGAGCGCGAACTAACAAGTGCCCCAGTTGTTACTTCGCTGTGTTTGAAAAGCGCGCTCTTTTCGCAAATGGGGCCTGCCCAGCGAGCGAGCGAGTTTGACCTTCGTGGCTCAGGTAACTAATGCAATCAATTCTGTGAAAGGCCGAAGCACTTAGGTCTGTATTCACAAACCAACCTTGTGCTTGCCTCACATTTCCTTCAAGTTCCTGTACTCTCTGCGTGCGTTATATAAGGGCACAGAAACAGCATCAGGATAAAAGATAACAAGATTGATTCATGAATACTGCCTTACTTTGTTCATCAAGGTTTAAAACCGATAATTAGAACCCGAGGTAAGGTTGAGGTTTGTTTGTGAATACGGGCCTAACTCCCGTATTCTAGAATGTCCCTTCACTGAACGCTTCACCTTCACTTGAGGAAGCCGATGGGAGCACCGTCTGTAGGTAAGGCAAGTCACTGCATATCAGTGATAATCTGCTGCGACTCTTGAGTAGCGCCGCGTCATATTCAGCCGAGCGGTGGCGCAGTGAAGGGTGGCAGTCGAGTCGAGGAGCGTTTGTGAATACGGGGGTTATTCTCTCTACCGAAGGATAAGCGCCAGCGCACAAACACCTAACACTCCTGCCTCCATGGGTGGGACAAAGCACGCGTGGGAGATGAGCGCACGTTGTAGCATCGCGATGAGCTGGGTGCCGAGCACGTGCGGCTTTTATTGTGATAGCAATTACATATACAATCACGGCGAGATTTTGCCGCCGACGTCGGCGTTGACGTCGGTGTCACCGTCATTCACCGTATAAGTATATATATATATATATATATATATATATATATATATATATATATATATATATATATATATATATATATATATATATATATATATATATATATATATCCCCGAAAAAAATCCAGAAGAACACTCCGACGTGCGGAACCGAACGTGTGACCTCTGCGTCGTGAAGGGGAGGCGTTAACAACTGAGCCACCCCTGAGCCCGTCCCTGCCCACTTAAACGGCAAGCTATTTATATCTACCACTTACTCCTTCTCCCGAGCATCTCGGGGCGAATTGTGTTTTCAGCATTACCAGCGAGATGGCGCAATAAGTGCGCGTCGCCACATCTCGCGGCAGCACGCACTCTAATCTCCTACGCGTAGTTTGTCCGGGTTAGAGAAGGCGAGCGAAGCTCCCTAGGGCACCCTTATCTTGTGGTCACGAGGAGGGGAGGATCGTACGTCTTCGCTGGCCTCGGGTTTTACTTGGAACAATTCTGCCATAGTTACCGGGCACACAAAAGTCACTGCAATCATCGCAGTTTCTGTTTGCGAAAGGCATGCGCTTTTCAGACACAGCGAAATAAAAATGAGACGCTTATTCGCGTGCATCCGTACATGTGAGTACGTTTGGTGCGTCGTTTGTGCATGAGAAACACGGGGAATGTTTCGATTTGCTTTCCAATCTGTGCGTGACCTTTCAATGTGTTGCTATGGCGTTCATTTCTTCGCCTTTGCGGCAAAGCTGTGACTTTTTTCTTCCTTGCGTTTTCCTATGCATAGATACGTAAATAAATAGGGTGCATGACGGCTGCTTTGGCAACGGTAAAAACCAGGCGAGACTGTCCGTATAATTGCTATCGCAGTAAAACTCAGGATTGTGTAAGGGTAATATTTGATCAACCAATATTAGGACAGTGGGAAAACATGCCATGTCATATACACCTATAAGCGATAACAGTATTACAGTGGAAGAAGGGGCTACAACGGACAGAAAAGGCGGTCGGAGTCAGGAGGGGGCGGGGTATCATTCATGTTTTCATTCGAACCCAAGTCTTGACAGTGGTGTATGCACAGCGCCAACCATACTAATGTCGATCTAATTCTTAAAAAGTGCTACATCACGCCACGTTTAAGCCTTGTTTCATATTAAGAATTATATAGAGTAAAATTCCCAAATGTGTCATTTCAATGTGCCGCTAACAGTATGATATAGCGTTATAGCAATCCTCTTGAGGAGGGCTTCCCTTGCAAAAACATTTATGCGGCCTAATTTCGTTCTATTCAAGCTCTGCTCACGTCTTTTTTTCGGGTAAAAAAAAATCAAATTAACGCTATAACGATACTCTTGTTGCCATTGAAGAAGCTGTAAGGCATTTTCGAGGGTGCTTTCAAAACAACTTAAGGTCATGAGAGATATCGTAAGCTCGCTTTGTACAGAGTACAACTTGTAATTTTGTATCGTTCTTTAGAGAGGCCGTGACATTGTTTCAAACAATAATTATGCATTTCGCGCTCTTCATTACGCATCTCTCGAAATGATAGCACGCTTTCATTGACATTTCTTTTTAATGCAGTGAAACCATACACAACAGTGATGCATCGCTAAGAGATTACGAAGTAAAACACGTTGTGCTTAGCGAATCCACCTGAGATAAGCATGGTTTCATGCTCGCACATGCATCTCAGTGATTAGGCCGAGGTCGTTTTCGTAGGCTTTCGACGCCGTGCAATATCTTCATTGCGCATACGATTGACTTCTGGGAAGAATACAACAATGACGTCCTTGTTGCGCTGTTGTGTTCCGCACTATAGCCACACGGGCATGTTCGGCATGGCACGTGCATAGTTTCAAAATGGTTTTGCAGACAACACAATGTTTCCTCTGCACCAAATCACGTTCAGTTGTAAATAGTAGATTATGTGAGGCCATAAACCTTTGAATTTGGCAGATCCCTTACTTTGTGGAAATCGGTTTCATGTGAAGCAGTCCGCGAGCATTGGTCTATGCTGCATTTTTGGCTTTGAGCCAAACGTTACGAGATTGATCAACGTAGGTGCCGTAGTTGCGTGCACATGGTGGGCTTACAAAGAACGCCGCCTATACACTGCCGTTCACAGGGTAACTTATACGTAATGCCAGCCCTCAAGTTAGAGAACAGACGTCAATATTATCGAAATGAAGGGCACTTCGCAGTGCAATGATGTTAATGTCACACATGACTTTCATTAGCGCATTTCTCAGGGGTCCAGCAACGCTTTAATACAGTTTGTTGAATCCTTAGGATACAAATGTACTGCTTCGCAAGCGGAGCGAACATTGGAACCGCAGTTAACGTTAACCCGACATGACGCCTTTACCAGAGGAATACAAATGTAATGCTTATTGCTTTCTCATGAAATAAAACAGCCAGCACCTAACCACAGTTTACGTTGCACCGACATTACGCCTGCATAGGGTCTTTTTTTGACAGCAGAAGCAGTTTTCGACAGCAGCAACTAGTTTGAAGATTTGACGTGGCTCTGTGCTTAAAAACCTCACTGTCACGCTGAATGCTTGGGTTTGATTTCTTCTGGACACCTGAATTTTATTCTTTGCATTCATCAAGGTCAACACTGCTGATGATCATTTATATAAACGCTCCTGCATTTCAATTACCAATGCTTGTTCTGGTAGTTCCCAGGTAGATATAAAATGCCCAATATCTGTGGTTAATGCCCGCATACCGCGGACTCTGGTTGTAGGTATGTGCCACTGGTGTCTGAAGGAAAGGGTTTGACGACGTAAGTGACGGGATTTTCACGTTATTCCGTTATCAATGGACAGTCATAATAGTAAAGCCCTTTTACACACCCATGTCTATTTCAGTCTACATCAAGTTAAGGAGGCGATCACGTGAGCATCCAGACGTAAATATGTAGATAAAAATACTCAAAAGTGCCTCTGGTTCACTGAGGAATGCTTCGCTTCAGAAATTGATGCAGTTGCACTTAACAGAAAGGAGGAGCAGGAGTAAATAACGTTCATTTAAAATGGCAACTTTGGAAAGGATTGGTTTTCTTACCTAGGCGGCAGCCATGCGTCCTTGTGCTCTAGCGCAGTCCTCGGCTTGCCGAAAGACTCAGAATTCCCAGTGAGGGTCAGCAGTTGGAAGTTAGCAGTATGGTTTTCCACTGATTCCTGTTGATATATCTTCTATTTTGCTCTCGTGCTCTGAGGCAAGCCCACAATACAGGATTCAGGTCCGCTATTTGTTGACAAAACCTACGCACATTTGAGTACAACTACAGTGGCTAGAGCCACTATAGTACAACTGTAGGTAGTAGTAGTGATATCGAACCGGATTTGGGAACGTGCTCATCTATGAGAGGTGCCACGCCGCACTCAACGTTAAAGCTGCAGGAAGCGCGGAACAGTGGTTCACCTGGACTTTGGCGACGATGGCACTCACGGGCAAGCACATGCTGTAACTTCAAATGAGTAGCCTGTTCGGCATCCATGGCGGGAAAGAAAACCTTTATTTGTGATGCAGGGGTGCTCTCTTCGCTCAGCATTTCCTGCCTCCTCTGCCTGATATCTTTCGTCTTCATGCTGACTTCCATTTCCAGCCTCTTGCTATAACATACACTGCTGTACTATGGTTTACCCTCCTACTTCTCCTTTCTCTTCTCTTCTCTTCAGCCTCATACCTGTCTTTCTCTCCCTCGATTTCCTTTCTTACTCTCTTGATATACTGTATTATCCGCGTGTGTACTATTCTCTACATTCCCCTTGTTTTCCTCCTCCTCACCGTCACTGCCCTTGTCCACCCCCTTGCTATGTTACACACGACTATGCTATGCATTACCCGCCTTTCCTTTCTCTCCTTATCCTAACATCGCTTTCCTCCTTGCTATACCGCACTAAACAAGGCTATACTATATTATCCACATCAACTTTTCTCCTCACACTTATTTCCCTTTCCCACCACTTGCTCTACCATATTACACAATGCCACGCTACATTTTCTCTTTCTCTCTCATTTCTATTGTCCTCATCCTCACTTCCTTCTTCCGCCCGCTCGCTATACCTATTGTACAACGCTATGCTACACATAGATGTGCTATGCATGGTCTTACTTGTGTGACGCCATACATTGCTGCACTCTGGTTTATTCTTTTCCGTGTTTATTTCCCACGTCCTCACCCTCATTTTCCTTTCCCACACCCTTACTATATTATGCTAACATGACTATGCTATGCTTTACCCACCGTTTCCTCCTTTTGCTTTCATTTCTTACATCGCTCCTCCCCGCCCTCGCTTAGCTTTCCCGCCCATTTGCTATCATTTACCAGCTACGCGATGCATGGTTTCCCTGTGTGACACCAAGCGACATGTTACAACGTATACGACAGCATATACGACAGCCTGGGTTCCTAAAGTGCTCCACACTTAAAACACAATCGAATATTTGAGTCCAGGATACCGTAACGCTCTGCATTTATTTTAACTAGATGCAATTCTTTGGCGTGAACTAATGTCTAAGTAAGAAACATTTTTTTTTTGTAATACGACGGTATAATAGCACGCCGGTTATGCACGAGAAAAAAGAGCGTGTTTGAAGGTTGTGGACTAATTTGAGCAGCCACTGTTAACTTTCACGTGGCTAAAGGTTTGCTGCTTGCGATCCTACTAGAACACAGTAGATGCGATAATGAATTGAACCTTCCACCTTGCGCTCTGCAGTGTGGCACGATATCTACTTCACTTACATGGCGTTCAAAGCGATGCCACAGCGGAGTGACAGAAGTTTCCAAGATGGGGCCGAATTAGTGACACCTATTTCATCTTTGCATTATAATTTATTATTCAATGCACGTCATTCGTGGTTCTGGGTGACGGACTCAACTTTGAAGTAGTGGCGTCGCTTCGCCATGTGACCCAATATTGAAAGACTGAAGGAGTGACAAAGGAATATTATGAAATATTGGCTGTCATCCCGAACTGCAATCGTGCATGCATTTCGAGCGAAGCTGTATGAAACACCAAACATGGTGATGGGATGGGGGGGGGGTGTCATGTTTTAATATTACTTCACAGTAATGGTTGTCATGGTCGCTTCACGGTTGATGTGGTAGATCATGATTAGCTCTGCCACCATTTTCCTCAAGACAAATATGCTCCTTTTTTCAAGCATTGTTCGATTGCTGTTTTTCTAGTGTCTTTAATTTGAGTGGTTTACATATGTTAATATTAAAATAATTTGAATGAGTGGCTATATGGGTGTCTTCATAATATGTTGAAACGAGAAACACCGTGACGCGGGGAGAAGGAAGAGCCATTTGATGTTATTCAAAGCCATCGTGTGAACTGAAAAGTAGCTGAAATCTAATTCGTACCGGGAATGCGCCAGAGGGTGTTCCCATTGCTTACAGCCACCTTATCATCCGGCGTGTGATTTTGATGGTTGTTTTCTTGTCATTTTCTGTATTAAAACGAATACTGGGCTTTACATACGTCTTATCACAAAGCAACATATGCCATTTATCTTCAATTGTTAAATGGCCCCTAAACCAACAAGAGGTTGAAACTGAGCTGTGCCGTTGCAGTTGTGCGCAAGTCTACAGCGAAAGCGTTTATCTGGTCGTCTGTCGAACCGAATGCTCCCCATCTCCTTTGAAGGTGAAAATGCAAGGACTGCACGCATCTACACTAGAGTACGCGTGTGCCAGCGTCAGTTGGTAGTTTAGTATGGTAAGAACTTTATTAGGGTCTAGAGGATCAGTCCAAGACTGATGCATGACCACTCCCAAGTCGGGACAGAGAGGCAAAGCTCCTGACCTGGCATTTTTTTTTACCGTAAAGGCGAAACCATTGAGTAGTGGATGTGCCCAACCATATTGTAAAACTCAACTTCTGAAGCGTTGGCTAGCAAGACAGATTAACGAGAATAAAAAACATGGCGTATGTGCAAATACCACAATTTTGTTCAACGTAATCTAAAAACGATGGACGTCTAATGGTTTATTTTTTTCACTTTACGAATTAAATTGTGCAGAACGACCATTTGCCTTTTCACAACCCACCGGACGTCGACAGTTCCTTCGTCATGGACACGGATACGGCCTTTTTTGACCTTGTGGGTGCAAGAGTTGCCTATGAGGCGTACACGATGGCTCAGTCCGGACTCCAAAAGCTGTCTGTGGACCCCGACAGGCTCAGCCCGGCCATAAAGCAATTCTTCGTGGGCAGCTGCGTCAAGTGGTGCCTAGACGCTCATTCCAAACTGGTGAACTACGCCGGACCCTTCCGTTGCGTGCTCCCCCTCGTTAATATCGGAGGCTTCAGTGAGGCGTTCCGCTGCAAGCGCAGCAGTGGTTACACCTCTATGCTTAAGTGCTCCTTGCTTTGATCGAGGAAACCTGCTGGCTGCCGCTCCAATTAGTGCCGTATACTCGCACTTCAGAGCGCTGTGGGCATTGGAAGAATCACAGGAGCCGCCGAAGAAATATCTTAGGGAGCAATGTGTTTGGGGAATTATTGCTAATATTTGTTTTATACGGAATGCAATACAAAATAAACCGAAATAGTTTGATGTAAAAAAACAGCTAATGAAAATGTCCTTGTGAGATATTCTAAGTGATTTTGTGGTCCGCCTTGGTGGAACAGGGGCTCCAGTGCGTGACTGCTGACCCGAAAGATGCGGGATTGATCCCGGCTGTGGCGGTCGCAATTCGATGCCGGCCCAATGGTACAGGCCCTTGTACCGTGCGCTGTCAGTGCCCATTACAGAGCACCAGATGGTCAAAATTTTCGGAGCCCTCCGCTATGGCACTCTCGTAATCATATCGTGGTTTTGTGGCCTGAAAATCCAGAAAATAAATGCGAAGCATTCGGTTGTGTACTGCAGCAACTTTCAACATCTATCTATCTATCTATCTATCTATCTATCTATCTATCTATCTATCTATCTATCTATCTATCTATCTATCTATCTATCTATCTATCTATCTATCTATCTATCTATCTATCTATCTATCTATCTATCTATCTATCTATCTATCTATCTATCTATCTATCTATCTATCTATCTATCTATCTATCTATCTATCTATCTATCTATCTATCTATCTATCTATCTATCTGTCTGTCTGTCTGTCTGTCTGTCTGTCTGTCTGTCTGTCTGTCTGTCTGTCTGTCTGTCTATCTATCTATCTATCTATCTATCTATCTATCTATCTATCTATCTATCTATCTATCTATCTATCTATCTATCTATCTATCTGTCTGTCTGTCTGTCTGTCTGTCTGTCTGTCTGTCTGTCTGTCTGTCTGTCTGTCTGTCTGTCTGTCTGTCTGTCTGTCTATCTATCTATCTATCTATCTATCTATCTATCTATCTATCTATCTATCTATCTATCTATCTATCTATCTATCTATCTATCTATCTATCTATCTATCTATCTATCTATCTATCTATCTATCTATTTAGCCGCCTACGACTCTTTGCTCTCTTGGCCGTTTCGAATACCAAAATTGGTATGGCATAACATGACTGTATGACGAGCACAAGCAACTAGTCATAACATAAAATTCATTACATGTAAGTCACGAATGTCTTGATTTTCCTTTGACGGTCTTGCTGCTCTTGCGTTGGCTTCGTTCACATGACAGGTTGTAAATTGGTACGGTATGACATGACTGCACGGCAAACACAAGTGACAGACCTTAACGTGAAAATCATGACATGCGTGTCATGTAAGAACATCGCTACATGCCACGATCATGATACGCTTGCAGCTGTTTAGCTAGCTCACATATACCAAATTTGATATTACTGGGCGTGATGGGTGATGAAGGTATGTGACTGGTGCAAACATGATCATGAGGTGCGTGTGATGTAACAACATGACTTCATGCCACGCTCATAATGCGCTAGCGGTCATTACGTTAGCTTCAGATATACCAAATTCGGTATTACGTGACGCACACGCACTACAAAGGTAAATGACACATCCAAACATGATAGTCATGATGTGTGTCATGTAACAACATGACTACATGCCGCACTTACAATGAACTTGTGGCCGTTTCACTAGTTTCACATATACCTAATTTGTTATTACGAAACGCGAACGAATGACGAAGCTGAATGACACGTCCAAACATGATGATCATGACATGCGTGTCATGCAAAACATGACTACACACTACGCTCATAGTGTGCTCGCGGTCGTTTCGCTAGCTTCACATATACCAATTTTGGTGTTACGTGACTTCAATGAATGACGAAGGTATATGACTGGTGCGAACATGATAATCATGGCATGCGTGTCATGTAAGACCATCACAGCATACTATGATCATGATGCGCTCGCGGCCGTTTTGCTTGCATCACATACACCAAATTCGGTATTTTGTGACGTTGATTGATTGATTGATTTGTGGGGTTTAACGTCACAAAACCACTATTTGATTATGAAAGACGCCGTAGTGGAGGGCTCCGGAAATTTGGACCACCTGGGGTTCTTTAACGTGCACCCAAATCTGAGTACACGGGCCTACAACATTTCCGCCTCCATCGGAAATGCAGCCGCCACAGCCGGGATTTGACCCCGCGACCTGCGGGTCAGCAGCCGAGTACCTTAGCCACTAGACCACCGTGGCGGGACTATTTTGTGACATGAATGGACGACGAGCGCATATGATATGTCTAAACATGATAATCATGATATGCGTATCATGTAAAACATGACTACATGCTACGCTCGCAGCGTGATCGTGGCCGTTTCGCTAGTTGCACATACTTGAAATTAGGTATTACGTGACGTGAATGGACGGCGAAAATAATGACACGTCCAAGCATTATCATCGTGATATGCATGTCATGTAAACCATGACTGCATATTACGCCAATAGCGGCCTCGCAGCTGTTTCGCTAGCTCAACATATACCAAATTTGGTAACACGTAACCGTCATAGACGACGAAGGTAAATGACACATCGAAACATGATAATCATGACATGTGCGTCATGTAAAAGATGACTGCACGCTACGCTCATAGGACGATCACGGCTGTTTTGCTAGCACCACATATACAAAATTTGGTGTAACGTGACGTGAATAGACGATGAATGGAAATAACAAGTTCAGAATGATCATCATGACATGCCATGAAAGTCAAGTACGGCATATTTACGTCCACCTCGTAATATTCTGATGATTTTAAAGGGACGTATCAACATTCCTCATTCGTGCTTCACATATAACCAATTCCCACTGTACGTGTGGTCTGCCATTATAGGGGCACCCGTTTGTCCCTCGTAGCCGTTGAAGTATTTAACAAATATAACATTTTGACCTCCAAGGTGGTGCCGGTGAGAGATTTCTTCTGTGCATTGTTAAACAATGAAAATGGTGCTCAATGTACATGTCAATGGCTGATAATGGAGAATGAGAGACAGGAGCATTCGGCTTTTATAGAACGCACACGCTGCGATTCCCATTAGCAGCCACTGGCATGTACATTGAGCACCATCTGACAAAAAAAGTTTGCTACGTTATACTCTCTGGGTGAAACCTCCTTAGTTTTAGAAAGTTTTAGTGAGCGTTGAGGCGCAGTGCCATGAATACAATGAACTAGTATATACAATGAATGAACTCGAGGTGGTTGAAGGTGGGAAGTAGATACGAACCACAAGACATAAGAAAGTAAAAGCCCAATTTCCCTGTCTCTCATTTCACATTAGCAGCCATTGGCATGTGAATTGAGCACTATCTGACAGGAAAAGGTTGGTACGTTATACTCGCTGGGCGTAACCTCCTTGGTTTTTAGAAAGGTTTAGCGAGCGTTGGGCCGCAGTGCCACGAATACAGTGAACTAGTATATACCATGAACTCGAGGTGGTTAAAGGTGGGAAGTAGACCCGATGCACAAGCCGTAAGAAAGTGTGCGTGTGCCACCTCTCTTTTAGTCCTTGGAATGTCCGCTAGATGGCGGTGCGTCTATATGGGGAATATATGATGAAAAGATGCGAGAAGGTGGTACTTGGAGTGTTCACTCGATGGACAAACGGACACACAGGCAGATGCATGGATGTACGCATGAACGGACGCTGGGGCGGATGCATGGACGAACGCAAGACGGACGCACGAACAGACGCACGCACGAATGGGCGAATGGACGCATGGACGGTCACACAGACGGACGCATGACGGACGGAAGCAAGAACGAAAGGACGGACGAATGCTTCGCCCCACTCTCCATCATTCACTCCGTGGATATGCTGCCATTTTTTTCATACAGCAAACAAAACTTTTTTCATTCTCCGAAATTAACAAATTTATTGAAATTGGTCGATTAATTGTCTCATAATATCGTGCTTGTATTTTGGATGTACCTAAATATCAAATCCCAAAGCTAGCTTAAGTATAGCCTTATAGTTCTTATAATATTAGAATTTGTAGCGATCGCATTTAGTGTTTCGCCCTTGAGCGAAACACTCATATCTTTTTGCAAAGAACACCTACTATTGACGTCTGTTGTCATATTTTAATGTTCTTGACCATTCGACAACATTACATAATTTGATCACTTGGTCAAGTGCCCGAACGAGGGTGTCAATTTGAAGGGTGGTCCGAATGAATTATAGGATGGTGTCAGGTCGCTATTGTGTGTTGGTCAACTAAGTTTTCAAACTCTGTAATGCCAGTTGTTTAGGTGTAGGCCAAGTTGGTTTAAATCAATATTGAACGTGTTGTCATCGCTTGGTCACAAAGATATTTGTACGGTCGCATGTTATTTCACACACAGGATTTTGCGCTTCACGGGGTACTGAATGCTCTGGTACTTATAATATGGGTAGCATGTTCACAGTAGCTTTGACTGTAGATCAGCAACGTTTTCATAGTATGTTGCAAAATTGTTACCAGGAGATTTAAAGGAGCAGGACAGTTGCGAAGACTAACATATCGTATAAATTATGCGTGCAGATACAGATAAATTTTACAGCACGAATGTAAAATTCATTCTTGCGTTACCTGTCTCCCTTCTACACACGCACATTAAAACAGGCAGAATGTACTATAGATTCTTGATGATACTTTGAAAAAACATTTTGTGCTGAATGTTTTTCGACGTGCGAGTCTTCGCACAACCTCGTAGCCATCGGATAGAAGTTCCTTTAGTTACAAGCGTCCAATGTAACTCCGCTTCTCTTGCCAGCATCGTCAATCAGTCACACGGATGCACGACTCAATGTGGCTATACACTGATAAAAAAGTAACGCTTAAGTTCCACATATGAGAATGAAAAGTGCCCCCTTCTCAGTGCCTTCTCATTCGCTTGTCCGGCTTTGATTCTTGGTGGATACTTTCATCATTCATAAGTGTATGGTGCACCACGACAAGTACACAAAAAGAGAGACGCACACACACGCAGCGCTGTGTGTGTGGGTCTCTCTTTTTGTGATCTTGTCGTGGTGCGCCATACCCTTATAAATGATGAAACCCAACCAACTTGCCCGGCAACGTGCCTTAGCAGATAACTTCACCCTACCGGGTGGAAAGAAACACCTGTTTATGTGACATATGCCGTTGAATTGTCCACTATCCTTAGGTGCCTGCTGCAAGGGCATTTGCGAAGTACCAACGACGCTATTGCTTACATTGACCATTTCGCGAAGTATCGAAGTAACTACTATGCCTCTTCAAGGCAAAACGTGCCCTTATGAGGCGTTCTTTGTTAAAAAAAAGTCCAAAACAAAAAACCGAAGCAAGTCTAAATTTCACTCGAACGTAAAGCATGCCTAAGTATCTTCAGCTTCTGGAACAGTTCTAATAAAAATGTGAGAATTCCTTATTGTAACATTCTAACTCAAAAAGGCAAGTTTCTAACAAACAATGAGTCAATACGACGACTGTTTAAAGCAAACTGAGCCATATTCACTAAACCAGCACTTCGCCAACAGTCGCGACCTAAACAACCAATATGGTCTCACTCAAAATGTTTCATTTGCCTTCTAGTTGCTTGTTATCGTGTTTACACTCAATAATTAGGTTTTTGTAGGGTGAAGTGGCACTAACTGAAGCACACGATGTTCATTAACAAGGCTCAATTATGAAGAGTAACAGGTTGAAGTTCCTCAACTAGGTTTTTGTAGGGCGAAGGGGCACTAACCGAAGCGTATTTTGTTCATTGACAAAACTCGATTATAAGGAGTAAGAGGTTGACTATCCTAATTCTTTTTGCCGCTCAGCGATTCCTTTTGCGTTTAGCGCTACATTATCACGTTTTTATTCGCTGCAACATAGTATATTTGAAGTAAAATATACGTCAAATGAAGATATTGGGCATCTAGGTATTTCCTAAAGACAATGTGGTCGGAAACGGCGCGACATAAAACGAACTGAAGCACTTTTTAAGGCCTTTAGTAGATGCCAAGAAGAAGAAAACACAAATGACAGTCCAGAAGAGTGCGCTTTTTTGCCACGAAAAACCATTAGCTCTTCAAGTTGAATACTCATAACTGCGCCCATGCTAAGAAGCACGGTACGGACAAAAGTACAAAGACGACGTTAATTTTAATGCAAAATATTGATATAGCATATATTCCAATAGTTTCACACCTATATTACGCGCTCATTCATGCACAAGGAGATTGTTCCAATCAATAAGAGGCAAGTAAAAACTTTACCCTTCAATACTGACAAAATTGGGCCATGTAGATATTAGCCACAATATAGATTATTTAGTAGTTAGGAAGAGGAACATATTGGCAATAAGTTGTTTGAGCAGGCCAGGTCATATTGTCAGTAGAAAAAAGTACGTTTTTTTAGCTTTCGTTAAAGCGCATTTGGCTCTATTAGAAAAAAAATGCTCATATTTATATGCACGAATTATTGATGCTGTTGCTTAGGATGGCGATTATGATGTTGAACTGTTGCTGTGCTCGTTGTGATGGGTGTGCAGTTGTATACCACTCAGTCGTCACCCAGTTCACAAGGTGTGACGTCTTCTCTTAACGTGACTCTTCCACCGACATGATGCCTGCATAGCGTATTTCCCAACAGACTACCGGACAGTATGCCTAAATTTGACTCGAGCTCGAACCGTTATTTTTATTGAACTATAACCTGACGACAATATTTGTTTACAGTACAGTCACTTTCTACTGACATCATAGCAGGTGGTGCAGACACTATGTCTACTCATCACGCTAATCATGAAGCAACACAAAAGGAAACAGAGAAACATCAACTTTGCACTTTATGTAGGCAACCTACACTACATAATATACAGAATGTTTTAAGAAATGTGTCCAATATTCTTTAAAAATTACAGAAAGAGAGTATCTGCGTGCTACTTGCGGTGTTGCCTTCTTGTGGCAGAAGACATCTTCAGATGGGTACAAGCATTAGTAACAGCAGTAAGTATAGAACTTAACACAAATAACCTTTAAACCAGTGGTAATGGCCGATAGAATCAAATGGGTGAGCTCAAGCCCTTTCTACAAATAGTGCACAGCTACGTAAAAATTCTGGGAAATCGGCCACTGGTGATCACTGTGGAGCGATGCGATCTCGCCAATTTAGCTGGCGAAACAAAAAACCGATGCACCAAACAGCGCAACTACCATTCACTTCGACAACAATGCCCCGACGTAGCGATGTAGTGGCCGCAGGGCGCGGGTTCGAATCCCGGCTGCGGCGGCTGCATTTCCAATGGAGGTGGAAATGTTGCAGGCCCGTGTGCTCAGATTTGGGTGCACGTTAAAGAACTCCAGGTGGTCAAAATTTCCGGAGCCCTCCACTACGGCGTCTCTCATAATCATATCGTGATTTTGGGACGTTAAACCCCACAAATCCATTAGCGGTGTAGTGGCTAAAGTACTCGGCTGTTGACCCGCAGGACGCGTGATCAAATCCCAGCTGCGGCGGCTGCATTTTCAATGGAGGTGAAAATGCTGTAGTCCCATGTGCTGAGATTTGGGTGCACGTTAAAGAACCCCAGGTGGTCGAAATTTCAAGGTGTCTTCCACTACGGCGTCCTTCATAATCATATGGTGGTTTTGGGACGTTGAACCCCACATATTATATATCTATCTTCGACAACATCCCCAATGAGGACACTGTTTCCCTCGCATTGAAAATAAAAATAAGTGAGCGTCGATAAGCGGCCTCGAAGCGAAGTGTCTAAATTGACGGTTGATAACGGCGAGGGAAACATTGTCGTCGTTGTGGTCGTTGTTGAAGTGAATGGCAGACGCATTGTTCGGTGCGTCGTTTTCGGTATTCCCTGCTAAATTTCGTGTGGGTACTTACCATAATAATAACACGTACCCGATAGACTTCAAAATGGCGCATACCCACTACAATAGCGTACTTTCATGCATCAGTTCACTCTTTGTATGACGGTGAACAAACTGGTCTCTGTGGAATGCGTCAGTATGCTGAAGCTAGAAATGTCCCCGACTAAACGTTAACTTGAAATCTACCAAGGTGAACCAAATGTTTACGAAAAAAGGGGCTATTTTTATTTAAAATAAACACTTATAGGGAACATTAAGGCCACCGAATATTAATATTTGCATCCATCAGGCTTTTTTTTTCGCTCAAGACGAACGATGCCGATTGCAACACCGCAATTACCGCGGTACGGGCTCTTTGCCGCTCTGACGTTAAAACTGTAGCTCGAATTTGCAGGTGAACCAGATGGTGAAACGTTCTTAGACACTTTTGTGGTAAAATGAAACCTTGAAACTTGGGGTACATTCCGACGCGGAATAAAGCCATATGCCATGAAAGGAACGCTGTGACAGTCAAGGTAGTGTAGAGGGACACGCGGACACACGCGCACGTAACGTTAGACAGCACGCCACGACAGGCGCATCTGACGGTCCACCGGTTACTTTAGCACCTCTGCGTCAGCGCACATCCGTTGTATCAAGTGGCCGCCTCCCTTTGTTCCAGGTGCTCGATAGCGACAGGATGAAGGAGGACAATCGTGTAAGAAGACGACAGCCTCGGGTTGCAGTGGCCGGTACCTTGGACGCATGCACAACCGGAGACGTGTCGTCACGCGGTTTCGATCTTGACTCACCGGATGACAGAGTTGCATAAAATGGCAGCCCCGAGCAGCTCACGCCACTGACCGCCCGTCCTTCTGCCTGACGAGCTAGCTGCTGAGCCATGGCTATGAAGGCGCTGATCTTCATCTTTGTGGGCCTGCTGGTCGCCACCGCCAGAGGCGGCGACGAACTCTGCGGTAAGTCACGGCACGTTGCCCCTTCTTTGTATTGATTCATTATTTCAAAAAAAGCTTTATTTTAGTGTCCTACGAGATTGTGGGGCATGTGAGGCCTAGGTGACGACCAAAAATTCCCGAGTCCTGGCGGCTTCCTCAGTCCACTGAATAACGCAAAGTTAATCTGGAAGGGCAGAGCTAGGCTACACAGTCTCGTAGCGCGCGCGGAGGCTTTGGCTTCAGCTAGAGGCTGCATTCCTTGATGTGTGTGCAATCTCTCGACATACTCAAACTGTGCGTTCTAGAGTTGCTCTACAGCAACAGTTCTTGTATTTATCTCTCTTGGTGTCTATCAAAGTCTTGGTGGATGTCGCTTTGAATGTATACCTCCCAACTGCTTACTTGTATAATACATTGTTTTTATTCGCTAGACAAAAAAAAGAGATACATTTCGCCTAAAGAAGGCTGAGTAAGCAAAGTACAGATGAACATAGCTGATAAACGACAGGAGATCTCAAAATTAACCACAGTATATACCTTCATTGCATGCTCTACTTTAGTTTCCTGTTTGAGCGAAGTCGCCTTTAGTGGAGTCCAACGAATTTGCGTCCTAATATAAGTCGTCATGTCCGTTATAGGTCTTGTGCCAGGCTCCCGCTTCGCTCCAGCCGCGTTGCTTTTCGCATTTTTGAATTGATACCCATTCATTATGAGGCGCTGCACTCTATTACCATCGGTGCGAGTAGTATTATGGCTGCTTCCAATCAGGACGACGCTAAGAGGGATGAGTAATTTCCGTGGGAGTGCAGCGATGAACAAGCGCGTGCACACAGCATAGCAAATGACACTCTACTTTGCACGTAGGCTTAAAATGAGAATTTATAGCAAAATGTAGGAGTTTCGTTTATCTTTTTAGCTGGACAAATAAATAGTCCTTCGGGATGATGCTTTGTTTTCTGCACAAATTATATAAGAAAAACTAGAGGAACTGTCGATTGGTAACCTCCATGATCTTTCCGTGTCATAGCTAAAAACAAAAACTTCAGTTTGAATGTGCATTGAGGTAGTCACTGCTTATATAGATTTTAGCATCGTAATTTTTTCAGCAGGTTCTCGAAGACCGTTATTTTAAACGAAGCGCGGCCTCAAGAGCGTGTATATGGTGAGTCAAGTAAGGATGGAATGAAAGGGAAAGCTTAATAATAATAATAATAATAATAATAATAATAATAATAATAATAATAATAATAATAATAATAATAATAATAATAATAATAATAATAATAATAATAATAATAATAATAATAATAATAATAATAATAATAATAAAGAAAAAACTGCGTTGCATTGAACGACACCAGCTCGCCTCATTATGTACATTTCATATTTCTCCTGAATGAGTCTTGTTTACTGCTTTTCACAATGATTGCAGTATAAAAATTTGTACAATGAAAAGCTCTAAGGAACCCATTGTATCTCATCCAGTGCATTTTTTATTTCTTATTTAGTCGTTTCATAAAGTGCGCAAATGCGTTTCACGTACCTTGTGAACAAGGTAACGCTATTCGACCGCTACTTAAAAAAAGTAGCAGCCGAATAAATCTGAAAATGCCATGAATGAGCCGGCGCATTTTTTTTGTTGAGCGCATTCTGTGAGGAAACAAGTGCTGTGATAAATTTCTTATGCTTGTTGCAGACCTGGCCGACAACTTGAAAGTGCAGGCTGTGCAGTGCATCACGAGCCATGTTTCAGAACAGGTAAGCGGAATAGTGGCCATGTACGATATCTTAGAGCACCATATGCAAGAACACCTGAAATTATGGTTATTTTATTTCAAGGCAAAAGCATTATAGTTATAAATCTAATCAAACTTTTTGCTCATAAGCAAAAGAATCAAATTTGGCATCTGATGGCAGGAAGACAAATTATATCAAAACTTATGGGGGCTGATCCCAAAGGTAGTTGAGTCCTGGGTGATGTACAGAACGCCGCAGAGTGGGGTAGGGGGTTGAGGGTAATGTAATAAGGTTATGTGAAGTACTTAGAAATAATAAATAAAACGATGTAAAAGCAGTGATAGTTAAGGCGAAATACATGGAATCAAAGGTGAATTAAAAATGAACTAACCGGCAGTTTAAGGTAACAATATACTCAGGGCATGCAAGTGAGTAATATATATAACAGTGAAATGAATGTTAAAAAGAAATAAAGAGAATGAAATGCCACAAATAATTCAGACCTAATTGGATGTTGCCACAAATTAAAGGGCCGTAAAAGTTAATCAAACATGACTTCGCGCCTCAGTGACCAAGTCACATCCTGAAGAAACTGTGCTGCTGGTTATAGCACGACAAGAGAAGAATAAGAAGTAACCACGCCATCGACAGGGAACGTCAATAGAGCCGGACGACTGTCTCGTGAAAGCATACTCTTTCCCATGTGCTCTCGTGAGAATTAGGTAAATGGAATGTCAGCTTTTAATAGCCATTTCTGCAATCGCACATACTTGTGGATCAATACATATTTAACGCGTATCGAATGCCTGCAGACAATACAGAAACTAGCAATGCGACGAATGATTTTCAGCCCATTTGAGTAGCACTCTCTCGTTACGCGAGTTAAAGTGAAAGAAATGAAGAGGAAGGTTGACAGGTTAGCATCTGGTTTGCTACCAAGCACTGGTGTGGGGAAATAGGAGCAAGAAGGTGGGTGTAGAGAGAAACAGAGAGAAAAAAGGGAGAAAGAAAAAAATCTGTGTACATGCTGGATGAAAACACGCATAAACGAAGGGTGTCCTACTTACAGTCGTTCAGAAAGACCGGTCAAATGTAAAAAGCGCATTAATACTCGCAAGGCTTTCTGCCAAGTTGCATCGTGGCGATGGCGTATAATTCGCGCAACAGGTTGGTCATCCAACCTGTTGCGCGAGATGCAAAAGCGTAGCCGCTGCACAGTATACTGTAAGCAGTCGCTGGAGATATATCCAATTGTTTCTTGATTGCAACCGTGGTCACAGGCTGCGGTGTCGGCCCTTGCCGATGCAGAAAGTAAGGGAGTTGATAGACGCAAATATCAACCATCGTCTTAACAGAACGGCAACCCTCCATGATGCGATATAAGTGCATCAAACGAAACAATTATATTGAATTTAATGATCCTGAAAACATCTCTAATAACTATTCGTTTTTCTCAGTGCTATAATTGGCGTCAGTCTATCATAAGGTCCAATCATGGCAAGTTCACAACACTATTGTCTGGCGTAGCCGTATGGAAATCACTACCTTTCAGCATCAAATCATGACGCGATGTCAATACATTTTATGTGCGCAGCAAGAAGTATTAGGTGTGGAGCACTTCAGGTGGCCAGGCTGTCGTATGATCATTGCTTAGCGTAATGCAGCCAAAACCACATATAGCATAGCCAGCTGTTGCATATTGACCCCGTGCTCGCACTAAAAAAATGTTTCCATTTTGATCTCCTAGCACCTTGATACGAGCTATACGACATCAAGTGAGAACATTACTACTACGGAAACACGACAACTCAAACCACGCCTACCAATTCAAAAAGGAAGCAAGCGATAAATAGAGGCAGAGGGAAAGAAAAAAATTGACAGAAAAACATACATGAATAGAAATAGAGAAAAAAACACAATAAACTGGGAAAATGAACAAGAAGGAAAGAGAAGGGAAAAAAAGAAAACTGAAAGAAAACAAAGAAGGCTTCCTCACTCCAGAGTTTCTTCAGGCTTGGTATAATTTCAGCTCAAAAATTAGGTGGTTTTTCCGAATTTTTTAATTTACCCCAAATGTTCCTGCATCATTCTTCGGTGTCCCCTTTGTTTTAGTTTTTCTATTATTAGATGCGAAGCAGCTATTTGACTATAGCCTGTGTAACATGGTCCCTCTGTCCTTACCGCGCAACCCTGGCCGCAGGTGTTTGGGCGGTGCCAGTTAGGTCACGCCTTCCCTCTCAGGGCACGCGCCTTGACGCCACTCTCTCCCTGGCCCGACGCCGCTCGTCGTATGTCATCTCGCTCGCTTCACCCTCTTCACCGATCACGATGTTCGAGCGCACATCGAGCGAACTATCTTTCTGCGATAAAATTTTCAGGAAACCCCATTCAACCCGCATGTTTTTGCCTTTCATACGAACGTTCACTCGAGTAAACCCTACACCAACTTTTGCTTCAAATCGTTCTTCCTGCACCCGCGTCGACGCCTGTTTCAACTGGGTCAACGCCGTGCGCAGCACTGCTGCTTCGAATTCCATCAAGGTTCTTTTCGGAGAGTTTGTTGATAGTTGTTTTCAATATTGGTAACAAAAAGAGTTGCATTTTTTCTGCTAGGTGCTGTACTTTCTGCTTGTTGACAACCTTGATTTTTTTCGTGTTTAACATTATTTAGCATTGCTATGGACCAATTTACGAACTTACTCTCATAATAAACTTAACGAATTATCAGTCTTTCTGCTCACAGGTTCCTACTTTTGAGCTGATTTGTTCAATAACACCATTTATTTAATCGTAGGATATATAATATCTGGGGTTCAACATGCCAAACCACCATATCACTGTGGGACACACTTAAGAGGAGGGCTGCCTGACCTGATACTCTGACCATCCGGTATTCTTTAGGATGCCCCTTAATCTAAGTACACAACGCTCTAGCGTTTTGCCTGCATCGAAATGCGACCACCGCAGCTGAGATTGAACCCGCGACCTTCCGGTCAGCAGCAGAGTTCTGTAACCATTATATCACCACAACAAACTAATCGTATATAGAAGGCCTTCCTGACAGTTTTATTTTTGAAACTCGGACCTGCTGTGGTAATATACCCAACATGTAACGCCATGTAGCTGTTGCTATAAGCTTTCGCGAGTTAGATCACAGCCATCGCGGTCGGTTTTCGATGGGAGAGATATGCTAGGGTTGCGGGTACTGTGCGATGCCAGCGCACGTTAAAAAAACATTTGTTGGTCGAAATTTCTGGAGCCCTTAACTACGGCTTCTCTTATCATTCTCTTCTTAAGGATTGGCTTTGCGCTAAAGTAATACCGATTCATAAAGAAGGCAACAAGCTACACGTTGAAACATATAGACCGATTACACTGACCATTGTTGCTGTAAATAAAAGAACACGTAGTGAGTAAAGCTATCATGACGTACCTAAACAATTATAACGTGTTATAGCCTATGAAACATGGTTTTAGAAAAGGTTTATCAACAATTACTCAGTTATTAGAAATAACCCATGGCTTTACGTCAATATTTACCTCAAATTTACAAGTTTATACTAGTTTTGTTGATTTTTTGAAGGTTTTTGATGGTGTCATGCACTATAAATTAATCAAAAACATCAGGTCTATTGTATTCGCAAACGGTATCGTGGAATGGATAGCAGCTTATGTTTCGAACCGAACTCAGTATGTTTCTATAAATAATTTAGACTCGCATTAACTCGAAGTTTACTCAGGAGTGCCGCAATAATCTGTTCTCGGACCGCTGTTATTTCTTATTTACGTTAATGACATCGCTGATTGCGCAGGAGGAGTAAGGTTACGGCTCTTCGCCGATGACTTGGTTATTTACACTTGCGTGCAGATAGTCGATGAGCAACTTAAATCGAACAATACAGTTAACAAGATAGCTCACTGGTGTGATAGATGGAGCATGGAAATTAATGTTGGGAAAACTAAATGCATTATTATAACACATAAACAGACGATTCTTAGTTAAAAATATAGACTAATGGGTAACAATTTAGTAGTGACAGATGCAGTTAAATATCGGGGCGTGACCTTTACAAGAGACATGAAGTGGAATATTCACATTGAAAACACGTGCACAAAGACTTTCCGAACATTAGGATTCTTGCGAAGAAAACAGTCTCCAGCTCCATCACATGTGAAGTTAACCGCATATAAAATATTAGTGAAGCCGCTTATTGAGTATCCTAATATTGTGTGGAACCCACACCAGAAAGAACTTATAGAAAAACAAGAAAGTATGCAAAATAAACCATTAGGATTTATATATTCGAAGTGCTCTCGACACCAAAGAGTAAGTGCTCTTAGAAATCAGGAAGCATTGCTTAGTCTTGCGTGTGGGCGTGTTGTGGCCGCAATGAAGTTTCTTTTTATGCTCTATTATGACCACATAAACATAAACAAACAAGACTACGTGCAGACACCGCACCGTCACTCCATCAGAACCTGTCACAATAAACACATCAGGCCTTATCAGGCCACATGCGACATGTTTAAATATTCTTTTTTTCCATGGGCTATTGAAACTTGGAATGCTTTACCAAGTGAAATGGTTGAATGCCGATCTGTGCATGAATTTATTGCGCAACTGGAACTCTTTCTTGATTGTAGATAGGTGTGTACTCCATGAGGTAAATGTTTGCAGAAGATTGCCAAATGTGCGGTGCTTCTTGATGTGTGATCCCATTTCTGCATTTTTTGGGTTGTTCTTGATCTATTACTGAAGCATTATCTACTGAGGCATTCTGTGTTCTGCTTTTGTTTTTGATTTTAATATGTCCATGCTCATCTATATTTTTTCTAACCACTTCCTCTATGAGCCTGTACAAAGGCCTACAGTATTGTGAAACAAAAAAATAAATGAATAATCATATCGTGGGTTTCATACGTAATACATGAGATATTAGGAATATATTTTACATGGTTGACTTCGCTTTCAAAAAACGGTAGAAGTTTACACTATATATTATAGCCGTGAAAAGCTTAATCAACCATCAAACTGGTTGATCCTAGGGGCTTATTGGGGCCTACTTGGATGATCATATGCCTTTCCTTGGCGTATACAAAGTTGGGTCGAAGTACAGCCTGTCCCAAACTCGCTAGAATGTCCAAACTCCACCGTCAAAACTAACGTGCATATCTGGCAGTGGCATCCCTGGCAGAAGCGTACCGGATGATGTTTTGCGACAAGAACTCTCTCACGCTCTGGCGTTATGATTTTCTAAACGTATTCTTGCGGTTCCTGGGTTGATATATATGCAGTGAATCCCTTGTCGTGCATACCCGTATACCATGGGCTATGTTATGTAGGTGTGTGCAACATGTGACTGGTGGAAAAGGTGTCATGACGTATGTCACACTAAAGTCACGTTATTCACATCATGACCTGTGAATTTCGTTTGTCATGGACTCATGTTTTTCTATGGTAATTTTGGTAAACACCGGGTTAAAGAGATTACCATAAGAGTGCCGAGATGTTGGCGGATAGATAGATAAATTGATAGATAGATAAAAACAGACCAAGTACCATCAGTTTGCTAAAAATTACTTCGCATTTAAAACAAAAACTTTAAAATTGAGTGACCATCGCTGCAGCTGCGGCATTTTACATTAAGCTTTTGAATAACCCAAGCTAGTGAGAAGAAGATAAAGAACTGTAGTTAGGAAAAAATGAAAAATGAATTGACGTTGAAAAGGAAAACACTGCATCATTGCTTCTTTTCTTGCATAGTGCTATGCGAAAGTTCTACTAGAAAAAAAGGTAAGGGAGCCTCTTGTAAAAGTGTCTCCCTTGCTCGGGAGCCACTTCTGGCGCCGCCCAGAAGCAAGAGGTACTGCTGGGAGGCTTCACTTAGCCAGACCTATACACGGTTTTAGAGAGAGAGATACTCTTCCAGTTCATTTCGTTGACGGAAGAAGCTTGAAAAAGTTAATTGGCTGGCGCTTTTTTTTCGCCTTTCACTCTCTGCTTTCCAGATACTCTGCTTTAACAAAGCTCAATATCGCTTTTGTAAAAGGGCCACTCACTGGGTTTGTCAAATTTGAGCTGACAAGTGCAATGCGTATGGGGTGTTCATGATCACGTCTGCCAAACTTTGCAATGCTACGTGCCGCGAAAATGGGTCAAATTTTAGGATGAACGCAGCTCCTCCTTCATTTTGCGGGTGTTCGATCAAAGAACGAGTGCGAAACGTGCACGTATGCATTGCCCTATGTGCACGGCAGTGCAGTGACGTTAGTCCTCAACGTAGACGATTATGTTCTGACGTTGCCAACAATGTCACGTGACATGGCGAAAATTATATAACACGACATGCGCAGTTTATGTAATTTGTTGCTTGAAAAAAATAATGAAACTTTAGATACATAATGAGACCTAATGAGGGAATGTGCGCGTCTTTTTTCTATTTTTGTTCCATGAAGTGCAACAGGATGCGGGGCTAATGTGCCTGCGTTTCGCATGCATTCGTGTCTTACACGCCTGTCACGGAAAAGAAACTAATGCTCCTGCGCGTCGAGCACTCATTACGCACATCTAGTCTACCGCGTCTAAGCCAGTGTTTCTGAGCCATCCCGCAGAATCATGCAGTAAACCAACAAATAACACTGGTCAAAAAAACAATGCCACTCACTCACGTGCTCGGCGGGGGTTGGGCTTGTTCAGCTCGTCATGCTCACGTGAACTCTTGGTTGGATGCAGGAGAGGGTAGGGAAGAGATTTGGCTTGCAATGGCTACGCAAGGTGAGCGGCAAGAGTTTCGAGCTCACCTCCTCGCATCTTGTTTTCACGATGCTTAAAAAATGAAAACAAAACAGTTTTCTCAGCTCGTATTGAACTGATTGAAAAAAGTTTTCGTGGCCTAATGCTCCTCATCGCACACCCAGAAATTTCCACGGACTAACTAAAATTTGTTATGGGGCCTGGTGAGTGACTTTATAAGAACTGCATCACCACCACAGGAATAATTCGCAACATTTGGCTCGTAGCCAGAGAAAAATGTCAAGTCAGCTTTTCCTGCCCCTCTTAGACTTATTGCAATAGGTTTTCAATATTTCTCGTGATTACATCAGTATTATGGCAGTCGTGACATTCTCCATATGTTACCCTTTGGGTTGAGACCGCCTAAGCTACTTTGCCTCTAATAAAATGCGAGAAAACTAAATTTTTCACATCATAAGGGGCATCTAAACGTGACGTGCGTCTAAACACACACACACACACACACACACACACACACACACACACACACACACACACACACACAGACACACACACACACGCACGCACGCGCGCGCGCACACACACACACGCACGCACACGCACACGCACACGCACAAACGCACACACACACACACGCACACACACACACACACGCACACGCACACGCACACGCACACGCACACACACACACACACACACACACACACACACACACAAATCGCACGGGCTAAGGTCGTTTCACGCTGTTGTAGTACATGTCACGCTTGCAATCAGAGTGATTTATCTGCTCCGGGAACTGCTCACCATTGTATCGCGTAGTAAAGGCTTGTTGCTCAGGTACACCGGAAAACACGCTAATGCTAAAGTGGTTGCTCTTGTGAGTAATAACGCCACAATTTGCTTTCTTTTTCCTCAGATGAAGAACAAGTGGGATGCCCTGAAGCAGACGTTTGGCAGTGAGGATGACTTGGTGGCAACCAACAAGCTCTGCGAACTTCGCAAGGGGGTGAGTCACGTCCGAAATTATTAGTATAAAAATTGCTCAACTTTGTTCGTTTCTTCAAAATTTATTTAACAATAGGTATAACTTGTCATCCGGCTGTACTGGAATTTCGTTCAGCTTCTTTGTTAGTTTTACGCGAGAGCGACTACGATAGTACCACAGTTACTGCGCTCGGCCACTGACCCGTACATCTTGGGTTCCATCCAGATTGCGGCGGTTGCATTTCGAAGGAGGCGAAACGCTTGAGTCCCGTGTACTTAGGTGCATGGGGCTCTAGGTGCACGTTAAGAAACACCGGATGGTCGAAATTTTTGATGCCCTTCACTACTTCATGCCTCCCAATCATATCATGGCTTTGGGCTCTGGCACGTACTACTTCGGATATTATTATTTTTACACGTACACAATCTGATATATTCCTTCATTTCTTTGGTTTAAAACATACGTAAGTGAACTATACATTGGCACGCCGGTCATAAAAAGAGCTTTTTATCTATAATAATAATAATAATAATAATAATAATAATAATAATAATAATAATAATAATAATATAATAATAATAATAATAATAATAATAATAATAATAATAATAATAATAATAATAATAATAATATAATAATAATAATAATAATAATAATAACAATAATAATAATAATAATAATACTATTTTAATTATAATAATAAGAATTCGCTTATGTGTCCTGGAACAACCATGACGTTTTTATGCAGGCGTACGCAAACGTAAAACAATGAAAATAAACAATAAAATACAATCTACAGAAGAAATAAAAATACTGAATCAAATAAAACAACGAAAACACACAGACAAAAAGACAAAATGGGAAGAGAGAGAAAACACAAGACGAGAATCATAGAATGGCAGTGTGAAATAAAGGAGAATACACAGAAGCATGAGGAAGGCTTTTAGATGCGGAGCATCTAATACTCGAGGCTTGTAGTGCGGCGCCGTCCGCAAGCTTCCTCCTCCTTCTTCCACCATCTGTGCATCCCTTCCTCCTCTACACACCGCGCGCGCTTCACTCCTCCACCATCTGTGCACCCTTCCTCCTCTACACACCGCGTGCGCTTCTCCTCTTCACGAACATTCGCTAGCTGTATAATATAGCGCGCATGCGCCGTTGCGCTTCTCCCCCTTCTCGAACATTCGACAGCTGACAGTGCATGCGCCGTCGCGCTGTATATATACTCAAGGTCGGCGCTCGCTCGCTCAGTTGCCGCTCGTCGGTTGGTTTGTACGGCGCGTCGACGTCAAAGGTCGCGGTGAAATGAATTCCAACGAATCCACAAACACAATGATCGACGTCCCTTCGACCAGCGCCGCCCTTTCGCATACGTGTGTACGTGTTCACTCATTTAACACCCCCTCCTACAACCACGTCAACCAATTTAGCCATCGACCCAAGTAAGTCGCAATTTAACACCCCATTTCACAACCACGTTAACCAATTTAGCCATCGACCCAAGTAAGTCGCACTTTAACACCCCGTTAACCAATTATATGCTCCGCATCCTCCTCAGTGTTCCCCCGAGGGAAGCTGAGGGCAATTTTCTTGAACAACGGAAAAAGGAAGAATCTCTACAAAAAAAACTATCTTAAGACACTGCACAGAATATATAAAAACAATCTCAATGGATTGCGAAAAACATCAAGATCATTAATTTAAGATTACAAAGACTGTGTATTCTCTGAACGGTTGAGTGTTGAAAGAAGTTGACAGGTACATAAAATGGTCAATTATCTCTGGTTAACTTACGCGCAACCTGGAAACTTAGACATCACAGGAACAAAGGGCAGGATATCATACCGTGAACTAGTTTGCAAACAAATAAGAGGTCAGCACGATTTCGTCGGTGGTGAAGAGATGCCAATTATAATAATCTGGCGATGTTATAACGAGATCTAGAGTAGTTTCTAGCAAAAGAATGGTTGTAAATGCTTATCAATTATTTCTAAATTCGCTAAATTGCGTCAAAGGCAGATTTAGTCATGCAACGTCTGACCACGGAAGCATATTCAAGTTGAGGAACACATATTGCGGTGTACAATTTCTGGAAAGCTGTAGGAGAACGGCAATCTCGAGAGATTCTGCACACACTACCGAGAGAATGAAGGCCTCGCGTGACAGTACGTTTATTGTGAGCAAAAAATTGACCGTGATATAAAAAAAACACCATATTTACTGAATTTATAACTCTTACATAACGAAATAATAATAATAATAATAATAATAATAATAATAATAATAATAATAATAATAATAATAATAATAATAATAATATAAATATCTGGGGTTTATGTGCCAAACCCATGGTACAATCATGAGGGATGCCATATAGTGGAAGGCTTCATAAATTTGAATATTCGTGTGTTCTTTAAGGTGCACTGATATCGCACAGCACACAAGCTACTAGTAATGCGTCTTCGTCACGTTGCCCCTCGTGAATAGATACGTTATGATTAACTGTTGTTATAGAGTACTGTGTCCCTACGTCTCTCGTGAAATGCTTTGACAATCTCTCTGAGCACAATCATGGCAGAATTTATTAAAACTATAAACAGGAGAAACATTGAACAACAACAAAATAATTGTGTTCCCGTGTCGCCTTTCTTGCGAGTTAGCATCTGTGTCATTATCGTACATTTTAGTTGCAAAGGAATGATCCACAATTAATTTTCTTTCCAGTCGACAGAATCAGGTACAAAGACTGCTGTTTTCACGGTAAGCAGAAATATTTGATTCTTGTTTATTACAATTGTTAAGTGTCCGAGAAAGCAAAAAAATAAAGCTCTAGCTTACACCTAATGTTTTGTACTTTTTTTGGCACTCATTTTCTGGTCCGCCGATACTTGCATAAACTATCGCGGTTTGGACTGAAGTTATAACTTGCTAGGACATAACCTATTTGAAATCTCGGAACATTTCAGTGAGAAAATGACGAGAAACTGTCTGTGAGGACGATCAAACAAACCTAGATATACCTCAGCAAGCTACAACGTTTTAAAACTGTTGCTGGTAAAGCTATGTATACTTTAATTCTTGTTGACAAAGGCCGTAATTTTTATTGAGCGACATTTTCGCGCCTCACATGCTCTCGTATCATACGTCTGAGTCATTGGAGTAGTTAGAGGGGAAGGGATCAGCCAAACTAGGCTGGCTGGGAGTACGAATATATATATAAGGTTGGGGATGTATCACAATAAAAACTGTATGAACTTTAAACGAGTCTTGTGTAAGTGGTAAGGGCAGTTTTAAGAGGGCTTGAAAGAAGGAGAGGATTTTCAAGCATAAACATATCCCTACATCCCTGTTGCAATCATTTTCAGTTAACCAAAAAAGCGTAGCGATGACATATAATTTCACATATAAATGAATGTGAAAGTGAATCTATAGAGGGACTGTTTCGAAGTGGAAGGAGGCGCGGTTAATTTAAGCGGATTCCAGCAACAACTAGCGAGCAGTCTAAATACGCAAAACTGGTTAGACATTAGCTCGAAAAGTCTCCTATTTTGATGGTATTAGGGTCTAAATATTTACGAATAAAGACAAGAACAAAGCAACAAATGCATAGATGCATCGAAATGCATCTAGCAAAGAGACAATATTTAAGCGCAGCTTAATATCCACCATAAAGTACTCATGTGAACAAGCACACACGCACAAGCACCAGCCATAGTTTCTTCAAAAGTTGTTGAGGTACAATTTTTTTAATTGTCAGAAACCTTTTTGACAAGGCACTTCACAACTCCAGTTGTGGTATACTGTAAATATAAGCAATTGCCCAATACAAATGGCTTTTATGTTCTTCTGACAGAAAACCGAGGAGGACGAAATCAGATCAGCTTTTGAGGCTTGCAAAGCACAGGCTCAACCCAAGACCAACTAAGCTGCTCGGTGCGGGTCCACAGACACTCTTCACTAAGGCCCAGCAACAGCTGAACATTTCCCTCGTTGCTCGGGACCGTTCATGTTTGTGTGCTGGACTATTTTATCATTTTTACTTACAAGCAATAAACTATTATTCATGGCAGTATTTCTGGTTCAGCGTTTACTCGTGTTATCCCTTAACGTGCCGAAAAGCAGAAATGCGATCTTTGAAGCCATCACCTTCTCTAGAAGCTTGGGGCTGGTCGACGCGTGGTGTCGTACCCTTGCTGTCAACATAACATAAAATGCGTCTGCCCCACTGAATCAGTGGTTATGCAGCGATCGGCTATTGACGACGCCAAGGTCGCGTGCTCGATCCCGGCTTCAGTGGTCGCAGTTTGGTGGAGGCTAAATGGTAGAGGCTTATGTACACTGCGTTGTTAGTGCATGTTAACCCTTGACGGTCAAAATTTTCTGATCCCTCCACTACAACGCTCCTCATAACCATTTCGTGGTGTTGAGATATAAACACCTATATGCTATTACTTTTATTAATACACGTGAGGCTTAGGTGCAAGAACTTCCAGTTACGATTGCCAGGTTGAACTTGCCTGCTGCGAAGTTTCCATCACCGCCAACTTTACCTTGCGCCGCTGTCTTGCGCAGTGAACCTTTCTCGGCATCTGAAAGTAATACTACTACTTCCTCCTGACTGGTGCGAGAGGGAAAAGCGAAGAACCATCCCCAGCAACATTTTATTTTCTGAGCGTGCTCTCTTGTTACTTATACTTGGTCACTACTGTCATATGGATGATTTTACGTAAGACATTTGGGTGCTGCCATCCTGGGTTGTAAACTGAAATTTCTTTTTTACTTATGTATATTACGACGTGAATTCATAAGTTGAGAAAACATCGAATGCACATGCCCAATCATTTCAATGAGTATACGTTCATCGTAGTTCATTTCCTTTATTTGTTAAAGGGGTGAAACAGCAAGGTAAACAGCGTATTTGGGTGGCCCCAAAACACATCCGCGAAATCGTCTATTCTCTGGCATGGACGGAAACACAGCAAGTACCATAACCTTGGTACTCGTCTATATACATGCATTTTTATTGTCGCGCTCCAGATTACACTCAAGTGCCACTATGGCATACCTCGTAACCAAATTATTATGTGGGTGCATGCGTGCACACTCGCAATTCCGGACCGCTTTTTCCAATTTGCGAGAAGCCATGGGGCAACTCCGCTATTACGCTAATGATATAGGTTACAAAAAATCATGGTCGACTGATTCTTGGTAGGGAAAGACATGCTTGTAAACATAGAGACGTCTTGAACGAGAGTCGCGACACACATACTGACTGTCGGCGGGAAGGTCGTGCAAGGTCGAAAAAGACACGAAAGTGATCCTTGTAGACAACTGTTTTATATAGCATGTACATATGGTCATAGATAGCCAGCACCAAGACGCGAATCATAGACACGTGTGGCCATAAGTGAAATATTGTTGTTTATCTTCATATCATTTCGTTTCTGTGCACAATAATCGATATCTTAGGTAGTGCTATACCAATTATGATATGCAATTTCTGACTCATGGGACAAATGTAATCGTTCTTGTAAGTGAGAAGAGCTGCGCACATAGAACAAAGCTGAGTGGGAAGATATGGAAAGCACTGGAATAATCGAAACAACAGAAACCACTCCTGAATGGCTACCCAAGCACCAAAGCCAGACTTACGAGAGTGGAGCTTCCGCACATGTGTTGCGTTACAACACCTAGTACGGGAAGGTCATACAAGGGTAGAAAGATTTCGCTGTTGGTTTCAGTTTGGTTTTACCAGTGTATCTAGCAAATATATTTTCTTGTTTTTTGCACGTATTCACATATGAAACTTTCTCATATATTACTACCATATTCAAGAACTATCGTAAAGAAATCGAATATTTAAAATCGCAATAGTAAGCAACCATGACAGTTGATGTATTTATGGACAAAACGCTGAAATATTAAATAACCAAAACTACCAGCGGAAACATTCTGCAAGACGTCCCCTCGAGATGTCCAGGTTTACACTTTTCTGTGTGCTACTTACCTACACTTAGAAAACTATCGGCAGAATATGTGACCACCTCGCACTATGCATGGGTTTGCCTCATGCTGTGGTCCTAATTTTTATTCTTTGCATCTGTCGCACCTGCGCTGTCGTTATTGGCTCTTCTTAAGGCTCTAAAGTTTCAATTACCAATGTCTGTTCTCGCCGTTCCTGGCACTCACAAACAGTCAATAACCTGTGGCGCATAGCCACATACCACAACACGTGGTATACAGGTATGTGCCACAGGTGTCAGGAGGATAGAGTTTAGCGATTACGTGACAGGGTTTTTATTTGATTCATGTCATGACCACACGGCCGTATTGATCAAGTCCTCTTTGTCTCCCAAACCTGTTTTGGGCTATAGCAGGCTAAGGGGGTGATCACGAGAGCACCCGCACGTAGGTGGCTAAAAAGGTAAATATGAACATTGAAAAAAAAAACTCAAAATGCCTTTGCTTCGCTAAAAGATGCTTTGCATTTTATACCAAGTGCCCAGACTAAGAATAAAACGATAGATGTAACAACAGAGTATTTTTGCATTGTTGGATAGCTGAAAGAAATCATGTCTGACGGCACAAGTTAGATGTGTAGCAAGTGTTCGGAAGTGTACACCAAGGCGCAATAAATATTTGTTTACCGAGTGAGACAAGCTAAATGCCATGATAAGGAGAGGGATCAACTGCGCACTCGGACCACCAAATTACGCATGCACTGACCGACTTCTGCAGTCGGGTATTCACAATACCCTAGAAGAGATCGCGGAAGCACAAGTTAGGCGCAGATTGTCATACTTTTTGGCACCAGGGTGGGCAGGTGACTCCTCACTGAGATGGGTGCCCCACCCAACAAAGTTTAAGACGCCTACCAGGGCCTTTTGAAAGAGCAAAAAGACAATATCATCATATCCCCGCTCCGCGTAATATGCATTGCCAGCGCAATGGGGAAAGAAGGAAGGCAAGAGCGGTGATGCTCCTACGTTAGGCGACAAAACTTGCTGGTGAAACCTGCTTGGTCAACGTGACCCAATATAAAAACAGCAATGGTTTTGCAGCAGTATCGGTCAACCAAAGGGGTTCGACCATTAACGCCGTTTCAGTACGATTCTCGTGATTGTGTGCGGCTGAGCAAGTGGCCATTACCTTGGTGCTTCTCGTTGACAAAGAAAAGCATATATTCAGTGAATCCAGGGCAGCCATGCATGCCTTCAGCGTTGTAGCCTTGAGTAAAAAAAGCTTATAAAAATACTAAAGAAGCATGATCACCCAGACTCCTTTTTTATTTGTGACCAAAACTTGCCTTTAAGGCATAATATTTTTCTGAGTATGTTTGCCAAATGTGCTCCGTTAGGCCGGTGTTGTGCATGAAGTGAAATAGTGCCTTGTGGAATGTGTTCTCATGTATCCAGCGGTTGTAACTGGCTGTGTCGCTGCAGGGAAGGCCGGCTTGAAGGAGGTAACGGAAGCGTTCTGGCTACATTCCTTTACATGTCCATATAAGGTGACATGCATCTGCATGCATCGCTCGAGTGGGACAATACGAACACGTGTCACCAACTCGTAGATGTGACCAGTTCCACGATGATATAACGGCCGGTGTAAGGGCCACCCCGGCCCGAAGCTTCCTAAGCGCAACTTCTCCCGCCCTAGTAAGGTGAAAGGTGAGAGAGCAGACACACGGTGGAATGAAAGCACGTGTATCCTGCCGCAGTATATTTTTACGAGTATGGAATAAGTATAGGGGCTGAGGTACAAGGGGAATGGCTTGACGGTCTATGTATGAAGAGCAGAGTGCCTGCTTGTCAGCACTAATGTTGTGTGGGTTCAGAGCATGGCCTTGAATTCAATGTACTTTTACGTAAGTAGCCGTATTATGGTTCAGCTTATGAATGGCCCACATTCTCACATTGTTCCCCGCTCACACAGCATTCATCAGGGGAGGCTGCCCAACCCTTAACGAGCTGGCCCACTCTAAAGCGCGAGGCCTCACTTTCCGTGACCACGAAAAACTCCCCCGCTGGCCCACAGTTGTCGAGAACAGATCATTTGACCAGATATAACGAAATACACAGCAATTATACCTCGTCAAGAGGGAATTTTCCCTTCCTAGCAAGAAGTTAAATCAAGCGCAGGCTTTGACTTTCAGGTTACTGCTGACGGGTTTGAATCCAAGCCCGGCTCATTGGATAAAGTTTATTCCTACATTTATCCTAATAGCTCTTGCAGGTACTACTACGAATTCGCTAGCCTAGACCATATGCTCTGGTGTTGCTCCTCGTTGAGGGACACTGACCAATTCAATGAAGACAAGTGGCTATATCCGCTATCGAGAGCCCCAATGTCGGTGATCAACTGTAGGCAGTGCAGAGGGTCCACAATGTGGCGGTGGGGTTGACTTGATGGTCCTAACGTGGCAGTGGCCCGCTGCGCGTTGAGTCTTGCACCTGATGACTTCAAATAAAGTTTTGAATTTATCCTTGCTGTACGAATTACACTGAGCACTGTAAAGTAATAATCTGTCGAGCGCTAGAACAATGTCGTGTGGGCATTCTTCCTTGTTGAAGATAACGTGTTTTCCTTCCAGCCATATTCTTTACTGAGGCATTGTGTCCAATCGTTTTCACCATAATAAACCACAGGGAAGCAAAATAAATAAGTGAGAGAACTGCAACAATTTAAGACATAATCTGGAGTTTCCAGTCCTCCATTCCTGTAAAGGGTCAGCTAAAGCCCTTCACAGCAAAGCTTTTTGTTGTCAACGACATAGCTCTAAAGGCTATCAAAGTTGTCATACTTGCAAGCATGCGCAAAGAGATGCTGCAACGAGTGCACCAAGGTAAAATTGGCTTAGGAATATGCAAATCAAGGGCCCGTAAATTGATGTACTGGCCAGGCATGGCTGTAGATATTGCCCATCTTATTGAAAGGTGTGCCGTCTGCAGGAAGTTTGCGTATCAGCAACCTGGCGTGCTCCTTCTCCAGCGCACCGTCCCTGACTTCCCATGGGCCATAGTTGGTGCAGACTTTTGTCAACATGCTGGAAAGCGTTATTTGGTTGTCTATGACGCCTACTTCAATTTTCCTGAAGTCAAACACCTAAAGGAGACCTCAGAAACAGCCGTTATTCTGAAACTACGTCATATCTTTGGTAGACTTGGGTTACCACTGGAAATTTGCTGTGATGGTGGCCCTTAGTTAGCGTTAAAAGATTTCAAAGATTTCGCGGCTCGTTATGACTTCAAGCATACCATATCAAGACCTAATTTTCCCAGATATAATGGACTCGCTGAGAAGGGCGTGCAAGTGGTCAAGCGGATTTTGGACAAGGAGAAAGGTAAACAAAATTTCTATTTGGGCCTTCTAAACTACAAAGTATGCCCTCTTGAGAATGACTGGTTGCCAGCAGAACTGCTGATGGGACAGAAAACACGCTGGCCAGGAAAGCCGCGATTGGACTGTAACAACGAACATTGAAGGAAAAGAGGTGCAGCTGAAGGTCGATACCGGAGCGCAGGCGCCACGTTCACTGTTCAACAGGCTCGGTACCAAGCAGCAGCCGTACTCCACAAGGAGCGTCTTGCGTCATTATGGGGGTGAAGAAATACCACACTGAGGGAAGGTTCGCCTCAACGTGCAGTTAGATCAGAGACGCGTACTGCTAGAGTTTTTAATCGTAAAGAAGAAGCAAGCCATCTTGAGTCTCGAGGCTAGCGAAATACTTGGTCTCGTCAACCGGGTCAACGCGGTGGACGACAGCGACGAATACGCAAGCCTGAAGCAGACGTATCCGAGGTTATTCACTGGAATCGGAAGGACACAGCGTGAGTACAAAATGGTGCTTCGGAAAGACGCGGTCCCTGTGGTACAGCCAACCAAGCGTGGGCCTTACGCACTGAGAAATCCACTCAAGAAAGAACTTGATCAAATGTGTGCGGCGAACATCATCGAGAAAGTGGAAGAACCATCAGGCTGGGTAAGTTCCTTGGTTATCGCAAGGAAGACAAATGGAGACATAAAAGTTTGCATGGACCCGCGATCAATTACTAGGGCAGTGAAAAGAGAACGCTTTCAGTTGCCATGCCGCGAAGAAATCTAGAGTGAGCTAGCGCAAGCAAAATATTCAGCAAACTTGATGCTAACAGCGGTTTCCACCAGATTCCTTTAGATAAAAAGACCTTTGAAATATGCACATTCAGTTCCCCGTTTGGACGTTATCAGTATCTCAGGTTGCCGTTTGGTATAGCATTTGCACCCGAAGTTTTCCAGCGTACCATGAGCCAGATATTTGATGACCTCCCTGGAACGGGCGTGATTGTGAGGACTATAACAAAAAGGAACTTGATGAACGAGTGCACGAAGCGCTAGCGAGGGCGCAGGCTGAGGGCCTTACTTAGAACGAAGAAAAGTGCATTTTTGTACAAACTGAAATCACTTTCTTTGGATGATAAAATTAGCTCCAAGGGTAGTGAGCCTAATCCCGACCTGACAAAGCGTTTACCAAATCAGCCTGTGCCAAAGACGAAGAAAGACGTTCAGCATTTCCTTGGATCTGTGAACTATTTCGGGAAATACTTGCCGCTGTTGTCAGCCCACACTGAGGCCTTGCGCAGCTTGAGAAAAAACGATACAGTTTCTGAGTGGAGGCAATATCACGAGCGTGAATAGGAGCAGCGTTCTGAGGCTTCGTCTCATCAGCAGTTCTCCTGGCGACTGGTCAACCTCAAAAGGGCACACTCTGTAGTTGAAAAGGCCCAAATAAAATCTTCTTTACCTTTCTCCGTGTTGTCCAAAATCGGCTCGACCACTTCCCAGAACATTACTAAAACTACCAAAAAAACTATAATAAATAGAAACAAAACTGACATGGTAATAACAGAAGACATAATACAATAGGGAATATTTTAAGGGTGGTCTAAAGTGTAACTCGGCCTACATTCAAGCTGAATTCATTATTCACTCATCAATCCTTCCCCACTTGCGCTTTTTTATCGCTCGGGTGAAACGTGCCCATAAGTTTAAGGCGCACCATCTCCATGTCATGCAAGAATACATTATCTAAGAATAGCTCTTAAAAAGGAAATTTTCCTCAGTACAGGCCCTACATACGGCAATACATTTCTCCGGCAATGCAACAAAATGTATGATACCCAAAGGTAGGCCCCTTTCCCTCCCTTCCTTGTTTTTTTTTTGTACAGTGTGTTTGCATGTTGTGCATGAATGGTAATATTTCTGAGCTACTTACTAAAGATGAATGCACTAAGTAATTTTATTGGCTGCTCTGTTTCAGATGTCTTACAATACCAAAGAAATTATTTTCTTGTACTCTTTTTTTAATGTATTCTGCCTATCCGCAGTCTATAACGGTTTTTTCTGCTTGTGAGAACAAGACAGGTAACTTTTCGGTGCAGCAGTCACAAGCGACTGTTCATATGCGGATGTTAATTGATAAATCAGGAGCAATATAAACGCTGCGACGCGAAATGTTTGACTTATGATAACGATTGATTGATTGATATGTGGGATATAGCGTCCCAAAACCACCATATGATTATGAGAGACGCCGTAGTGGAGGGCTCCGGAAATTTCGACCACCTGGGGTTTTTTAACGTGCACCCAAATCTGAGCACACGGGCCTACAACATTTCCGCCTCCATCGGAAATGCAGCCACCGCAGCTGGGATTCGAACCCACGCCCTGCGGGTCAGCAGCCGAGTACCTTAGCCACTAGACCACCACGGCGGGGCGACTTATGATAACGAAAAAAGTGACAATGAGTAAAACTGGTGCCATCTGCACACTCGTTATTGTGGCGTAGCTAAGAGCAAGGTCAAAGGATAGAATGCCGGCTACGGCTGTCGCATTTCAAAGGAGGTGAAAAAAAACTGTGTACCATGCACTTGGTGCACGGTAAAGCACTTAGGGTGTGGTTTGAACAAATTCTGAGGCCCCAGTTGCGTTTCGCTTCACAATAACGGTGGTTTTCAGTGCAGAACACAACAAATTAGTGCACACCAACAACGAAGGTATGTCGTTGCTTGTATACAAACAGGCATGAGAGCTCCCAAAGTGGACCAGATGACCATGAACGTTACATCCGACATCGTGACATGATGTTTCGCAATACCACCTCTCAATCACTCAAAAGACGACACCAAATTTAGATGAAGGCAGGGAATGGCATGGCACAGACTAAGTAAAGTAGAAAGCAACAAATAAAAAAGAACATGAATGGCGTAGACGCATGAAATTAATGACGTTAATAATGGCACGAAACACAAGCAAGCACAATCGTGAATTACCCAAAACTTATTTCGTGAAGGGACGTACACGACACAAACGACGTCATCACTTGACTTGAGTAGCATGTCATATCAAGAAGAGATTTGACAACGATATGGAGCGAAACAACATTCGCACTAGATTACTGCACGATATTACACGGAATTTCATACGCACAACTTGCACATATGACGTGTAGCGCACGCATGTGTAACTTGCCGCGTGTGCATTGGTAATTTGGGTTCTGATAGAGCGCGTAACACGTAAACAAGCTTTACTCCAATAATTTGAACTTGCAGGTGCTCATGCGAATGGCAGAACATCAGTGCATCAAAAAGTTACGCACAATTTGGCTTCATTTAAAACCATAACACATGCGGTGGCTTCTTCGACGCCGTCAACCTGGTTGTGTACGGTGAGTCTGCATATAGGTAGATCAGTGCGCAAATGGAAGCCACACGCAAAGCAAACGTCCAATTTTGTGAGTTATATTACCAATGGGGTTGGCGTTTTCGGTTGTTGACTGCCACGAAAATAATCAGTTTTGCAAGATTTACTGCTCACATCGTATGATACGTCTGTGTACGTACGAAAGCGTTTAGTTATTTTTGAGGGGGGGGGGGCGTGTCGTGCAATCGACACATTTAATTCCAATGTGCAGAATGAGTTACCTTGGACCGCGCAAGTAATGTCAAAAGGAACAATTCAGACTACCCAAAGGGCCAATGAAACCTTTGATCTCCTTAGTGTGATAGCACAGGGACCGAAGCTCCACTCACGCAGCTTTGGCTGCGTAGAGATTCAAAGTAGTCTTGAAGGTAAGGTTCCTTTCACAGCAGAGCAACAATGAGCCAAGACATGCAGCCTTGACACGCTCCAAAAAAAAAGCCGTATTAATATGCGTTTCACCACGGCTGCCCACAGACGTGTACATAACTACGATAGCGAACAAGCAGCCACATTGCGAAAACTCCTTTTCGTGAGCCCCCAGAATCTTGCTCTATAACCAGAAGATGCATGCGCCAAACGCACTGGTCTAGATGGCGAGAAGCGCTCAACAAGCTCATTTAGTCGCACTCATGAGAAAGGTTGCGCCGACCCGCTGCTCTAACAACGCCCACGAAGTGAAAGAAGATGCTTTCCGTCCACCCAGAATAACTGATAACCACTCTCGACATGTCTACTTTGACGGTATGCCGTTGTGGAGATGCTCGGCTTCACGTAACTATATGAAGGACGGTGCACCTGGTGCCGACACTCTTACACTTTATGTAGTTGAGGAGTTGCTGCATGAAATATCCTGGTTGTTTAGCATGCCCGATCGACTTGATGCAGAAAGGTCTGAAGCAAAGGTGGCGTGGCTGACATATTTGGAGGTCAGTTCATTGGAATAAGCCAATAGATACTCGGGATTTCTGTCACAATATTAACAAAAAGAAAAAAAAATGGAAAGAAAAACAAAACGTAGGTACTCAGGCTTTTTCCTTTCTCTCTCTATTTCTCGCTTTTTTTCCTTGAATCGCGTTCTGTCTACATCTTTTTCTATTCGATTCTCTTTCTTTCTTTATCATTATTTAGCTTGCTTTTCTTTCCCTTTCTTTTTGTAGTTTGCTTTTCTTTCCCTTTCTCTCTTTCTGCATATGATCTGCTGAACTTTCCCTCCTCCTTCTTTTCCTCATCCTGATCCTCAAATATCCTCCTCCTCCTTTTGCTGTACTATACTATTCACCCCTAGATCAAGCAAAGTCGCCTCTTGGTGGCCACTGGCTGAGGCGCGCATAGTGTGAATTGCTACTTGCATCGTCTGCTAGCCTCATAGAGCTTGTACGTGCACGTACTTCATGCTCATACTCAAAGGGCGGTTTGTCCCGTACTGTTAGAGCAAGTTTAATCGCTTGTACATTTGGCAGCGAGATCTACGGACACATTAGGCCTTGCTCGGTTGTATATACAATGCAGTAAGGCCCATTTAGGCACTTGCCCAGAGTGCTATCTCATGTCGTCGTGCTTTGCATTCACCGAGGATCATTTTCGGTGTAGGTGCTGCTTTGTATTTGAAGCACACCGTAAAGTGGACTTGGCATCACCCTAAACATGAAGAGTTATAAATGTTTTGTGAATTTCGCGTTTTAGCGATTCAGTGATACATGAAGTTTTGGATTGTTGTTAGGTGTTTAACCGCAGTGCTCTTGCTTTTCGGTTATGAGACGAGCTTTAATTGCGCTTGAGATAACTTCTTAGTGTATGGTCTTTGTCCAACTACACCAAAATATTACTCTCTAACAAATTGTGACACTTCGGTACATAAAATGTTCTTTTCATAGATCACAAAACTAAATGACATGGAGGTGAATAAACGTGAGTTAACGTGTACAGTTGTAGCACTGGGTGAACTTTATACAGACACGTCGGAGGGCTTAGATACATATTCAATTAAAGTGATCAATATGGTCAAAAATAATCTAGATGGCGTGCCTCACACTTTTAGAGTGTAATTTTACGCAAAACCTCACCATTATTTTACTATGTACTGAGCGCTTTTCTGGCGTTGTTACAGACTGGCGGAAAGCGTGGACATTCTTCGCTTGAAGAATCATGCTTTTGTCCCATAGAATAACCGAACCTTTGTTGCATCACCGTCATGGAGATAATCAATCGAAGAAAGCTGTGCGCTGAACTTTTACCTTTTATTATTGGTATTGCACGGAGAACCAGTGCGCTAAAGCGCTGTCAGTCATGCAGCTTTCCTGAATAACCTTATCAACTGTCTTACATTCATTTCATGCACAACTTAATTTTAAAAAATGTGGATGTGTATTCACGGTTATTTCGGCTCATTACCAAGATTATGGGATGCCATTTTTTGGTAACCAAAACCTGCATGCATAAAGTAAGTAGAGCATTTAGTCGCACTACAACAGTATGTAGTCAGTGGCACAAATTCTCAATCCTTACAAATAAAAATACAAGAAACGTCCCCTTGTGCCAAATTGCCGGCAGTCGCCAAACGCGAATATTCATTCAATGGCAGATTTCACTTCTCCCGTAGTAACAAGCTTCATGCATTCATTCAGCAAAATATGACATATATGTTACGAGTAGGCAGCCGCCAACGCATTTCATTCTCCGACAGTCAGCTCACACTGCTCAGAATGAAGCGCTGCGGCGCACATTCGTATGCGCGTCGGCAGCTGCATATTCATGCTAGCACGATGACAGTGCTGTAGCGTATAGCCTGATCTCAGAGCAAATAAAAGGCTAGGTTCTGCTGTGCAAAAAGGCCTGGATAGCCGAGAAGTTACGGGGCTCGTCTTCGGATTGCGGGCACCATCTAAAGAAGTAGCTCATACTCATATATAGGAATCGGTAGAGCACGAAAGTGAAAAGTGCCTTTACAAAGGTAGTTGAGTGTTTATTGTGCATTGTGTCAGCAACATATTGCAAATTACTGTTAGGAACGGCAGGCAGCTCGGAACTCGCAGTGCACACCTCTAACAGAAAGCACGCATGAAATTAGCTTACACAGGACGAGCGTAGAAAGCTCGACACTTAAAGCACGCTGCTCAAACAGGAAGAAAAACGCACGAAACGAGCGCACAATTATACACCGCACAAGAGCGAACAACCGCCACAACTCTTCTTGCGTCGTGTGTCAGCAGCGCGCTCCTTTCGTAAGCGTGGCCATGGGAGCGTGCGAAGTGAAGGTTATACTCTCCCGACTTACGAGTCTGACAAGAGCACGCGCAGGAGAGACCAAGCTCCGTGTGGTGGCACTTCGCTGAGGCGACGACCGGTAGAGCGCGTCTAACGCGAGCCTGTTACGCCATCTCGCCACTGATAACAAAAATGTACTGAAGTTTCGAAGCTCTTAGGACTGCCAAACGATGTATGGTGTATGTAAATGGCTCGCCGTTAGCAATTCACACAACATGCGCTCTGTGGCGTAGTGACTAGCGCCACGCGCTGACAAACCAGAGATTGCTGGTTTGATTCCGCGCGACAGATGCTAGTCTTGTGGTTTTATCTTTGCAATCTGTTAGTATACATTTTCCAACATCACTTCCGTGGTGGAATTACGTCAGTGGAGCCATGGTGGACTCCGGCATAAAAGTTTTTCGTGTTAGAAAATATTATGCGTGACTCTTTTCGGAGAGTTCTGAGTTGGCACGTACATGGCTCTCTTTAGAAAGAAACGGCGACTCACATGGTGAGTAAAAGTCAGTGTGCTCTATGAGAGACCCCTAATCCTCTTATGAAGTGAAATGGCTATTGTGCAAAGAATCAGGCTACCACTTTTGAGGGATGTAGGCGAGTCTTGCCAGCGACCAGTCTACGTGGGTCAAGCAATGGCACAGCTATTATAAGCTGTTCAATTTACACATGCTCTACTTTAGCATGGCTACTGCTGAAAATAGTGGTCTTCATTTTAAGCAACTCTAATAATACTTACCGTTGTGCCCAGCAACTGCACGAAAATAGTAGTGCAACTTTATAGGTCTTTCATTGAAACTCGTCAAACAACACACTACTTCCAGCAAACTTAAGTACCACAAGAAACGCGAATAGATGGTCTGTAAATTTCAATGAGGCCGATGAGGTATTTCTAGTTTAAATGTTTGTATGAGCATAGCCAACCACATGCATATGTGCATATTGTGAAGTCTTAATTGCAAAATAAAGCGCAGATGTCAGAATTGTGTTTCCACATTTATTTTTCATGATTATGAATAAATCAAAAAGTGGTGACGGCTGGAAGAACCCCACTTGTGGCTTACTATGTTTCCTGTTCAGCGTGAGCGGTGATAAGAAATGGAACCTGAAAAGAAGAACATGATATCATGGTGAGAAAACGGAACCGTAAAGAGTTTGCGAAACCTACACAATAAGTGATTTACAGACAAAAAGAAGGCTCACAACGAATGAAGGCAGGCTTATTAAAAAAGTTTGCCATTATTGTGCAACACACAAATTCCAAATAACAGTTTTCGTAACATCTGACGTAATGACAAACTTGCAGCACAAGATGACGTGAGCTTCTTTTACTCAATAAACCCAATAGGATCTTTTGCATAGGTGGCAGTCACTTCTTTTTTCTAAGTTGTCTTGTCGAACCAAAGGAAATGTTGGACCAACTGCCTCGTTTAGAGGGCGAGCGCCGCTGTTGATTTTCTCATCATCATAGTGGTGAGGCGCCAAACCACACCTTCGTTTCCCTAAGTGTGGCGGTCGCCTGGAATGAAGATGCTGAAGAAGCGATCCGTGATTCTGAGTATAACACACAATTACACACAAACTGATCAACTTCACTTCAACTATTTAATTTGTTGAACACACCATTACTGTATACACGCATCTGACACGCGCGTTTTGTTTTAAACGATTTCGCAGCGAAAACACGTTTGGACGTAGAAGAAGGCTGATACCTCGTTTCGCAAAAGGCTTGATCCGTAGCCAGGTCTGGCGGGTGGTTAGGGCCCACCCTTCAGATTCGCTATTTGGATGTAGCATGGTGTTCTGGTGGTAATGATAGAAATGAATATAGGGTCTTTCAATGGCTTCAGAAACTGCCCCCGCCCCCCAAAAATAGAAAATAAAAATCCTGGCTGGGGCCTGCAATAGACACTAGCTAGAACGTAAACAAAAATAGGATGTGGGCACTAAGGGACAAGGAAGACAATGTCATAACCATAAATTGGTTATGACATTGTCTTCGACGGAAACATTGTCTTGGACGGAAAGTGGCGCGCGGTGGTCTTGGCTCGGCGTTGGCGTTTCACAGCGGTGAGTCTAGCACATATTCTCGGATGTTCTTGAGAGGCGCTCAGCCAGCGAATTGTCGACAGTGAGATGAAAGCAGGTTTTTTATTATTTTTTATTTAAGGAATACTGCAGACAGTTTTTCACCATCCTAGCAGGAGAGGGTTACATAAGGTTCCTAACACAGAGGTCAAAGCTAGAAAAAGTCGGAGCGCGCACGCAGTCGGAAGGCAGTAAATTCCAGTCTTCAATGGTTCTTACAAAAAAGGAGTACTTGAATGTGTTATTTTTAGGAGCATATGGTCTTACAGTTTTTGAATGATTTAACCTTGCTGAGCGCTGAGGAGGTGGCAGAATGTACAATTCTTTATTTAAACCAGATTCATTGTTGTATAGTTTATAAAAGAAGACTAACCTTGCAATTCTTCGCCTACATTCCAGTGGTTCCAGCTCACATTTATTTAACATTTCAGAAACGGAGGAGAGGCGCCTAAAGTCTGAAAAAATGAACCGTGGGCTTAGCCGCTGAATCCTTTCCACTTTATCTATGTCTTTCTTTAAATATGTGTCCCACGCAAGGGATGCGTATTCTAGCACTGGTCGAACTAGGGTTTTATAGGCTGCAAGTTCAACTTTCCAATCACATGACCTCAGCTTCCTTCTTAAGAAGCATACCTTCTTGTAGGCATTGGCGCAAACGTTGTCGATGTGAGCGTCCCAGCTAAGTTTTGTATTATTGGTCAATCCCAAATATTTTACGGTATTAACAAATTCAATGCTTTGGTTACGGACATGGTATTTATATTTAAGAGAAGTTTTCTTGTGTGTTACTGTAAGAGCGCAAGTTCTTGAGTAGTTAACAACCATCTGCCACCTCTCACACCAGTCAGCATGTTTGCTCAAGTTGTCGTTAAGCAATGATTGATGCAAGGGACTACTGACAGTTGTATAAATAACACAGTCGTCTGCAAACATTTTCACAGTCACTCCCGCGTCAATATCATCGCAAATATCATTCACATAGATCAAGAACAAGAGTGGTCCCAAGACCGACCCCTAGGGCACTCCTGACAATACATCAAGGTTTTGTGATTGGCAGCCGCTAATTTCTACAAACTGCGTTCTGTTTTTCAGATACGCAGAAATCCAGTCCACGAGGTGGGGAGCAATCCCTACACGCTGCATTTTTTGTATCAGTAAAGAGTGTGGTACCCTATCAAAGGCTTTTGATAGGTCCAAAAATATTGCATCTATTTGTTTTCTGTCATTGATAGCATCAGCGAAGTCGTGTATGACTGATACGAGCTGGGTCGTCGTTGATAACTTTTTTCTAAACCCGTGCTGGAAGCTGCCTAATATGTTTTTTGATTCCAAGAACGAAGTTATCTGGCTGGAGAGGATGTGTTCAAGTAGTTTACAGCAACTACTGATTAATGATATTGGCCTGAAGTTTGAAGCGAGCAGTTTGCTTCCATCCTTGTGGACTGGGACAATTTTTCCACACAACCAATCAGTAGGTAGGCATCCGTCATCCAAAGATTTATTGAACAAAATATATAAGTAATGTGAAGTAATATCCGCATAACGCTTCAAAAAGGCATTAGGGATACCGTCAGGGCCAGAAGACTTCTTTGTATCAAGTTTTAGAAGAAGAAGGCGAATACCATTTACATTTAAATCTATATCCGGCATTACGTTGGGCAAGAGAGCAGATGGTTCCGTCGGATTATTGGTTAAACTCTGTTGACTGACCGCACTGTGGAATGTTCTGTTTAGGTCATTAGCAATTGCGTAAGGATCAGTAACTGCGCAGCCGTCAATGCGAAGCCGTTCAACAGATTTTTTGTTTCCGGACAAGTAGCCCCAAACCTTTTGCGGAGCGTTTTCCATGAAGTTAACAAGTGTCGTTCCAAAAAAATTATCTCGAGCGGTCCGTATTTGTGCTTCAGGTGGGAGAGTGGGGCGCAGAGAGGAGAGAGAGCGAACTGCGAGAGGAAGATTGGTAAAGCACCGCATCTACCCTCGTCTACTTTTTAAAGTAAACATGGAATGAATTCGCTAGAAGAGCTTATTGCCTTACGAATTCACTGCTGCAAAAATGTTAAAAATCCGTCCAGTGCGAGTGGAGTTACAAAGGTTTGTCGCATACTGAAATTGCATTATTTCTTCTCTCGTCCCGATGAAAGTACTGGAAGCTAAGTAGGAAGGGGTGGCAGGGCAAGCAAATACCAGGCCTCGTGACCTTAAGCGCTCTTTATTTCTTCAGGCACTATACATAGCCTTCATAGATTACAAGAAGGCGTTTGATTCAGTAGAAATATCAGCCGTCATGCAGACACTGCGGAATCAGGGCGTAGATGAAGTATATATAAACATTCTGGAAGAAATCTACAGGGGATCAACTGCTACCATAGTGCTTCATAAAGAAAGCAACAGATACCAATCAAGAAGGGTGTAAGGCAGGGGGACACAATCTTCCCAATGCTATTTACCGCGTGTTTACAGGAGGTTTTCAGAAGCCTAGAATGGGAACAGTTAGAGATAAGAGTTAATGGAGAATACCTTAGTAACCTGCGCTTCGCCGATGACATGGCATTGCTGAGTAACTCAGGGGACGAATTGCAACTCATGATTACGGAGTTAGACAAGGAGAGCAGAAAAGGTGGGTCTTAAAATTAATCTGCAGAAAACGAAAGCAATGTACAACAACCTAGGAAAGGAGTAGCGCTTCGAGATAGGTAGTAGTGCACTTGCAGTTGTAAAAGACTATGTCTACTTAGGGCAGGTAATAACCGCAGAGCCGAACCACGAGATTGAAGCAACTAGAAGAATAAGAATGGGGTGGAGCACATTCGGCAAGCACTCTCAAATTATGACAGGTAGATTGCCACTATCCCTCAAGAGGAAGGTATATAACAGCTGTATCTTGCCGGTACTTAGCTACGGAGCAGAAACCTGGAGACTCACAAAGAGGGTTCAGCTTAAATTGAGGACGACGCAGCGAGCAATGGAAAGAAAAATGGTAGGTGTAACCTTAAGAGACAAGAAGAGAGCAGAGTGGATTAGGGGACAAACGGGGGTTAAGGATATCATAGTTGAAATAAAGAAGAGGAAATGGACATGGGCCGGGCATGTAGCGCGTAGACAAGATAACCGCTGGTCATTAAGGGTAACTAACTGGATTCCCAGAGAAGGGAAGCGGGTTAGGGGGAGACAGAAGGTTAGGTGGGCAGATGAGATTAAGAAGTTTGCGGGTATAAATTGGCAGCAGCAAGCACAGGACCGGGTTAACTGGCGGAACATGGGAGAGGCCTTTGTCCTGCAGTGGACGTAGTCAGGCTGATGATGATGATGATGATTATTATTATTTCTTCAAATGTCCTGCTTTTTCAGTGTGATCCTGCGCGCATGGGTGGACAAGCAGCAGCCTCCCGCGGCTCTCTCGGTAACTAGAATTTTCGGTCACAGACGCACAGGTGATTTTTCGCTCACAACCAATGGGACCGACGCCATCAGCGGGTTTTATGCGACACGAGCTCTGTAACGCTATCGCTTTAAAATCCGCACTTGCAGGTGCTAGCAGAATGACGTCTTTGTCGCTGTGCACGTAATTTCAACCATCTTGACAATTTCCTTACAGTGCAGTATTATATGTGCAGCATTTTTTGAAGTGCTCAAATTGCGAATAAACAGGCTCTGAGAATTTTTATCATTTAACAGCCGTGCGTAATAGTGCTTTAGTTGTCTTCTGCTTAGAATAAAACAAAGGTATCAACTGAGTATGCGAGGGTATGACGAACTCTAGTGGGAGCTCACTATAAATGGGTAACATAATATTCTTGTCGCGTAGGTCATGAAATATGTTCTCTCAGTCCCATGTGGCACATACCCGCACACCGCCGGCCATATAATGCTGGATATGTGTGCCACACGCAAGCTTGATTGATTGATTGATATGTGGGGTTTAACGTCCCAAAACCACCGTATGCAAGCTCCAAAACCACACGCAAGCTCCAAGAATAGCATCAGACGCCTGAATCTTGGAAAATTTCAATAGACGCGAAAAAGTGAAAATTGCGTATACATCCGGGGTGACCTATCTCAAACCCCCACCGATGGTTGCACGATTTTGTGGAGAAGGATTTTAGTAGTGATGTAGTGATGTGGTGTTGGCCAACCGTTTTGATAACAATGGAATAAGCGTTACACACACACTACTATGACTCAATACTGAAGTGTCACATGCGTTTCAAGTACCATAGCATGCAGTTCATTCCTTGAAACTTGCGTATGTGCTTTAGCGTCGGTGCTTTAGCGTCAGTATAGCATTGTGAGATAAGATCGTGCGCTCGCCCTAATGCACCAGTGACCTCTACGTGGCTCGTAAGCGCTCGATTTGATCAACTACACTATAAACACAAAGGCATATATATTTATCTCATAACGCTTTGCTGAAAGCACAAACTCTAGCGTCACATGAATACAATTCCCACTATGTGTAAAATCAACCCAAACTTTTCCACTGCTTTCTTTACTCGCCTGCCATCGACCTCCCCCCATCATCCCCGCCACCGTGTGGAGGTAGATGTTTCAGATGGTAATTCAAGGCGGCAATGCTCGATTGTTAAGTGCCGGAGGGATAAAGCAACACGAAAAGAGAAGTAGACAAGATACACCTTTTCTCATTCTTCAAACCTAGCCACAACCATATTTCTTCTCGTGGAAATATATGGACCGGCCTTATTGTATTCCTGATTATATTTGAGGTTGTACGTCTCCAAAACCACAATATATAGGAACGCCGTATTAGAGAGCTCGAGAAATTTCTACCGTTTGATTCTGTTTAACATGCACTCACACTGCCTAGCATGAGGGCCTCTGGAATTTCGTCTCCACTGAAATGCGGCCGCCGTGGAGTGGGTCGAACGCGCACCCATCGGGTCAGAAGCGGAGCACCGTAACCGTATACACCGCTGCGGCAGTCTAAATCATTGTATTCCTGCTGCGTACACAGAAAGCACCACGAAGCGAGTGTGTTTTTTGAAGACGACAATCTTTATTAGGGACCTTCGACGCAGAAATTTTGGTCTGTATGTCTGTCCATTTTCCTGTTTGTCCACATTAACGGTACCGAGCACTTTAAACAGCACCAGTGGATACACCAAACGGCCAACCTCATCCGCAACGCCAACCAATGCTGCTTAAGCTTCAGCGTTCATACTTGGGCGATTGTCAAATAAACAGCAATTATCGCACATACCTGAGTCACCATAACATCACGTACATATTCTGTTTGTGCGTCTTTTACTAAAAAAAGCATACATATGTTATTCTAAGGACCGCAGTGTTTATCACGCGGCGCTGACCATGCAACGCTTGCACGAAAAAGGAAGTGTTTCCAACACTTTGCTGAGACGACACCACCTACGCATCGCCTTGCGTTCTACACCTTATCACCTTGAGACGGGTGCGCACGCGCGTCTCAGAGCCACGCGTTTCGTTTTCCAAGTTAACTGCCAGATACCGCTCATGTCTCACGTGTGACGTGACTTGGTGTGCTCCTTCGCCTCCGCTTCACGCTCGAGGCACTCTACCACAGCGCTTCCAAGATACCACTCACCGATTTTCTTACGCATTGATGATTTATTTATTTGTGGGGTTTAACGTCCCAAAACCACCATATGATTATGAGAGACGCCGTAGTGGAGGGCTCCGGAAATTTTGACCACCTGGGGTTCTTTAACGTGCACACAAATCTGAGTAAACGGGCCTACAACATTTCCGTCTCCATCGGAAATGCAGCCGCCATAGCCGGGATTTGATCCCGCGACCGGCGGGTCAGCAGCCGAGTACCTTAGCCACTAGACCACCGCGGCGGGGCACCGACTTTCTTACGCAGAACATCAAATAAACATTTTTTTCAATCTCTCCGGACGCAAGATTTTCGACGACATTTGCAGAATAACACGCAGATACGGGGCCAATTTTTTTATGACGAGCCTGCCAAGTCAGCTCATGTGATACTAAACTAAATGCGCGGGATAGAAAAAAAAGGGAAAAATATCCATGCATATTCTTTACTAGCAAAAATTAAAGAAATGAGGAGGTAAGGGGCACCAGTGCCCCGTAGAACTTGGACGCGGCACTGATAATTTCGAAGCGGTTCAAATTTTATTACAAGCCGCGGCTTAAGAAGTTCGCGTTACCACCACCACCACCACCACCACCACCACCATCATCATCATCATCATCATCAACATCATCATCATCGTCATCATGATCATCATCATCATCATCATCATCATCATCATCATCATCAGCCTGACTACGTCCACTGCAGGACAAAGGCCTCTCCCATGTTCCGCCAGTTAACCCAGTCCTGTGCTTGCTGCTGCCAATTTATACCCGCAAACTTCTTAATCTCGTCTGCCCACCTAACCTTCTGTCTCCCCCTAACCCGCTTCCCTTCTCTGGGAATCCAGTTAGTTACCCTTAATGACCAGCGGTTATCCTGTCTACGCGCTACATGCCAGGCCCATGTCCATTTCCTCTTCTTTATTTCAACTATGATATCCTTAACCCCCGTTTGTCCCCTAATCCACTCTGCTCTCTTCTTGTCTCTTAAGGTTACAGCTACTATTTTTCTTTCCAATGCTCGCTGCGTCGTCCTCAATTTAAGCTGAACCCTCTTTGTAAGTCTCCAGGTTTCTGCTCCGTAGCTAAGTACCGGCAAGATACAGCTGTTATATACCTTCCTCTTGAGGGATAGTGGCACTCTACCTGTCATAACTTGAGAGTGCTTGCCGAATGTACTCCACCCCATTCTTATTCTTTTAGTTACTTCAATCTCGTGGTTAGGCTTTGCGGTTATTACCTGCCCTAAGTAGACATAGTCTTTTACAACTTCAAGTGCACTATTACCTATCTCGAAGCGCTGCTCCTTACCGAGGTTGTGGTAAATTACTTTCGTTTTCTGCAGAGTAGCTTTAAGACCCACCTTTCTGCTCTCCTTGTCTAACTCCGTAATAATGAGTTGCAATTCGTCCCCTGAGTTACTCAGCAATGCAATGTCATCGGCGAAGCGCAGGTTACTAAGGTATTCTCCATTAACTCTTATCCCTAACTGTACCCATTCTAGGCTTCTGAAAACCTCCTGTAAGCACGCGGTAAACAGCATTGGGGAGATTGTGTCCCCCTGCCTTACACCCTTCTTGATTGGTATTCTGTTGCTTTCTTTATGAAGGACTATGGTAGCAGTTGATCCCCTGTAGATTTCTTCCAGAATGTTTATATATACTTCATCTACGCCCTGATTCCGCAGTGTCTGCATGACGGCTGATATTTCTACTGAATCAAACGCCTTCTCGTAATCAATGAAGGCTATGTATAGTGGTTGGTTATACTCTGAGAATTTCTCTATTACCTGATTGATAGTATGAATGTGGTCAATTGTTGAGTAGCCTGTTCGAAATCCTGCTTGTTCCTTTGGTTGATTGAATTCTAATGTTTCCTTTACTCTGTTAGCAATTACCTTTGTAAATAGCTTGTATACTACAGAGAGCAAGCTGATCGGCCTGTAATTCTTCAAGTCCTTGTCATCTCCTTTCTTGTGTTTTAAGATGATGTCAGCGTTCTTCCAAGACTCTGGTACCCTTCCCGTCAGAAGACACCTCGTAAACAGGGTGGCTAGTATTTCTAACAGAATTTGTCCTCCATCTTTCAGCAGATCTGATGTTACCTGATCCTCACCAGCAGCTTTGCCTCTTTGCATGCTCTCCAAAGCTTTTCTGACTTCTTCTATGATTACTGGTGGGGTGTCATCTGGGTTACTGCTAGTTCTTATAGTATTGAGGTCGTGGTTGTCTCGGCTACTGTACAGATCTCTGTAAAATTCCTCGCCTATTTTAACTATCCTATTCATATTGGTAGTTATTTTGCCTTCTTTGTCCCTTAGTGCATACATCCGACTATTGCCTATCCCAAGTTTCCTCTTCACTGCTTTGACGCTTCCTCCGTTTTTCAGAGCGTGTTCAATTCTCTCCATGTTATACCTTCTTACATCGCATACTTTACGCCTATTAGTCAACTTTGAAAGCTCTGCCAGTTCTATTTTGTCTGTTGTACTTGACACTTTCATGCTTTGACGCTTCTTAATTAGGTTTTTCGTTTCCTGGGAAAGCTTCCCAGTGTCCTGTCTAACTACCCTGCCTCCAACTTCCACTCCACACTCCGTAATGATACTCGTTAGATTATCATTCATTTTATCTACGCCAAGGCTGGGGGTGCGGCGATGGCGTAGTGGTTAGGGCATCCGCCTCGCATGCAAAAGGTCCGTGGTTCAAATCCCGGTGCCGCGCAGCTCCCACCCGGATTAAAAAAAAAAAATCCGCGTGTTGATGGAACTGCATTGAAAGGCCTGGGGTGCGGCCTCACCGGTAACCCCCGCCGGGAACGCACTCCCTCACGAGAGAAGGATTGGCCACCCTGGTGCAGTATCTGGCCACTACCTCCCACATGCATACGTTCGCGTTATGCTGGCGTGCAAATGAAATTTTTTCTAACTTCTGCAACGCACTGTGCCATCTTCCTCCAAAACGAGATAAGCTGCTTTGTTTCTCTTTGTCATTCGAAGAAAAGGTACGTCCCGATTCAGAGCTACTGCAGAGCCAGTACAACTGCGAGAGTAAATGCAAAACATCAAGAGAGGTTCTATGGATACATAATTTTCATTTCACTGCTGCTTTAAATCCCTTTTAATTTATCATACTTTGTTTAATTAACTATGAATAAGTGTTAGGTTTAACAACCCAAAACACTGATATGATTATGAGAGATGCTGGAGTGGAGGACTCAGGAAATTTTGACCACTTGGTGTACCCTAACGTGCTCCTTAATCTAAGCACATGAGCGTGAATTGTGTACAGCAAAAATTTTCACTTCGATCAAAAATGCGGTAGCCGCGGCCGGGATTCGATCCAACAACTTGCGGGCCGGCAGCGGAGAGTGTTCTAACCCCCATCCCACCATCGTGTCCGGGTTCATTTGATTGATGTGCGCCTTCTGTTTCCTGGAAAAAGGAATGACGAAAAAGATGACAGCTCCACAGTAAAGTACCCTTTGTGATCTTCCCTGTAACCGACAAGTGACGACAATCCACTTAAAGACATCGAAAAGGAGTAAATCTCAGGCACTCGCAGGAGGGTGGACGTTCGTTCAATTTTGCAAGAGTTGCTGTATATGACCCTCAAAAGAGCCAAAGTTGCGCATTGCTACATCATATTGCGATAATATATCATTCTGTTGACGGCGTTGGGTGAAGGCAGCTCTCGTTCGCATACATGTTAAAGGCAGTCTTGACCGTAGCTGTTGGCATACGTTGTACGGATTTTTTTGTGCCGTAATCATTTCAGCCCCCTTCAGCAGATATTGTGGGCCGTCCAAAAGAATGCACTGAATGCGTAAGCTTGGAGGTAATGCAATACCAGTGTTACTCGTCACCTGATCTTGGCACTTTTTCTCATACAGGAGAAGAACGCGCATGTTAAGCCCATTGAGTACGCCCTTGACAGTGAATAGGAGCTACTACGTGATGATGCATAACTGTGCGCCATACATCTTCATTCATCGATCCAGGCTCGGCATACCTGAACCAAACACGAAAAATAAAAAGCGCGACCAAGTACTGTGGGACACACCAAGAATTAAATAAGACCTACTTGGAAGGTCGGAATGTGGATGTGAAATAAAAGACTACGCCACTGTATTGCACAACTGCACATAGATTGCTTTATTACCATGCTCATGCATAAGCACCATACTTCCTGCAGAGTGTGTAAAAACACAGAAGAGCTGTAGCAGAAGAAACGCGGACGAATATATAGCTAAGCTTGTGTTAGACAAACCAAAGCTGCCGAACGCATGCGCCCAGATACAACAAACCCAGAAGATCGTGCCCAACAAGCCGAGCGGAAGCGCGAATGCTATAGCTCTTTCAGCTATACCATTGGTTGCAACACTCAAGAGCTTCGCTAGACAATCATATTATTATTAGCATTTCAGGAGGTATAACGTCCCAAATCTGCAATATCATTGTGTGCGACATCGAAGTAGAGGCATTCGGAAATGTTGCCCACCGGAGGCTTTTAGTGCACCCTAATATAAGCATCTGGGCCACACTCATTTTCGCCTGCTGACCAATCGTGTCTACAGAAGAGTCAATATTTATTAAAATCTTGTTTAGTGGTTTAAAAACCATGCCACCAGAATATGCTTTTTAAAAACAATAGTCTTTCTTGGGTACCATCGACGCAAGTTTGGTCCGTCTGTCTGTACACTTGTCTGTTTGTCTACCTCTAACGGTACTTTAAACGGCACCAAAGTGACCAAACCACACTCCAAACGGCCGACCCTATCCGCAGCTCCCACCAATATTGCTCAAGGTTCAGCGTTCATACTTGTGTGGTTGTCAATTAAAAAGCAATTATTGCGCATATACACACTAAACAAAAATGACCTGAAATAACCTCAAAAACTAGATAAACCATTTGTCCTCTAGCGCGTTACCTTTCCTGTTTTTTTTTACCACCTACTATCGAGGTAAAAATTTACTCTCGTGCTAACTCACAACTACAAAAAGTTTTGAACGTAGGTAAAGTAGTAATTATTTACCCCAGTGAGGTTTTGAGCGAGTATAGAGAGAGTAAACTTTTACTGCCTTCACAAGGTTTTCGAGACGATTTCTGGGAGTTATTTCCAGTGGTAAAAAATAAAAATTGACGGGTGCATTCGCTCAGAGTCGACACATTTATTAAATAGCAGAATTGATTGAGTTTATCAAATGGCAGAATTAGTGACACATAGATTCACATACAGACAAACGCGCACACAACAAATGCAGACTAATACACCACTCGAACAGACTGCACACGTTGCTCGACTGCACTTCGACAATCCGGTATATATATAGGCACGACGTTTTGACCGGCCGTGTAGTACCAGTAGGAGAGCTCTTTTTTTGCATCGACTAACAACAACGGTTAAAGGTGCAAGCGTAAACTTAAGGTGGGCTGCAGGGCACTAAATGTCACACCGACCTTTTATTATACCGTTACCCGATCTCAACTTTTTGATTATTCAATAATTAGTTGGCACACCGGGCTCATAGCCCCACGCGTGTTAGCACTGCTGATGCACAAGTCCATAATATATACGCGCAAACCATGATAGCTCAATGATTTTCATTGAGCGACGGTGCACAAACACAGTATAGTAGCACGTATTCATCACAACGGGCGTAGAAGAGCGGTCCACGCCTGCATACAAGCTGCTTACCGACAGCGTGCTAGGCCTTTTCGAGGAGCACGGCTATCCGATGAAACACAGCTGGCGATCACAGAACAAATTTCCCGTGCGAATTTCGTCGTCATTTCAGACACAAATGAACACGTGGCCGCTTTCTTACGGGGACGGGGCGTGTATGCATACTGCCAAAGAAAGACCACCGTCCCGGTTTTCTTCGTGCTCACCAGCAGCCGCTTGTTGGTTCCGTCTGCTTCTTATCGGCTTCGTGCTACATGTTTGAGAACAGTTGGTGCATGAGGCGGGCAATTCGGGCAGCACTTTACTCACGCAGACATCGCCTACTGTGGAACAAAATATATGCGATGCTTCTTTCACCTGCCCCGGCGACACACTCCCACTGGTCACTGGCGGCCGCAGCTCGGTGCCGACGACATAGTGAAGCATTTTGCTTATTGCTTCTTCAGTAGGCAAGCACGGGCGATGACACCAGATTGATTTTGTAATCACTGGCAGATCTTCGCGATTCGGCTCGGAAGCGAGATATTCGCGATGTGCAGGTTCGGAGGCGCTCGGAAGCGCATGGTCGCTCGATGATGTAGAAAACACATAGCATACATCAGCCCAACCAGACACACAGATACCGAGCTTCTTGCACCATCTGTCTCCAAGGCCACCACCGAGCAAAAGCCAACAATTTGCGAAAATATGCAGGACAACTTTCCACAGCAGGTGTTCTTTCTTTTTTTTTCTTTTTTGAGAGCCCCCCACCCCGTCTTTTTTTCCGTTCACAGAATGCAGTTCTCGCTTGTTGTGCTTATGCTGCCCCCAGTTCCAGTACAGGTGTGTTGACTCGAGGTCAGTCCTGAGGCACGGCGTTGCCAAAAAAAACAAAGAAAACATCTGTGGTCCTCGCGTACCTTCAGCATTCACTGAGAGCGTCACAAGGGGGGTGTAGGGCAAAAGCCGCCGAAGCAGCTGCACCTTGCAGTCACGTGGTAATAAACTCTGACACGCAGGTTAAAAATCACGTGATAGAAAACTTCCTACGTGGTAAAACTGGATTTTGACATCCTTTTACTACTTGCCTGAGAGGTGGTGGTAAAACTATGTCATGTACCATCTTTTACTCCTACACGAGGTAGTAATTTTAAACGCGAGAGAGTTTTCAGAGGTCATGAGCCGCAAAAACCCCAAACTCCGATTCTTTTTGCTTACAGTGTATGAGGCACCATAACAACACGTCATTATTATGTATGTCTATTTTTTGCTAGAAAACGCTTACATAGGTAATTTTTAGGATCGTAGCTTTATAACGCTGCGCTGACCATGCAACGCTTGCACGAAACGGCAAGTGTTTCCAACACCTTGCTAAGATGACACGGGGGTGGCACCTAGCCCTCTTTGCGTTCTACACCTTATCACCTCAGAAACGAGCGCGCACGGCGCGCACCCCGTTTTCCACGATAACTGCCAGATAGCGCTCATGTCTCACGTGTGACGTGACTTGATGCGCTCGTTCGCCTCCGCTGCACGCTCGAGTCACTCTAACGCAGCGCCTCCAGCATACCATTCATCAATTTCCTTGCGCAGAACATCAAATAAAAGTTTCGTTCACTTTCTCCAGACGCAAGGCTATTGTCTTTCGGCGACATTTGCGGTGTAACATGTAGATACGGGGTCAATTTCGTTTTCGCAGGCTAGCACCCGAAGGACAAATTCCAGGCAGTCAAAAGAAGATCAAGGCCTCTCTGACTGATTCTGCGAACACGATTCTGTGATGAACGTATCAGTGCCTGTCAGGCATCATTGCAACAATTGCATTAATTTTTAGTAAATCAGAAAGTGTTTAGAAAGGCAAGTCAGTTGCTAAAATAAAAAAAATATGCAGGCATTTCATAAGAGTAATAATTTTCGGGGTTTAGTGATCTGAAGCCACCATGCGATTGTGAAGATGCCCTTGTGGAGGGCTCTGGGAATTTCAACCGCCTGCGATTTTTTTGCCTCTGACGAAAACGTGGACGCCGCGGCCGTAGTTCGATGTCGCCTCCTTCGGGGCAGCAGTCACGCACATAACTAAAATACTCCCATGGCGGGTCATATAAGTTATTTCTCTTTGTGCGAAGCTGATGACTTATTGGAAGTAATTGGCATACTCCGGTTAGCAAAAAAGCTCGTGATGTTGCAGTTAATAAGTACCATGAACATTTTTACATTTCTCGAAATAAGCTTGTCGCGTCCAGTTCGTAAAGTTTATTGTCATCGGCATCTGATGGCTCACCGCGAGCACGCTATCTGGCGATAAATACCTATCTGCTCTCAGTGATTATATTAAGGGTAAATAAAAACATCGTATGGACCCAAGTGCAGGAACAGTACGACAAAAAGAACATTCTCTTATCGAACTGCGCTGGCATGCCGTTAGCCACTGGCATAAAACACAAAACGATTCTTCGCAAAATCGGTCGCACGTGTCCCACATAAGGTGAATGCGATAGTAATTGAGCTAGCGAGACCAAAAATTATGAAGGGTTTCGCACGCACTGAAACGTGCACGTTACAAAATGCAGCAATCTGTTGTTCCACATGAATGCACTCAGCGAAAGGCAGCGGAATGGCACGTGGTACATGAAAGCACAACTCTAGCTCTTTTCAAGAGACTTGCACGGCATCTAATTGCTGCATACGTCAAGTCCTATTTCTAAACTTGAGCCCTCCGTACTGAGCAGACTGAGCGATTACTCAGCGCGAAACCGTTATGAAGACTGAACACATTGCGGGCTCCGTGCCAGGTAAAATAACAGATGAAAGTAGAAGATATTAGGCTTGTGGTTTAAGTTAGAGTTCGTGCATGCGCTTGATTTCTCTGCTGAGTAACAGCGACACGTTTTCTCCAGCGTGTCCTCTCACTAACAGCCAGTGTCATCTGTAATGTTTGTCCTAAAGCGCATGCACAGAGTGGCGAGTTATATAAAAAAGGACTCAACGACACATTCGTCGAAGTAACGATATGCAGAAATAAAAAAAACAGAAGATTCACGGGGAAGAGAAGGTTCCAAGATGGACCAGAAGGCACCCAGGCGGTGAAGCATCGAGGTCAAATATCTATTTAGGCGATAACTGCCGCTAAGGAAGCTAACTTGTAGTGACTGATATTGCGGAAATCTTTTCGACTGTTTGTACAGGAAACCTGCTGATAACGTGACAGTACACCCAACATTGAACAGTGTGGGACCGCGAAGAGAGTACCAACTCTCCACACTTGAATGAAGAATCACCTGTTCGCAAGAAATCATAAATATCTTGTGTAGCGAGGCTTTAAAAACTTTATTTCCATGTAGTTAGCGATACATAAAAAACTATGGACCATCTCCACGAAGTGACACCTGATGGGATGCGAATCAGCGTGGTGCGCATAGAATTGGCCTGGAGGAAACGGGCGTCGACGCGGGTGCTAGTAGAACGGTTTGAAGCGAAACTCGGTTGTAGCGTTTACTCGAGTAAAGGTTTGTTTGAAACCCGAAGTGACGGGAGGCGGGACGTGTTAACGACGTTTGCGCTCGGCTTTCTTGGCTCAAGTCTTCTCAGTGCTACCCGCGCACCGTCTGCATTCTCGAATGCAATCGGTGTTCCTGATCCGCATCTCGTCAGTGACGCTGGTCTTGCACTGCCGACGCTTGAGTGCGGCTTCCCTGACTTGCGCCTCATTTGTGTTGATGTCATCATTCGCGAACGCGATGGCCTTCGCTAACCCTCGGAACGCCGGTGTGCTGTTGGTGTTGGGGTTTTGAGGGGGATCCCACCGTGGCCACCAGTTGTTAAAAGCGGTGGTAGGACAGAATCCCCCATAGCTATCCGTTACTCAGGTGTTGGGAGTTTGCCATTACCGGCACCGAGGGACTCGGGAGGAAGACGCCGAGCATGAGGAGACTGATGAGGAAAAGTTTAGAGAGGTTTGTTCTACATCATTTGCAAGTGAGCACTTCACGCCACAAGACGAGCATCTTGACGAAGATGTCCTACATCGTGATGATCATGTCAAAGGCTCCCTCAGGAGCACACAGCGGCTGGTTATCAAGAGTTTTTTTCCCCTTCCCCCTTAGAAGGAGGAACGACTTTAAATTTCTCCTTCCAACCACAGCACACACATCACTTTCGACGATACCGTCCACACCCACCCTGGTCAACGGTTTTCATTGGAACCTGGCCACCACACTGTTCCTTCGGTGCCAAGTTGTTTCTTCCGTGGGATGAGAATGCCGCTAGGTGCTTCGTTCTACGCTCGTACTGCCGCCGCCCCCACCAGGAGCATCAATGAAACTGCATTCATCACGCTCAGTTTGTGGGGCTGATGGTAATTCATGCTGTCAGCGCCATCTTTTCAAGGAGGCTGGCACGATCGAAACCAATTCAGTTGTCTCGTGGAGCGCTTTGCGATGCGGCGTCACAACTGCATGCGTGTCGCTGCCCGGTTGGGAGGACAATGTTCATATTTGGACGGCTGTAAGCAGGTCCAGATCCTTTCGGCAACTCGTTCGCAGAACCATGAACACACCTTCCTGCTCGGCTCAAGTGCCGACCTAACAGGTAACCTGGCAGAAAGCATGCCGCGACAGCGTCCCGCCAGTCGGCGTGATCACGCGGCAGGCAGCGGCGCGCTGTCCACATTGTCGGCACCACGACATTCTGGATGCGCGCCGAGCGCGCGCTCCCGCCAACTCATGGCTTCTTCTCACCGGCAAATGGAGGTGGCTCGGGTGAGATGATGCTCACGTGAAGAGGGGGCTCGAGCGTTGCGAGTGGTGGGGAGGATGAAACGAGAGAGAGCTGACACGCGGCGACCGCACGGCAGGTGAGGGAGAGAGACGTCACCGGGCACTACTAAGAGGGTGTGAGCTACTTGGCACTGCTCCAACACCTGCGGCAAGCAGAGGGGTGCGGACGGAGGGACAGGGTTACACAAACTAGTCATATAGCTGCTTCCCATCTAAAAGAAGCGTAATGTAATGAGATTACGACTGTTCGGTGATGGCTGCAAACCTAGCTGTGCTGCATGATTCTTCACTTGGAAAACCTGTTGATTATACGTTTAACACTGCTGGTAACGATCGAGATTGTGCTTCAGCGTAGCTCTTCGGGAAAGGAGCCTTCTCATGGGCTTGGGCCATGGTAGATGATCGTGTCCTGCTAGTGCTTTCTTGTGAGCCTCAACTAGAAATTATCTATTCTGTGCATTACAGACTGGGCGTGTTGGCAGGTGTCAAAAGAATGGAAGGCGACCATGCTCGCTCGAGGGTGTCGTATATAGACACTGGCTGGCATGAAGGCAGGGCTGGTAGACGCTTCATTTCGTGGTTGCAATAGACCTTCTGGCATTGACGGATCTCCTGAAGCCTGCTGTTAAAGGCCTTTAACTTAGAACTGCCTCCAGTACCAGGTGGTTGGTTGGCACAGGCTTCTGGTTTGCCGTCCCATGAGTGCTATAAGAACATCATCTTTGGGTGTTTTGTGCCATTCAACTATGCCAAACAAAAATCAACCCAGTTGCGTGAATATTTGTTTAGAAGGATTTTTTTAGCCTCTGGTACGCATGGCCAGGATTTGGAGACATCCGCACGTAGTGCCACCTCTCGTGGGCTGAAGTGGCAGCCTGCCATAACTGAATGACCAATAATTAAAAAAGTTATATCTGACAAAAAAGTGACTTATCAAAAACGACTCCCAGTTATATATAGCAGATGCTTGTTTGAACATTATGGGAAAGTTACAGTGCCTCACTACAAACTGTATGACTTCCCAGAGTGTTCATGATTTAAAATTCGGTTCCCATCTGCTTTTACAAGAGGTGTTGAATTATTCAGGGAAGCCAAACGCTTTGTAGTGCGATACTGCAATTTTACCGAAATATTCCAGTAGGTTTCTACTTTACAGATCTGGGAGTTGTTTTTGATAACTAGGTTGTTTTAAAAGATAGGATTATCTCACAAATTTTTAATTTAATTATAGCAGGCTGGGGTTCTTTTCGCCGAGAGATCGCACCGCATTCTGATGTCCCAGATTTCTGGGAATGGGCCTTTCAGTCATACCATTGGCGCGTGAATGAGAAGGGCTTGTCGGAAAATAGGTAACACCTACTTGTAGCCCAAACTTTTAAAAAGCTGGCTGTTTCATTGTGCGCCATTATCAATGCAGAGCTGTGACGGTAAGCCACGTGTGATGACAATTCTGTGCAGCATAGTGTTAGAACGATAGGAGGGCTCTGCCGGAGTTCACGGACTTCAAAAGAAGGACGATTAGTAGTCCACTACTATGACAAATTCTTGGCTGGCATAAAAAAACAGGTTCATGCCAACAAGCTCCCAAAGCATCTTTGGAATGTCGTGGCTATGAAGAGGCATTTTGTCATTCCGCGGGTGGTACTTCTGACAAAACCTTCCAATTTTTGCAAAATTGCTCTGTCTGAAAAGACACATTTGGCCAGTACATCTTGCCAGCGACCTTATCGTTTCAACTACCGGGGGAAGATCAACATAATTTATTGTTTCTCGCAAGTTGGTATACTTGCCTTCTTACTGTGAAGAACGATCATTCTGTGTGAGCTGTTAATCTGTTTGGGACCAGTACCACCGATCACTTTCGCGCCCATTGCGTCTTTTCTGGCCAGCTTGTTTCATCAGCGCAAACTGAAAGTGTGACCAGGGCAGGATGTCCATTCGTTGCAATACGACGAACTTCCAGGCAGTGTTGTGAGGCTGAAATGTATTCAAGCACATGCACTTGAAATTGCTCTGTTGCTATTGCATGAGCTGTTTGTTGGGAAACCAAGATGAGAAAAGCCCTTTTCCGGTCTTGAAGGTAACTTTAATGAGAAATAACTGCGTTTTCAGGCGCATGCTCTGCAGGCGACGTATACACGTACACATTGATCGGTATCCACAATCACAGTTGATTGGCCGATGACGCAAGCATGCACAATTGCGGGTGTTTCTTTTCAGGCGGTGGACCTGACGAGAATGTCCCAGGACCACAGTCTTGAACCACAGCGCCAACTACCATTTGGGTGGCATCGAGTGACAGAGTGAATGGCTTATTTTGTCAAGAAGCGCGAGAACTGGCCCATGCAATAAGCTTCACGCAGTGTTTCATACCACTGCTGCTGAGCGTCAGTCCAAGCACACGCAAAGTCTTTGCAGCAATGCTGTTAGGAGGGGGGGGGGCTGTCATGTTGGACACGGTAGGAATAAAACGTTACACATAATTCACCAAACCAATAAAAAGTCGAAGTGCCTTACAGTTTTTTGGCTCTTCTATTTGCAGTATGTCCTGCACTAGGCCTGGGTCCAGACAGAATGCCTTCACTGCTAATAATGAGCACCGAAATAATGCACTTTGGGCTGTAGAAAAGGTACATTCCTTTAGGTTAAGCTCCAAGTTGTTTTCGAGACAGCGTTATAACAAAAGTGGCAGGTTGTGGTCGTGCTCCTCTTTACGTTTTCTTAAAGCCATACGCCATGCATTATTCCGACTACACACGGCAAGCCTTCCACCAGCATGCATGCGGTGCACAGCTGCTTGAAAGATTCTGTACCTAACGCGATGCCGAAGAGCATTCGAAGAAACCAACTGCGCCCATGCGGCGTGCTTATCGGGCAGAGTTCGGGGCTTGCTTCTGTAAGCCTAATATGCCGGATGAGCAACAGCGCGTCGAGAGTTACAGTACTGAAGGCTTGAAATAGGACACCCAGAGCGCGTGGCCGCCGGTACATGTACCACCACTCGTGGGTTCACGTAGAATCAAAGGGTCGCATTGTGGTATAGAGTGAGGCGGAGTACAGTTAAGCAAGAATACTCCTTCCTGTAGCCAAAAAGTCAGCCTGTAGTTCACCATGCGTACAATACCAGCATGGCGCTGCAAGGCTCACGCACATTAGATTGTCGACCAAACTGCCTCGCCGCTGCAGGTCTCTTATATAGCGACGCCAGCAGATGACCCTCCCATGCTGCGAGCGTATATAGGCGATGCGGTACGCATGCCAAAGAAGCCAATAGATCCAGTAGTCAGCGGCTAGTTGCCACCGTCGTATTCTATGCGAGGAGAAAGCAACTAACCACAAGAAAATAAAATAAAATAAGACGTCACAACCGGAAGCGCTAGTGACATCGCGCGTTTGCCATATATGGTGCTAAATTAAAATTTTTCTTAATTGCTGGCCTCCTATGTGCCTTTATATTACGCGATTTTATTGTGCCTCCATCGTGTCTCAGGCGGAAATGTTGTAGGCCCGTGTGCTCAGATTTGGGTGCACGTTAAAGAACCCCAGGTGGTCGAAATTTCCGGAGTTCGCCACAGTGGTGTCTCTTATAATCATATGGTGGTCTTGGGACATTAAACCCCACACATCAATCAATCAATCAATCAATCAATCAATCAATCAATCAATCAATCAATCAATCAATCAATCAATAAATCAATAAATCAATTGATCAATAAATAAATAGTTAAATAAATAAATAAATCAGTTGCGTCTCGCTAATTTCTTGCAAGAGAGAAAAACAAAAATAAACAACATTGAGAAAGCAAAGTTGTTTTATTGGCCGATTGGCGTAATAGCAATGTGCACAAGAAACTTTGCAGAGGCAATTGTGAGACAACTGTTCAAAAGCGCAATAGCATAATAGTTCGAAAACTCACGTTGTCCTATCGTTGAAAACTACTGCAGCGAGAAAACAGTTTAGAAAATACAGCTTTGGCAGCCGTAAAGTTTAGCATCTTGTTTTTTGCTTAGCCTGTCATGTTTACAGTCACCAATGGTGAGGGCAAGTCAGCCGCGCGCCGGTGAAAGCAGTCCGCAGTCATAAGAGAGGCTATCTACACATTCTGTGAGCTAGTTGAGCTATGCAATGCACATAAAGAGTAAGTAAACTTCTGTAGGTGCGCACAAAACCACCACGGAAAAATGGGCGATGCCTCGTTGACCTGGCAATGCGCCGAACCAAAGAATACGCCAACACATGCTCTGATAGCATATTGCCTGGATACCCCCCCAAATCCGTTGGCCCACATACCAAAGACGAAAGATTTATTAAAGTATATATATTCTACAACTTTATTGCAACGAGTTTAACTAAAACTACTGAAAATAAACGTTTAATTATATTTTGTTTTCGCTATTTGTGCCCCCCCCCCCTCACCTATTCACACTTCAATTGTCAAGCGGTTGTTAATGCCTGCCGCAATAGGTTTGAGACCACTTTTCGTTCGGACTTTCGCGACCTATTTACATTGACCTTGCGCATGCTGTGCAAGCAAGACACACAATTCAGCTAAGAGATTGCGCGTTGCTTGCATTAGTAGACATGATAAGCATCTGCACAAAAGCAATAACAGTTTACGTCATGTCTTCTGTCACGACATGAAAGAAAATGAGTCGCAGGCCTTCATTCATGCATGATGGAAACAACATAATGTATTAGGGTCCTTTGGGCATACTGTGGCCTGTCCTTGAATAAGAAGGGCAGAAGCTGGCTTGTTGTTTTGTGGCCAATAGCATTACAAAGTTTACAGAGTTTTCCACGGAGAATGGCCACAGTATTGGCTCCCGGGGGCGAAAGAACAAAATACTAAGACATTGTTTCAATGCTGCTCCAAAGCAAGTCCGTGGCTACTGCTCTTTATTTTCGTCGTGACAGAAAGCACCACAAACTTTGCATGCTTTTGTTCAGTGATTTCTAAATGCCCAGGAACATATGTCAGATGCAAAATCGCTACGTGCGTTTCTTATTTTCACTTTAGTTTTATTCGGGTTTCACCTATAATATTTGTCAGAAATGCTCAGCACAAACTGCACCTCATTGTTCGAGAAGGTTCGAGATTATTGTAGATGGTTCTGTTAAGATTGCATGCAAACGAGAACGCTCAAGCTTGTTCTAGAGCTTGTGTGACACTAGAGATAAATCTAGAACATTTGACGGCACATGTATGAATGCCAATGCGCATCGCCGCCACTTAGTTGATCGACGTATGCATCATATTTGGGGTTACCGTCCCAAGTGATAGCCGACACTGTTCAGAGATATTAGGTTGATTGATTGATTTGTGGAGTTTAACGTCCCAAAACCCCCATATGATTATGAGAGACGCCGTAGTGAAGGGCTCCGGCAATTTTGACCACCTGGGGTTCTTTAACGTGCACCCGAATCTGAGTACGCGGGCCTACAACATTTCTGCCTCCAGCGGAAATGCAGCCGCCACAGCCGGGATTTGGTCCCGCCACCTGCAGGTCAGCAGCCGAGTACCTTAGCCACTAGACCACCGTGGCGGGGCTTCAGAGATATTAGGTTCAGTGGGTATCACTGTATTTGGACTTCTAGTTTACCGGCTACAAGTCCGGCCAAATAGTTTTATTATGAACAAGCTGTCTTGAATTCGTCAGTGTCCCGACCCCGTGACAACATCTTAGGCAAATCCCATTTTTATTTGCTCCGCCTACGCGCCGCATTATCAAGAGTGCAAAACGGGAGCGCTGTGTGCTGAGCAGCATTATAAATAGTGCGCGCCGCCCACTAAATTCGGGCTGCATGTGAAAGCACGCGAGCCTTGCACTGCTACGCTAGCAGTGCACTTTGTGAACCAAAGGCCTTCTACGCCGGGAAAGAGTAAACATGCTAACCTTTGTTCCACGAAAACCCACGAGTGGCAGCACATGTACCGGTAGCGACGCACTCCGAGAGTGCTGTTTCAATCCACGAGTACTGTACCAGGCTCGGTATAGCTTCGAGACTACGTCTACTGCAGCAACACTTTGTTTAGCGGCGCAGAACTCAGGACAATTTTAACTTTGTTCTTTTTTTAATTGACCATAAGGCTACACCACTCGGATAGAATGGTTACCTTTGCTTGGACGCCTTGGGCTTTCATGCGCTACAGCTCAGCCTTGACTTTGTCCTGAAGAACCCCGAGAACTCTTATCGCTGGAACGACGCCGCCCAGTGCACCTGGATTGAGCTCAATCTTATACTCTTGAGCTGCTCGAGTCCTTCGAAGACCTCTGCAAAAGGTTGCACTGGTAGGTACAGTTCATTCTTTGTCTCGCATACGGTCAATTAAACCAAAACTAGCAGCTGTTGCGCGACTGGAAGTGGAATAGATGTCTGGCAATAGAAAAAAAACGTTTGTTGGTTTTGTCACTGGCGGAAAGAATCAACTTAACTTTGGCAGCTTTTGTGTGCCCGAAAAATGCTACAAGTTGAACATTGCAATGTAGTACATTTCGTAGCGCGAGCACGAAAGTGCCAGAAGAAAATTGATTGCACTGAAATCCTTATTACAATAAAATATACCCAACTAGCCCAAATAGCCGTTCTTATTGACCATTGCAAGCTTGCCGAGGCTCATCTGGCAGTTTTGCAACGTGGACTCTTGAAATGACAATTGGCTCCAGCATCAAACTTGCATGTGATAGGAAGGCCTTCAATGTACGCACTTGCACTGCAGTCGTAAGGGTCGATCGCACAGACAGTCGATGCTTGTAAAAAAGTCGTCGTCTTCTGCTCGTAGCTCTCATATTTGTTGCTGAGGCTTCGGTTGTGCTTTGATGACCTGCGTACTCTAGCGAAACGGTTTAGCCTTCCGCACTTTCCACAAGTAGTTACTCTTGCTGGACACAAGTCACTGCGATCCATTTGACCCCCCCCCCCCCCATTATCAACAAACATTTTTTGTTACGAATGCCTTTGCAAGGGTGCCTTCACTGGGTCCTGTCTCTCCACATATCTGTCAGAAATACTTTTTGTCTTGGTCATGCACGCGGGATATGTCAAAGGTCTTCTCGTAGATCGAGTTTTTGCACAATCAGTTTTTGTTTCAGGCCCTTACCTATTGTGCCAAAAATGATTTGGCTGCGCAACATGTGATCTTCTTGATTTCCAAATTCAGTTCCCCGCTAACACATGCAGTTCTGATGTACACTCCTTAAACGCTTCGCATTCGTTTGAGTCAAAAAGAAATTCTTGAATTGTTAAAGTCGTGCGGGCGTGTAGTGTTCCTCAAATTTTTAATTGAAATGTCTTCCGCTTTCTCAAACTTGGAGGCACTGTATGCCTTTCGAGCTTATTTGTATGAGGCATTTTTAGCAACGCAGGTGTCTGTACATTTTTTCGCTCATTGTTCAATTTTGTAACAGGGGAAAACAACAAAACTCGCTTTTACAAGGTTATAAGCAACCCAAGAGTCGTGAGATGCATTCATGTGCTTCAGGGGTGGTATATTAACGTCGACGCATCAGCTGGGTGTCACTGCTACCATGTAGCGAGGTCCGCAGTTAAACGAGTAACTTCATTTTCCGTTTAGTTAGTGCTATATAAGAGAAGGCTGACGTCACATGTCTCTTGATTACGGGTATGGGGTGACGACTGCACACCTACACTCGGCGACAACTTTTCTTGACACTAAAGAGAAAGCTGTGGCGGCAGAGCTTCTGCATATGTAGCACTACGCGATCTAGTTCGTTCTGGCACGCGTCTCTTAACGCTGTAAAAATTGACGGGGGCTGACCATCAGCGTTTTATGTAGACGCAGATGCCGCTTAGCGTTTGAGGTGCACGTGAAAACGCAGAACTTTCTCAGGCGTTCAAAAACGTGAAGTCACAACGAATAACTAAAGAAATTACGAATATCTTAATGATGAGCTGCGACCTGTCTCGAATAGCTCCACGTATAAAATAAAAAGACTTTTTTATGTTTCACGTTGAAAACCCGAGTGCTATTGTGGAACTACAATCACTGGTTGCAAGATGCATGCAATTTGGCTCTGTAGCCTTCGCTCCGATTCCAAGAAGAGCTGTCGCCAAGTATAGCTGTAGTAAACAAGTACCTTTTATTTTTTTGTTCAGTACTCACGAACTGAAATGCACATTTACTTTTTAGTATGACGATTGCTATGCCCTATTGCTCAAGATAACCGCGCTAGTCACGACTAATCTGATCTCTAAATGTAATGTTGGTTCTGATGTACGTGTTTGAGTCGAAAGCTCGAAACGCCAACATAACCCAAACTGAGGACAGTAGTATGTTCGCTACTTAGCTGTAAATTATCCCGTTCCAATTTATGGCTGACATAGGTGTCACAAAACGAAGGAGCAGCCACTGGTGCGCTTCTTGCACACAAGCGAAATTGTTTTCTGTGTCTGCTTACAGCTTAAGAGATAAGCATGTACGTCACACGCAGAGCATAATCTGTATTTCCGACCCGGCTACTTGTCGTTTTTCATGACCTCATTCAGCTTCGACGCGCCTCGATTTAGTTTTCATCACATGTAGTCACGGGAAGTTCTGCTCTGACGTGCGAACTGGCCGTTATTCCTGCGTGCGGGCCATTCACAGTTTCAATATGGCTATGAAAACGTGATGAAGAATATATAAAATTGCATGGAACCTTTCAGATTAGTTAAAAATAGCTATGTCATTAACTTTCAAAGAGTACTACATCTTAATATATACAGTGGCCATGAAGTATATCACAAATATTCAAATAAAATGAGTTTTTATTGATTTGTCTTATGTCACTTTTGCTGCAACAGAGTTTTTTTGCATCGAAGTAATATTTGTGTGACAAAAAACAGAAGCCTGAATGCCATAAGAATTTAACAAAAAAACTGTACTGCATAGAAACCACGTGTTATATTTCACAATCTTGACCTTATACAGCCTATTATCCCGTGTTTCTCTTGCTATGTCAAGAGGGAATTATTTAGCGTGTAGGAAAGAAGAATGTGAAAGCTCATCAATTGAAATTATACGTGACGAGCATGGCTGCAGTTACTTTTTACGCAACCTTCGGGTCAGAAAGCTCCTTACATCTGGCCGTTGTGATTTGCTTTGAAGCACCCGTAATAATACACTGCCAGTATAGCAGTTTGATTCTTGAGTATAGTGCCTAGACATCCACGCATATAATTTAGAAATATTATGAGCAAACTGTTCGTGACAAGCTCGAACAAATTGTATGGTGTTGCCGCGAAAAAAACAAACATTAGAAGTGAAATGACGGCGCAAGTTGCCAACACAAACGAAGGGAAATGGAGACTTCTGCGAGCAGCAGCCACACATCATGGTGAACAGCTGGCATGCTGTGGACTGCAGTGGAACAATGATAAATGACTGCAGTATGACGACGACGGCGCGGACGAAGCGGCAACAACGATGAGAAATGACGATGGTGCATGTAGCCACTCAAAAACGAGCAACAAGGTGTGGTGGCACAGAGGAAAAAATAAGCAGGACGGGGGAACGAATGGCAGGCTCGATTCCGAATACACCACGGAAAGGTGTACGCACTAACTGAGATTTCAAAAAAAAAGGAAAGCAAGGAAGAGAGAGAAATAACACTTCAGAGAGATGAAGAAAGCTGAAGGTAGCATCTGTGCTTCATGTAACGCTAAGATCAATTTGAAACAGTTTCGCAGTGATGTAGTACGATTTATTGCAACACTGATACTAAAATGGCCTGGGTTCCTCCTTTGTATTAAAGGAAAAAAAACTTCAATTCACTTCACTTCAAAATGTTTCACCTAGTTTTTTTCTTGTTGTAGGTAGCAGATGACCAACCTATTACTGCTTGATAACTTGTTTACGCGAGTGCGCTATGAATATTGTTTTAGAGACGCTTTTAGATCACCCAGCCGCAGCGTCGGTTTTTAAGAGCACTAAACTAAACAGGAGCTGTTTGGGCGGCAAGGTAATCTCAGCTGCTCACGAAAAACTGTGAAGTTGGCGCCGCGGGCGAGTGGGCGCCACACTGTCAGCTTGCGCAGCAAGCACACGGAAATCCGCTGGCACGGAGGAAGAAATCGCAGGTGGCGCAAGCGCAAGGAACCAGCCAGCATAAACTCGTGACGTTGGTTTGTTTACATTGCCGTAGGTAGGTACGTAACTGGGTTTGTTTGTTGTCGGCATTGCGAGAGGCTCCGCATCTCGCTAAGTCCCGAGACATGCAGTTTAAAAGTTATTTTACATTTGTTTTAAGCTATATTGGCCCATTATATTTTGTAGATGTTGTGTGTCCACCTAAATCTACCTGACCCATTAACTCTTCTTCAAGATTTTGTGTCAGTTCTCCCTTGACAAAATGCTATTCAATAACATGACATCCAGAGAGAACAAAATTGTGGCCAAAAATTATTGAAGAATATTGTGAACAGCGATAACATGCGTGACCAACGCTTCTATGTCATTGTGTGTTTCACGGCAAAAGTAATGGGATCATTCCAAATAAACACGGGTTGTTCAAAGTAGAATCAGCGGTACTACGGTGCGATTCTGCCGTTGCCAACGTCAAGGAATAAGGTGGAAGCCCTGTCTCTCCAGCTATTCAGGCTACGCGATATCAAATATATATATATATATATATATATATATATATATATATATATATATATATATATATATATATATATATATATCTCAAAAATTGCCGTAGCGTTGCGAATGACCATGTAAATCCTCCGGGAGAGTGGTAACAACAGAAGCGTTTATTTCTACATTGCGGCCAGTTAGGTGTTCGTCAGGAATAAGGGTAGAAGTTCTGTTCGTGCTCACATTCATATTTTTTTAACAAGAAAATTCGAGGGAATGAAGGAATGAGACAGAAAAAATAAAAAATAAATACAATGACAAAAAAGAAAAAGAAAGAAAAATGAATAAAAGAAAAAACTTGAAAAAGTTTCAGGGCTCACTGCACTATGTGTGTGGCGTCGTGAGTGTGCATTTTCTTAGAAGCATTGCGTTCACTATAGATGGGTGGCGGTTCCTTTGATGTAGATGGTGGCGGGCTAACGTAAGGGCTCGCGTGTTACCCAAGCTTTCTTTTTCGACCAACCACCACTAATTAGGCATCGATGGCCTGGACGGCTGTTGTGGTACTGTCGGTTGTCGTCTTCCTACCGCGCAAGGCGGCGTCCCAAGGTTCCTGCGAGGTGGCGCGGAAGAAACAGCTTCTTGAAGGGCCCTGCAACACTTTTTGAGCTTTGTCAGCAAACGCTGCTGATCGGTAGTAGAGGCTTCCGACAACACGCGAGCCAAATAATTTAGCGCAGCACGCGGCCTGGAATTCACAATAAATTATCAAAGTCAGCTGTGAATTGCTTTTTCTTCTCTCAACAAATCACGGAATGATCCCAAAAATCACTCGTAGTAAGCCCATCTATCAGCCATTGGTTGATTTGAACAAGCACGCTAGGTCGTAAGCAATTGCCGCGGGAGGCCACTTCTTGTCCACGCGTGCGCGCGCGATCACACTGGAAAACCAATGCACTAGATAAAAAAAAGTGCTCAAGGTCAGCACATTCAGCTCTCAGGGATGAAAAAATAGATGGATGGATTGATATGGCCGTACCCATTAGATCGGGCGGTGGCTAACGCCACCTAGCCATAATACTGAGTGAACCGAAAACTATTTATATATCTTTTTTCTCTTTAAAGACTGAAGTGGAGCACTGGTATTTTGCAGTGAATGGTTTATTTTCACTCGGGCCTTGATTTTAGCCACCAATCAGATAACCTCCTTCTAGTTAATTCTATTGGCTTAAAGTCGATTTTGCCCTCCCTGTCCATAAAGCCCCGTGCTTCGAAAACCTCTGTGCCATCAACCTGAACTGTAGGGTGAAGCCTTTTACAGAACATTATCAAGTGTTCGACTGTTTCATCCTCCTCTCCACACGCACTGCATACAGTGTCTACCCTTCGTATTTGGCCCGATATGTCTCGCTTCGCAATACTCCCGTCCTGGCCTCAAACTGTAGAGAACTACCCCGAGTATTATCATAGATACTTTTCTTGGCAATTTCCAGCTTAAAAGTTTGATAGATTGGACTTCTTAATCATGCCAATTCTTAACATATCGGTCTCCACTTCCTTCAATTTCTTCTTAACCAATAGTTCTTTTTGGTTTTGCCCCTGCTTTTTTCTAACAACCTACCATCAATTTTCCGGTTCGCTTTTTTTATTTTCTTTTGAGATTCTTCCTGCTCTTTTCAAACAACCTACCGTCAATTTTCTGGTTCGCTTTCTCGATTTTGTTTTGACATTCTTCATGTACAAGTATACCTGAAAACACTCCTAGCCCAACGCTCCATCCCCGTTTCTCTCAATCACCCCTCAAACTTTATCTTGCAGCTAGCTTCCCTGCCCTCAAATGGTGTCCATCCCATATCACTTCGCACTCCCTGATTTGGTGTATTCTCGTGAGCTCTTAAAGAAAGCCTACCTACTCCACATTGCTTAATTTCTAATCTTGCTTTAACTTCTGATCTCATGCAGAATACTGCATAGCCGAAAATCAGACTAGGAATCGTAACACTTTTTCGAATCCTCTGACATCATATTTATTGTGATTCTACATTGCACTATTTTTCATCACCGCTGCATTCCTATTTCCTTTAGTAGTTACGTATATTTCGTGTTTCCCTAGGTACTCAGTCCCATTGCTTAACCATACGCCCAGATATTTGTACTTATTCGTTATCTCTAGCGTGACCTCCTGTATCGTAAGCTCACTACCTTCATTATAATTAAAATTCATGACTGCTGATTTTTCCTTACTGAATGTCAAATCTAACTTATCTCCCTCATTACCGCAGATGTTCATCACTGTCTGCAAATCTTCCATGTTGTCGGCCATTAGCACTATATCATACGCGTACATCAATGCTGGTAGTGCTTGTTCAATAGGTTTTCCTTGTTTGACGAAACAGAGGTTGAAGGGACACTGACTGATCAGAGCTCCTTGCGGCCATGGCTGAAAGCTCTCGCGTTTTCGATAGAATGGGGTCATTTTCCGACGGTAAAAAAGGTAGAGGCGGAAATTCCAAAAGTTCTTGAATGGACAAGTTCTATAGGAGCTGTACTGCAATTCACAAATGCAGCGCCGTTAACGTCGGGGCTTCCGATTCTGTTCCCACGACAAATGAAGTTTACACAATGGGACCGTATTGAAGCCACCGAAATACACCTTGTTTTTCGAGACAAAAAAAAAAAAGGATCGTCTGAAAAAAACTAGGCGGAAACCTGCAAATTTCTCAGAGATCTAAGTAGTACGAAGACAAAGCTTTAATATAAGCGCACAATCATGTTAATACGTGAAGAAAAATACGTTCTAAAATGTAGTTTCGTACAACACAGTCGCGTCGCAGACTCGAGTTTCAGACTGTAGTATCTTGATAAGAAATTTTATAGCCGCGCACCACTCTGGCGTTATGGCCGAGTTGGCTGAGCAACCGAGATGGTAGCTTGGTGTGGCACGGATTCGAATCCCAAAAAATAAATTTGCCCTTCCTTTTTTACTTTATTTTTACAAAATTTCTGTCGGTGGTTACTTTGCTCGACTCCCCGCCGCAGTGGTCTAGTGGCTAAGGTACTCAGCTGCTGACCCGCAGGCTGCAGGATCAAACCGCGGCTGCAGCGGCTGCATTACCGATGGAGGCGGAAATGTCGTAGGCCCGTGTGCTCAGATTTGGGGGCAAGTTAAAGAACCCCAGGTGGCCGAAATTTCTTGAGCCCTCCACTACGGCGTCTCTCATAATCATATGGTGGTTTTGGGACGTTAAACCCAGCATAACAATCAATTAACTTTGCTCGGCGGCCGATCTGAAGGAAACGGGTTGGATCATGACCGCGGCTCTAGCAATTCGAGCTAGGCAAGAATTTTAGACTACTCAGATTTAGATGCGTGTACGCAGTGGCGTAACTATATAGGGTGAGGCAAGTGGGGCACAAGCGTGCCAGGCTCCACTTTGAGGGGGCGCTGAGCCGAGCCCACCCAACATCTGCTCGGGGGCTGTAGGACTGCGCTAAGGCAGAGAAGCTGTGTAAGTTGTGAGGCAGTTTTAATTTACGTCTATTTATTTGTGTCGTAGGCTTCAGGAGGCACGTCAGCCGATCGCAGGCAGCATTGCTTTAGTTGCACTTGGTCGAAGCGTGTCCAACGAAATTTGCCGTGAACGCAGACAGTGCGGCGCCAGCATAGTACCCCGCGTAGATCTGCAGCGCCAGAGACGGCCAAGCGTTGCGAGCTCCTGTTAACTCGAGAAAAAGAAACCTTCCACCACGTGGGCAGCAAAAGGAAAGTAATTAGAAACGTCATTGTGACGACCTCCTAATCGCCTCACAGCACTTTCAGTCGGCGTATCAGTGGGCCTCTTCCGAGACCCAACGTGGCGTGGTGAGTCCTCACATCGATTCAGCTGCGGTGCCACCCCATGCTGTGTTCGCCCACGCAGTTTCGAAGCAGTGCGCGTTTCGAAAGCTCGGAGGTCACCAACAACCTTTTGTCCCGGCCTGGTTTAGCTCCGGTAGCTCTCGGAAGTGGGTAGGTTGGCGACACGGGAGAGCATGGCTGATGACGCGAGGATCGGGCACCCAGTCGACGATTTGGTGCGTATTGTCGCAGTGACAAGCCTGCGACTGCTCCCGCGCAAATGAGCTTGTAAGTGGAACCACGGGTTGTGTGCGAGTGGTTCCTTTTACAGCGTACAAGGGACAAACGAACTATTGCCCCTTGGTCAAAAAGTGAGTCTGTTACAGGGAAGTCACCCTATGGCTGCAATACCCAGTACGTGTTGCCTTGTCTAGATAATTGCGCACCGTGGAGCTTGCCCTAGCCTCTATGACTTTTCTAGTTCTGTTGTATTTAAATTTTGGTTATGTTATTTGGGGCGAGGGTCATGAGCCCTTTACGTGCACGAAGGTGGCATTCTTGTGGCGTGTTTTTGATCGATCATCTGTGCTCTCCTAACTGAGGCCAAAGAGACAACGATTCGCCGAGAGTGGTGTAAGGGTGGAGCACCAATGCAATAAGAAGAAGCCCCGGAGTTCTGCCAAGCGTTATGAACCGCGCTTGTGGTGTTACGCACCATCGTCTCTGCCAAATTCCGTACGGTCGCCCTATAGAAGTCGGTTCATTTCCAAAGTTTTCTTTTTCTTTCGCAACGTAATATTTCGTCCAAAAATAAACCACTTCTTCATAACGTATAATTGAGTATCAATAACAATATAATGACGCCCGTCAACTCTTGCCGCTTCTTGGGAGTCGTTTTTAGGTTTGACCTCAGCTGGTCTGAGCACATAAATTATGTTCGTGCTAAGCTATCTAGAACTCTTGCTATGTTATACATGCTAAAATATGTACTGCCGTTGCGTGTTAGAAAACAATTATACTTAGCTTTTATTCACTTCCACTTAACATATTCTCACCTAGTCTGGGGTACGTGCAACAAGACGGAGCCCCGCCGTGGTGGTCTAGTGGCTGAGGTACTCGGCTGCTGACCCGCAGGTCGCGGGATCGAATCCCGGCTGTGGCGGCTGCATTTCCGATGGAAGCGGAAATGTTGTAGGCCTGTGTGCTCAGATTTGGGCGCATGTTAAAGAACCCCAGGTAGTCGAAATTTCCGGAGTCCTCCACTACGGCGTCTCTCATAATCATATGGCGGTTTTGGAACGTTAAACCCCACACATCATCGTCATGAACAAGACAGATGCTGAACGTGTTTCCTCTATACAAAAAAGAAGCCTAAAAATGATTTCTTCCCATCTTCCCCCATCAACTGACTCTCTGTATAAAAGTCTGAACGTACCACCATTCTCAGAGTTATATCAGCTTTCTTTGGCAGCAATGATTTTCCGCGAATTCAAACGTGATCGCCCCATGTTCTCAAGCAAATATCTAAACAGACAAGTGGCATATGACCTTCGCACTATTTTATTGACGGGATCGAGACCAAGAACTAATTATGGTACTAAAACTATAGATTATCAGATTATTTTATTGCTGAATGCATACCTATTCCTAATTGAATTGGCTAATCAGAACTCAAGTATGTCTCGTTTTAAAAGACAAGTAAAGCTACTTTTCCTGCCTCCTTGAATTTACAATGATTTTGCTTTGAACACGAAAATATGTAATTTTGTATATTTTTGTAACTTTATAAAACTGGTTAACCTGAACAATGTAAACTTTGTATAATTTTTGTCCTAATCTGTTTTTTACTGTTCGTTTTCTGTTTATATAGGTTGTGCAATGAGCATTGTACTTATTTTCTCTAATTTTGCTCCTGGCTATCCGAACGTGTATGTCCCGGGTGAAGGCCTCGTCAGGAGACATATGAGTCTCCTTTTGCCTTGCCTCGTGGACATATTTCATGTCATGTAACTACATCCGAAATAAACTGAAACTGAAACTGAAACTTTGACGTCTGTTCTCTTGTAAATTCTGTACAGCTTGTAAATATCAGTTTTTCTCAGCCTATCCGAACTTCTCAAGAGTTTCTGCTTCACCTTCAAGTGACCAGCAAGTCAATCGCCACTATTGGGATAGCTTCAGCACGTTTTTTTCTCCCACTTTGCTATACCATTTCGGGTTGTCCAACTCGGGCGCCAGGGGGTGAGAGCGGGATTCCCAACAACGAAAAGAACCTGGATTTCACTTGGGCTTCTTGAGGACCCACGCGGAGCACTATCAAGCCCAGCGTCCCGTGGAAATGGTTGACCCTAAAAGTTCAAAAGCAGCGGTCGCATGCCACCACACTTTTTCAACACTCCCTTTCTAACTTTCTTTTTCCCTGTTACCATCCGTGAAGCCAGATACTCCATTTACATGGTAAATATTGCTCCTTTCCTTCAGCAAACGAAACAGAGCCTTTGAAAGCCTGAGGCCCCTAGGAACCTATGGTTAATATAAGCAAGTGTCCCGTGGCTCCTTGCTCATATTCAAGCCTATGAAAATCAATAAGATAAATAGGTAGATGTAAGCCTGTTTTCACCTAAGCACGATTTAGGTCATCAACGTATACGTGTCCCTGGGCGTAGACTGAATATTCCTTGAGGAATTCTGTCTTCGCTTTATTTGTGGACTGGCATCTGTTTGTATGTGTGCGCATATGTACATATATACAAATAGAATGATATCGGCGTGGGGAGACGTTGAACCTCCCTGACCTTCTTCTAGCTTCGTCATTGAACTTATCACTTTAAATTTTCGTTTTCTTCTGGTTCGGCCAAAACCACTTTGGTTCTTCAGCACATATACATAACCCTGGTGAAAATTGAAAAGAAAAAAACGCTGTTCATGTCCTTGTTGCTGAAAAGTTGTAATCCAGGACCTGTTTACCAACTCATCAGACACGTCAGTCTCTTTGCTTACGGCGAGCGTTCGTGGGCCAATGTGGGAAGTATAGAATAAAATGAAAAATGTAAGTATAGGCTTTTCTGCAATGTTTCACTCTTATCTTTTCTGAAATACAAACCTTCTTCACATACTAATATTATTAACTAGAGTTAACGTCCCGAAATAGCGATATCAATAACGTAGCTGCCAGCTCGTAGTAAGCTCACGTGCTACGTGATGCCATACAGGCTCATAAGGAGTGTGCCACACTCGCCGCCATGGATACAGGTGGCACTTACTGAATAAATTCACATATATACCCAATAAAGTGGCTGGGGGGATAGCCGCCATGGTAGCTCAGTGGTAGAGCATCAAACGAAATATTCGAAGATTGCAGGTTCTGTTCCTGCCCACAGAAAGATATCTTCTCACCCACTTTTCTTTCCTCGGCATTATTATCTGTTGGATTCATATATATATATATATATATATATATATATATATATATATATATATATATATGTGTGTGTGTGTGCGTGTGTGTGTGTGTGTGTGTGTGTGCGTGTGTGTGTGTGTGTGAGAGAGAGAGAGAGAGACCTGAGTAAAATAAGATGAATTACATATCTAATTACACAGGAGTGAGTGTTACACGCTTCAGCTGCCCTAAATGTCCAAATAATACTTGGGGTGTAATGCCGCAGAATAATGGCACAGTTATTACGGATGCTGCATAGCCGAGGGCTTTGTAAACTTTCAACGAGCGCGGTTTCTTTAACGTGAACACAAATGTGACGCTAACAGGAGTATCTTGTTATAGTATGAAAAGCTGGGTGATTTGGTTTGAGAATATTCTTGGTAACAGTGAACTGCGTGCGCGCTTAAATGGTAATAAGAAAGGAGTATGCTGCCTCGACCCGTACTGGCCTTGAGTACCGAACTCAATCCACACCGGCCTTGATCAAGCGCAAAGATATCCATGTGACAACGAATGCATGGTGCGGCGTGAAGGCAAGCCCGACTGCGTGCGTAAGATGGAGCCACATCCACTTCGATGGCGCCAAGGTGGAAGTGGTTATACAACCGCATTCTCCGGTTCGTACTGAAGCATAATGCTTGACGCTCGGTGAACACGAAACCCTGAAAGCAGAGTGCTGCCCCGCCGCGGTGGTCTACTGCCTGAGGTACTCTGCTGCTGACCCGAAGGTCACGGGATCGAATGCCGGCAGCAGCGGCTTCATTACCGATAGAGGCGGGAATGTTGTAGGCCCGTGTGCTTAGATTTGGGTGCACGTTAAAGAACCTCAGGTGGTCAAAATTTCCGGAGCCCACCACTACTGCGTCTCTCATAATAATATAGTGATTTTGGGATGTTAAACCCCACATATCAATCAATCAGTCAATCAATCAATCAATCAAAGCAGCACGCTTCTTTAATATCCACACCGATAAGTCAGCGCAAAAAGAAAAAAGAAACAAATAAAAAACGAACACGCTTTTTATTGATACACTAAAGGTGTGTCTACGACGGCCTGACATTTCGTGCAGAATGCTGCGCGCTGTCTGAAACGGCATGTCTAGAAAAACTGTGAATTCATTGCTAGTCGTCGCTGTCGAGATAACGCTGACGCACCACGTTCTTATCTGCGCAATGAGGTAAAGCGAACGTTTAAGGGTGTGCGCTGTTTCTTTCGATTATATTTTATTTAGTGGTACGTGACTCATAGATTACGAGAAGGCGTTTGATTCAGTAGAAATATCAGCCGTCATGCAGACACTGCGGAATCAGGGCGTAGACGAAGTATATATAAACATTCTGGAAGAAATCTACAGGGGATCAACTGCTACCATAGTGCTTCATAAAGAAAGCAACAGAATACCAATCAAGAAGGGTGTAAGGCAGGGGGACACAATCTCCCCAATGCTATTTACCGCGTGCTTACAGGAGGTTTTCAGAAACCTAGAATGGGATCAGTTAGGGATAAGAGTTAATGGAGAATACCTTAGTAACCTGCGCTTTGCCGATGACATTGCATTGCTGAGTAACTCAGGGGACGAATTGCAACTCATAATTACGGAGTTAGACAAGGAGAGCAGAAAGGTGGGTCTTAAAGTTAATCTGCAGAAAACGAAAGTAATGTTCAACAACCTCGGAAAGGAGCAGCGCTTCGAGATAGGTAATAGTGCACTTGAAGTTGTAAAAGACTATGTCTACTTAGGGCAGGTAATAACCGCAGAGCCGAACCACGAGATTGAAGCAACTAGAAGAATAAGAATGGGGTGGAGTACATTCGGCAAGCACTCCCAAATTATGACAGGTAGGTTGCCACTATCCCTCAAGAGGAAGGTATATAACAGCTGTATCTTGCCGGTAATTAGCTACGGAGCAGAAACCTGGAGACTTACAAAGAGGGTTCAGCTTAAATTGAGGACGACGCAGCGAGCAATGGAAAGAAAATTGGTAGGTGTAACCTTAAGAGACAAGAAGAGAGCAGAGTGGATTAGTGGACAAACGGGGGTTAAGGATATCATAGTTGAAATAAAGAAGAAGAAATGAAAATGGGCCGGGCATGTAGCGCGTAGACAGCATAACCGCTGGTCATTAAGGGTAACTAACTGGATTCCCAGAGAAGGTAAGCGGGTTAGGGGGAGACAGAAGGTTAGGTGGGCAGATGAGATTAAGAAGTTTGCGGGTATAAATTGGCAGCAGCAAGCACAGGACCGGGTTAACTGGCGGAACATGGGAGAGGCCTTTGTCCTGCAGTGGACGTAGTCAGGCTGATGATGATGATGATGACGTGACTGCATACGTCATGGCGGGACTTTTGAATTCATTAAGGTAGATACGCCACGTGATGTTGTTCAGGCGAACTAAACCACTAGTGTCCAGAAAAGCTAGATCTGGAGGCACGCGTGACGTTTTTTGTTTGCCCTCCCATCCCTCCTTGCATAGCTTCCAGCGATTTCGTCAGGACGAGATAATAGAAAATGCGATTGCACTATGTGACAAATCTATGTAACTCTGCTCGTGCTGGCCCCGCCGCAGTGGTCTAGTGGCTAAGGTACTCGGCTGCTGACCCGCAGGGCGCGCGTTCGAATCCCGGCTGTGGCGGCTGCAGTTCCGATGGAGGCGGAAATGTTGTAGGCCCGTGTGCTCAGATTTGGGTGCACGTTAAAGAACCCCAGGTGGTCTAAATTTCCGGAGCCCTGCACTACGGCGTCTCTCATAATCATATAGTGGTTTTGGGACGTTAAACCCTATATATCAATCAATCAATCTGCTCGTGCTGGACGGATTCTTAACATTCTTGTGGCGTGAATTTTTCAGGTCAATTCGCTTTTCGAGTGAATTAATTTTATGGTTACTCAAAAAAGTGTTTCAGAGCCCCTTTAAGGAGCTGTCTCGATCTGAAGGGATCGTGAAAGATTGCAAGACGTTTAAAGTGAATACTGTTCTCAGAATCCGCGTTTTGGGCTCTTCGGTGGTGGGTCGACATGTAGGGCTCACAATCATTGATCGGTTAGTAAGATAAATGAAAATGCACGACAGTAGTACATTAGAAAGGGTAGTTACACTGAAACACGGAAAGATATTGCAAATTTACCAGTCCTCAAAGTCTTGAAATGTCATGTTTACACACACACACACACACACACACACACACACACACACACACACACACACACACATATATATATATATATGTATACATACATACTATAGTGCTTTAAATACTGCATTTGCAAAGTGTACCCGGACTTTCATTTATGCCTTTTTCGATGGTGTTAAATCGGTGTATGAGGTATGACTGACGTTGTTCACGTTCCCGGTTTGATTTATTTTAATACTGTTTCGATAGAATTGATCACAATTTGTCGAATAAATGGCCGAGAAGGTTGAGATGTTTCAATAGAAGTAATTTATTGATTGATATGTGGGGTTTAACGTCCCAAAACCACCATATGATTATGAGAGACGCCGTAGTAGAGGGCTCCGGAAATTTCGACCACCTGGGGTTCTTTAACGTGCACCCAAATCTGAGCACACGGGCCTACAACATTTCCGCCTTCATCGGAAATGCAGCCGCCGCAGCCGGGATTTGAACCCATGACCTGCGGGTCAGCAGCCGAGTACCTTAGCCACTAGACCACCACGGCGGGGCGTTTCGATAGAGGTAGATTCGGGGCTGATTTCGCATGGGCTCTGTGGTTATGGAAACGAATCCTACAGGGTGCTTCTATTTGTCCGACGCATTGCATGCCACACACTTTGCACTATATACCACATCAAAGGAATATAATGTTAGTGTTCCTCATATTTTAATTGAAAACTTGGATTGTGTGCTAGTTGTCTTGCTTGTCTCGCATCGCTTTGCATACAAGACATCGACATGAACTGTTGGGAGTTGAAGTATTGATTCGGAAGTTTACAACTTTGTCATTGAGGTTGCATGTTCGTCGCTAAGCCAGGCCCCGAGAACCCAGCGCTAGTTTCGGTTTCAAGAAACATGCACCCTCGTCGCGGTGGCCGGGTGTCCTAAGTCCCGGTTGAACGGATTGAGACTGATGTGAATGTTCGCCTTTATTGGCGTTCTCAAGGTTTTACAAATAAAAAAGCAATACCCCGGTAAGAAACTTCTCTCTTGTTTATGTGTCTTTCTTAGTCCTTGTTTTGTGAATTTTAAATCAGGCGAAGCGCGTGAAATGATTGACTTGCGTTCGTAGCGTTTGCTTCTGCTCCTCGCCCTTCGCACGGCGTTATTATATATTGGATAGCGCTCAGTTATCTGGCTCGGCTGGCGTGTCAAGTTGTAGTGGGCAGAGAACAGGAGCCACAGAGAGCTTCGCCAACGAAGTCACTCATGCTTTCGTCGAAGATGGCTTCATCGGGCAACACATGTTTTGTGGCATTGAGGTGTGCTCACCTTGGGATTTCCAGTTCCGCGAAAGTTTTCAGCGTTTCATAAAGGCAACATGTGAGCGCAAGAATTTTTATTTATTTTTTGAGCAGGTATTATTTTGCATGAGTACATATGAGTAAACCCATTCTCTGCAAGCCTGACGGTAGTGACACAGGTGTACGTCACTTGACTAACTGGTGAAGATGGAAGCTAAGCTTCTGACGGGAAAATGCGTTTATTGAAAGGCCTAAATACGAGTTGGCTGGGCTACATAGCATTAGTTAATTTAAATTTTACCATCAAATAAATATAGTCAAGTAATTATACGCTACTTCCACCTCATGCAATTCTTGATGATTGATGTGTGGGGTTTAACGTCCCAAAACCACCATTTGATTATGAGAGACGCCAGTAGTGGAGGGCTCCGGAAATTTTGACCACCTGGGGTTCTTTAACGTGCACCCAAATCTGAGTACACGGGCCTACAACATTTCCGCCTCCATCGGAAATGCAGCCGCCACAGCCCTCATGCAATTCTTGTAGCCACAGTTTCTAAATTTGTGGGCCTTTACTACTAGTAGTGTATCTCAAATACGGGTGGTATTTTAAACGCTGAAAATCAAAAGGCCGAACTATCAGAATGCCGAAATTTGAAATACCGAAAAATCAAAACGCCAAGAATATGAAAGTCGAACATTTAAAACGCCGATAAATGAAAACACCGAAGCATCAAAATGCCGACATCATGAAGATGATGTATAATAACAAGATAAAAGCAATAAGGTTTCCACCGAATATGTACGATATGCATGTGCTTTCGCCCTCGTTTCCAATAGCCATGTTTTCTTCGCATAAAGTTCAGAAATTCCAAACTCACGGCCATCTATGTGTTCAGGATTCGCCCTCGAGGCTGAGCTCCCGCATGGCTCATGTGGGAAGTCCGCTTTCTTTGTGATTCTCCGAATCTGGCGCACGGCTTCATCACTCAGAAGGTGTTGCCTTGAACACGCTGATACATATGCTGTGACTTACTGCAAAAGCTTCACGGGCACCTTGCCCAAGTCCACCACCCGTGTTTTGATCCGCTCTTCAGTGCGATGAGCTGTCGCTCTAGAGACATTCGGAACTTGGCTAGCGTGGGACCACTTTTTCTGGACGAATTTGCAAGTCCCTTTTTATTAGGGTTGGTAATAATTCTAGCGTTACACTTGCCCAGCTTCTCGCACCTCAAGTAGTGTCTAGAGCGTATACTTTTTTTTTCAAGACACATAATGAACCTTGAATCAAAGTTCGGCTTTTCTCTTCTGGGAGTGGGAACACACCAAAACAAGTTCTTCTTCCGTTTTCAATCTAATGACAACTATCTCCCATTGCTGCGGCTTTTGTACTACGAACGCTGGACAGCTCCGTTTTTTTTCTTTGTTTTCTGCTGACCCGTAAGAGCCATCCTGTCCAATTGATACGCCGAGCTTCACAACAGGTAAAAATATAAAATTTTACATCATTTTATTATGCTGATGCTTGTAGATTCGCAGAACAAGGTAAACAAGCAGTAGTCAGTGACACGGCAGAAAACGAACAAATGGTAGTCACAAAGCGCTTCGTTTGTTTTTCACATGGTTCAATGAATTTTGCGCCACGTTGTTTCGGCGTTCTGTGTCTTCGGTGTTTTGATTTTCGACATTTTCGACATTTCGACATTTTCAATTTCTGGTTGTTTTGACATTCGGCCTCTTCATAGTTCGGGTTTTGATTTTCGGCAGTTCGATAGGGGCTCCTCAAATACACATGATGAAATAAAAGCTTCTAAAAAGTATTACGGATAATGCCGATGGAGCTAACGTTTTGACAAGTGAACTTTTCCTTTTTAGGGCAACGCTGTTGCCCTAACGAACACAAGTGAACTTAATAAAACACTCTTTCGAGTTACGTTGTTTTTCGGAAAACCTGTGATGGTTTCAAGCTTCTCCGTCCCTCTAAACTTCAGTCTCGTTTGGCACTCAAGTTCTGTAAGAAAACATGTGCGCCGTCATAACAAACGTGATTGAGTCAAATATGACGTGCCCTATTCACGATTGTTGACTCTTTTCACATTGTTAGGATATTCTGAGTTCAACGTTTGCTCATCGTGTCCGTATGTCAGTTGTACGTTGAAGCTACTTTAACAAAGTGACAATTTCATTCTACGTATGTGTCAGTTTTTTTATACGAGACGTGCAATAAAAAATTCATTTTATTAGTGCCGGTCAAGCTTCGTCTTATTGAGAAATCAGTCACCTTTATTTTCGCCTCTTCAGAACACACGAACAAAACTAAGAAAACTAAGATTAAAACAAAATTTTACGAACGACCTCATCGCCCAAACGGCCAGAGGACCTGAAAGCAGGCACGAGTGCATTCCGCTTGCCTGCGAAGCAGGAAAGAAGAGCTTTCGCGAGAACCCTCCTCTCTATTTACGTCCTTTCTCTCTATTTCAGAACGTCACCAGGGGAGTCATAAGAGAAATTTTCTGTTAGTGATTTATTTCTAGTAGGATACCCGGAAACCGCTAGTGTTAAAAGCAGCCATGCCGGTGCCGAGAGCGAATACATGGTAGGTATAGGGAGTTTCCAACCCCTGGATACTGTTACGAAGCGAGACGCCTACACGGTATGAAGGCGCCACTGCTGCGGAACTCGCTGCCAAGGTCACCAGCTGTTTGGTAGCGTGTGTTTCTCAGCTCGCGACCTCATCTGCGCAAAACTGATAGACGAGCGGACAAGATCACAGTGAGTTAAGGCAATGTATATGTACAGCATAGAAATGGAGGCGTTACATATTCGGCCACTGGGGCCGACAGCTTAGCGACTCAAAGAGCCGAGAGGCCTTCTTTCTGACGCATAGGTCGGCTGCTTGTCCACGCGCTGCTTGGCTTTTTTTATAAGCCCCAAGTTATCCATTACGTCACCAACGTCCAATTGGAACCACCGCTGGTGGCATCAGCTTCCCCAAATCGGACACCACTGCGCTGGGTTGCACCCAATGACGAGTGATATTACCACGCATTGCGTAAGACTTTCCAGACTGGGTGGCGCCGCTTGCTTCATCGGGCCCATGGGCTGAGGGAGCTCGCCGTGCGTTCCGTAAGACAGACCGGCACCGCCACTTGATGACGTCGTTGAGTTGATAGCGTCAGGCGGGCTCGCTCGCTGGCCTTGACACAGATTGCCTTTTCATGGGCAATGACGTTCGATGTTGACTCCCAGGCGTAACAGCACCCCCGCCGCCAGACAAGGCGCCGGAACGACGAGCTGCTTCTACGTGGCTCGGATCTCGGGCGAGCTTGTTCGCCAGGTACCACCATGTTGACCTCCAGGCCCATGGGGAGGATGTAGGTCGAGACTCAGTTCCGTAAACACATCCCATTCCTTAGGACGGATACCAGCTCCACTAGCTTGTCGCCAAAACTTGTAGTCTAGCTTCGCTCGTCTCTTCTGACGATTTTTGGTCTGAGGACTTGTCGATGGTTCTGTAACTTGTCAAGAACGGTTTGACAACGGACAACACACGGCACAAGCAAGTGCCCTCGGTTACCCGGCACAACACCAGACAAAGTACAGTACAACATATACGTAGCTACGTGTCTATCGGAATTTATTTATACATCGAAAGGCACATGTGGGATACTAGACTCTTAAAATGAGAAATCATATTTTTACACGTACAACAACATATGAAATAGAATATAACATAAAGTTGGCCCCTCAAGATCACTCTAGACGAGCGCTCAGCTTAGGCGGTGATGACAAAATTTTGCCCCGACTCGCCAGCGAAAGACCAAAACGTAGAGAAGGTACTAACTGGAACGCACGGCTCAATGCGTCTGCATTAGCGTTAAGCTTTTCTGTTTTGCAGCGAACGTCTAAGTGGCTCGGTTGGACTATCATGCTCCACCTCAGTAACCGGCCACTTTTAGGCGACATGTTATTTAACCTGGTTAGAGAACAGTAGTCTGTTTCGACCACAAACCTCGAACCGGAGACATAACAGGCTAGCTTTTCAGCAGACAACACGAGGCAAGCGCATTCTTTTTCGAAGGTTATGTATGCTTCATCCCTGCAGCTAAGCTTTTTACTTATATACAAGACTGGCCTTTCGTTACCAGCACTGTCCTCCTGGCACGAAATAGCTCCGAATTCCAGCATTTTATTGATCTTCTCTTTCATGATCTGCTTTTGCACAGGGGAACATCAACACGGCTTGCTACGAATTGGCTCCTCACAAGCTAGCTCGATATGGTGCTCAATCACCGTCGTGTTTCCGGTGATCCGAAAGTGCGTCTTTAAACTCGGAAAAAATCGTCCTCAAGTCTTGCTTCTAGACTTCCCTTAACCTATGCTCCAAGTTCAACTGATCCAAGATTGCATTGGGTCACCATTTGATTGCATCACTAGAAGTCGAATTTTCTTCTCCTTCTTCCTCTGAAGCATTCAAAAGCAGATTTACGACCGCTTGACAATGAGCACCTGGTTTCAACAAATTACTGTGGTAAACTTTGTTCGGCCACCTTCCTAATTTCACTTCATAATTGGTATCAGAAAGCTTCAGTATTACTTTGGCAAGCCCTTCCCAATGAACCTCAATCTTGTTCTTTTTGAAAAGCCGCAGAAGCATTACCTGATTCCCCACTTCAAAGGTGCGTTTCTTCACCGATTTGTTGTAGTACTCCTTCGACAACAATTGTGCAGCCTTCAAGTGGCTTTCCACAAGATATTTTGTTTTTCCAAGCCTCTGAAAAAGGTCTAGAACATGCGCAACTACATTAGGATCCTCATCGAATCCCTCCCAGGTCTCGCGTAACATTCTCAGTGGTGTTCTTGAACTCTTGCTATACACAAGCTCTGCAGGGCTAAAACCAGTGCACTCATGAGGAGCTGATCTCAAAACGAGCATAGCGGGAGGAATACATGCTTCCCAGTCGCATTTGCGCTCGCACTAAGGAGCTCTCAGTATTCGTTTCATAACGGAATGCATACGCTCTAGCGAATTAGATTGCGGGTGATGGATCAAGATGTGCACTATTTTTATTCCGCATTTATTCAAAAAGGTAGAGGCGACGCAACTTGTGAAGACACTACCGTTGTCCCTTTGGATTACAGAAGGAAATCTGACATGTTCAAATATAGATAGCAGCGCATCCACGACGTGAGTGGAATTGAGTTCCCTAAGTGGTATTGCTTCTGGAAATTTTGTGGCTACGCAGAGAGCCGTCAGGATGTACCGACAACCTCGCCTTGGCTCTGGCAATGACCCGACGATATCAATTACTAGGTGCCGGAAAGGTTCTGTGATAATTGGCACAAGCTTCATGGGTGCCTTCCACACATCCGTGGATCTTCCCGCTCCCTGACAAGTGTCGCATGAGCGTACAAAGTCTTCGATATCCTTCGAGCAATTCAGCCAATGAGAGTCAAGGGAAATTCTAACCTTGGTCTTCTTTATGCCGAGTTGTACTGCTCACGCATTTTCATGCGCCAGTTCCAATAGTTGGGGACAATAATTTGTGGCACTAAGAGCTGCTCACTTGTGACCTTGCACATTTGTGTAGCTCCAATACAGAAGCCCTGCCTGCTAAAAATATTCTTTTTGTTCGTTCATAACCTTACGCTTTCCATTAGCGCTTTATTCAAGAGGTCCTCGCGCTCTTCCGATATGAGCATTTCTCGATGTACCCTCGACAGCTTTCTCCAACTTTCTGCTACAGGCGAGAGCATAGCACCCTTCTTGCTCTCATTCAATGGCGTCATGTCGTCTCCTTTGCCGACAGAGGCTGCTTCCGCGACGGTGGCTCAAGTGCCTCATCCAGAGAATTACCTGTCCGAGGCACCATCACCTCGCTGCCATGGTCAAGCAGATCAGCCTCTTTAGCAGGTGGTGTTTCACTACACTGAACGAGATGAAGTTCCTGCGAAAGCTTGCGCACTCGCGATTGCGGGAGGGCCATGTACGCTGAGTTAGAGAAGTACGATTTACCCTGCCCTTTGAGAAGCTGCTGAGAGTTATTAGAAAAAAGATTAAGAAAACGATCGAGAAGCGCGGCAGACACAGCCGCTTCGGTGCGAAGCTTACCGAACGGGCCTTCAATGACAACCGTAGCGATTTGTAAGCAAGCACTCTGCTCCTCGGCGACTTGCCTGATCCACGCGCATTCTCTTGTAAAGTCGTTCGGAGACACCAAGGAAAGATGGACAACGTCCATGGTTGCCGCTGAGTCTCGAAGTGCTCGACATGTTTTCTTATTCACACTAATTTCTTGGAGATACGGCTCTAACAACCGCATGTTCTTTTCCGATTCTCGGATTGTTGCGAAAAATAAACTTTCGTTTACAGTTCACCGCAATGTGCTCTTACTTTTTGCAGTTATAGAAGATTAGCGGCTTCCGTGATTCAAACGCCCGTGTGGTATCCGTGCGTTGTTCAGGAACCTCAGTTGATTTGTCTGCTTCTGTTTGCCCTTCCCCTACAGTGTCCTTCGTAAGAGACGGGTCCTTCCTGAAATTACGGTGCGGAGTGGGTTTTCATTGATCAGGTTTCCTATAAAAGGTCTCTTTCCTTTCATCCTTTTCAACGCGCACTGCCCTGCTATGCAACTTTCTGCGAGTATAATACTCCTCAGCTAACTCTGCTGCCTTGTTAAGCTGCACTTCACCAAGTTTGTCCTGCAGCCAAAGCTTGCATCATCCTCGATGAAGCGGTAAATTGCTGCAATGCAGTGCGTTCTACCACTTTATCGCAATCGTCATAAACACCTTCGCCCTTAAGCCATTCAAATAAATCGGCTTTAAGACGAAACACGAAGTCAATTTCTGACTCATTGCCCTTTTTTTGCTTTCTGTAACCTTTGCCGGAAAGCATCGGGTGACAACTGATAACGTCTCAAGAGCACTTCCTTAACCGCGTCATAGCTCTCAAACGCTTCTCTCGACAAAGACGTTATCACGTTGGACACTTCACCGGGATGAAGAGCTAACAGGTTCTGCGCCCAAAGAGACTGATCCAAGGCATTTCGATCATAGACGCATTCAAACTTGACAAGATACTTCATTATGTCCTCGCCGACTACGAACGGTGGCAGGTGGTCCTGAATTCTATGGTCGCTGAGCTGAACTGTCGCAGAAGCTACGCTAGGCGCCTGCGAACACTGTAGGGTTGTCAATTCTATTTGTTTCAACTCAGGGCGCTCCTGTCTCTCGGCCTCCTTACGGTGTGCTCACCTTCAGCTTCTTCGTGTTCGCGAACTTCTACTTCTCGCCTTTCAGCCTCCTCGCGGCGTGCTTTGATATCCGCCCAGGCCTCATCTACTTCCTCGGCCGTCCCCCCCTTCATCCTTCATGATATCAAGAATCGCTTGCTTTTGTTTCGCACGGTCCATAGTAAGGCCAAGTTCCTCACAAATATATATGAGCTCCTACACTTTAAGGTTCTCCACCGTTCACACTAGCTTCTTGCTGTTTGCCTATGTTAAGAATCTACTTACCGAACCCGCAATAATACGGCTAGCAAGATGCGCAAGCAAATTTAAACACCGCCATGTTTACACTCTCTGCATTAACCTTGCTTTCAAAGCGCTACGACTTGGCTTGAAACGATCAAAGCTCACTCCAATGCTTCACACAGCCCTTCTCTATATTACTGTAGCCCGTGCTAGAGCAGTCTGGAGAACTGAAGGAAAAGTTTCAGGCGCTCACCGTATCGGTGTTGGTCACGCCGCTCGATCCCGCATCCACCATCCACTGATGCGAGGCGCCACGCCAACATGACCCCAAAGGCGCCACTGCAACGAAACTCCCCGCCAAGGTCACCAGCCGTTTGGTAGCATGTGTTTCACAGCTTGCGACTGCTTCTGCGTAGAGCTTATAGACGAGCGGACGAGATGATGTTGAGTTAGGGCAAGGTTTATGTACAGCATACAAATAGAGGCGTTACATAATTGACACTGAGGCTGATAGCTTAGGAACTCGAAAAGCCGAGATGCCTTCTCTGTGACGCATACTTCGGCTTCTCTGTGACGCATAGGTCGGCTGCTTGTCGACGTGCTGCTTGGCTTTTTTATAGGCACCGGGTCATCCGTTACGTCACCCAACGTCCAATCAAAACCGTCAATGGTAGCGTCAGCTTCCTCAAATCAGGCACCGCTACACTGGGTTGCACCCACGGAGGAAGGAAATGTGGTTGCACCCAAGGACAAATGATGTTGCCACGCATTGCGTAAGACTCGCCAGACTGGAAGGCAGGCACCGCTTGCTTCATCGCGCCCCGTTGGCTGAGGGAGCTCGCCGTGCGTTGCGTAAGACAGAGCGGCGCGGCCGCTTGATGATGTCGTTTAGTTGATAGCGTCATGAGGGCTCGCTCGCTGGCCTTGACACAGATTGCCTTCGCAGAAGCAATGACGTGCGGTGTGGACTTCCCGGCGTAGCAGTGCACGGCACCAGGAGCCGATGGGAATGCGCATTTCAGACGTTCACTTTGTTCCAGTATGTTGTAATGGCATTTAAAGATTTTGTTAACGTTGGGGAATTTGGTGCTGTAAGTTAAACACAAATGTAATTGTTGCAGGTTGTGTTGTGGTAGTCGCTTCAAAAGAAGGTCATCAGGTTTCAGTTGTCCAGCTTTTTCAATATCATCACCAATTACATGCGAAGGACATTTCTGTGTATCGAGCCTGAGCTTTAGCCTTTGTGAGCTCGATTGCAAGTCAGTGTCTTTTGGGCGAATTCGCTTGAAACGATGAGCCTGGCCGCACGGAATGCTGTTTTTACAATGACATGGTTGTTCACTTTGGTATAGAAGGTATTGTTGTCGATCCGTTAGTTTGCGGTAGAGGGTTATAAAAAGCTTGTCATTTTCTAATGTTACGGTAAGGTCAGGAAAATTTACGGTAACGTTTGAGTAGTGTATGTTTCGATGCGCAGGAACCGCCGCTACCCAACTACACTGACCACAATGCTTCTATGATAATACACACTCACGACGCCAGTCGCAAAGCGTAGTGAACCCCCGAACATTTTTTATTTTTTATTTTTTGTGTCTTATTATTTCTGTCATTGTCTTCTGTTTTTATTTTTGTGTTTTAGCTATTAATTCTTTTTCCCTAATTTTTTTCAAAATATTATAAATGTCAGATGAAACACAATTTACCCTCCTTCCTGACGAACGCCAGACTCTGGCCTAAACTCTCAAAATAAACGCTTCCATTGTTACCATTCTCGCGGAGAATCTACCTCTATATATATATATATATATATATATATATATATATATATATATATATAAGTAAAACACACACACACACACACACACACACACACTATATATATATATATATATATATAGTCGAAAAAAGGAGAAGACGACAAACGTACGAAACGCAGTTCTTTCTAACGTTTCGGCAGGTGGGCCTGCCTTCGTCGGAGTAAATGATGAGAGGCCGCGCAGGGCCTATTTGGGCGGCTGGCTCCAGTATCACGAGCATGCGTCCATTTTTCGATTTTCATGCTAGAGTTGCCAGATCAAGAATACAAGTGAATCGATAGATGTGATTGTATGAAATACTCGTGACATTTCACAATAGTCATATGGCATATCTTACATACATGGTAAATTGTCGTGCATCGAAGCAGGGTTTATAAGACAGCACTAAAAATAAAAAATAAAATAAAATGGATGAATAGAAAACGCGCTGCGCAGATTCATACAGGGTACCAAAGGACACATAATTCTTGCATGAGAACACAAATCTCTAAGGATAATCTATGAATGAGCAAAATAAGAAATGAATAAAACAGAAAATTGAAAAGGCAAAGTTGATAAAAAATTGATAAAAAATAAAAAATATATAATTAACTCAATACAAGAATTTTCAAAGGTATGCATGACATAGACAGGAGACAATGTGTACGCAATAATACGAAAATAGCTGACAAGCACGGCAGACATCCACCAGTCATTGTTAAGTGTATCAACGAACTAAGGCAACATGCTAGTAAGTGTTCCCGGGCTTTCGTTCAATCCGTTTGAGAGAGAGTTTGGAATTTATGAATAAGGAATGACTCTCTAATTTCGCGATCATGGTGTGTCTTGAAACCTGATTCAATTATTGTGGCTTGGATGTTACTGAAGGAATGACCTGTGTCGGTGACATGTCTTGAAATTGGTAAGTGAGGAAGGGCATGTACATGAGCTCTATGATTGTTGAATCGGTACCTAAAAGCAGTTTCAGTCTGACCGAGATACTGTAGATGACAAATGAGCACTCCAGCAGATAAATGGCGTTCTGGTGTCACAATCGAATTGCCTCTGATATATTTGAAATCAGTCGCTGTGCTGGTGACACAGGTTGTGTAGTCATGTGAGCGCACACTTTGCAGCGAGTTTTTTACAAGGATGGCAACCAACCAGTTGAGTGTTATCATCACATTTGGTTTTAGACGAAGTTAACAAATCGCGTAGATTTTTGCCTCGTCTGTATACAACTCGTGGTGGTTGTGGAAAGGCTCTTGTAAGGCGTTCACTCTGCTGAAGGATGTTGTGGTGTTTTCGGAGAATACTTGTGACATTAGGCGCCGATGCATTGTGTGTTAAAACTAGGTTTACTTCTGAATGACTATTAAGATTTTTCTTGGTTTTGCAGAGCGCTGTGCGTTCTATGCGTCGGCCGCCTCACCGCATCATCGATAACATAGCTGGATATTTCTGTTTAAGTAGAGCACTGCGTAGTTCTGTACAGTTGGCGTTAAAGTCGGACTGTTCGGAGCAAATTCGCTTAAAGCGTAACGCCTGGCTATATGGTATGCTCAATTTGCAATCCCTCTTGTGGCTACTTTCAAATGTAAGTACCGGTGCTGTCAGTGGGCTTGCGGTACAGTTTTGTGGTCAATTGCGTACCATGGATACATACTGTAACATCGAGGAAGTCAATGGTGCTTGGTGAGTAGAAGTGTGAAAAGGATATGGAGGGATGCACATTGTTAAAAGCGGAAATAAAAGACAAAAGTGTTCGCTTCTCCGTGTGGCCAAATTATGAAAATGTCGTCAATGAATCTCTTGTAGTAAAAGGGCTTCAACGAACGACTCGACAGGAAGTTGTTCTCGAGGATTCCCATGAAAATATTTGCGTAATTGGGCCCTATTTTTGTACCCATAGACGTACCGCTGACTTGGACATAATGCACTCCATTTAAACTCAAAGTTATTGTATTGTAAATCATTTGCAACAGTATAGCCAAAGTGGAGCTATCAATTGGCTTATCAAGAGTGGAGTGATCATAAGCCTCAGTCACGGCGCGTATCCCATCCAGGTGAGGTATGTTCGTGTAAAGAGATGCAACATCGAGAGTAACAAGAAGAGCGTTGATAGGTACAGTAAGGTTGTTGATGTCTGACAGAAAGTGGGTCGTATCACGTAAAAATGATTGGAACGTGGGAGGTATCTGGCTGATCAGGCTATCAACGTAACGCGATAAGCTTTCTGTTACGGTTGCCTATGCCGGAAACAATTGGGCGACCAGGTTATTTTGTTTATGAATTTGTTGGTAACAGGTAGAATCTACCCGCGACTGGATCAAGAGGAATCAGGGAAGTTGCCTTATCACTTATTTTTTTATCCTTTATCAGTGCTTTGATTGTGCTACCTAACGTTTCTTTATATTGCGCGGATCGGATCAGCATCGAGTCGTTTGTAAAACGAACTGTTATTTAACTGGTTGTCAGCTTCAGCGATATATTTAATTGTGTCCATAACCACGACGGCGCCACCCTTGTCCGCAGGTTTTGATTGTGATATCAGTCCGTTCACATAGATCTGCCATAGCTTTCAGTTCTAGATTCGATAGGTTTTTCCGAAAAGAACGTCGCTTGTTATAAGCTTCAATGATATCTCGCGTGACCGCTTTAATAAATATGTCAACGGTGTTTGTCTCGTTGAGACGCAGGTGTCCAGCGTTTTAAGCGACGGTAAGCTGTTGGATTATCGGCCGGAGTCACTTGATCGAAGAAGTATTCATGCAATCTCATATTCCGTGCGAAGTTATCTAAATCTTATACAACTGGAATTCATTGTAGCTGCCACTTGCAGGACAGAAACTTAAACCACGAGATAAAAGGCTTACTTGTTCTTTGGATAAAGTGGCGCTTGAAATATTGACACTGTTATCGGGAACAGGGGTGCGCGGTGATTTCCCGGATTGGGGGTAGGGGCGTTGAAATGGGGCGTGTTACACCGTCTCTAAGCAACTTCTTGCTTTTATGTGTATCGAGTACGTAGCGTTTCTTTTGTTCATACGTGTTTTAAAGACGATGATTCCTCGGGAGATAGGCTATACTGATTGAGCAATTGTTGCTCCCTGTTTATCAAGGATTTCAGCGAAGACCGGTAGTGGTTTTAACACAATGCCTACTAGCTGAAGTGAAGCATTCTTTAGTGTTTCACGCCATTTCTTTGCATTGCACTCAGCTAACTCTGATGTGGCAGGCTGCAGACAGAGACTTAAACCCCTAGGTGGAATAGACGCCACTAAATACGCTTCTAGAGTGGACACATGTAGCTCATAACGTATACGTTTTTCTACAGATTTTCTAATTTTTTGAAATTCTTTAGAACACTTCCAAGGCGCATCGTTGGACAACGAGCGCTGTAGTCAATTATTAGGTTTCTCTTTAAAACGTCCGAGTATTGCTTTCGAAGAGGGTACCTGAATCCCGTAGAAGGAGTGGCCGCTTTTCCTGGGGGCTTGCAGGGTAGACTCAGCTGGCGCCGTGTTTTTTTGGGCAGCGGAGGAGTGGTCTTTCTTGTTGCGGGACGCGCAAGCACGACCAGAAGCTTGCTGCTTGGTAGAAGTGTAGACTTCAAATCGGCGAGCATGGTGCTGGTTCTTGACTCTGCCATAGACGGCTTGATGCCAGAAGAGCGAGTATTGGTACTCAGATTGTTATTCTTTGATTGCCTTGTGTCACGTTGCGTTTTTCGTGTATTCACGGCCTTCGATGTGGTCTGGTGGCTGATTCGCGTAGTCTGCCCACGAACGCACTCGGGCGAAGAAACACAGTCACTCCAACTCGTTGAACTCGCCTCACCCGGGGAGTCGAAGCACAGCTGCCTGATGTGACTTGACATCAACGCGACGCCCTCAAAGCTCACGTGCAGTCCATCAGCGGCCAGTACTCGCCCGGGTGGTAGCCACTCGAACATGTGGTCCAAAATAGACAAATGACTAAAGCCTTTGCAGAAACTTCGCAATAGGCTGTTGAAGTGGCTTGCCTCTCGGTTGAAACAGTGAACGAACACTGTGTTGTTGTTTCTTCGACGTCGATTCGTGGCTCGTGGCAGGACAAGCGTGGCGTATACATGGCTTATTTCTGACGCTCTTCGTGAATTACGTCAAGGAGGTGTCGATAACAACGGAACGTTGCTAGCCCACTTTTTCTTGTCAGGTCGTTGCTCCCGACATGAAGAACCAGAGTTCTTGTCGAGGAAGGAACTAGGTCGAGCAGTGACTCAACATCACTTATAAATGCACCCGGCTGTGTTACGAATGCCGGAGTTCCTTGCAGCAGAGGGTCGAAGTACTGGAACAAGTACTTGGTCTGTGAATCGCCCAACACCGTTGTAGATATTGGGACCTTCGGATATTTCCAGATAGTGCGTTTCGACGTTGTCTGCCGGATTTCCATAGCAGGGTAATAGGCGAGAAATAAATCCAATGGTTCCGGTAGGAAATGCAGTCGAAAAAAGGAAGACGACAAACGTACGAAACGCAGTTTTTTCTAACGTTTCGGCAGGTGGGCCTGCCTTCGTCGGAGTAAATGATGAGAGGCCGCGCAGGGCCTATTTGGGCGGCTGGCTCCAGTATCACGAGCATGCGTCATTTTTCGATTTTCATGCTAAGTTGCAGATCAAGAATACAAGTGAATCGATAGATGTGATTGTATGAAATACTCGTGACATTTCACAATAGTCATATGGCATATCTTACATACATGGTAAATTGTGTGCATCGAAGCAGGTTTATAAGACAGCACTAAAAAATAAAAAATAAAATAAAATTGGATGAATAGAAACACGCGCTGCGCAGATTCATACAGGGTACCAAAGGACACATAATTCTTGCATGAGAACACAAATCTCTAAGGATAATCTATGAAATGAGCAAAATAAGAAATGAATAAACAGAAAATTGAAAAGGCAAGTTGATAAAAAAATTGATAAAAAATAAAAAATATATAATAACTCAATACAAGAATTTTCAAAGGTATGCATGACATAGACAGGAGACAATGTGTACGCAATAATACGAAAATAGCTGAACAAGCACGGCAGACATCCACCAGTCATTGTTAAGTGTATCAACGAACTAAGGCAACATGCTAGTAAGTGTTCCCGGGCTTCGTTCAATCCGTTTGAGAGAGTTTGGAATTTATGAATAAGGAATGACTCTCTAATTTCGCGATCATGGTGTGTCTTGAAACCTGATTCAATTATTGTGGCTTGGATGTTACTGAAGGAATGACCTGTGTCGGTGACATGTCTTGAAATTGGTAAGTGAGGAAGGGCATGTACATGAGCTCTATGATTGTTGAATCGGTACCTAAAAGCAGTTTCAGTCTGACCGAGATACTGTAGATGACAAATTGAGCACTCCAGCAGATAAATGGGCGTTCTGTGTGTCACAATCGAAATTGCCTCTGATATTTATTTTGAAATCAGTCGCTGTGCTGGTGACACAGGTTGTCGTAGTCATGTGAGCGCACACTTTGCAGCGAGGTTTTTTACAAGGATGGCAACCAACCAGTTGAGTGTTATCATCACATTTGGTTTTAGACGAAGTTAACAAATCGCGTAGATTTTTGCCTCGTCTGTACACAACTCGTGGTGGTTTGTGGAAAGGCTCTTGTAAGGCGTTCACTCTGCTGAAGGATGTTGTGGTGTTTTCGGAGAATACTTGTGACATTAGGCGCCGATGCATTGTGTGTTAAAACTAGGTTTACTTCTGAATGACTATTAAGATTTTTCTTGGTTTTGCAGAGCGCTGTGCGTTCTAATGAACGCACAGCGCTCTATATATATTATATATATATATATATATATATATATATATATATATATATATATAATTTTTATTTATTTATTTATTTATTTACTAGAAGTAATAATTCAATGGGCCAGTTAGTCTTTCTGAAGGTATGGGATATGGCACAACGGGAGCGTTGTCAACAAGGATAAATATATTTATTTCCCAACAGTTTCGAGAGGGGTCCTCCCTTCATCAGGGGATGAGTTACACTAACATAGACGTTCAAACTTCATTGCTGCCGCGTCCCTCTCGCCTTGAAAGATGTTTGCGAGAGTGAGAGAAAACTAAAAAAATTGGTTCCGAATCTGCATGTGACACTGCAAGTCTGCATGTCTTGCGTCTGGAGAGATTGAACAAAACGTTTATTAGATGTTCTGCGCAAGAAAATCGGTGAATGGTATTCTGCAGGCGCTGCCTTATAGAGTGCCTCGAGCGTGTAGCGGAGGCAAACGAGCGCATCGAGGCACGTTACACAGGTGCCATATGGCAGTTATTTTTTGAAACGAAGACATGTAGCCCGTGGAGAAAGATGCGCGCCAGTCTGTGAGGTGATAAGGTGTAGAACGCAAAGCGACGGGCACGTGCCACCACCGTGACGTCCGTAGCAAAACGTTCGAAACACCTTTTTAAGCATTGCATTGCACTGTCAGCGCCGCTCGAATAAATGCTACATTCCTTAGAGTTACTTGTGTGTGTGTCTCCTCTAGTATAAAGGCCGACATAGAAACGATCCAAGCGCTGTTGTGGCTCCTCAGATATGCACAATAATTGCTTTTTAATTGACAATTGCACAACTATTATCGCCAAACCTCGAGCAATATTGGTGGGTGCTGCGGATGGGGTTGGCCGTTTGGTGCCGTTTGAAGTATCGTTAGGGCGGACAAACTGACAAATGTACGGACAGACAGACCAAATTTTTTTGTCGAAGGTTCCCAAAAAAGACTATCGTCTTTAAAAACAAACACTGTGAACGCTGAGCATGAAACCAGCCTGTGCAAATCCAAATGGTGGTGTAAGTAAACATTCAGTTCTCATCCTGTGCTGGCCAGTTTTCGACGTGTGTCGAGCCACCCAAGATTGTCGCTGCGGTGGCGGGAGGAGTCCACGACGGTGTGCGTAAGGAGAGAGATTCCCCTTAATCCGTTGGTCGGCTCTTTACCTTTCATCTTCGCCTGCTTCCCCTCAATGGCCGTCAAGTAGTTGGCGAGAATAAACACTTTGTATGTACACGTGAGGAAAAAAATATTTTAAAAAAAAGGAAAAGAAAAAAAAGACAGTATATACGTACGAGTCAGTCAGAAAAAATATGCATGGTCTCCAGTTATGAATATTTGTCACCAATTTCCTCTTGGCTTACTTTTTGGAGGCAGGAGAGTCTTCCGGGGTCCTCGTTGATGCCAGCTACTAATGTTCGAAATTTGAAAATAAATATGCCTCACGTTCTTCGCGCTTGAGCCGGTTTGAGAAACCAAACTGCAAAAGAGTTACGCTGATATTTTCAAAACTGTGGTTTGGCAGGCGCAGATGTCTAGATAGAGGTAGCTTAGGCAGTGAAGTGGCGTGGTACCGGTGATTATTGAACCGCAGCCGGAATGGCGTGTCTATTTGGTCGATATATTCTTGTCCCCAGGTGTTGCAATGTAGCATGTATATTACGTTATTGGAGTCAAAATGAAGGCTTTCAGTTATGCAGAATTTGAAATCTGAGAAGTTCACCTTTGATTCACGTGTTGTGACCATCTGTGGACATACCTTGCATCGAGCTTTTCCGCAGGGATGGCACCCTGTTTCAATTATGGAGGGGTTTGTTTTTGCTCTGACAAGGATGTCCTTCAGGTTTTTATCCTTGTGGCAAACCACGTGAGGCGGCTTCGCGAAAATTGAAGTTAGTCGTTTGATTTGCCTGATTATGTTGAAATGGCGGGAAAGTGTGTTGTTGATTCGTGGCACTGATAAAGAGTAAGTTAGTACAAGGTTCGTTTGGGAAGTCGTTTTAGCTACTCCGTTTGGTCCCTTAATTATATCATTCCAGTTCACGTTTGCGAGCACGTAGTATGGCATCGTCAATAATGTCTTCGGGATAATTTTGTTTCAATAAGAATAGCTTTAGGTGTTCTGCGTGTCTGTCAAACTCTTGCATATCGGTGCATATTCTTCGGTACCGGTAGGCCTGAGAGTATGGAATTCCCGTTTTGCAATGCTTTGGATGGCTGCTGTTGAAATGTAGGTACATTTGATGGTCTGTAGGCTTTTTGTGAATGTTTGTTGACAAGCGGTCATTTTTGACCGTGACAGCGACGTTCAAGAAGTTAATGCTAGTTTGGGAAATTTTGTGTGTGAATTGAATTGATGGGTGGAACTTGTTAAAATCATCTATGAAACGGAAAGACTTTCTTCATCGTGGTTTCATATCATAAAAATATCGTCTAAGTATCTTCTGTAGTAGAAAGGTTTGAAGGTGCGCCCCTCAATGAATGGGATTTCAAGTGAAGCCATAAAGGTGCTCGCAAAGTTTGGGGCCATTTTCGTGCCCCTTGAGGTGCCACTGACCTCAAGAAAGTGCTTGCCATTGAACTCAAAATGGTTATAATTTAGTACAAGTTCAAGAAGTGCAAACAGTACCTCGCCACTTGCACCAGTTGATGAGTCAGATTTTACATATGCATCATGCAAAGCTTGACAAAGGCCCGTCACCGCTCGCTGCGCTACCTATTTATTTCTCTGTAATTCTCTGTAATGTTTGGTGGCCATGTTTGATTGACTGTCGTTTCCTCCTTTATCCTACCCCTCTTTGTTTTGGTCCGTCTCTGTTTATTTTTCTGTCGTTTTTTTGTCTCACTAAATACTATTTCTTTCTTTTTGTCTCTTGTTTTCTGTCGGTTTCTTTCTCTTTTTATCTTGCTTGACATTTCTCTTTGAATTCTGCCTCTGACTCTCTGTTTCTCACTAGCTTCCTTTTTTTCGGTCTTTGTCTCTTTGTCTATACATTTGTTTTCCTTTGATACTGCTATTTTTTCTCGTTCTATTTCTTTCTGCATCTCTCTCTCTCTCTCTCTTATTAACTATATACTATGCTTTGCTCTCCCTCTTCCGCACCTTATCATCACCTTCACATTTCTCTTCTTCACCCTCGCTTTCCTCTCTATCCCTTTGTGATATGATACTACACAAGGCTTTTGTGTGCGTGCCTAGATAGCCGAGTGACACGCTTTCGAATTGTGGGTCGCGTATTGAAATGCCACCACCTCACAAAAAATTTTAAAATTCTTTATGTATTTCTTTCTTTCTAGCTCTTTTGTTTCTTTTTCTCTTTCTTCCTTCCTCTCCTCCTCACTCTCGTATCTCTCCTTCGCCTTGTGCTCTCCTCTAGCTGTATGCCAGACGAATAGCTATGTGGACGCCGTCTGGGGGAGAAGAAGATGAAGAAGAGAAAAAGAGGGCGAAAAAAACGTGTACCGGTTTATGGTGATGATAATTAGGGGTCACGACATCTTACGCCGAACTACAACAGCTTCGCTCTTATGGCGTATTCGGTTGGGCGTTTTCGAGCACTCAAAAGGGCTCTGAAAAGTGGCTGCGCCTTCGGTTGGTAGAATTCGAGTTCTCGTACTAGCTTCGGTTGGTTCTTTCAGAGCACCAGCCTCTGACTCAGAGTGCTCCCGGCCGCTCTGACTTCAAAGTGAGAGCGAGGCACAATCTAACAGCGGAGACAGATCACGTGACATAAGCCGACCAATCACGTTTCTGCTAGCAGGTGAACCTGGTGATGAGTGCGAGCTTGCATTCCGGAAGGGGGTATTCTCGGTTGCGTAGTACTTCGTGCACGTGTGTTGTTGGTGGCTTTTTTGAGCGTGTGTGGGACGAACTCACATCATCATCATCATCAGCAGCAGCCTGACTGCGTCCACTGAAGGACAAAGGCCTCTCCCATGTGCCGCCAGTTAACTCAGTCCTGTGCTTTTTGCTGCCAATTTATACCCGCAAACTTCTTAATCTTATCTGCCCACCTAACCTTCTGTCTCCCCCTAACCCACTTGCCTTCTCTGGAAATACAGTTAGTTAATGGAGAGTACCTTAATAACCTGCGCTGCGCCGATGACATTGCATTGCTGAGTAACACAGGGGACGAACTGAAACTCATGATTACGGAGTTGTACAGGGAGAGCAGGAAGGTGGGTCTTAAAATTAATATGCAGAAAACGAAAGTGATGTTCAAAAACCTCGGGAGAGAGCAGCGCTTCGGGATAGGTAATGGTGCAAGAATGGGGTGGAGCACATTTGGCAAGCACTCTCAAATTAGGACAGGTACATTGCCACTATCTCTTAAGAGGAAGGTATAAAACAGCTGTATCTTGCCAGTACTTGCCTACGGAGCAGAAACTTGAAAGCATACAAAGAGGGCTTAACTTAAGTTGAGGACGACGCAGTGAGCGATGGAAAGGAAAATAATAGGCGTAACTTCAAAAGACAAGATGAGAGCAGAGTAGGAGAGTAAACAAACCGGGGTTAAGGATATCATAGTAGAAATCAAGAAGAGGAAATGGACATGAGCCGGGGATGTAGCTCGTGGACAGGAACTCACATCTACCAAGCCATAAATGCACCATGTCGATTAACGAGGTGTCTAGCGAAGGCGGTGGAAACGTCAATGCCGTCGTTGCAGCAGCTTGCGGACAGCCCCACGATTTGCCTTGAAGGTAGCAGCTCGAACGAGTACGATCGTCAGATTTATGTGCTGAGCTCAGAAGGCTTCCGCTACATCCAGCCATGTCAGAGAGAGCGAAAGAAAGGATATAGGAAATGTCAAACATGTCGGAGATATCCACTGAACTCGGCACCATTTGTTGACGCGGAGCAGGTGCAGCACTGTTTACTCGGCATGCAGCTTCTCGCGCTGGCAGCACGGGGGCGCTACTAGGGCGCTTTAGCTCCCTAGGTATTTATTACCAGGTATTTATTAGTTTGTGTGTGTGTGTTTAAACTTTTTTGTTTTTTGTTGTTTTTCTTTCTTTTTGCCACCCCGTGGGGGAGGTGCACGTACATTGAACACGCAATTTTTTGTAGTTGAGCTGAGACTTTCTCTGTTTCGTAGGGCAGGACTCGAGTTTTGTAATTATCGAGTGAGACAAGTCATAGAACGATTGGTGTCGGAAAGACATGGTTAAAAAGACTGTGAAGTGTTCAGGATGTGGGGTTGGTTTTAAAGTGGACCCAACTGTAGAAGCAGAAGAGAGGAGGCTGACGTGAAGTGTAGGCAATGTGAGGTCGAGGAAACAATGAAGAAAATGATGGTTACCCAAAGTGACATGTTGATGAAAGTCACCGAGCTCGAGACTGCGTTGGCGACAGAGCAAGAGAAAACGAGGGCTATAGGAGAAAAGCTGAAGTCCGCCGAGAAAGCACTAGCCAAGGTAAACAGAGGAGCGGCCTACGGAGAGAACAGTAGAGGAGCGGCAACCAGAACTGCGGAGAAGAAAGAGAAAACAAGTTTGGAAAGAACAGGTTCAGCCGGTTCATTTGACGCAACGCCCAGCTTCAGCGAAGTAGTGGTGGGGCTGGGAGGGGACAAAGCAGCCGGCGTCACAGGTACAAGTCACCTCCAGGTGGAGGACGCTCCAGCTGAAAAGTCACAGCATGTGATAATCGCCGGGGACTCGAATTTAAATTGATGCACAGAAGCCATCAAAGAGAGAGTAAGCGGTGACAAGAGGATTGCAGTAGGGGCGTTCCCAGGACGCAAGCTGGAAGCAGTCATGAGACAAGCGAGCGAAAAACTCGAAACGATAGCTGATAGACGAAACCTCGTGATAATTTCGGGCGGTTTAAACGATGTCCTAAATGAAGATACAGCAGGACTAGCAACTACACTGGCGAAAGGCGTCGATGACATGCGCGCCACTTCCCCTGAAGTACAGGTAGCAATATGCACAATACCGGAGGTACCGGTGCGTGATAGCAACCTGCAAAGAGCGGTTGTCAATGCAAACCAAAAGATATGGCGGATGAGTTGAGAGAAATGCTTTGAGGTGGTGGAAATAAACAGAGAGGTGCATAGGTGCGGTGGTTTTCAACGAGACAGAATTCACTTCGATGGGCGGCTAGGTCATGAGGCGGGTTGGCGACCTGCAGGATGCGCAGTAGCTTTTTTGGGGGGCTAGCGGGCCCTTCGGGGTGCAGGATAGCTAGTAACGAGAAAAACAACCAAGGAGACTCTTTGACAGGTGGTATGGACAGATACGATTCCAAAGTGGCACCAGTATCTAATATAAGTAGAGTCCGGGGCAGAAAGAAACGTAGCCACGAGCGCCGAGCCAATTCAGACATAGGGTATATTAACATGCAGGGTGGTAGGAACAGGCTTAAGTGGGAAGAGATAGAAGAACAGTTGAGGGAGGAAAAGACGATGATATACGGCTTTGTAGAAACACATCTCAGGAACATGGAACAACCTCCTAACAATGCGGACTACGCGTGGGAATATTGTAATAGAACAGAAGGCAGCAGAAAGGGGGGTGGTATTGGGGCATTCATCCATAAAATTACAGACTGGCAAAGGGTCAAGCAGGAGTGCAAGGAACATTTATGGCTAAAAGGGAAAGTGGCAGGGGAAATGACACTCCTTGGTTTCGTGTACTTGTGGACGGGAGCAAAGACCAGAGAGGAAAACCAGGCAATGGTAGACTGTATATCAAAGGACATTCAGGAGTCAGGAGGAGAGTGCGAGATAGTTATACTAGGAGATATGAATGCACACATAGAAGATATAGATGGATATACCAACCCGACAGGCAAAATGATCGTGAATATGCGTGAAAGGCTGGATTTGATCATTTGCAACAGTACCGAGAAGTGTGAAGGGCAAATAACAAGGGAGGTAGGAAGGCTGCAATCGACGATAGATTACGCACTGATGTCACATAGGATGTATGATAAGCTCAGGAGAATGCACATTGATAAAGGTGGCTCCAGAAGTCTGGGTAGTGATCACAAACGTATCAACCTAAGTTTTGGAAGAGCAGTGAAAGTGGGAAGGAGACAAGATGAGGAACCACAGGAAAATTTTTATTCAGAAAGGCAAATCGAAATAGCCACTAAAGAAATTTAGAAAGTAATCACTGAGGATAATAAAACAGTGTGAACATACACGAATCTAATTAGACTGTTTGAGCTAGAGCTTGCTAAGGCACGTGACAAGTCACCCCCGAAAAGAAGACACAAACCCAAAAGTTGGTGAAATGAGGAAGTTAAGAGAGCCACAGCAAAACTTCAGGAAGCCTCTAGGGAACACAGACATGCTAAGCAACGGGGTGAACCGACAGATGATGTTGAAAGGAAATGGGAAATCTTTCTTAGCTGTAGAACGAATGCATCCCTTCTGGTCACTGAAAAGATTAGAAGAAATGGAGGCCAGTGGCTGGCAGAAGTACATAAAAAAGATAGAAAGGCATCTGCGAAATTTTGGAACCATCTAAACTCCTTAAGACATGAGACGAGCCTAGAGCAGAGGTTTATAACTACAGCTCAAGGTGCTAGGCTAGAAGGAGACGAAGCTATTGAATATATAAAAACAAGGGTGACAGAAAAATTTCAACACGGAAGTGCTTTATGCACCACAATAGACAAGACTAAATCAAGTGGCGCAATGGCTTAATTTTCACAAGAGTGGGAAAGGGCTGAAAAAAGGGTTCCTAGTAGTACATCAAAAGGCCCAGATTGCATTCCCATTATGCTGATAAAGACATTAGGTCCGAAGTCTAAGCAGGCTTTGAGAGAGGCAGTGAGCAAAATAATAATCGATGGAGAAGTTCTCGATGGATTGAAACTTAGCAGGATGAGCGTGATCTATAAAGGAAAGGGGGACAAAGCTGACATAAACAACTACTGTACTATGACAGTGACATCAGTGGTCTACAGGCTGCCGATGCAGGTTATAAAGAAAAGACTGCAGGCATGGATAGAGGAGGAGGGGGTGCTGATGGAACTGCAGAATGGGTTTCGGAAACACAGGAGGTTGTAAGGCAGTCTGTTCTCACTGACGAAGTGCATCGAAATAGCAGAAAAGGAACACAGGCCCCTGTTGCCCGCATTTTTGGATATCAAGGGAGCGTACGATAGCGCGGTTCAAGAGGAATTGTGGGGAATACTGGACACACTAGGCGTGGAAGATGTAGTCACTAATTTTTTAAAGGAGATCTATAAAAGCAACAAGGTAGTTATAAAGTGGAAAAAACAGGTATCTATGCCCACAGAGGTGAAACGGGGGCTTAGGCAGGGGTGTCTTCTGTCACCCTTGTTATTCATGATGTACCTACAAGGATTACAGGCCAAATTAGAGACAAGTCGACTGGGCTTCAACCTCTCTTTCGTCAAACAAGGAAAACTCATTGAACAGGCACTACCAGCATTGATGTACGCAGATGATATAGTGCTAATGGCCGACAACATGGAAGACTTGCAGAGATTGGTGGACATCTGCGGTAATGAGGGAGATAGGTTAGATTTCAGATTCAGTAAGGAAAAATCAGCAGTCATGATTTTTAATGACAATGAAGGTAGTGAGCTTAGAATACAGGAGATCACGCTACAGATAACAGATAAACACAAATATCTGGGCGTGTGGATAAACATTGGGGCCGAGTACCTAAGGGAACACGAAATATACGTGTCGACTAAAGGTAACAGGAATGCAGCGGTAATGAAAAACAGGGCACTGTGGAATTACAATAGGTATGATGTTGTGAGAGGAATATGGAAAGGGGTCAGGTTCCTGGTCTGACGTTTGGCAATGCGGTCTTGTGCATGAGATCAGAAGTTCAAGCAAGATTAGAAATTAAGCAACGTGGAATAGGTAGGCTTGCCTTAGGAGCTCACGGGAATACACCAAATCAGTGAGTACAAGCTGAAATGGGATGGACATCATTTGAGGGCAGGAAAGCTAGCAGCGAGATAAAATTTGAGAAGCGATTGAGAGAAATGGGGGAGGAGCGTTGGGCTAGGAAGGTATTCAGTTACTTGTACATGAAGAATGTCGATACGAAATGGAGGAAGCGAACCAGGAAGTTGACCGCCAAATACTTGGAAAACAGCAGGGAGCCAAATCAAAAAGAATTATCTGTTAAGAAGAAGGTGAAGGAAGCTGAGACAGATATGTGTAGAATTTTCATGATTAAGAAGTCCGCACTAGAGATCTATCGAACTTTTAAGCAGGAAATAGCCAAGGAAAAGATCTATGACAATACTCGGGGTAGTTCTCTACTGTTTGAGGCCAGGACGGGAGTATTCCGAACAAAGACATATCGGGCCAAGTACGAAGGGGTAGACACGGTATGCAGTGCGTGTGAAGAGGAAGAAGAAAGTGCCGAACACTTGATTATGTTCTGTAAAAGGCTTCACCCTGTAGTTCAGGTTGATGGCGGAGAGTTTTTCAAAGCACTGGGGTTTAGGGACAGTGAGGGCAAAATAGACTTTAAGCTGGTAGAAATAACTAGAAGGAGGTTGTCTGATTGGTGGCTAAAGTCAAGGCACCAGTGAAAATTGAACCCTTCGCTGCAAAGTACGAATCCTCAATCTCACTATTTAAGGGAAAAAATGTAGTTTTTGGTTCATTAAAGATTACGGCTTGGTGGCGCTAGCCACCGCCAGATCTAAAGGGTACAGCCATATCCATCCATTCATCCATCTAGCTAGAGTAACTGTATACGATCCCTACGGCACCAGAGTAGCACATAGGTCTGCCATCTTGCTTGGCCATCAACCAGCTATGCGGTGAAGTCGCCCTCTGTTTTTGCAAGCAATATTCCTGCCGTGTTTTTTTTTGCTTGTTGCATACTGACATAATTGGCTTGTATCCTTCACGCGCTGTTTGCACTGCTCGAAGACCCCTATTCTGCCCTATTGCCAACAAAGTGCAACGTAAGCACTGACTAAATACAGCGTGGTAAAAAAAAAACGACGTTCAGTCTCGGCGTGTAGCGAAAAGTGCAGAGTGAACATTATCAACTTCTTTGGTCTTGCGACATTCAAATTTCGCAAATTTTTGGAATTTTCAACTGGGTAACGAGCGGCACATTCAGTATTCACGTAACGTTGGTGAAATGCGACATTCGTTAACCTTGACAGTACATGAAATTACCCGGTTAGTCTCGATGAATATAACTCATTGAAGAGTGCTTTTGAAGTGCGTAAGAGCATAACAGCGCACGTTTGCCCCGCTGCGGTGGTCTAGTGGCTAAGGTACTCGGCTGCTGACCCGCAGGTCGCGGGTTCAAATCCCGGCTGCGGCGGCTGCATTTCCGATGGAGGCGGAAATGTCATAGGCCCGTGTGCTCAGATTTGGGTGCACGTTAAAGAACCCCAGGTGGTCAAAATTTCCGGAGTCCTCCACTATGGCGTGTCTCATAATTATATGGTGGTTTCGGGACGTTAAACCTCACAAATCAATCAATCAACAGCGCACGTTTTGCACAATTCGCGTTGTTTAACGCCTGGTGATTACTTCACTGTTCTGAACTGATTTATTTGACTTCTAAGGGCAAATTGTTACTTGATATGCAGCCTACATTAAGTCATTTTATAGTTCACTCCAAGTTGTGGCGTAGCTTCGCGGTAAAGTATTGAACTGGCATTGTAAAATCTCGGGTTCAATACCGAATAATGACACCGTTTTTTACATGAAGTTTTCTTTTTTTCAAGTTCGTGCGATTGTGGTCACGGACACCGGCGGCGGTGAACATCTACGGCACCGGAATCGGCCCTTGTGATCTCAAGAGCTTTCCTTGTAAAATTCAGTGAATCCGACAACCGCACTCTTTTTGCTACGTCAATGGTGAATGAATATATTTTGTTATAATGAACATAGGTAATGAGGCTCTATTTTAACAGATGTGATTGTGCAACAATGAACACTGTAGTTCTCTTTTAGCATGTACACTACAAACGAAGGAGCACTCAGCAGCTGGTGAAACTGGTAAAACGTCTTTTACCAGTTTACCCAGTCATTGTAACGTTCCGATGTCTGTTATGGTAGAACTGCAGATATCGGGCGCACATGGGTCTGATCACTAGTCACCCGCACGCGTCTATGAACCGCGTAAGAAAATGCGCGAAAACCAGCCGGAATTGCTTTGTCGCACGGCGTCGGAACACACAAATTTGGCCTGATCATCAGCTTCTCCGCAATGCATGATGGTTGCTGGCGGTGCCGGCGGCGTTGGAAAACAGTTGCACTACTCTAGTTCTGTAAGGATCATATAAAGTTATTATAGCTTTATCTAAATCGCTTTGAGATTGCTGATGTATTCGGTTGGTACGCTGCCTCTCGCGCTCAGATGGCAAGGTGCCTCTGCATCTGGCGCCTTTGAACCAGATGACCGGAGCGGCCAATAAAATACGCCATTAAAAGCACGCTCTAAAAAACAAGATCGAAGAGCGCAGCCTACACAAAAACACGCAGTAAATGAACTAGTTATACAAAATCAACCCTGGTGTAGAAAACGAACAACAAACTTAATATGGCGGGTATAGTGCCTGCTTTATGATGAAAACGATAAAGTTCAAGGGGCTCCGCACTGATTGCTTAAAACAAAGCGCTCAACACGAAAACATACGAAAAGAAGTGCGCAGTTTTTTTAAAACATCTGTGAATTGTTTACCTGACCCAGATGCAGTTGATACTGTACATGCCGCGTGAACGCAGCTGTCGAATTTCGCACGAGTCTTTCTGCTTTTCTGCACAACGGGAATTACACTACAAGGGCAAGACACCTCAGATAACTGACGGCATCGGGCGACACTTCCAGGGACTGTTTTAATGCTAGGAGCACATGATGATGTGAAAATCGCCATTCTTTTAAAATATTCGTAGGCACGTTTTCTTAGCCTTTGGATTCTTTACGTATAGTTTCTATAACTCGCGATGGAATTTTGTTACGCACATAGATAATGTGTAGACACCGTAGGAACACCTCACAAGTGATGTCACAAGTCCATAGACTGCGTGGCAGTCTGTGGAATCACAGCCTCTCATAAAAAGCCCTTTTCTTCGGCCATCGTCAACATACGGCTATTAGCTCACAAGCTCCATTCTACCACCAATCTTTCTCTTTTTAAGTCACCATTGTATCATCGTCTTTGTGACGTCACTGTTTGTCATTGTCGTTGAACTTTCGTCATTTTATCGTCATTTGTATCGCAGCCGTCTGTCAATCATTGTCATTTTCTCGTTCTGACTGATAACCGCCATTTGGCCACCGCAATTTCGATGTTGAGCTAGACCTTTCCCGGGAAACATTCCTCGAACTGGGACGTGTTTTGTGTATTTGCAAATTAGCGTTGACAAGAAAGAGTGTGTTTGTCTTGCTTTGCAAAACTCCCATAAAAGTTTAGTTCAATCTACTTGCGGAGAGCATGAAAAGATTGAAACGTTTTTTTTTGCGAGCATTTGCGCCCAAATATTAAGCACACAGGAAAACTCAAATCTTGCCTTCATTGCAGTATTTTCACGTGCAACTCATCGCAATTTGAAACTGCTCGAATAAGAAGCTTGGAGAACGGAAAATTACATTCAAGGGAACCGGCGAGAAAAGCACGTCAGAAATGCTCACGTCTTTATTGGGTACCTACACACGGAAGTATGCACCAGACTCGAAAGAAAGGATCAATCAAGTCTCACTCGTCATGAATTATTCATAGGACTATACAAGATAGAAGGTCCTTATACCACTTTCCTCCTGTTGTATACATGCACGGACACTTGGCACACCAGAAATGAGAGCACATAATAAACGAACGAGTTGAGATTTAATTATCGCTACGGTTCGTTCACAATGTCGGGAAAACTTAGGATTCTGCATTCCCGGCTGAATCATATAAATATTTTTTTTCTAATTTGAGTTCGAATATACACTGCGGAAAACGAATCTCTCCTGCAATGAGAACAATGAAGCAAGAATAAGCAAAAAATAGCTATGTAGTTTGATATGTCGCCACAAATTTGATAAAATATATTTATTATAATTCGATAAGCCAAAGTGGCGCGCAGCCAGGAAATTGTCCTTACCTAATTGTAAAGGTCAAACGATACTTGCAAAGCTTACGGAAACTGCCGGCGAGTGGTCGATTCTGATAAACAAGTAAATAGACTAATACCATGATGCACTGCCTTCATCATCGAGGGAGGGTGGGATGGGACAGAGGTTAACCTCATTTTTGCACCGGACCCGAAGAAAACTGCCGGACTTTAAATAATGACAATTAATTAAATAACAATTCAAACTGTCTTCTCACCAAGGAGTGAATTACTTGACATCGCTTTTTTTCTTTCTTGCTTTCTAAACCACTGCGCAATGTTCCCTCGTACCGTAAACGTTCATATTTAATATATAGCAGCTGTCTCCAGCACGCTGTTTTCTAGCTGATCGGCGTAGCGTCTTTCACCTTCGTCACAGCGTTCCTCAGATTGTACAACACCGCCCCCCCCCCTAAAAAAGAAGGACCAACAGATGATCGCAGAAACATGGGTTAAGACTTGAATTTCCTCGGTGCCTGAATTTTCCTAAAACGTGTTATCCCTGATACGAGAATTGTGCGCTGTTCACGAGACCCATTTTAGTAGATCAAAAAGAAGTACTACGAGGAAGCGCTGAAAGCAACATTATATAGCTTTCAGTATAGCTAGAAACTATAGAGCTAAGCTCTGCATAACACGAACGCTATGACCAAGTATTGGTAAAGGACCATTACACGGTCCCCCAACAATTAGCTATCAGCGAAAACTAGAAGTAGATGGTCTGTTTAACTTATGCCTGTACAGATATCAAAAGTGGGCTGTAATAGAATACTTCAGAGCAAAGCACGCTATAGTAGTCACCGTCTGTAAACGCTGCCCACTACCAATGACTGCCATTTTGCCATTAAGCTTGTTATATCATGTGCACCAAGCAGCAGTGCCGCCATCTTCTGCCCCAGTTTCAGCCTCTGCAAATCATTCACTTGCAGTGTCAAGCAGAAGGAAGCTCAAATATCTCAATTAATAGCAATGATGACAACAGAACAATGTCGTACGCTGGAATGCGCACACTCGCGCCGGCAGCTGCGTGTTACATCAAGGCTTGCGAGTGTGCCAGCGTTGCCCGACTCACATGTTCTTAAACACATTCAAATATAAATGAAGTGCTCAACCAAATGCACTAGATTTTGCTAGCTAATTTGTGAATGCTCAACCACAAACCCAAATAACGCAAATTATGATAGAAAACTGGGCGTCGCCCCTTCTAAAACTCAGGTTGACAGTTCGCAAGCAGATGAATAAAAAATTAAAATTAGGTGACTCTAAAGCTTCTCATTTAAGAGTTGAACGCGATAGAAACATCCTGTTCTTAGTGCATATTTCAAAAAATTAGTACAAGGAACTTCTTCGAATTTGTTATTCGCCCACTACAAGTGGCCCTAAGGAAATAGGCATAGTAGCGTGTGTACCTTATGCAGTGGGGTACCGACTTTCAACAGTGAAGCCATCATGACAATCACATATTCTGACGCCCGTTGGCAGTGAACGCTTGTACCACGCATCATTACTGGAATATTTCATGTTGGATTTTGAAGCATGTATACAGGAGGCGTGTGTTTTTGTCGCATGAGAGCTCTTTTCACTGCATTTTCAAGCAGAGGAAGGTCTTTCCACTTCTTTCACACAATGAGAGGCGTGGTTGTGTGGTAAAACATCTAAAGCCCCTAAAACTTTGCAAGGTAACGACGTTCATAGTTATTCACGCGCCTCCTCTCTTTTTCCTCTCCTCCGATCTCTACGAGGCCGGCGCCGCGTCGGCATAGGCCAGGTGCCGTCACGTGGGACCGCTCGCAGTGTTCGTTTGTTTACCATCGCTACAGTGTTCAAGAAGGGGGCAGTGAAATGAACGAGGTAGCCACGCCACGTCTTGGATGATTCTCCAGCGGCTGACAATAGCGGCGGCGCTGTGGTCCCATGGTACTGAAGATCTCAGGAGCGTCTGCATTGGGAGCGCGCGCGCCGTAGCCTGCGATAGCGTGTAACTGCTCGTTCTTAGCACGTTTGATGCGTTTGTGAGGCTTTATCAGTGGATGCACCTGCTACGGGCCATGGTGCACGAGTGAATATGCAGGCACGCTGAAATCGCGTCGATCCATTCACTGTTTCAAGTGCCTGCCGACCCACACACACAAATAAAGTAAAACGATATTTGCCCAGATCCGCCTTGCTTCTCACTCAGGCAGCGCTTTGAGCTGCGTTACATTATAGATGACTACTGGTACAGGGTCTAGAAATATACCACCTAGTGTGCTAAGCGAGCGCATTCCGTACGAAAGTGGGTGGCCGCGCATGTGATGACTGCACTCAGGTGCCACAAGCGGCGCTGCGTGTCGATAGGGTGCACGAACGTGCGAAATTCCTCTCGTCCTGTTGCTGCCAGGGCCTCGCCACGTTTAAAATCAGTGTGTGACAGCTGCCATCTGATTTACTGTGAAGTTCGATGGCGCCATATGTACACTGCAACACACTGAGATGTTAAAAGCTAAGCGGCAATGCAAAAAAAGGACGTGTATTTTGCCGCTGTGTCAAAGAAGTTATCGGTCGAACAAGGGAAAGGTGTCTTGTTCCCCGCACTAACGGATCTAGCACAGTTTTCTGAATAAAAAAGTAGGATCAAGAGGGCAGACAGAAGGCTGAATCCGAAGGCTGTCGTGTGAGAAAAGCATTGTGAGAGTGATTCCACCGTACTATCTTTTCAGATTAGGGTGAACGGCGTCGGGAATGAATTCGCCGTTTACGCAACATTTCAAATAATAGTATTTATCTAAAAAATCGAAAATACCCTTTCAAATTTCATTCACACAGTTTTTTTTTCAATGTCAACGTCGGACTTCTTTTCCAACAACGTTTTGAGTATCGTATTCGGCGAGTGTCAGAATGATAAAATTGACATGGTATCATTTTTTGATTTCACTCGAATCCTAATGGAATTCAGGCTGAGAGGCAAAGGTTTTAGGGTCTTCTGTGATAATTCTTGCTTTCAAGAACAAAGCACAGTTTAAAAAATAACTTTGGTGGTTATACTGTCAATGGTTTTTCAAAATAATTTCTTTGCGTACTGCGATTACTTTGAGCATCTATCTATCTATCTATCTATCTATCTATCTATCTATCTATCTATCTATCTATCTATCTATCTATCTATCTATCTATCTATCTATCTATCTATCTATCTATCTATCTATCTATCTATCTATCTATCTATCTATCTATCTATCTATCTATCTATCTATCTATCTATCTATCTATCTATCTATCTATCTATCTATCTATCTATCTATCTATCTATCTATCTATCTATCTATCTATCTATCTATCTATCTATCTATCTATCTATCTATCTATCTATCTATCTATCTATCGAATCGCCTTCATCTGGGTGCCCTCACAATCACCGCCTTAACTTAAGGTCTTCGAAATACCTTGCGAGAAGAGCCAAATGTTCTTGAAACGCCAATGCTGCTTCCAGTGTTGACTATTCAATTTCTTCATTTAAGTAGTGCCACTTCATAATGTTTCAATTAATAAAAAATTACAACAGAGACACCTTGCATAGCATTGATTCCCCAGTTACGTGGGATCTGCGTCTCTTTTTTTTTATTGCGGGCAGTAGCGGATGGTGAAATGTATGCCACGAAATGATTTTCATTTGGTATGCAAAGCGCCAGTACTGTGAAAGCAAACAAGTATTTCCTATACAATAAAGCATTATGTAAAAAAAACACTCCGAAAATGCAGAAAAATAATAGTTGGCTTCGCGCGGCTCGGCCTCCTGCAGGCTTCGTAGGGCTTGCGGAGCGCAAGGATTGAACGTAAATGCACTCACTCACACAGCAGCGCACCATGCGGGCGCTGCCGGCAGTCATCAGCTGCGGGGCCATCTCCTAGCGCTCAGAACACTAGGCAGTATATATCTGGACAATGTACTACTAGCGAACTACATAGAGAGAAGAAGTATTAGACCCACAATTAAATCATACGCTTGTTTTGTCGGCAGTCTCTACGATATCCAGAGCACAGTGTTTCTCATATGAGCCTACATGCGCTCGATTTTTTCACGAGAAACCTGACTATAAGTAACGTTGTCACAACATTTATAACGGTAACGACTCAGTTTTATCATGCCAGTTTCGCGGAAGACAATACTCTTTAAAAGGCTTATTACATAATAAACATAACAAAAACAACACACAAACATATTAAAAAGTGTCAATCGTAATAGTAGCCCATCTGCGCAAATTCATTAACCTGCGTAATTCATTGTAACTTTTGTATGGACCACTTAAATTGTGCTGCTTTCCAAATTGCAATGGATTGCAATTTGGAAACCCCATTGCAATCCAGAAAATTTATGACCATGTTTTGTATTATAATTTAGTTCAAATATTAAGCGTCAAAAGTGTAGGCAGGCAGTGGTGCATCTTGTTTTGAGAAACTTCACTTGTATATGTTCACAGTAAACGCGCGCGCGCGCGCACACACACACACACACACATATATATGTATGTATATATATAAATATATATATATATATATATATATATATATATATATATATATGTCGCTGACTGACACTCCCACGTTTATATTCACAAATAAACTCAATAAAGTGGCTGTGGGGATAGCGGCCGTGATAGCTCAGTGGTTAGACCATCGAACACGTTATTCGGAGGTCGTAGGTTCGATTCCTGCTCACGGCGAGTTATTCTTTCACCCACTTTTCTTTCTTCTTATTTACATTACATTGGCTCTAATAACTTCCCCTATACGTCCCTTGGCATTATTACCTGTCAGATCGCATTATATTCGTGTCAAGACACGGAAAAACAAGCCCTTAGGTATACACGTCTTTCCCATATGAATAAATAAATATATATATATATATATATATATATATATATATATATATATATATATATATATATATATATATATATATGTGTGTGTGTGTAAAGGCATGGTAGTTGAGTGGCCATAGCATTGCAATCAGCCCCGCCGTGGTGGTCTAGTGGGTAAGGTACTCGGCTGCTGACCCGCAGGTCGCGGGCTCGTATCCCAGCTTTGGCGGCTGTATTTACGATGGAGGCGGAAATGTTGTAGGCCCGTGTGCTCAGATTTGGGTGCACGTTAAAGAACCCCAGGTGGTCGAAATTTCGGAAACCCTCCACTACGGCGTCTCTCATGATCATATAGTGGCTTTAGGACGTTAAACCCCACATATAAATCAATCAATCAATCAATCAATCAAGCATTGCAAATAGTCAAGTAGATCCTCCGTGAGCAGTCACAACGTGGTTTATTTCGACGTTTCAGCCAGAGTCTGGCCTTCATCAGGATTGAGGGTAGAGTTTGTTGGTGCTCAGCTTTATACAATCCTAAATCAGAGGAGAGAGACAGAGAGGATGGAAAGAAATAAAATAAGAAATAGGAATGAAAAAGAGAAAAAAAGCAATGAAAATTCAAGGTGGACTCCCCCGGGTGCCCCCTTTCAGTCTTTCTTCTCCCCTCCTCCCTCTCTCTTTCCCTCTTCTTCTTTTTTTGACGTTCACCTTTAGGATGTCTGCGGTCTGTGTATCCTTGCTTTCACTAACGTATTGTTCCCGACCAGGTGGCGCCGCATGGCTCTGACGGTTCGGTGTGGGGAAGAAGGGCTTTTTTAAGAAGTTTAAGCCTTTAACTACTCAGCGCCTTGTCAACATCTCGTCGTTAAAAGAGGGGTGCCGCGTATTGCCGCAGAGGCTGGCAAGCGGGGAGCAATGTCAATTCTTCCCCGCTTCTGGATACCGCGTGCAGTAGGGGCCTCCCGATAGTGCACAGGGTTGCTGTTGGGCACGTCATGCTTGCATAATTGATTGGATAGTAAGGTGAAAATAGAAACAGACGACTGCTGTACTTAGAAAGAGCAGTTACGCTTGGAAACACTTTGGGTTGTCCAGTGCCCTTCGCAGCTGCAGGGCCGTGAACTCAATTATTTTCAATATTGCTGTTATTGTTTTCTAATGCTATATTGCTGCAAGTGTACCCGGATTCTTATTTATTCCTATATCGAGGGTGTTAAATTGGTAGATAAGGTGTGATTGTCGTTGTTCACGTTCTTGGTTTGATTTAAATCCCGTTTCTAAGAGTGTTACTGAATGGAATGGAATGAAAAAAAAACTTTATTTCAGTCCTGCATGACGTGCATAGCGCTTAGCGGGCGTCTTCCACGTAGGGACCGACAGGGAGTACCTGGCGGCCACATCGTGGGCCTGCTGGACGGCCCATTGCTGGTCGGCGAGAAGTGAGCTCCTGAGGGACCTCTCCCACTTACTTGAGGTAGAGTCGGGAGGAGTTGTTCTACAGTCCCAGAGCATGTGTGCGAGTTTCGCTGTCCACATGATGGTCATGTGTCGCTGGGGTATTCATGAGGATAATAAACGTGAAGCGTGGCAATGTTTGGGTATTTGAGTGTCTGTAATAGGCGTAGGGTTAATGCCTGCGGTCGGTTAAGTTTCGGATGTGGGGGTGGAAAAATGCGGCGTTCCAGGAAAAAGTGCTTTGTTATTTCATTGTACGTAATTGGTGCATCCCGATTGGTATCTAATCCAGCAAGATGGGGTTGCCCTGTGGCGGTGCGGTCACTAAGTACGCGCGCTGCATCATAGGTGATCTCATTGAGGTTAGATAGGGCACCCGGCACCTGGCCGAGATGGGCGGGGAACCAGATGACAGTATGGTGCTTCAGGGTACTCGGGTCTGCTTTGCGCAGGATACGTAGCGCCTGGTCGGAGATGACTCCGCGTTCGAATGCTTTGATGGCTGGCCTGGAGTCACTGTAGATGAATTTCTGTTTGCTGTCGAGCCTAGCTATAGCTATAAGTATTTGCTCCGCTACTTCGGGGTTGCGGGTGAGGATTGTGGCAGAGTTAAGAGTCTGCTGCGCAGATGATACCGCGACCACGGCGAAGGCTCGGTTGTTGTGATAGGCAGCGGCGTCCACGGACGAGGCGTTGTCCGCTTCCATGTGTATGCGCTTGAGAATGGCGGTCGCCCGCGCAGGGCGCTTGCCTCTGTTATATTCGGGGTGTACATTTCGTGGAATGGGAGCGATCGTGATAAGGTCGCGGATTTCACGAGGGTTTAGGGTCAATTCTGGGGAGTCCTTGGCCCTCGAGGATATTGATAGTGTTACTGATAGTTTGTCGAGTGTTACTGATAGTTTGTCCAATTCATGGTCGGGAAGATTGAGATGTTTTGATAGAGGTAGACTTAGGGCTGATTTCGCATGGGCTTTGTGATTATTGAAACGAATCCTAAATGGTATTTCTGTTTGGATGATGTACTGCATACTGAACACGTTGCATTCGAGTAGGTACACCACATTAGAGGAATCGCATGTTAAGTTTCTTCGTATGTTAACCGAAAGCTTAGATTGTGTGCTGGATGTTTTCTGTGTTTCTCGCATTGCTTTACATTCAGGACATCGTGACTTTGAACAAGGTCGTCATGAATTATTAGCGGGTGAAGTATTGATTTGAGAGTGGACAAGTGTGTCTTTGAGGTTGCATGGTCGTCGGTAAACGACGTTAGGAGCGGATAGGAATGCGCGTTTCAGATGTTCACTTTGTTTCAGAATGTTGTAATGTTGTTTAAGGATTTTGTTTACATTGGAGAAGTTTGTGCTGTAAGGTTAGCAAAGGTTTCTTCGTTGCGGGTCTTCTTGCGGTGGTTGCTTGATAAGCAAATCATCACGCTTCAGTTTTCTCGCTTTTTGAATGGCGTCATCAATTACATGGGGGGGAGGGTATTTTTGTTTATCAAGCATAAGTTTTAGCTTCTGTGAGGTCACGTGAAAATCGGCGTCTCTTGAGAAAATTCGCTAAAACTGGTGAGCCTGGCTGTATGGAATGCTGTTCTTACAGTGGCGCGGGTGATCACTTTAGTAATGGAGGTATAGTTGTCGATCCTTTAGTTTGCGATATAGGGTTGTAGAAAGCATGTCTTCTTCTATCGTTATGGTAACATCAAGAAAATTTACAGTTGCTTGCGATTAGGAGTGTGTGACGTGTATGTTAGGATGTACAGCGTTGTAAGTGTCGATAAAGCTGAGAAGTTCATCCTCGCTGTGGGTCTAAATAAGAAAGATGTCTATGTATCTTTATTATAATAGTGGTTTCAAGGAACTTTGTGGAAGAACTTCCGATAATGCTTTCCCATAAATATTTTCGCTTAATTGGGTGCCATTTTGGTGCTCAAAGCGGTCCCACTGATTTGTCTAAAATACTTTTGGTTAACCTTCAATGAATTAAATTCGAGGACCATTCTCGTCAATGTTGTGATGGCAGAGACATCTGGAGTGTTACATTGTCTATGGTCTGTTTACATGATTTGTAAAGCAGCTATGCCGTCATCGTGAGGAACATTTGTATACAATGAAGAGACATCAAGAGTAACCAAGTACGAGTTTTTCAGCACACACAAACCTGCAATGTCTCGAAGAAAATGTGGGGTGTCTTTTATGTACGACGCGAGGGTGCATGAAATGTGACATATTAGTTTGTCCACGTACCCTGATATAGGTTCAGTTATTGTACCTATGCCTGATATGATTGGTCGACCTGTGTTCCCGGGTTTATGAATTTTCGGGAGGATGTAGAAGCGACCTGGGCGAGGGTATGCTGCTTGCATTAGTTTGTGATCAGTGTTGGTTATCTTTTCTGCATGCAGCAGTTTCTTTAGTTATACTGATACGATACGTTTATATTCGTCATTCGGATCACCTGGGACGTGTTCGTAAAATTTTGAGTAGTCTAGTTGGCGGTATGCTTCTTGTAGGTAGTTGGTTGTATTAAGGAGTACAATTGCTCTTCCTTTGTCAGCGGGTTTTATTGTTGTGTCTGTCCTAGATGCCAGATTTCTCATTCTAATTTTTTTTTTCAAATTTTGTGAAGCTTTCTCGTTTTCCTTTCTGTCTGTGGTATTCGTGTACTATATCTTTTTGTACTGGGGTGATATAAAGGTCCAGACACTTGTCTCGATTACGTTTCAGCGTCTAATCATTTGTTTTACGACGGTGAATTGTTTCGTGATTAGTAGGCCTGTCCAAGAAATATTCACGCAACCTTAAGTTTATAGCGTAGAGTTCGAGGTCTCGGAGCAAGTGGAATTGATAGAAAAATTTTGTGATTGGGCAGAAGCTTAGTCCTTTAGATAGCAGTTTTTTTTCGTCAGGTGACAAACTCGTGTCCGATAGGTTTACAATCAAAGTGTCACAGGGTGTGTTCATATATGGGTGCTCGTTTGTACCGTTAGTGGTTTCCTTGGTGGTGGTGTTGTAGTGATAAGGAACTATCTCAGGAAACGCGGGGTTGGGCACATGGTCTCTTTTGAGTTTATGAATTTTTGTGATCATGATGGCTTGGTATTTATTCTGTTCAAATTCTGTTAACCGGGTGATTGCTTCGTTCGATAAAGTGTTGTGGCGGAGAATGGTGTTGGTCATAGCGACCAGTTTCTTTACCTGCTTATTACTGTGATTGAGAACGATTTCTGTTAATTTAATATATGTGTCAAGGAGAAAATTTTTAATGTTATTTGGTCTTGTTCGTCTAGGTTTGTAGCGGCTGGTGTAAGGAAGAGTGCCGTACGCTTGAAGCTATTGTAGCACGAAGGTACACTTGTAAAGTTGATTTATGCAATTCATGTCTAATTCGTTTGTCAGCAAGTTTTCGTACTTTAAGGAAGGTGGTGCTGCAACTGGGAAGCGATGAGCTTGACTTACATTTCAGAGGTCAATATTCTTTTGGGTGTGGGGATTGTAGTTATGTGCGGCAGGCCTTCGTCGTTGTAGGGAGGATTTTGGCGTTGGGCTCCCGGTGAACGTGTTCGTAGGGAGTTCCGGTCCCCGGGTCCGCAATAGAAGGACGCGGCTTCGTGGTTCGGCAGGCTTTCCCTTTGAGGAGTGGTGTAGTGGAGCTGTCGTGTAGTGCTTTTGGTCTCGACACCCGCAACTCAGGGATGTCTGTTGGCTGTCCAGCAGACTTCCCCCCTAGCAGCGGTGCACTGTTGATCATGCTGAAGGGGTGCTTGTGGCTCGCGGGAGTCTCAGTTTCGCCGATCGTCGGGAACTCGTCTGTGGTGTTGGAGGGTGCGGGGCTCCTGGAATATGTTGATATGCAGAGTTCTTGTCATGGGTGTCTTGTTGTGATGAACGGATATTGACGGGAGCTACTGGTTCAGTCGACCACCCCGTGGTAGCTTCGACGTCTCTGCGACCAAGTGCACTTTTCAGGGGTTTAAGCAATCAACGCGACACGCATAAAACTCGGATGAAGCCCATCCGCAGCAAGAAAGCGTCTTGGTGGCAACTGCTCGAATTGATAGTCGATGTATGTCACCTTGCTGGGTCTTCGGCAGGAGGCCTTGACTGTCTCGTTGAATTGACGAGCGTCCCGGTTGAAGCGGTGCCTGAATTGTTCACTCGATCTTTCCAGGTGTTGGTTGAGATAACGGGACAGCATGAATGAAACAACGAGCCTTTCGAGTTCCTGGCGTGTCCGAAGCGTGTTGTTTACTAGGCGACGAAGGCGGCGTAGCGATTCCTCTAGTCCGCACGATGCCAGCTCACTCGTACCGACGTCAAAAACGAGCGTGGTCACAGATCTTGGAATGCCAGCCAGCTCTTTTTTGATGTAGAATGTGGAGGCTCCACAGATGGAAATAATCGCAGGTGTCGCCTTCTGATGCGGGTTAAAATTCTGCTGCAAATACTTTTTTTGCGAGTTTCTGATGATGGTTGATGTTGGTGCAAATTTGGGGATTTCCGTGAGATCTGCTTGACTGGAGGTGTGCCTGTGGCCGGTCTTGCATAAAGCTGAGCACCAACAAACTGAACCCTCAATCCTGATGAAGGCGAGACTCTGGCTGAAACGTCGAAATCGAAATAAACCACGTTGTGACTGCTCACGGAGGATCTACTTGACTATATATATATATATATATATATATATATATATATATATGTATATATATATATATATATGTATATATATATATATATATATATATATATATATATATACACGTCACACTGACGAAGGCTGGCCCAACTGGCCGAAACGTATGTGATTAATAAAAGGATTTCCTCGTACGTCGTGATTTCTCGCTTCCGTTATATATATTATATATATATATATATATATATATATATATATATATATATATATATATATATATATATATATATATATATATATATATATACAAGTATAAAAGTACATGCGCTTTCACATAACAACTTGTTTATTCAGCGTAGTTTCGACAAGAGCCCCGTCCTTTTCAGGGAATTATGCCTTGGAAAACATGGGGCTCCCGTCAAAGCGTCGGCTGAATAAACAAGTATGTGAAAGCGGATGTACTTTTATACTTGTTTCCTTGTGGCAACCCAAGTTATTCTTCTACATTTAAGCCACACACACACACACACATATATATATATATATATATATATATATATATATATATATATATATATATATATATATATATATATATATATACATATATATGAAACAGGCATTTAAGTCACAGGTCACCGCCCCTTTAACAATACCCATGCATGCCCCTTAGCTCGGCTACTATTTTTAGGTGGTGCATTTATCTTCCGACTACGTTAGACTTAAACTTATTTAAGACGTTATTTTGTCGAAAAGGTGAAAATTACAGGGTTTATATGTACAGAGACACGCTATATTCAGGTTTGTCAACTGTGAACGTTTGGCGCAAGGTTACCCAGAATTATTTTTTAGAAGGGGGGGGGGTGCAGCAGAACGACTAACTTTGGCAATTGGTGGTCACGGTGAATGCGTGTAAATATTGATACACAACAGCCACTAACGCGGCTGCATGTAAGAGGAGGATGAAGTTACTTTTTGGTTGATGCTGGACTGGCGCCATCTTGCTCGTGGAGTTCTTTGATTTGTGAATAAATTAATAGAGAAGTTATTCGTAACATTATTGGTGGAGGTGGATGACTTCTGTACCTCCATAAACAATTGTATCGGGCCAGTTGGTAATGATCCATCTTGCTAGGAAGCGCATCCACTATTACACAGAACACACAAGACAAGCGCTCATGTTGTGTGTTCTGTGTAATAGTGGCTGCGTTTTCTAGCAAGGTGGTTCCTTACCTCGATGGAGACGCGCAGCGGTCGCAACATCGGTGACCCTTTGACTGCTTCGACTGCTGGTACTTTCTCTACGCCACCCTCATCAGTCCAAGCCCTACGTGGCATCGCGCACCTCCATGCCGGCATCCCGCACCTCCGGGATGCTGGAACTTTCTCCGGTGATAGTACGATCGATCTTGACACTTGGCTGAACTAGTACGAGCACGTCAGTACTACTCACCTCTGGGATGCCACGCTGATGCTCGCCAACGTGCTCTTCAACCTGGATGGCACTCCCCCAACATTGTTTTAAAGGCACAAAGCCGAAATAACGAGCTGGGATCTCTTCAAAAAAAACATCCGCAACCTGTTTAGCGATTGATCTGGTCATCAGCTCGCTGCGAAGAAGGCTTTTGCCACACGGGCCCAGTCTTCTACCGAATCATATGTCTCCTACATTCTTGACGTCTTGGCCCTTTCTTCTAAGGCCGACCAGTGCTTGTCGGAAGACGAAAAGGTTAACCACGTCTTCAAAGGCATTGCTGGCGATGCTTTCAACCTGCTGGTTTTAACAACGTCTCGAGCATCCACACCATCCTTAATGAATGCCAACGTCTTTAACAAGCTAAAACCCGCCGCGTAGCCCAAAGCATCGTGCGCCTTCCGAACACTTCGGCTACTTCTTCGAGTGACGACGCCTTCTACCAGGCCCCTCGATGTGACAACCTCAAACGCACCATTCGTCGAGAGGTCGAGGCAGCACAATCGGTAGCCACGCCATTCCCGACGCCTGCGCCTTCCCCGACCACGATCTCTTTGATACTACCGTCGTTCGTCAAGAGATATTGAATGTCGGCCTACATCCTCTTCTTGCCGTATACTCTGCTGAGCCTTCTTATCGTCCCCCTTCTGCTCCTCGCATTCTACGCAATCCGTCCGAATGGCGTGCCGTTGATGACAGGTCCATATGTTTTAACTGTCGACGCATTGGTCATATCGCTCGTCACTGCCGCAACCACTGAGCTCCATCGTCACATTATGCACCTCAGTCTCACGCCACTTCTGTCCGCCAGTCTTCCCCATTACTTTCTCCATCAATGCCGACCACATTTTTCGCTCCTGCAGCACCTCCGAGCAGACCTCGCTCCGACCGATCGCCGTCTCCTGCTCGTTGTCAGTCCCGGTCGCCCCCACAACGCCGTGCTGCCTCCCCGGCCTATTCGCAGCACCTCCGACCGGAAAACTAGGACATGCAGCTTCTGGAGGTGGAGCTGCGTTGACGACCTTCTTAAAAATTATCGCCTAACGTTAACGACGAACCGGAACCTTTTGGACGTTACTGTCGACAATGTTCGTGTCAGCGCATTAATAGATACTGGCGCGCATGTGTCCGTTATGAGTGCTAACCTTCTCTGCCGACTTAAAAAAGTTGTCACGCCCGCCCTCAAGCGAGCTGTATGAGTCGCCGACGGAGGAACTGCCACGATTCGTGGCATGTGCTGTGCGCGAGTTTCTATTGGGGAGAGAAGCACTGTCGTTCTTTGCACCGTTATCGAACATTGCCCTCATGAACTCATTCTTGGTATCGATTTTCTAGCCACGCACTGTGTCCTCATAAACTGCTTAGCTGGCTTTCTCCATCTCGATTTACCTCTATTTTTCGACTCGACCACCCCAGCGCATCCAGTCTCTGCTGCATTGATTTCCCGCGCCTTCCATCTAACTCTGTCGCACATGTCGACTTATCCTCCACGCCGCCAGTACCTGACAGTGATTACATGGTGGCCCTTATTCCTGCCGTGATGCTTTCACAGGGGTTTGCTGTGCTGCATATGATTCTGACAATTACGAGAAACCGCACCTTCCTTCCACTGGTCAACTTCTCCCTCACCACCTAAGTTCTACCACAGGGTCAAAATTACCACTTTTCAAGACGACCATGTCGAGCCCTTCATAGTGGACGATTGCTGTAGCTCAGTCAGTGGTTCCATTCCATCATGTTCTTGGGGTGCCGACATCGAGCGAATGGTGTCATCGGACCTCACGTCTGAGGAAGCTGCAGCACCTTGCCACGTTCTTGAGGGCTATCGTAGAATTTTTGACTTTGCCAGCAACTCTTTAAGCCAAATGACCATCATCACCCATCGCATCAATAATGGCCATGTTACTCCCATTCAATGACGGCCCCACCGTGTTTTTGCGTCGGAGCGTGCAATAATGCAACAGGAAGTCGGGAAAATGCTTGCGAAAACATTACCGAGCCTTCATGCTGCCCCTGGCCTTCTCCAGTCGTCCTTGTTAAAAAAAAGGATGGGACATGGCGCTTCTGCGTCGATTTCTGTCACCTCAACAAAATTACCAAAAAAGACGTTTATCCGTTGTCTCACATCAACGACGCCCTCGCCTGCCTGTACGGTGCCACTTATTTTTCAACTATTGACCTTCGGTCAGGGTACTGGCAGATAGCCGTTGACGAGATGGACCGCGAGAAGACCGCATTCATCACTCCTGATGGTCTTTTTCAGTTTAAGGTGATGCCCTTTGGTCTGTGCATTGCGCAAGCCACGTTTGAAAGAATGATGAACTCATTGCTCAAAGGGTTCAAATGGTCCACCTGCTTGTGTTACCTTGACAACGTTATTGTCTATTCACCCACATTACTCACATCTCGATCGTTTATCAGCTATTCTGGACGTTTTCTGTCCAGCCGGACTCCAGCTTAACGCCTCCAAGTGCGACTTCGCTAATCGTCAAATTTCCGTCTCGGTCACCTTGTCGATGCCCAAGGCGTGCGTCCAGACCAGGGAAAATTCTCGCAATCACAAACTTTCCAGTTCCGAGGACTATAAAGGATGTCCGCAGTTTTGTGGGGTTGCGCTCCTATTTCAGACGTTTTGTTAAGTACTTTGTGACCATTGCACGCCCCCTCACAAACCTCTTGAAGAAAGACGCCTCGTTTATCTGGGGTCATGACCAAGCGTCATAGATTTCCTAACTTACGACCCTGGTTACAACTTCACCAATCTTGACTTGCTTTGATCCATCAGCCCTTACCGATGTTCATACCGACGCCAGTGGAGACGACATAAGAGCTGTGCATAGGAGCTGTGCATAGGAGGTGTGAACACTTACCCACACACCGGAAGAAAAACTGGACCTGACGGGAGTGAAGTGCGGAAAGCATGCAAGGACAGATACTCTGGTGGCTCAAAGTAAACATGCTTATTCATGTTATTTACGTCTCGATTTTGCCGTCACGCACAGCGTAACTTTTTTAATAACAATCAATGACGCCGATTGATTTAATCATTGAATGATTGATATGTGGGGTTTAACGTCTCAAAACCACCCATGATTATAATAGACGCTGTAGTGGAGTGCTCCGGAAATTTGGAACAACTGGGGTTCTTTCACACGCACCCAATTTGAGCACACGGGTCTACAGCATTTTCGCCTCCATCGAAAATGCAGCCGGGATTCGATCCCGCGGCCGGCGAGCCAGGAGTGTAGTACCTTTGCCACTAGAGCCCCGCAAGACGCCGATGCTTGCATTTCTGCGAAAATACCTTTTGAACATTGTCGCAATAAAAATTTGGAGCCGGTGAGTACGCACCGGAACACATACACTTGGGCGCGGGCGGAGATTCGGTGCGGAGTGGCCTTGAACGAGATCGCGGTGAGGGCGTCGTGCGTTTTTTCTTCATTGCTAGTGGAGTTTCACGACAGAGGGCGCATCAGTGCTGTGCCTGATTACGTGATGTTGTCAGGACGCCCGAGCGAGCACAGTTTCACCTCATCAAATATTCTTGCTCCGTGCCTCATACATAGAGAAATAGTGAGAGGGCGCTGTAACCAGAAGGGGGGGGGGTTGCAGTGCCCCTTCCTGATCACCAATACTTTGACCCCCCCCCCCTGAAGGGATGTCAAACTGAATAGATAGCAAATACAAACTTTACGGCGTAAGGCTCTGAGTCACATTATATATATATATCTATATATATATATATATATATATATATATATATATATATGATCCACCTAAGAATGGTGTGGTGGAGTAGTATAGAAGGAGGAAGACGAAGACAAATAAATGGTTCATCGTATAGTCATCACGTTTCCAGCGTCACACTAGTCCACAGGATCTACCGTGCCCTTCATCATGGCGACATCCAAGAAAGTCACCAATATCCCGAAGTACTCGGGAGCATCTAAGGACGCTTTGACAAGTGGCTCCGGCTCTTCGAGGTGATAACTGCGGCCGCGGCATGAGTGGATCGAGACAAGCTGTGCTTCTGCTCCGATTACCTTGAAGGTGAGGCTTTCCGATGCTCTCTCCAAAGTTTTTGACACTGACGCGTCTTGGGAAAGCTTATTTGAACGCATGAAGGAACGATTTACGAGCGGCGCGACGAATCCTTTCAACCAATTCATTCATTGCCGGTTGAGACCAGGCTAGAGCCTGAAGGAATACTATAATAAAAAAAAATTGTCTCGCACGCCTCGCCGAACTATAGGACACGCACCTTATATCAGGGCTCATCGTAGGCCTTCCTGCGCATATGGAAACGGCGCTTGCTGGGCTTACCTCGTCCACACAAGCGGAATAGCTTACAGCTGCACTTCATGTAGAGTCAACCATGCAGAAAGTGAAGTTACAGTGTCTTCCACCAGCTCGGAATACACAAATTAACGGAACAAGTGACAGCACTAGTCAGCGTCCACGTAATACCCCTGTACGAACACCCGCGTGCGAGTGCAAACACTGCGCGATGGATGGCTTACCCCGACAGATGCACTGGCATAAAGAATGCCCATGACGCGCAAGCATTTCCGTCCTCTCCACCTACCAGGGAAACGAGCAGGGCGGCCCATAGCTTATGTAATTCAGCTTCATGCCCTCATTAACAGGTATACCCTGTCAGCTCTGCCCTTGATAACGGAGCTACGATTACCTGTATCAGCGAAGCAGTGCTGGAGGCGCTTCACCTGCAAATAATGAGGAATTCATGCATCTCAGTTCAACAAGTCACATCATCTACCAAAACTTTAGGTCGCGTTAATCTAAAGTTACAAATAGCAAAAGTGACAAGAAAAATTCAGGCTGATGTTCTACAAGTCGTGAAGAGCAACTTACTTCATGGCTTGGATAGTGCCTGCCTCTTCAACTTGTCGCTGGACCTTGACACCATTATCTATGCCAAGATAATGACATCCTCCATTCTCGTACACAAAATCATATCATGGCTAACATGGGTGTGCCTTTGCAAGGTGTTGAAGTTTGCGATGTACTACATGTGAATAAAACTCAACAGTTGGCATTGAAGCAGCTTATCCACAAGTACGACGGCATTTTTTTAAGTCACTGACAGATATTGGGTGCATCAATGGCGAAATGCATCGCATTCATCTGACCATTCATCTCCCATTCGTAGAGCTTCCTATCGATGCTCATAGCCGACAGCGTTGAAATGGAGAGACAGATCAACGACCTTCTCAAGCAAATGGTCATACGACTATCTACCTCCCCATACGCTGCGTCGGCACTTCTGGCAGAGAAAAAGGGGAAGGTCGCACGCGCTTCTGCATCGAACACCGCAAGCTAAACGAATTGACAATGTCCGATTATCAATCCACCCTTGCATCAACGATGTTCTCGATTCTCTGAGGAAATCTGCGTACTTCTCAACGTTACACATAACGTAAGGTTACTGACACGTGAAGATTCACCCTGATGACATTTCAAAAACGGCGTTTAATTGTCACACGTACCAGTCGCTACGAGAGGCTCGTCATGCCTCTTGGTCTTCAATATGCTCCGGCCACCTTCCAACGGGCTGTCAAATTCATATTGGCAAAACACCGTTTGAAGAACGTCATGAATTACTTCGATGACATTGTTGTCTACTCTGACACGTTTCCAGGCCAGCTGAGGTATCTAGAGGGCGTTTTAAAAGCTTTTAAAAGTGAAGGCGTCCTGCTGAAATTAAAGAAATGTCAATTCGCTCGAACCTCCATAGAGTACCTGGGACACAAGGTTTCGCATGACAGCGTCACTCAAAAGCAAAGTAACGTGGACGCAATCCTACGGTTTCCGACACCATCACGCTTAAAAGAGTTGCAGCGTTTTCTCGGCACTGTAAATGTTTACCGTCGATACATCCACCACTTCAGTCAAATTGCTCACCCACTGACATGCCTGCTCAGCAAAGATGCCACCTGGAACTGGGATTCGAAATGTGAACTGGCTTTCACTCAGCTCAAGAAATGCGTGACAGAAGAGCCAATCCTTAGCCTCAGCGATGCCGCTATGTCTTGTGTGCTATACTGCGATGCATCCAACAGTGTTATCGGCACCGTCTTGAAGCAGGCTGATGAAAGGTAAGGAACACCCAATTGCATCGTTCACGGAAGTTACTTAAACACGAAATTAACTAAACCATCACAGAACTCGAATACTTAGCAATTATTGACTTCATTGATAAATGACACTGCTATCTGCACGGGAAACATTTCACTGTGATCCCGCACAACGCAGCGTTTTAATGGCTTAAAACAATCAAGAATCTGCGAGGCCAAGTTTTCCGGTAGTCCTTCAAACTCTCCATGTACCCATCTTGGTAGGAAGCACAGCAACTATTACACAGAACACACAACACAAGCACTCAACTTGAACTAAACGTTCATTGCAAACGTCAGAGTTTATAAAGAGGGTGAAAGATAAAAAATAATGATAAAAGGCAGAACAACAAAAAGCACACGTGCCAGTCCCATACATTACTTAGCCATTATTATCTATCACCTCCCCCCCCCCCAAAAAAACAAAGTTTTTTCCGCGTGAGCGAGATAGAGGGTGCACTAACACACTCAAATTCATCACGTATCAATTGCGCAGCTTCTAATATCTAACGGGTTAATAAATCTCTGTCCCGATAAAACACGAAAGTGTTATCGAAATACGCTACACAACCCTGCCGGCTCCCAGCCGTACAGTAGATCGCCAAGTGACCATTAGTACCTTTTTGCACTATATTGTGGTGCTCTTTTAACCTCTCATTTATGCATTTTTCAGTTGTTCCCACATAAACAAGGCCATATGACAAGGGCACTTTGTAAACAACCGACAGTGCGCACTCAACATATTTATTGTGATGCTTAAATTGGTACCCTTTCTTTTCTTTCGAAACAGGAGAATTTTTATGACATGTTTTTGACAGTTTCTCTGGAGCAGATATGACCACTCGGACGCACTCCTTATTTCTAATTTATTTAAGGTTGTGAGAAACACCATGGATATAGGGGACAACAGTCGTTTTACGCTTAGCAGGGAAGTGTTAATACGCTGCCTATTTTGTTTCTATAGGTCCCTATGTTGTGATTCAGCGACGCCTACAAACAGTCGTTGCGGGTAACCTGCGGTCTGCAGTCGCAAAACCTGTTGCTCAAAGCTCTTTTCATGAGGTGAAAACAAGACTTCTTCAAGGAATTAAAAAAAAGGCATATTCGTGCGACACACCACTTCACTACTTTGGTATGGGCTGAAGAGAAAGGCAACAATGGATTTTTGCTCCTGGGCTCATAAAGCCAACAAACGTGGTCAACCTGAAATTGCAACGAAAGATCTAGGGACCTGAGCGTATTCCCCTATGGCCTCTCATGTGTTAGTTTCAGAGGCTAACAAGCCATCTCAAATAATCCAAGTGTCAAAACAGCAACACTTTGAAACTCTTTAGCATCACACTTAAAAAAACAAATAATCGTCTACCAACCTGAAGATTTTTAAAACCTTAGTTCCCGACAACCTCTCATCAATTATGTGATCTTACTGGGCCATAAAACTATCACTAAGAACGGGTGTAAGAGCCGAACTTATACAAATACCCTGTTCTTAGATATAGGTGTTCCAATTCCAATTAACGAATGTGGACGTTAAGTTCAAAGCCAGTAAATCCAAAAAACCCCGCTGTGACAAACCATAAGTGTTCTGAAAAGTCCCTGCACCATGCTCAAGTATGCACTGTTCGACGAATTCTAGAAGCTTATCATGAGGTAAAGAATAGTAGAAATGATTCACATCAATGGACAACGCCTTAACCACTGCTTTGTCATTCGATACTGAAAATTCACAATCTGCCCAGAATTCTTGGTGTGAAATGGGTCACTAATCTGAAAGAAATTCAGCTTTTCTTGCAGAAAAAGCGCCATATTTTTTGCCAACAACCCTGTTCCGAAATAATTACCCGGAACGGCATACCATCTTTGTGCGTTTTGCAACTAAAAAACATGCCTAAGCCCAGTTTATCTGTTTTCATGACCTGTATAGCCAGATCATGCAATAGAAGGTTAGTGCACAAGTTTTTTGCAGCCGTTCGAACAGATTTGAGTGAAACTTTTGGCTTAATATCGAATACCGACTCAATCGTTACTTGCACTTTTTGAAAAAAGGAACCATTCGGGAAAACACAGAACCCACCTTCTTTGTCAGAAGGAATGGCACAAAGTCCTGATTTTTTTAGGTATGTGACCGCCTTCCTTATGAGCAACACTTGACGCTTGGGCTTGAACTTTTCGAGCACATCAACGCCCTCGGAAATACACCATTTCCTTTTGTAATCTAGGAGCATAACCAGAAAGTAGTCTCACAAGAGACAGGAGCTTATAATAGGCGCTTCAAGTATGGTTTCAACGGCGTACTTGGGACCTCATCTTAACGTCTCTTTCACATATGCAGGAAGAACGACGTAATCTGTGGTGTGAATATTGTTGCCCTCAGCAGGTTTCTTCGGTTGGCGCTTGGACCGGACCTGTGACAGGATTGTTGACCTAAGGCATACAGTTTCACAGTCCACATGGCCCCACCATTCACGCCACTTTTTCTTCGTCCGGTTTGTGGAGCCGTGTTTCATGCAGATCTGGTTGCGCAAACATCTCAGCAGAGGCGTGTCTGCCTGTGACACTTCGTACGCAAGATCCCGGCAATACGGTTTCCATGGCTCACAGACGGTTGCAAACCACCACAAAAAGCGAAAACTTCCAGGTGTGTTAGCTTCATCCTTAATCAAAACGAGAATGAGCTGGCACAACATGTGACGAGCGCAATGAGGGTTACTAGAAGGGCTGGGTGAAGAGACGTTAATGGATAAGAGCCCACCGAACTAGAAATGTAACTTAATAAACAATTGTATCGGGCCAGTTGGTATGAATCTATATCTTGTCCATGTCGCCGTCTTTTATGTACGACGTGAGCATCAAACACCAAAAGGGCATTGACAACATTGAAGCTGATGCACTATCTCGAAACCCGATAGTTAAACTTCTATTTGCTGAGCAACTGCGAGACCATCACAACGACAAACCACCCGGAAAGCATACCATTGAGAACGGACTGAGTATAGTGACACGCAGAGGAATACGAAGAGCCTAGGTGCTTTTTGCCCGCTGGTCTTCTCTTCTTCAAAAAGCTCATGACGCTTTTGTTCATGTCGTGGTAAAGAAGACATTGCAGCTTCTCTCTCCACAGTACTATTGGCACGACATCATCACCGATGGGATCGAGTATATGTGGCACTGCGATACTTGCCAGCGTTGCAAGAAACCGAACACCAAACGCTTTGGTTCTGTTGAGTCTTTGCTACCAGCGGATCAACCATTTGATCTTCTTGCCATGGACACTATCGGAGATTTCGGCAACTACGGCTCATCTAAAAGATTGATTCACTTAGCCCTTGATCATGCCAACTTTTATGTCTGGATTTTTGCACACAAGAATGAGACTTGCGACGTGTACATCTCTTGCCTGAAGAGCATCTTCACTGCTGGGAAGCCTAGGAAGTTCCTTTCCGACCACGGCGCAGGATTTACTGCCGGCAAGTTTAAGTAGTTCCAAAGCAGAAAGATATTCATCAGATTTTAACAAGCTCACAACTCCCGCAGTGTAATGGCCTAAACGAGCGCACTAATCAGACGATCATTACTCGCCTCCGTTGCGAGATCAACAACGAACCCCGAAAATGGTGCCGCGTCTCCTCTCTGACGTTGTCGACGAGTACAATAGAACACCTCACGAAGTCACAGGCTACCCACCCTGCTTGCTTATGTATGACACACCATCGTATCCCTATCTCCTTTCAGACGTTGCCGAAAATCTTCAGGAAGCTCGTACAAACGCAGTCCGAAGCTCAGTGGCATATCAGAAAAACAAGATCATATTTGACAAGAAGTTCCTTTCATTCGAGCTTCATGTGGGAGACTGTTCTATATGAAACACCCTGGCACACGAACAGCGGCAAAGTCAGCGCAATCCTGGAAGGACCCTATACGATCATACGCAAGATTTCGGCAGTTATCTACGAGATCGACCACAGCGTGGCTCCACTTGGTCGCCAGACTGACATCGTTCATGACGCGAGGCTTAAGCGATATCATCCGCCCCTGCAGCTACGTATCTCTCGGGGGAGGGAGGAAGCGTGTGACGATCCACACGAGAATGGTGTGGTGGAGTAGTTCATCGTATAGCCATACGTCTCCTGTGTCACACACACACACCTAGACATTATATATATATATATATATAAATATATATATATATATATATATATATATATATATATATATATATATATATATATATATATAAAGGCGCTGCGTGCACTGACTGTGCCATTCTGTGAACTTTATTTCTGCCCCTAAAGAATCACTTTCCCGTGCTCCCTATAATTGCAGAAGGTAGTGCGTTGTTTTCGTTTTCGACCAAGCACATCTCGTCTTCGCGAAGATTGTGAAAATGACATGCCCTCGAACAGCTTTTGACCGAGCAAGGCTTTTTGTAATAAATTCAAGCTTTTTTTTCTAATTTCTTCTCTATAATATATGTGCTGTTTGTAGATTATGAGAGTAGCCAGTCCATTTATTGATATTTATTGTGGGCGATATAAAAATGTAAAACAACGTCGAACCATACAGTGCGAAAAAAAAGTTATTCTCTTTTACATTTTCTCGATTATTCTTAGAGTGTCCTGTGAAATGTGCCGATGCCTTGACCATTTCCTTGATTTTGTGATCCCTATGACATTGCACTTTTATAAATAGCAGGACAACAGGCATGTTGCGCTATGCAAAGAATTTTATTTGCAAACATGGATGCAGCTCGATTATTGCACGTGCATCACCCACTCCGGTGGTCTGGTGCTTATGGTGCTCAACTGTTGACCCACAAGGTGCAGGATCAAATCCCGGCATTTCACGGTGGCCACATTTTTGGTGGAGGCGAAATTATTCGAGACATGTGTAGTTAGACTTAAGAGCATCCTAAATAACCCAACGTTGTCTAAATTGCCGGAGTCCTTCAGTGTGGCATCTCTTATAATCATATGACGGCTTTGGGTTGTTGAACCGAACAATTGGTATTGCAATTATAGTTGTACACCCTTCAGCTCTTCAACTAACACCCTAACGAACAGCATATTAACACCCTTATGCCAATTACACCCTTATGTTAGGGTGTAGCAGCAAAGAAAAGGGTGGTAAACCAATTAAAAAGGTTTAAATGATAAAACACCCTTTTCACACCCATAAGGGTGTAAAAAATTTCACTGTGATAGTTACTATACAACCACAGCGGCTAGCGACGTCTTCGTGCCGCGGCTGAGAAATACGATAGTTTACGCAGCAGAAAGCATCACGTGACGCACACGTTGGACAATACGGAAACGTATGAGTCACTGTCATTCACTATGCGTCCTTATTCTTTGTCTTTTGTCCGTCATGACACGTCCGACTACTCATATTTCGCTCGTTTGATGGGCAAGCAATACTGCGACGCCTTTTTACTGTGAAGTATTTTTGACGCAGTCGTGCTAGACGAAGCCATGTACAGTGTCAATTTTTATGAAAGGGAACACGGGAGCACGTGGCCTGTACGCTCCGACAGCTTCTGGCAGCGTGTTCATGCGGGGGCAAGAGCAACCACAGTCTCTTTTGGCGTCATCTCGCGGCGAGCAAACCAACCATTCGTTGCTGATATGGAAACAGTGGCAAGATTTCGACCCCCTCCCTCTTCAAGGCGATTACGCGAGAGCTGGTAATCGCCTTGAAGGGGGAGGCGATTGCAATCTTGCCAGCGATTCCACATCAGCAATGATATCTTGCTTTGCTCGCCGCGAGATGACGCGAGAAGAGAATGTGGTTGCTATCGATCCCGCTTGAATGCCGTGCCAGCAACCGCTGGAGCGCGCAGGCCACGCGTCGCCGTGTTCCCTTTCATACCAATTGGCAATGTACCTGACGGTCGAATTTCAAAGCCAGACTTTAAATGTCTTGGAATTTGAAAACGCAGCTTCCTCTGCTGCTTGAAGGGTTGGTGAAATTACTGCAATTTGGCTTTATTTTCACAGATATAAAGTGTGCATTCAAGTTAAGATTGAGGCAAGTAATCAGCACGCATACTTTATTCGTTTTTCGAAACAAATTCTTCGCGAGAGAATCTTAAGGTGGGCTTTGAAAAAGTGCCTTTTTAAATAGGCGCATTCTGAGGCCTAGACAACATCGTCCAAGTTTTGCGTGTCGTTCCAATCCGGCAGCCATGTGAAATCGGGAGGAGTGCCCCACAGTTCATCCTGCATGGTCATATTGCTTGAGGAAACGTCACCATCTTCGTAATCGCTGTCATCACTCATATTAGCCCACGACCATAGGGACCCATTGTGCGACCTCAGAGGGGCTACACGGCCCACCGGAGTTCCCAGCATGTCATCCTCGTCGTCGGGGTCAGCCATCCACGATCCTGGCGCCGCCCTAAGATCACCGAAAGGCACAGCGATCGGCGTCGTTGATGGTTTGAGCACGAGGACATAAACAAGTCCAGTGACCATGGCTGCCGATAGCACTGTGAAGAAAGCCCTGGCCACCATGTCGCACGCCGATGCTAGCCGTAGTGCAGCGATGCTTGTGCTTTCGGACTCTTCAGTGTCCGACGGATCTTCTGTCGCCTCTACGTGAATCTCCATATCGGAATCGGCCACCGCTTGGTCAGCGTCTGCGATGGGTTGCATAAAATCGTCCATGGCGTTCACTTTGTTTGCTTGGTCTAAACTAGTGGCGCTTACCCACTAGAATAAACCGACTCAGTCAAAAATAATAAAACCGGAGAAACATACAGGCTGACTAATATTGTTTTAAACAGTAAAATCTGCAAAACACCGAAATATTTTGAAGAAATAAAAAATACATTTGTATGGTATCAGCATAGGCCTTAGAAATTAAAAAATTGTTTCAACACCCAAGTGGTGTGCCAATTGTTTTGTCACGAGTATGTAGCTGCGAATGGCGTTGGGCCGACTTGCTAAGGCTTTCATGGTTGAAGTCCTACATAGAGGTATGTATGGTGAGCAGGATATGAATGAACTTTAATTAAAGCGAGTCCGGAAGTTTCCATCGGGGCCAACGGGGGTGGAGAGAGGGGATCATTGCCTGTCCCGTCCCAGTCTTCGTCGATTTACCTTTGCGGTAAATTGACAGCAGGACACCTAGGAAAATCACATTTATTGCAGATTTTGCATAAACCTACAATACAACGCCTGGCCACACGCAAATAAATAAATAAAAAATACACATTTCAATAATTAATATTATGAATAAATAATTATGGAGTGATGCCATGCGGCAGTGCAGTTTAGTGGGTACATCTCTCTATGTATTGAGGGACACGATTGATTGTTTCATTAGACTTGAGAATGTGAAACCTTGATAGGTTTTCAGAATTGTGGTGGTAATATCAGTAAGAGCAGCAAAAGTCGATACGACTGATCAAAATTAATATGTCAACATTGAAGGCCATCCACACCCAGCGGCTGACTCACAGTCGTGGTTAGTACTGTATCAAGGGACAGATCGACCATCATTCTCGGACACACAGGAATGGCAGTCGAAAAGCAACCATTCGCTCCTCCTCAGCGTTCAACTTTGGTTGACCTTGAGTAATAAGAGAGCCGTGCTATTGAGGTACTGTTCACTATGCTATAAAATACGTAGGTTGCTGTTCACCTTATTGAGACTTGGCCCCGTTGCGATCAACGAGCCTCTGACTGTCTACCACAGCTATGACATGCAATAGTGTGCAAGTTTGAAGTCGTCCGAAAAAGTGGCAGGGTCTGTGAGACCAATGACTACATAGTCCTAAGTAAATAACATGTAAATTAATAAAATAATTTTGTATGAAACTTTTACGTTAAAAAGTACAACTCTAAACAAGCAATGAAAACTCAAATGCATCGCAACGGGTATGCCAGCATTCCTCGGGTTCACCACGAGGTAGTTGGCTTTGGACCTTGGTTTAGTTGGCGTGGGCAAAAGCATCGCATTCGACCATCTTTGTCAAACAAAGAGGCTTTCTTTTTTTTTTGCTCTCCGACAAGAAATATTTCACCGCCTGTGCTAAGCCTGTCGGAGGAGCCAGGTTTATCTGTTCTCTCTCGTATACATACTACTCGCCTTTTCATACCTACTTTGCTTCGCATGCGGAGTCGGTATAAATGCTAATGTGAATTTTACTTCTCTACTTCCATTTCTTTTCATTTTGAGACTCTCTTAACACCGTGTCGTGAGAATTATGCTGGATATACTCTGATCTTGGACAGGGTTATAATTGTCTTTGAGCTGGCGTGGCAAGACCCTGAGCTACGCCTAAATAAAACGCACGTGCGAGCTCAAAAGTGTAGAGTTTATAATGATGTATACGCTTCGTGCGAGATGGCAGGTTCAGATTTTCAACACTTTCCTATAAAAAAAAATAAGTGCTGGTGTTGTATACGAGCGACAAACTGGATTTTTCTTTTTTTTTGGGAGGGGTACGTGTGGAAGAAGGTCTGAGTATTATTTTGACCTTCTAGGTTTCTTGAAGTTCCTGAAGTTCAGAGCCCCTGAAGTTCAGAACACAGGCATTCCTTGCATTTCGCCCTCGTCGAAATGCTCCTATCATGGCCGGCAATTAAACACGCGCCCTCGAGTTTAGCAGCACCACACTTTACGTGATGAGATACCACATGACATGTGACACTTTCTGCCATATTTCCTAAACAACAATTGCACCAGTACAATTCTCCAAGGATAATGAAGCTAACGTATGCTTTTGGAACTTGCTTTGTTTGGGCTGTTTGTAATGTACTTTTAGCGCTGGTGGAAGCAAGCAAGTTCAAAGGAATTTGTGTGGTGTTTTAATGATAAATGTCTTGATAAATAAATAAATACATAATCCTCTTTCACATAGTCAGGTATCGCCCATGTAAAAGACAATGTTTTATTCATAATTTGTTGGAGCATGGCCGCCCTGTTCGAAGTTTCCAAGTAGCATACATGTGTTAAACATTCAGAACATCCCTTTCAACAAAGTTTGTTTTCTATTTCATCAAAAACTTATTTTAAGAAAAAAAACAGCAATAATGTAGTAGGAAACAAAGCAGTTTTATATTAAAATACACAATATAAATTACACATAAAACAATATTCGGTTGCTGACCCGATGAACATTGACTCAATCTGAGCCGCAGAGGTCGCATGTCTATGGGAGCAAAATGCTGCCTATGCCTATGTACTGGTTGATTGGACGCACCTTAAGGATCCCCAGGTGCTCAAAATCCTCAGCACGCTCAACTACGGCCTTTCTCATTGTGATACTGTTGTTTTGGCATGTGAAACTTCAAATATAAAGGCTAAAGCCTCAGATGCGCCACGAAACACGAAAATTGACCGGCGTCCCGCTGCTACTCATACGCGTAATTACAAAATGATCACTTGATAATGTCCGCATACGGCGTCATCTTGGTGTCACAGATTGAAACATTTTTCGCGTCATGTTGCCGTCAAGTGGCATTGCTTGATGTGACGTCATGCTGTGATGTCGTCTCATCACATCATTGGTCAAAAAGAGGCTGTCCCATACCACGTTGCAGGTGCGCAAAGCTTTAACTAGGATGAATACATTGACTAAACAAAATATAACATAAATTTAACTTTCCAGTCATCTTAGGTCACTTAATAAGGGATCCCCTAATTTTTATTATTCATATGAAACAAAACAAAAAAATGCATGAACCAGGAAACATACAAATGAGAAATTAGAGGTACACTTCACTGTTGTCTTAGATAATAAAAAATAGACACGTTTGCATAACCTACAATACTATCGGGGCCCCTGAAGAGTGCTTGGAGTCCAGGAAATGACACAATGGTTTAATGGGTTTAAAAAAAGCAAAAATCACAAGCGACAGGTGCTTGAATTTTAATTGAGAGCGTGGTCTGCTTGAACAGGCTACATGAGCCAACGAAGCTGAAAAAAAAAAGCTGGCTGTCATTGTAGAAAAAATACAAAAAACAATAAAAAAGAACGATAGAGCAAATCATTCTACGCTTGCAATCGCCATATATAAGTACAGCAAAATTTATTTGCGATATTAGAGCTCTTGTGCCGTGTAATAAAGCCTATCGACCAGAACATCCTTCTTTTGAGTTCCCGGCAAAACAATTGAAGCGAGATAGCACCCAAACACTGCTTGACTAGCGGCAATCGAATACGTCGACCATGGCGCACAAAGGACCTATCCAGAAATAAAGGGCTTGCTTACCCATCATAACAACCAGTTTCTTAAGAGTAAGCATAAACGTTTTTGGCGCCACCATTACCTCTAAAACCAATTGGTTTGCGGGTATTTCAGCTTCCTGCATTTAAATTTACGTATGAAGGATTTGCTCCCTCTCTGTCGTCCTCAGGATTGCCGTAGGGCAGACTTGTTAAAGAGCGAGAACTTAAGCCATAAAAGTAGCAAAAAGTAGCCCTTGTGTTCTGTTTATTACCAAATTTAGAGCCTAATTGAACCAACCGGGTATTGTGATCGACATGTCATAAACACCTTGAGTAGAAGCAATGAAGAAATTCAATAGTACGCTTGTGCTATTGTGGTTCCCACCTCGCGTAAACATTGATTATCTGATGAGATGAGTGCCTTCAATAAATGGCTGTGCACGGTAAAAAGACTAAAAAATGTTTCGATTTTCTAAATGGGGTCACCTACCTGATCGCCATGAGCATATTTTATGAAGCAAAATTGAAGGGCCATAAATTCGACGTGCTGTTACGCAAGAAAATGAAAAGGCAGATTTTATGGCTGTTATGCTAACAGGGCGTTTAAGGTCGAGAGTGGAACTACTGGAATAATTCAAGAGAAATTACAAGCATAGGCATAGGATCCCACATTGAAAATTGAATCCAATATTTGGTCCTATCCAGGTAGTGTAATTTCTTAGTTTTACTCAGGGAGGGGTATGGGAAAAGTTTGTGACGTAAAAAGCCAAGCATGTATACGGTTGGCGTCAGGAACAAAGTTTTCAGGATGTATGGGCCAGTTTATATTACATCCCTTGTGAACGCCTAAATTTCTATAAGAATTGACGTGTTCTAACAAAAAGTGGTTTAATAAACGAACTGTTGAGTTCGGGCGACATGTGCAACCCCGAGTTTGTGAGATTTATTGCCATAAAACATATTTTGCACCAGTTGGCAGCTATGCCTGAATGAAAAGAGCGTGTGCATACCGTTTACGTATAATATCCAGCGTTCTATCAGAGACTGGGTGACATTGAAGCATCCCAAACAAAGAGTCAGTGCGTACACTAGAGGTTCAAGCTGTTTTATTGAGGCTGCAAATTGAAATTAATTTGGACAGTTTCCCTAAAATCAGTCCTGCTTCAAGAAATGAGGTATAACTGCCTGATGATGAACAGTTATTAACACGCAATGAATTCAGAGCGTTGTTGCGCTTCTTTTGGGCAACTGGCCTCAGAGACACACTGTAAGGAAATTGTTTATTGTATTGATGTTGTCCCTTTGTTTTTTATTATTCTCATTTCTGTAGCACATCATTTCTTTCACCTTTTATTCTCCTTACGCCATTACCGAGCGCAGGGTGGCCAGGTGGTCTGAGAGCTTGCTAACCTCCCTTTCCTACATCTTCTCCTTTTCTACAACCCACTACCTCGGTACCCGCATGCATTGCTTCTAAAATATCAGGCAGAAAAGAAGAAAGCTCGCCGAGTGCTGCGTTTAGGTGCCTGAATGCACACGGCCCTGCTGGCGTGGTGAAAACATGCGCACGCATTCACTTAAACAAGAAAAAAATGTGTGAACACAACAGCAGAAGTGTGTGGTTTAACGTCCCAAAACCACAATATGATTAGGAGAGACGCCGTTGTTGAGTTCTGGGAATTTCGACCACCTGAGGTTCTTTAACGTGCACCCAAACTGAAACACACGGGCCTACGGCATTTTAGCCTCCACTGAAAATGCAGCCACCGCAGCTGGGATTCGACCCCTTGACCTTCGGGTCAGCAGCCGAGTACCTTAGCCAGTAGACCACAGTGGCGGCGCGTTTGAAACAACGGGTAGTCAATGTGACTGCTTGTTATTTTTAGGCAAATAGTACAAAAAAAACTCTATTATGTAGATGAGAGAAGACCAAAATTAGCCTAAAAATTGTCAGAGAGTCAACCTGAAAGTTTCATTGCCGACAGTGTCGTGGAGTAATGATTAATATGGGTCTAACGTCCGAAAGCCACCATATGATTATGAGAGACACCATAGTGAAGGACTCCAAAAATTTTGACCACTTGGGGTTATTTCTTTAACGTGCACCCAAAACTAAGCACGCGGCTTACAGCATTTTCATCTCCATTGAAAATGCAGCCACTGAAGCTATGATTCAATCCCTAGACCTTCAGATCAATAGCCGAGTAACTTAGCCACCAGACCAGCACAGCGGGGCCTGAGTCGCAAAATAGGCTATTTGTCACAAAGTAACCACAAGCGGCGACTCTGGTTGCATGGTTTTAAAAGTAGAAGACGAAGATGGGCTCGCACCGCACGCCATTGATCGTGATTTAGGATGAGCTTGGCATTAAAGGGAAGAAGCCAGACATGGCATTGGTCTCTTTCTTCTACAGTCGGCCCCAAAGAGGTTATACTTGACTGGCAGACCGGCGTCAAAGCGGTGACCACATAGCTGTGTAAATGAGGGAACAGAACTTCTCTAGCCAATTTAAACAGCAAGTAAGCAAGTTGTACAATACGAAGCCTCTCCAAATACATTTTCGGGATGGCGATTTGTATGGCGGGGCTTTCGTACAGTACAAGCATAAATGTAATTAACAGACAAGAAACAAGATACCGGTTTCGCTCCGAACCAGATGCTGGGGCTGGACGCAGCTGTTTGAGAAAGGGAATAACTATGTGTTTGTGAATGTCGTTGATCCATAGTCAAATTTTCACTGCATAGCACACAAAGGCACGCAGGACAGAAATGCGTATGGACACAGGGCTAGCATCCACCATTCAGTTTATTTATTAAAGGGAGACATACATAAATATAAGGCGAATTTCCCTTACCGGTAAAATGGGAGCAAGTGAAGGACTTGTGCATCAGACATGGCTGATTCTTGCTGAAGTACACGATCAAAGGAGCATTGGTTATTGTGGATTGGCGAATAGAAATACGCATGTGAGCGGTGCATCTTTGAGGACCTATTTGTGTACGCCCGCATCTCCGTGCGCTCACTGGCTCCACATTTCACAGCAGAGCTGTTACGGTGGAGTTTTGCCGTGTGTCGTAGAAAATGTCGTCATCGTGAACCACTGGGCTCTCAATCACTGCCAACAAACTTTGTATAGATTGTAAGAGAAACTGAAACATGTGTCTCCATATTGTCGTTGAGGCCCGCGTGTTCGCTTCACTTTTACTTGAGCAGTGTGGTCAGTAGTGATATTTGCCAAATTTCTGTGAAACATGCACGCTATAACAGACATAGGAGAGAGCAAGCATATACATATACCGGGTGTTCAAGTTTAAGCTTCTTGGTTTTCCTAAAATTCAGCACTGGAAAGTAAAGAAAACTATCTGTGCAGATAACTGATATATGCAGGCAAACACAAAATGAGAATGTAATTATGAATGTAGGTGGCCTAATTAACAAGCATTTATTATTTAGGTATTCAGTGACGGCAGCAAGTGGATACATTTGTGTTGAAAAGTTGGAGGCTGTCACGTCTATACACATTTACCCTTGGAAGTTCTTCTAGCACGTATGTGTTCCGAGATATTCCGCGGCAAAGTTTAATTGCTCAGTGCATGATTACGCATGGTCAGCACTGGCGCCAAGCTTATCCTGACGAGCCGCGGCAGTGGCGTGCGTCGTTGAATCTTACAATGGTTTCAAGGCATTGAAAAGGTGATAATGGTTGCCCTTTTACTGCCGGCTGGCGATAGCAAACTATGATTGTTCGTCACATCTTGAAGGAACCACCATATAACTATGAGATACGCTGTCGCGGGGAGCTACGGAAATTTCGACCACCTGGGGTTCTTTAAAGTCCACTCAAGTCCGAGCACACGGGCCTACAGCATTTTCGCCTCCATTGAAAATGCAGCCGCCGCAGTCGGAATCCCGCGGCATGCGGGCAAGCAGCCGAGTACCTTAACCACTAGACAACCATGGTGGTGCTATTACACAGATATTTCCCACTTTGCATGCGTATTCTTGCACTGCACAATTAAAGTTTGCCGTGGAATATCTCGGAACACAGAAGTCGCCGGAGTTCGCTAAGAAATGCTTCGCATTTGAAAAACACCGTATAAATTCGGATATTTCGTCTTGGTTTCCACAGGTGGCCGTCTTTGTTATCCGATAGGTTTAGCACACACGTGCAATTCCCTTTAGAAGCCAGCCCAACACCACTAGACAGGAGAGTGAAAGCAGAATTTACTTTGCTCGTCTGACCGCTTGGATGCGACGGCGCCTCACTTTTATTCATAAGGTTAAAAATAAAAAAAACGTACAGCAATACGTCCTCCTCCCTTTCTACTTATTGTCGAACTTGAATACCAGCAGTACCACCAGTGCCCTTTAGTTCTGTTTCTGCTCTGCGCGCCCGCACCGCCTAAACCACTCGCCACTCTCGCCTGCGGGAACCGCTGAGAAGTGCGCGCTTCGGCCGCCAGTGCACCGCGGAAACTCCAGCGCTGGTTCCCTATACAGGGGACGTGCGTGGACTAACTTTCACTGCTCGACACTGAAAGCACGCTGTGCAAACAGAAAGGCTTGTGAAAGCAAACACAGGACACGCGCAAACAACTGTCACCATTCTTGCTTCTTTGTTTACGCGACCGTGGCAGTGAGCGAACTGACTTACATGCCCTGGCCAATCACGAGTCTGATAAACACACGAGCAGGAGAGACCACGCTCTGTGCAGGCGGCACTCATCGAAACGCTATAGAGACGACGATGACCTTGAGAGCACGCGTAATGCGAGACCGTCGCGCCATCTCGGCACTCATGACAAAAAACGCTCTGAAGTTACAAATCTCTGAGGACTGCCAAACGGTGTAGGGATTATGTAAAGAATTGGTATATTCAATGTTCTGAAAGAATCGATGATATGCGAAGCACGAATGAGGAAAGTTGAATTCTCTCATTAAAATCAGCACAACTTTATAAGGCAGGCATGAATTATTCCGCACATGACTTTCATATCATGATTATCATTTTTGTGCCTGGAATTTGTGCTCTTCGGTCATTCACGTCACCAGTACCAAATTTGGTATATGTGACGCTCACCAAGCAACCGCGAACGCGCTATGAACGAAGCATGTAGTCATGTTTTACGCGACACGAAGAACATGATTATCATGTTTGCACCAGTCATATACCTTCGTCATCCAATCTCGTCACTTAACGCCAAATTTGGTATATGTGAAGCTAGTGAAACGACCGTGAGCGCATCATGAGCGTAGCAATTAGTCATGTTCTTACGTGACACGCATGTGATTATTATGTTTGCACAAGTCATATACCTTCATCATCTATTTACGTCACGTAATACAAAATTTGATGTATGTGAGGCTAGCGAAACGACCGCGAGCACACCATGAGCGTGGCATGTAGTCATGTTCTTACATGACACGCATGTCATGAGTGAAAATGACAGAAAGAGCGGATCAGGGTATGAGAAAACAAAGTAAGCTCAATGAAGGTGCCTATCTTTTTCAGAAATTGTGGATTTTACAACGAAGAAGCCCAATAATGCAAAGCGTAGCTGCAATAAGGCTCGTGGGGTCGGTAACAAGAATTCGTTGAGCTTATTTGTCCATGATTTGTTTTATAGAAAGATGCCATCACGATGGCGTGCGCCATCCGCCGTCATAGAATTTTCCTGCACGCAAGTTCTGTTATCACGTTTTCGCGCAGGGTGCAGTTCATTTCAACGTTGTGGTCAGAATGTATGGAGTGGCATTCATCATGAATCTCACCGCCGTATTTCAAAGTCTGTACCCAGCTGCAGAGCGGGTGCCTGTCATTGATTTCACTACGCGCTCTTTTTCTGCTCAAACGAGGAGATGCAGTGGTCACCCTCTGAAGATCTGCGAGCAGCCGGGGTGTGATTAATGAACGCTAAAGAAGAGAGAAGAGGAAAATGGTGAAGGAAGAAAGACTAAACGAGGCGTATGAAGAATGAATGCCACGGAACACGAAGAGACAGGAGAAAGTTTCGCAAAAGTAGGGAAGATGCATGTGAGAACCAAGTGTTCCATCAGTTTGAAGCGCGCCAATTACTCCACACAGGTGTAACAAAAGCCATTGTATAGTTTCATGGACAAATGTGGAAAGACTCTGCCGCAATCATGCATCAAGCTGGGATCTTTACGAGGAAGGTTATGTGTAACTTTCGGCGTAGTAGCAGGGCAAATATGGTTGAGAACGAAAGCTGAAACACCAAGAAAAATTTATGTAAGTGAGACGGCCTTTGAGAACTTGAGTCTGACAAATTATGAAAATATAATTTGGACACCTACGAAGGCAACATAGCGTGGCACTTGGAAGGCACGGGCCTGTGGCTGTAACATCATAGTGCAGAAAACTCGAGAGACCCTGGAAATCTTGGACAAGCCACGTGTATGGTGCCATTTGTCTCAATTCAACACCTTCTATGCTTCTTGCGGCATGCGCCAAAAAGAATGGAAAGTATTTTTCCCAAATTTCGGCCACTCTCTTCACTCACCGCGATGTGTGGAGAACCTGCATTGAGGCTGAATAGTAGAGGTTTCTGTACCTCCAGTTTTTGAATTTTTCAACCTATTCAGACAAGCTGCTTTGTTTCGAAGGGATGAAGTCATTTCAGTTTACAGCTCGCATGAAGTTGCGGCAAATACGTTAGATGGAAAATTTCTCTGGCAAGCGTGTATTTTCGTGTAATGGAAGCAACATCCACAGTTGGTATTCGACACAGGACACCTTGTCTAATTCAATCCGTCGTTGAAAAATATGCCGACGCACTTAATGTCGATGCGACCAAATGCGTATTCCCTAGAACTGCATGGAGTAGGTCACACTGTGTTCTGCTTAACCACTTATTAGGAAAGATTGACTAACCAAGTTTTGAAGCCGTGAAGCTGGGCGATATATTCCCATGAGGGAAATCTAATTGAACAGTTTCTAACTTCTTGTTTCTTGCTTAGAAATTCAGTTAATTGATTGGACCTAATTAGGTTATCAAAAGTACTTTATATAGTATGACATACTTAAGAAAATAGCCAGCAGTATGCATTTAGTTGCGTCGTCATGGAGTGTGTCGGTATCTTTTTCAACTATGGCAATCGAGTTACCAGGAACACCTTGCATAAGTTGGAAGAGAATGAAAAAAATACTTTTTCCATCACGTGTTTGGCATAACCTGGCCTGTGCAGGTGTATCGCAAGTAGAAGCGCATTATTAACAAAAAGCGTGAAGGTACTCGTTTTGCAGAAATTGTTGTGTCGACGAGCACGTCGTTGGATGTGAGCGAAAAATCAGCGTTGTGCATGACCAAAAAACTGAGAAAGATGCATTGAACACAAAGAATGAAAATATTTAGTTTGGGCGAGAATGAAACTCTGGCTCTCTGCGTGGCTCTACCGCTACGCCACGCCATTTCATAAAACAACTTTTAAAGAAAAATTATTTGAACATTCTGTAGCGGAATGATTCTGTTTAATGTATGCAATATTGCGTGGCAGAAGCGTATGATCGCACCAAAGCATGTGAACTGGGATATGAGTGGGTGTTTTCAAGCCCTCCTAACAAGCGCTCATACATATAAAGGATGTCTCTACAAATGGTCTAGTGGCTTGGCTGCTAACCCGCAAGTCGCGGGATCGAATCCTGGCTGCGGCCGCTGCATTTTTGATGTACGCGAAAATGTTTTAGGCTCAAGTGCTCAGATATAAGTGCAGGTTAAAAAACTCCAGGTGATCTAAGTTTCCGGAGCCCTCCACTACGGCGTGCGTCTCTCATAATCATATGTTTTTTTTCTGGGACGTTAAACCCCGCATATTCATCAATCGAATCAATTAGCCTCAACAAAGCGAGCAGCTGCGTAGGTTTGCATTTTGTGTTACAGACGCGTGTACTCGGCACTGCGTTGATTAGCAAAAAGAAGAATTAGGGCGTAGTTGGCTCTGTGCAACGGTACCTGCATTAGGCAGGTACCGTTAGGCAGGTACCTCTGCTGTACGCTCGAGGCACTCTAACGTAGCACCTCCAGAATACCATTCACCAATTTTTTTGCGAAGAACGTCAAATAAACGTTTTGTTCACTCTCTCCACACGCAAGACTATCATCTTTCGACGGCATTTGCAGATTAACATGCAGATACGGGGCGAATTTTTTTACATGACAGCTTGCGAGTGCGCTAGTGTGGCCAGACTCTCGGGCTACTGGCGTGTTTGTAAATAATTCAAGATTAACGGAACGTTCATCGAAAAGTGCTCAAATTCCACCAGACTATTTGTAAATGCACAAGGAATAACCAACATAACGCAGATTATGACCGAAAGCGGGTGTCATAGCCCTTTCAAGGACAGCTGAAATTACCGCAGTGCAGCTTGAATTTCACAAGTTTCGGTTTCGCAGCCTTCAGTATCACAAAAAGTGCACGTTAAAGTGAACAAGACAGCTAATCAGCACACATATTTATTAGCTTCCGGAGTGATTTCTTAGACAGAAAATTCGTCAACCAGGCAGTTGTGTACGTAAAAACTGCTTTTTTGTATGCGCACTCGGTACACTATACAACTTCATCCAAGTTTTGCGTGTAGTTGCAATGTGGCAGCAGGGTGAAGTCGCGAGGAATGCCTCTCAGTTCCTCGATGATGGTCATGTTGCTTGAGCCAAGTTTACTGTCACTGTCATCGCTGTCATCGCTGTAGTCGCTCACATTCGCCCAGGGCCATGATGACCTATCGTGTTGCCCTAGAGTGGCTACATGGCCAGCCGGAGTTCCCGGCGTGTCGTCCTCGTCATCGGAGTCAGCCATCCACGATCCTGGCGCCGCCTTAAGATCACCAGAATGTACATCGATCGGTGCCGTTGATGGTTTGAAGACGAAGACAAACACAATGCCAGTGACCGCGGCTGCCGATAGCACTGTGAAGAAAGCTGAGGCCACCAAGGTGAACGAAGATGCTAGTCGTAGCGCGACGATGCTTGTGCTGTCAGACTCTTCAGTGTCCGATGGATCTTCTATTGCCTCTACGTGAATATCCTTCTCAGAATCGTCCAACGCTTGCTCGACGTCTGTGATAGGTTGGATGGAATCATCCATGTCGTTCACTTCGTTTGCTTGGTCTAAACTAGTGGTGCTCAGCCACAAGGAGAATACGGATAATTCAACAAATACTCAACACAATCATCATCATCATCATCTCCCGTGACGCTCTTCTAAATAAATTACGGTGCCCTCAAATAATATTTACACAAGCTTTTGGAGCCCTTAAGAGTTCCCCTTTGGGAAACAATTGTGCTCAACGCTGTAGATGCAAGTAGGATTGAATTTGACGATATATATTCCAAGAATGCAAAACCTTTACCATATCAGTATATAAATGACATTTTGGAAGATTATTTGGCCAATCTGGAAACATCCATTGTGATAGCGACTGACGCTTCTGCTTATGAAGAGAAAGCTAGCGTAGGAATCGTATTATCCTCTCTAGATTGGGCTTTCTCAATTCGATTACCCGCCTTTTCGCCTATTTACCAAACTGAACTACTGGCAATAGTCCTAGCATTGCGTAAAGTGCCGCAAAATCTATCAGCGGTGATTGTTCTAACAGACTGTCTCTCGGTCTGTACTGCCTTAAACTCACCATCTTTTTCGCTTACCTTAGAAACTTTCTACTCGCTCATTCCTACACATGTGCGACTCGTCCGACTAGTTTGGGTACCAGGTCATAGAAGTTTAGCTCTGAATGGGCATGCAGAAGCACTAGCTGTATCTTCCCGTGATTGTCCTGTTTTACCTATTTTGCCTACTTCTGAATATATCACAGCAGCACGCTTTGAAGAAGGCACAACGGCCAATAACTTTGAAAAATCTCCTTTGTTTGTATCAGAGTACCCATAGCTAAAGTTCCCTTGGAAGAACAAGTGGTGTTCATCAAGAAAGGAAGAAATAGTGATTACCAGGCTGCGTTGTCGAGTCTCTTCATTGAACGTTTAACTTCACAGGTCGGGCCTGGCACAGTCACCTTTGTGCCTTTATTGTAATGAGAGGGAATCTCTGGAGCACTTCTTTTTGTCATGTTGAAAATTCAAAACCCAAAAGAAAAATCTACTAGAACTCCTACGAAAGTTGGGCTGAAACTTGACACTTCCGGTGATTCTTTCATTTGGCGCAGTCGCGTTTGGATTCAGCCACAGGAGCGTTTTTACTGCTGTTACAAATTTCTTACGAGATTCTAAAAGAATGGAATGCTAAAAATAATTAACTTCACTTGTTTTATGTATAATTTTTTGTGTGTTTATTATGTTTTCTTTTCAAGGTTTTTTGTTTAGAAATTTACCACCTTTATATTATTACCTATATTACCTAATTCATCCAACCATCTTTTTCAAGAAGTGAATTATTTAAAAAGCAAGGCACCGTCACATTCATGGCCTATCCTCCTAGGTGGGTTGCGCCAAGGTGTTGAGGAACCAACCAACCAACCAACCAACCAACCAACCAACCAACCAACCAACCGACCGACCGACCGACCGACCGACCGACCGACCGACCGACCGACCGACCGACCGACCGACCGACCGACCGACCGACCGACCGACCGACCGATCGACCGACCGACCGACCGACCGACCGACCGACCGACCGACCGACCGACCGACCGACCAACCAACTAATTATGCAGGTCCTGTGCTTTCGGCAGCCTCGTTATACCTACAGACATCTAAATATCATCTGCACACCTAAATTACGGTTTCTCTTTCACGTGCTTGCCTTCTCTTTGAAAAAAGCTAGTTACCCTTCATAATCTGTGGTTATGCTACCTGGAACATGTCTATTTCTTCTTTTGATTCCAGCTGCGATATCCTTCAACCACGTTTGTCGCTTGATCCATTCCAATCTGTTCCTGTTTCTTAAGTTGGCACCTATCATTTCCTTTCTATCGATCGGTGCATCGTCCCATACGTATGTTCAACCATTTTTTAAGCCTCCAGGCTTACAAAGACCGATTTCAGCAAATTTTAAAACAGGCTAAACACACAGACCAACTCACAGGGGTTTTATACAATGTTACTTGTGAAACACTGGCATATTTGGAAGAATTAAAATAATTTCGAATGTAATCAGTTTAGGCCTGAGAAATTGAAAGTTTGTTTCAAGAAATACGTAAATGGAGTGCCTATTGTTTTGTCAAAAAGAGATAGTGCGAATGGCTTTGCTAAGGATCTCGTGGGTGATGTCCAACGAAGAGGTATGTTCTGCTAACAGGATAAAAATTGTAAATATATACTACTTTTGCGGTAAATCGTCAGAATGCAGGCTAGGAGGAATCAGTCATTAAAGATATTGCATAGAGCTAGGATACAACCCCTGGTCATACCTAAACTAAATAAATTATCATGTAAATATGCTGTGCGACAGCGCAATTTATTGCGGGACCTTTGTCCTCGCCTTGAGGGACCCCGTTGATTGTTGCTGGAGGCGCGACAGTGTGGGACCTCTATAATTTATCAAAACATTCGCGGTGGTAATGATAAACATGACAAAAGTCAAATAAGAGAGATCAGAATTTACGTGTTTACATTGAAGAATGTCAGCAAAAGGGAAGCTGTTTAATTCATTTAATTTACTGGGCTTTGACCCACAAGAAAGGAGAAAATAAGGTTTCAAGCTTACAAAATGCAATCAGTTCACAAAATGAGGTTTAAAAACAAGGAGAAATAAAACAACCTATATATATATATATATATATATACATATATATATATATATATATATATATATATATATATATATATATATACACATATATATACAAATATATATGTATTGCTACGTAGCTATCGTATGAAAGGTGAACCCTTCTGTGATCAGAAGACGACGAAGAGGACTGGTTTGCTCGCTGTGCGCGCTGCGCTCCGATTACATCGGTGTAAATACACTGCCAAACAGTGACGTCCCGTCTCATTTTACGTAACATATTTGTGGTGGAGGTGCTGGGTAGCGTCAGTAGAGGGTTTCCGGGCGTCGTTGGTATTGCAGCTTCACCTCCATAAGCTGCATTATCTAGTTTTCCTGCTGCGATCGTCCAGAGAAGCTCGGCGAGGAAAAGCGCTGAGGCGGTGGAGAGCGAGATTGGTGGCGTAGCGGCGACGGGTAGCGGGAGTAGCGGCGACCGGAAGAAGGGGCGTCAGTGGGGAGAGGCTCGTGCGGAGGCGGCGAGTAAAAGTTGGACGGTGTAGCGGCTGGACGTCCAGAAGTGGTAGGGCGCATATAAGTAGGGTACCTCTGGCGTAGTGGGTTGGACCAGCAGCGACGGCAATAAGGAAAAATATGTCCAGGTTGATGACAGGAAAAGCAGATTGGCTGGTCGTCGGGGGTTCGCTATTACGTAGGGTTCCGGAAGGGCAATGATGGAGGAGATCGGCGAGCGTTACCTGAGGGGTACGGGCGTACTTCAGGGTGAATCACGGGACACGCTGACGGAAGACCGAGATTAGCGAACTCCTGCCTAACCACAGCTTGAATTAAGGCTACCGATGCGTGTGACGGGTCAGTGGCTTGAGTTGTACAAACAAGCTGTTGAATCAAGCTCCCGACGAACAATTCGGGTGACGTGGTTATAGGTGGGTGGTTGGCGAGCGGCTTCACACGATGAAGTTGCGGCCGTGTTGTGCAGTCGTGTGAATCTCTGCGTGATACGGCGGATCTTGGCGTGTTCAAACCGCCGGCACTCTTTGATGATTTCGTCGATGGTGGTGACGTTATTGTATACAAGCAGGTTGAAGGCATCGTCGGCGATGCCTTTAAGCACATACGATACCTTCTCAGGCTCGGGCATATGCTCATCAACCTGGCGGCAAAGGGCGATAACGTCGTGAATATACGCGACGTAGGGTTCGGTAGACGTCTGTGCCCGAGTAGCCAACTGATTTCGCGCAGTTATCTGTCGTGCAGCGGTGTTCCCAAAAAGGTCACGGATTTTCTCCTTGAAAGTGTCCCAGCTGGTAATGTCGGTTTCGTGCGTCTCGAACCACACCCGTGGAGGGCCATTAAGGTAAAAAAGCACGTTGGCAAGCATGAGTGTTGGGTCCCACCTATAGCTGGCACTGATTCGTTCATACACGTTGAGCTACTTGTCAACGTCAAGGCCATCCTGTCTGGAAAATATGCCAGGATCACGAGCAGGAGGTAGGACAACGTAGGGTGGAGTCACAGAATAGGCGGGTGGTGAAGACGATGTACCTTTATCCTGTGACATGATAGGACCCGTGATGATGCGGCCACTGCGGAGCTTCCTGATGGGTACAGGGGAGGACCAGCACGTCCACCACAAATATGTTACGTAAAATGAGACGGGACGTGACTATTTGGCAGTGTATTTACACAGATATAATCAGTGTGGACAGACGCCTGCGGTCACGGCATCGGCGCAGTTTTGGCCCAAACTCAGCGGCGCACTGATTGTGTAATTGCATACGCAAGTCGTCTCCTTTCAAAGTCGGAGCGTAAGTATTCTATAACAGAACGAGAATGCCTTGCCCTTGTCTGGGCAGTTTCGAAGTTTCGCCCTTACTTGTATGGCCGGCCGTTCTTGTCGTCACAGATCATCACGCCCTCTGCTGTCTTTCTTCACTGAAGGACCTTTCTGGACGACATGGTCGTTGGGCGTTGCATTTTCAGGAGTACTCCTACTCAGTTGCCTACAAGTCTGGACGCCTCCATCTGGACGCCGACTGCTTGTCCCGCTACCCTGTTGACCAACCAGATGAATTGGTTGGCGAGCCTGGCCCCAGCGTCATGTCTATGTCTAGGTTTTGTCAGATTGGTGACGAACAGCGTCGCGATTTTTCGATTTTTCCTTGTGGTCACTCATTGCCCGTCTAGAATCTGACCCTAACGACGTGTCACTCCACATGTTCTTTCTCCTATATGACATGCTGTACCATCGTAGCGTCCAGCCAGATAGCCGTGAGCTACTTCTGGTCGTGCCTAACCATCTCCGTTCAGCGGTCCTGCATGAGCTTCATGACGAACCAACTGCCGGCCACTTGGGTGTATCTCGCACGTACGACCGCGTCTGGCGCCGCTTCTTTTGGCGTGGTCTCGCGCGGTCGGTTCGACGCTACGTGGCCTGCTGCGATAAATGCCAACGTCGAAAATGACCTGCCGCACCCCCTGCTGGACTCCTTCACCCGATCTCCATCCCTACTGAACCTTGCTTCCGTGTTGGCGTAGACCTCCTCGGACCGTAAACTCTGGGAACAAGTGGGTCGCTGTTGCTATAGACCATGCAACCAGGTTTGCCATCACCAGAGCACTCCCCACCAGCACTGCTACTGGCGTTGCTGACGTTTTGCTCCACGATGTAATTCTTCATCACGGGGCTCCTCGGCAATTACTCACCGATCACGGAGGCGCATTTTTCACGCGTACTCGACGACCTTTTGCGCCCTTCCTCAACGTAACACAAACTGACCACTTCCTACCATCCTGAAACAAATGGCCTTACCGAACGCCTAAATCGCCCTCTCAAGGACATGCTCTTGATGTATGTCTCATCTGACCACCGTGACTGGGATCTAGCGCTACCTCACGTGACGTTCGCCTATAATTCATCTCGTCACGATACAGCAGATTATTCACCTTTTTATATGCTCTATGGCCGCAATTTGACCTTACCACTGGACACCCTACTACCGACTACTACACCTCCACCGAGCGAATACGCACGTGATGCTATCGCTCGTGCCGACCACGCACGTCAGATTGCCGGCTCTAGGCTTTTGGCTTCACAAGCAACCCGGAAGGCTCTCTACGACAGCAAGCATGTCGTTGTTGACTTCTCACATGGTTCTCTAGTTCTTCTCTGGTACCCAGTTCGTCATGTTGGATTGTCAGAGAAGTTGCTATCTCCGTACTAGGGATCTTACCGTATCATTCTACGGGTAACGGACGTTACCTATGAGGTCATTCCCGTCTCCGGGACTAACCTGTCTGCAAACACCCCCAGTGACGTAGTCACCGTCAGTAAGTTTAAACCATACCACCCCCCCTTCTGAAGAACATCTATAGAATGCACCGAGTCGGTGCTTTTACAACCGGGGGGTAATGCTACGTAGCTATCGAATGAAGGGTGAACGATTCTGTGATCAGAAGACGACGAAGAGGACTGGTTTGCTCGCTCTGTGTGCTGCGCTCCGATTGTATTGGTGTAAATACACTGCCAAATAGTCACGTCCCGTCTCATTTTACGTAACAATATATATATATATATATATATATATATATATAATTAATAACTAGGGTGAGACTCTATGGATTGCATAGTATTGAAAAAAGCCTCTACATGAATTTGATGAACAAAAATTATAGCAGATTTGCATTGGTGGTGCCAAGCCTGAAAAAAGTAAGCTCGGTGGCCTTGATTGTTTCTCTTTAAGGCCGAAGTTTTAGGTGCCTAATCAAAAGCGAAAGTTTACCGGTGCCTAGCGTTGGCGGTGACATTACGAGTAATGCAAATAATCTTTATCACGTGATGGCGTTCCAGATCGCCAAAATGTGTGAGGTCACTACATCACCTCTAGTGCACTGCGTCATCACGTGATTGGACGTCACATGAGGACGTCATTACAAGGTGTTATCGTTTGAAAGTGGGCCGATCACAGAGTTTGTGCAAATCCACGTTAGGTGGAAAAAGCTCTCGTTAGGTGGTGGTGCAGGATCAATACATAGACTGAGAAGGAAAAGCAGATAGCTTCTGCCTTTAAGTCGTGTGCATATGAGACCGTGGGAATCTTCTTTCTTTCTTTCTTTCTTTCTTTCTTTCTTTCTTTCTTTCTTTCTTTCTTTCTTTCTTTTTTTTTCTCGTTTTGTTTCTTTTTTTTCAGCTCTGTTTCTATCTTTTCTCAATTTTGTTCTCTTTCTCATTCTTTCTACCTTCTGTCTCTTTATTACCTTCCTTTATTCCTCACTTCCTCTTTTTATTTCTGTCTTTTGCTACCTCTTTCTTATTGTCTCTCTTTCATTTTTGTCTTGCCATTTCTCTCATTATTTCTCCCTTCCTCTTTCTTTCCATGCCTTCCTCTTTCTCTTTATTGCTTTCTCTCGCTTCATTCGTTTTTCTTTCTTTCTCCTTATTTCCGCCTTGCTTTGCCCCACCGTGGTGGCCCAGTGGATAAGCTACTTGGCTGGTGACCCGCAAGTGGCGGGATCGAATCCCGGCGGCGGTGGCAGCATTTTCGATGGAAGCGGAGATGTTGTAGGCTCATGTGCTCAAGTTTGGGCGCATGTTAAAGAACCCCAGGAGGTCGAATTGCCGAAGCCCTCCACTAAGGCGTCTCTTATAATCTTATGGTGGTTTGGAAACGTTAAACCTCACATATCAATCAATTCTGCTTTGCTTTCTCTTTTTGTTTTGTCCATTCTATGGAGAGGTGGCTGAGGTGTCGTCTGCTCTTTATGAACGCCCGTGCGTTTGTTTGTATTTGAGCGTGTATATTCTGTCAGACAAGGGGTGCTTATTCCTCCCCCCCTTCCCTTCTCCGCGTGGTCGACTGCTCTTCCGAAGGTCACGTATTTGAATGCTGACCACGACGGCCGCACTTTGATGGAGGCGAAATGCTAGTTAAATGACAATGTGTTTTTATTGAGGCTCACCTCATGTGGTCAACGCTTCCTGAGACCTTCACTACGTGGCGTGAAGACTAAATTGTTGTTTTGGGTCGTAAAACGCCTACATATATGATTATTCGAAGGTGATGAAAGGGGAGCGTTAAGATGTTTAGAAAAAAAACCTACTGTGATGTGTCATGGTATCACCAAGGCATGGTTCTGAAAAGCTCATTTCATAGTGTGTATCTGGGCTGAAATTATTGTCAACTATGTAATAGGACCAAAACGACTAATAAATAATGTTGATTGATACTGAGGGCCTACAGACCTTACAGGGAGTGAGCAAACAACATTACAAGCATGTTGTAAGGTATGTCATGTTTCAATATTAACAAAATAGGCGAGTAGAGGAACATAAACACAATTTAAAGCATATCAAAAATATAACACCCAGACTGTTAATCTTCAGGAAGGCGAAAAAAATGAGTGTATCACTAGTGATTGCATGCTACACCCGAGAAAAATATGCACAGAAAAACAACTTGGAATTTCAAGTTTTTCCCGACATTTTCCCGGAAGCGTTGCCATCCAACATCCGTTCGACATCATTCGTTTATCTAAAACTTGGCACAGAGATTTGTTCTGTGTTCACTTCAATATCTCAGGTTACAACTTTGAATTAGAAAGTCGGCGATCCACAACAGGCACTTTTTTGCAGGAAGGGTTGGCCCTATTCGTTAATTACAGCATGAAGTACAATATACGATGGGACCTTTGTTTTACTACATAATGGCGTGAATCATTTTTCATAAAAAATCCTCCTATTTCCACGTCAATTAGTTGTGTACCACATCAAACCAAAATTACGCTTCTGGTGTAATATACAGATCCCGACGAAATCGGAGGGAAGACTTCCTTCAAGCACTACAATTGTTATTAGAAGAACACGCAACCAATGAGACAAACATTTCTATCACTGGTTACCTCAATACTGAACCTCTGACAAAAACAACCTAGCTTGCCAGTACTTCCATCTTTTGGCGTCACATGTTGTTACCCAACTAATAAATACGCCAATTCGGCACAGTGGTAACAAGCACACTACTTTTGACCACATAGTAACTAATTCTCTGTGCTCTGCCTTTACAAGTGGTACAATATCTGCTGATATAACAGATTATATGCCAATCTTTACTGTATCCACTTCGTCATTTCCTGCTAAGAATAAAAAATATGTCCGTAAAGTATCTGACCACGAAGCCATAACGTCTAAATTAGGTTTTAAAAATATGAGATAGTGTTTATAGGGCCACTAATAGACGGCTTCGGTGTTTGTAAACAAACTGGCTCGCGCCGAACGGCCTACCCCAGCAGACGTCCGGTGCGCCACTTCTGGTCATGCTTCTTCAATGGTCCTGGCGGTGTTTTCGTGGAGTGTTTGAGTTTGCTGGTCTATTATTTCTGGCGCATCTCTTAGGATGTATTTGGTGCCACGGTCTATTATTTCTGGCGCATCTCTTAGGATGTATTTGGTGCCACGTCTAGCGGTCACATGAAGGGACTCGACGTAGTGCATGGCAGTTGTAGGTGCAGCCACTGCTGCAGGTAACACGGCTCACGTGGCCGATGGGCGCCGCACAAAATATCCGCCGTGGCATTTAGATGAGCACAGCCCCCTCCTCCGTGTTACCTCTGGCAGTGGCTGAGCTTGCAGGAGAAGCTTGTCAGCGAACCTAATTGGGCCAGTTGCTTCTGCATGTCGATGTGGATGCGCTTTGAAGACGCGGACAGAGAGCTGACAGCGCACATCTGTGTTTTCCCTTTCCGCGACTTCAAATCACACCCACATCATCGACATGCAGGAAAAAAGTGTCCCGATTCATAGTGAAGTTCTTCAATTTAGCTTTTCGACTAGAACTGAAAACCTGGCTGCTGTCAAACCTCGAACATATTTGTGTTTTCGTCTAAGCACATGACCTCAAGATAAAACGCTTATATTCGTGCCTGTGTCACGCCGGGCACTCTTTATAAAGATCATTGGCGTTCGGAATTGCTCGCGATCCGAAGTCTTCATGTGACCGAGAAAATATAAAATGTACAGGTTATGTTATGACATCAACTGAGGCTTAGTGACGCGAACTATTATGCTTTACTCACGAGTAAGCTATTCATGAATAAAACTTTCAAGTTGAACCCACCTAGGTCATGTTCACACCGAAAGATAAATGAGCTAAAATGCAGCGATAATATTTAGCGGCAGAAAGACAGGCGATGAGTCATTTGCTCGCACAGATGAGTGCCTCTTCGCCGGCGTCGCTTTATAAAAAACTCAAATGCAACGGGAACGAAACGTGGACACTTGACGTACACAGTGCGGTGGCAATTCATGTGAAGCTTAGCTACTTTGTGCCCCATGTTGTTTGAAACAGTAGGCATCGATATTATTGTTCAAACTATACAAGAAATACCTTTGCGACACATTTTCAGGGTTTGTTTTCACGTTTTGTTACCCATTTCACACATCAGTACACGTATCTGCCACGAGTGGGAGATGACAGCGACTGATGTGTTCCCGGTAACCGGGATCTTCGGCTATTCTAAAGTCTGAGTATCGTCTCTGTGCCATTAGTGTGCGCTGAGCTTTACATTACTTTTAATGAAGTGGGAAAAACAAGCCTACGCGCTCTTAACGGGAACCCAGTTTTCTTTTGTGATCAAAACAGTATGTTTTAAATAGCATATAAAATATTGCAGGCTTGCAGACTGCATCCTCGCTTTGCACAGCATGAGCTCGAGTTGCGAGCGCTTCATCGGAATAATTTTATCCACACTAAATATCAGAACACAAGCAGCTGCGGCCAACAACAAAGGCTAAAACCACGCAAGAACAAGCTGAACCAGATGTTTACTGGGCTGGTTTTCTGGTGAATCCACAATGTTGCCAGAGACTGGCAGGCTGTTGCGAAACCGTCTGTACTGATGAACAATTTGATGTTTTATAAATGCACTGCATGGTCACATGAACTGCTCTTGCACTTTGATATCCGGTGGTAGAAAACGTCTAAAGAGAAATCCATGGATTACCCAAGGCCTATTAAAATCAATAAAATATAAGAATAATCTACATAAAAAACTTAAGCTTTGTCTTTAGAGATTAGACTTGGAAATGAAATACAAAATGTATAAAAAACGTCTAGAGAAAGTATTGCATATTGCGAAGGCTGATTGTTATCATTCGAAAATAACTCAGGCTGCTAATAATAATGCTGAAAAATGGAAAGTTTTGAACTTTGCAATGAATAACCTAACACATCAAAGTACTGCGATAGCTATTACTGATGGTAGCAGTGTCCTAACGAATCCAGATGCACTGGCAGAAATATTTAATCGTTTATTTACTGACGATATTACACAGCTTACCTCAAAATAACAACCTGCTAACTTTCAACAGAATAATGATTTACCTATAATAGAGCATCAAAGCAGCTCCTTTTATCTGGCACCTATTGATCCTACTAAGGTTTGAAGTGCTGTGCTAGCATTAAACAATACAAATTCTATAGCACATTATGACTTACCTGTAGCCCTGTTGAAACACTCAGTGGATTTTTTTTGCAGACCCCTTAGCCAACATAACAAAAACAGCATTTTCCTCTGCTGTTTTCCCAACAGCTTTGAAAGTTCGCAAAGTAATACCGGTATTTAAAAAAAACTACACGTCGAGAATTACCGGGCCCTTAGTTTGCTTTCACTTCTATGTAGGCGATCGAGAAATTACTTCTTAAGCGAATCAACTTTTATTTTGAAAACAAGAGACTCCTATCAAGCACACAATATGGCTACCTTAAAGCCAAAAGTACAGAACTGGCCTGGTTTTCTCTAAGGAGAAAAAAATAGGCACAGATGGAAAATAAGCTCCTCACCATAAGCATAGTAAAATCCAGGTAAAATCTACTTCGGGTGGTGCGTCTCGGTGCCCCAGACGCACCACCCGGGGTGGTATAGTGAAATGGGAGATTCCACTTCCATGCCACTGCCACTGCCACTCCCTGCCAGTATTCCAATAGCGGCGATTGACTTGCTGGTCACTTGAAGATAAAGAATAAAGGCTGGAGAGGTTCTAGTAGGCTGAGAAACACTTGTATTTACAGAGTGTATAAAAGTTACATAAGTACGGACATCAACGTTACACAAGAAAAGAAAAACATTTTGGAAATGAACCGTCTTCTGTAGGGCGATCCTACGGGATTCGGTGGAGCCGATGGTTCCTAACACGTCAAGCCCAGTTCAGAACACTTGGTGGGACTTCGGGGCCTCTTCTTATTCCCTCGTTGCTTCGCCCTTACACAACTTTCGGTGAATCGTCACCTGCTTGTCCACTGAAAGTACAGTACACTTGGTCGAACAAAAACCCCATCACAAGGACGCCACCTTCGTGCACGTGGAGGCTAAAGCCCTCACCCCAAATAACACATCACCCAAAATGTAAATAACACAAAACTACAGAAATTCATAGAAGCTAGGGCAAACTCGACGGCGCACATTTATATAGACCTAGAGCTACTCGTACTGGGCTTTGGCGGTCATAGAACGACTTCTTCATCGACGGGGCTATAATCCGCGTGTCCCCTCTGCGCTGCAAAGGCGCATTTACACTAGAGAGACACGACACCAATTATGGTCTGCGGGCTATCGTTAGAAGTATCTTTTCTCTTGTCGTCGGCGTATGTACACTGCAAAGACACAAACAGTCCGCATGTGGTCTCTCGAGGACACCGCTCGAGCGTTGTCGTGCTCACAGCCTTTCATTGGCCAATTCTGTAGTCACACTGGTGGAACAGGCAGCGAGACCAACTAAACTTCCACACCTGTGCCTGATTTTCAGCCATGCTGCTTGCTCTGCCATTGTCGCTCACCGGTTACGCGGCGCAGCCCCCGCCATAATCCATGGTAATGAGGAACGGGGGTGGTGCACACAATAGGGAAGCGAAGAAAGGACTTCCCTTGGGTGCTCGAGCTGTCTATTCAGACGCCGCGGAAGCCTCGGAGAGCGCATGGTTAACTTCCCCAAGATTGCTCGCTTCGTGGACGTTTGAAGCAAGGACATGGGGCAAATTTTCGCTCAGTTACTGATATCCCAAAAACACGCTGACGACAGGTCTGCTGATGCGTTTTAATGGTGCTTTCGGTCCCTCATAATGTTACACTACGATAAAATGATGTCTTTTGAGGCGTTGTCGTTGGCCTAGTGTTACCATGGGGTCTGGCGACTTCGTCGGCGGGTGACTCGTCCGCCGATGGTTTGCGTCTGCCTAGTGTCTTCGGCGGGCTCATGTCAGTGTCGTGCCGCTCTAGTGTAAACACGCCTTAAGAGGAACCGCTCACTGACCGCCCATGGTTCCACTTACGAGCTCATCTGCAACAACTAATGCGGGGGCAGTCGAAGACATGCCACTGCGACAATACGCGCCAAATCGCCAACCGGGCACATGATCATCACAACATCAGCCACGCTCTCAGATGTCGCAAGCCAACCCGCTTCAGAGAGCTACCAGATCTAAACCTGGCCGGAACAAAGGTTGTCGGTGACCTCCAAGTTTTCGCAATGCGCGTTGCCTCAAAATGGTGTGCGTGAACACTGATGCGGCTGGGATTTCAGCTAAACCTAAGTGAGGAGTCACCGCGCCGCTCCGTGTCTCGGAAGAGGCCCATTGATGTTCCGGCTGAAAGTGCCGTGAGCAAATTAGGAGGTCGTCACAATGACGTTTCCAATCCCATTCCTTTTGTTGCCCACGTGAAGCAGGTTTGTTTTTCCTGACTTAACAGGAACTCGAAAAGCTCGGCCGTCTCTGGCGCTGCCAAACTACGCGGGGTATCATGCTGGCGCCGGACTGTCAATGCGGTCTTGGCAAATCTGGTCGGACACGCTTTGACTGAGTGCCATTCAAGCAATGCTGCCGGCCAATGGCTGACATGCCTCCCCAAGCTTAGAACCCAAAGTAAATGATAGTAAACTAACTGACACGCAACCAATTTCAACCGCGGTCCTACAAGCATATTGATTGACTGGACAAAAGCATTCGATGTTATTATTTACAAACAACCGTTGTCAAAACTAGAGGGCTATGGTATTCTAGGCACTCCTAACAAGTTAGTAGATAGCTATTTCATGAATAGGCAACAGTATGTGTACATCAATGGATCGAAATTCTGATAAAAAACCACTAAGCAAAGGTGTCCCACAGGGGTCAATCAATAGAAGGTCCCTTTTTGTTCGTGTTCATAAATGGTCTCCCATTGTAGATACAGGAAAATTGTGTCCTATACGCAGACGACAAAAATATCATCATAACGGCTAGGAGTGAGAATTATTTATAGCAAAAAGGTAATTGTACACTTAACAGGTTCACTTACTGGTTACACATAAACGAATAAATTCCAAAACTTTTTAAAAGTAATTTCATATTTTCGCTGCCAAAAATAAGCCACTCAGTAACGACAAAAATTGGTTTTAATTGGAGTTGCTCTAGCAAAAGTTAGTCAAACAAAATACTTTGGCTTAGTCATTGATGAACATCTGACGTGGCACAGTCATGAGCTTGATGTAACTAGGAATATTTGCAAAAATATGCCAATATTTTATAAGCTACGATATCTGTTTCCACTACGCACCATTTGGATTCTTCACTGTAGTTTTGTTGAATCACATGCGTCATATTGTATTTCGGTGTATGTTCTTACATATCCAACCACATAACAGACAATTCAGTTAGCTCAAAATACTGCTTTGCGAATAATCAGTTTTTGCCGACGTACTGAATTTATTTCATTTGCTTATCTCTTATAATCATTGTACCGCCGCATTGTAGCGTTCTTTATCGCATTGCTATTCTTACGTACAAATTTCTAAGAAATATTGTTCTCAGTTTGTCAGTTCCATTTCATCAACCCGTAACGCATTATCCAACATGTTCATCTTTGTTAACGCTGTTAACAATAACACGAGCACGCACAAACTATGGGGAATTCTCTTTTATAAATCTGCAGCCAGTCTTTCGAATACCCTTCCTACAATATTAACTTCATTAACCATTCAGCATTTTTCTAACTACCTGCGCCATTACATCCTCTGCAATTTCTAAAGAAAATAAGAAGAGAAAAGGAGAGAAGAAGGAAAAAGAAAAAGAAAACGAAAAATAGGAAAGGGGAATGGGAAAAAAGGAAAAAAAAATGGAAAAGCAACAACTGTGTTTTTTTCGTGTTTTCTGTACCGTTCAGCCTTTTGTTGTTTTTTGCTTTTACAATACTTTTACGTTGTGAATAGTTTCCTTTTACTCACTTATAACGATTTTTTTGTTTCGCGTACACCTACGTATACGATATTTTTACGCGTTTTTTATACTGCATAGTTTCTAGTTTCGTTTTCCACATTGTCTAATGGTTTGCCTTGTTCCGTATGCACCTATATATAGAATTCTTTTACACGGATATAAGTACCATTATTTCTCATAGGGAACCCTTCCCCAACTCCTGCTGAGTTCTGGGGTCCCAACTGTATAAACAATACTCATTGTACTCCATTTATTGAAACTGATTGATTGACTTCCATTTATATTGTTGATAAGCTAGCGCAGCCAAGGTTTAGGCGCTTCGCTCTGAATAAACGCACTGAGGACGTGTGTTCAACCCCCATCTTTGCCGGCTGTGTATTGGTGGTACCGAAACACAAGAATAACAGGTATGCACTTAGGTTTACTTTTACATTAAAAGAAGCTCAGCTGGTACTGGTAAAAACCTCGGCTTCTACGTGCCACATAATTATATTGAGGTATTGGTGCATAAAACTACGAGATTCATTTTAGTTCTTTGATTCAGTTTTTACTCTCCTTGGAAAATAAAGCGCACGTTTCATTTGTATAGAAAAGGAGTCATAGAAATATTTATCGCGTGACTTATATAAAGTAAAAGTAACAAAGAACGTAACATTGATCTTTTAAAGTACAATTGGACGAAGATGAGTTTTTTCTATTTTCTGTGAAGTTCTTGTTTTTGTCCGAGCAGTGTGGGCGGTAATGTATGGTAAAATGAATCGACTATTTTAACCTCAAAGGCCGTTGCCTTCTAATAAATCGACACCTTTAGATAACGGTTCCAGCCGACGTCGAGATCCACCAAGGTGGCTTAGTCACTTATGATGCTCGTCTGCTGACCCGCAGGTAGCGGGATTGAATCCCAGCGGTAGGGGCAGCATCTTCGATGGAGGTGATAATGCTTAAGGCTTTTGTAATTAGGTTTAGGTATACCATAAAAAACCCAGGGGGTCAAAATTTCCAGAGCACTTCACTACGGAGTCTCTACTAGTCACATTGTGTATTTCTGACGTTATATTTCATGTCTTTTATTATTAGTTCATGTCCACATGAGTTAGCTTTCAAGCTGGTGTTTTTGCGTAGTGATTGGGGAACTGCGAAATGGTGTTATGCTTATGCTATCTGTGCGCACGAATAATTTTTATATTGTTACGGAAAAGAAGTGACGCCGTATTGACGAAATTAATCTTAAAATTAATCTGCAAAAAACGAAAGTAATGTACAACAACCTCGGAAAAGAGCAGCGCTTCGAGATAGCTAATAGTGCACTTGAAGCTGTAAAAGACTACAACTACTTAGGACAGGTACTTACCGTGGAGCCTAACCTCGAGACTGAAGTAACTAGAAAAATAAGAATGGAGTGGAGCACATTTGGCAAGCTTTCTCAAATCATGACAGGTAGATTGCCACTATCCCTCAAGAGGAAGGTACATAACAGCTGCGTCTTGCCTGTAGTTACCTGCGGACCAGAAACCTGGAGGCTTACAAAAAGGGTTCAGCTTGAGTTGAGGACGACACAAGTGATGGATAGAAAACTGATAGGTTTAACATTTAGAGACAAAAAAGAGCAGAGTGGGTCTGGGAACAATCCGGGGCTATGAATATCTTTGTTGAAATTGAGAAGAAGAAATGGAAATGGGCAGGGCTAATGCCACCTAAATAATTTCAGGCTTGCTCACTGTGTCTTTTGCGGGCTCTGACGTCACTCCGTTTTGACTGGTGTGTTTCGCTGCACAGACGTGCCTACATTTGCTCTGGTTGCTCGGCAGCATGGTGTAAACTCAACAGACATGAATTGCCGATCCCGACGAACGTTTTTGTGGCGTGCTGGTGTGCTTGTTGACGACTCGAGAAGACAGTCTTTTTCTTCGTGCGTAAAGTGCTGCGTGAATGTGTGATGCGTTTTGTGCACTGAATATTCGCAACCTGTACGGCTGCAAATCCGAACGGTTGGGCGATGCTGAGTGGCGAATCGTCGTGGCAAAGGGAATAAAGTTACGAGTGTTCTCGTTTTCTAAGGACAACAGAAGATGGAAACGGGAGCGTGCCATTCGTCAAGCTGCTCGTCGACAGTCGCTTTCCTTGTGACCCGAAGGTACGTGTGTCAGTACTACATATTTCTAGTCTTTCCGATCGCCCCATTCAAACCATGTTTCGTTTTTGCTTTAAAATAAAGGTGTCATCTGTGCATCTGGCTTGTTGGCGTAAGCCCCGGTATAAATAAAAAATGCGCATGACAGTCCATTTTAAGAGTAGGTGTTTTTACTTCAGAGTCGGTAAACATTTTGCTATTGGCGATTACGGCCGTGGACTTGTATTACCACTGTTCACTTGATTGATGGATATGTGAGGTTTAACTTCACGAAATCACAATATGATTATGAAAGACGCCTCTCTATTTACTTGGTTAGGGAAATAGATAGAATGATGTTGCAGTACTTAGTGCGTCGGTTCTGTGCATATTATTTTCCTGCTGGTGTCCTTATGACCTTATTACGGTATTATTGTGGCGAGCGCCGTAGCCTAATATGTTTCCTTGAAATTGATATGCGTGTAGACACTCACGGTAGAGTACTTTCTTAAGTTTTCAGGTACGTGTGGTATTTCTATTTCAAGCAAGGTTATTTAAGAATCACTACCAAAAATATACTGATCCAAGAACCGGCAGTGCAGTAGAAGCACACAGGGGGGCTACACGTTTTATTATAGAACCATAACTAACATTTTTTCTCAGGTTCTAAGTTATAAGACTGACTACGCATCACTGCGAGAGGGGCCAGAGCAAAAGATGAAACGGCGCTTCTTGTGTCGGTCACAACAGAATTTTGTGAAACGAAACGTTTTGTTTTTTGTTACTATGGTCATCATTCTGATATTGTGCTGAATATCGTACTTATGGCATCAACAGAAAATATTCTAAATAACTACGTGTCTATTAGGACAGCATACAAATAACAATGCAGAAATTTTCCAAATCAGTAGCAACAGTTTCTTTGCATGTTCTAGATAGTGTGCGTCTGCGTGCGTGTGTGTGTAAATAAATAATGAATAAAATTTACCTTAGTTATTTCGTCACCTTGATCATCCCTTATATTTTGCCCTCATATATCGGCCACACGTTTCATTGCGTACAATATTTGATTTTTTCGTAGAAGAACTTGACTCACAGGCTAATCTTCAAGTGCGATACATTTCATAAACCAGCGCCTTTTAAACACAAAAGACAGAATAAAGCTGTTAAGCGTGTAAAACTCGCATCAAATGCTTTATCTTTTAATGCGAGGTGATGGTGGCAATCGATTCACAGCCTCCCGTACGCGCGCTCGCTCGGGCAAAATGAGTGACGTCACGGCGGGAAACCGCCGGCCTGACAATAATCCTCTAGATGGCATTGGCCGGGCACGTAGCATGTAGACACGATAACCGCTGGTTATTAAGAGCAGCTGAATAAATTCCCAGAGAAGTCAAACGTACGAGGGGGATACAGAATTTTAGGTGTGCAGATGAGATTAAAAAGTTGCCAGGTATATTGTGGCAGCAGAAAGCCGTGTTGAGTGGCGGATCATGGGAGAGGTCTTTGCACTGCAGGAGCGTAGTCATGCTGAAAATGATGATTTTAATTTGAACACAAATTGATAGCAGCCGCTCTGCTGATTTGTGAACATTTGTGTCGTATAAAATGATTTGTTTCTTTTTGCAAAGCTTCGTCGTGGGCAGCTGCTTTATACGTTACATCAAAGCAGGCACCGGTTGTTTCAAGTTGTTGCTTTATGATTTCACGCAAAAATTTCTCGTCTAACAATTTAAAAAAAATTTCGGAGGTTTTTTATAAGTAGGAATTCTCTCTCATGACCAGGAAAAAATATTGACACCCGTCTTGTAACAATATATAAAACAGATTCTTTCTTACCTATCTTGCAATGGTTTCAGAGAGACAGAAGCTGTAGTTTCATGGTATCTTGGGAGATTTTCTTTATTTTTTGTTGTTCATGGGCTCATGTCAAATACAATGCCCAAGTTTTAGATTAAACTTGCGAAAGCGCCGTCAAGGAAATGTCTAGGTAGGAAAGCTTAAAAGAATTGTAGTAAGTAGATATTCGTTGTGGTCATAACCTCATGCGTCATTGGAGGGAGAGGAAAAATAATTTTTATTGAAATTCCTGGAAATGTTGGCCTGGTTTATCGCCTGGCTTGCTGATCTAGGTGACGGGAAGCAGCGATAAACTCTGTTATTTTAGCATGAACAGTAAGTACTTCTTTCTCACCGCTAGTTTGATGACGGGTCTCGAATGCACATACGTTTCATGAAGCGTTGACCCAGTTTAGATGTGTTTGAACGTATGCTCGAACACCACATATGTTAGAACAAGGCTGACACAGTGGCATACTTAAACAATCAGTTCTGTACTTTCCAGCCAGTCTTATCTATACGCGAGTTTGTATTAGGTCCCGAATAGCATGGATGGCTTTTGTACTTTCTGAAGTAAAGCACACGCTTTTAGTCAAATGTTAAATCACGTATCTGACAGTTTTGTGAAGCAGCCTTGCTTAAGAACTTGTGAAAAAAAAAAAGGTGCGTCGCACTCGCAATTTAGGTGGCCATACCGCTGTTTCAAGTGCTTGAGCGAAGCGTATAAAGGAAGAATATAGTAGTAGCTGAAAAATTCTAAGGTAGGCCGATGTGGTTATCTGTCGCGTGTGGGCACGCTCTTACTTGCCGTCACCAGTACCGAGAGATGATCTAAGCGCCAGTTTTAAAATGTATAAAAGTAGCCGTGTATGTACATATCTGTGTAAAGCACGTAATCAGTACACTACGGTGCAGAGCACACGGTTTCACGCAACACCATACTTTTGAGCAAAATAGCTGATATGCGCAATAGATTGAGGTAAACATGCTATGTCGCGACTGGTTTTTCAGTATAATACTAAATCGGATTAACGTGTCTGAGTAGAAATTACGCCGAAATGACCAGTAGTGATGACAGTGGAAATGAAAGTAGACATGTAACTTAGCTCCACATTGCCCCGCCGCGATGATCTAGTGGCTAAGGTGCTCGGCTGCTTACCCGCAGGTCGTGGGATCGAATTCCAGCTGTGGCGGCTGCATTTATGATGAAGGCGTAAATGTTGTACGCCCGGGCGCTCAGATTTGGGTGCGCGTTAAAGAACCCCAGGTGGTGGAAATTTCCGCAGCCCTCCACTACTGCGTCTCTCATAATCATATGATGATTTTGGGACGTTAAACCACAGATATCAATCAATTTACACATTACAACGATATATGTATCATGTATAGCTTTGCACAAGGTCTTAGCTCACTTCGACAAAGCGAAAGGGCAGGGCGAAGTATGAGTTTGTGACAGCTTCCCACTATTTTGGATATTGTACTTTGTATTAGTAATTATTCTTCGTTCCTTTCCCTACTGTTTTGTTTCGCTAGTTCAAATTCTTCTAAAGTTTTGGCACTGCAAACATTAGGACTTAGAATACTAGGGTGGCAGTCAATTTGCCAAATAATAACATTAAAGGGCCATGATACCCATATTTCTATCAAATTTTTTGCATATAGAATAATCCTTGTGCGTTCAGAAACAAGCTGGCAAAAGCTTGATGTATTTGGCTGAACATAAAATAATTTATATTAGAATAATTTTATAATCTCTCACGGCGATATAATGCTAGCTGCTGTCCCGCCTAAAGTCATGGGTTTACTTCCAGCAGCGACGGTCGCACTTCGATGGAGGTGAAATGCTTGAAGCCCGTGGACTGTGCGATGTCATTGCACGTTGAATTTCTAGATGATCGAAATTTTGGGAGGCCTTCATTATGGTGCCTCATATTAGTTCCGGGGGTTTAAGTGCGTAAAACACCAAATATTATCAATGAATATCTCTATATGCTTTTGTGTGGCCTGAGCATCGAAAACACTGGTGCACACGCTAAATAGCTAAATAGCATGCTTTGAGAGCATCTTCGCCATGAGATTTTCCAGCCCTGCCGCACACATCACCGTCGGCACCGTCGCACGAACCACCGACTGGTATCGCTGCACTGTCACACCTATGTGTCCTAGTTTCACCAGTTCTTGTAGGCCAAGAACTGCCAGCGCAGATGAAGTGGTGGATCCGCTCGGTGGACTGCCAATCTCAGAAATGGGCGATCCAGCAGCTCGAGGGGGCCCTGGGAAGGCAGAGGAAAACGGGAACTCGTGACCCGCAAGCGCGGGGTGCGGGAACCAAAGTATCCTCTGTCGGGTCAGGTTCAACCCTCGAGTTCTTGGCCCAGTGTTTCTAGGACTGCATAGACTAGAACATTAGAAGGGTAGACCGCGCCGTGCGAGGCCGGCACCTACCCCACGCAGGATCTTGTGAATAGTCTTTTCTCTCTTTCTCTCTCTGAGCATCTTGTTTTGTGTTACTTGCTTTGCGAGCATTTGCATTCAGGCGAACTATTTTTTTCCGTGGTCCACCAGGCGTGCGATCGAGGTATTTCAGCTTCCTCCAGCTTGGAATTCAAATTGAACCGTTTCCAGCCCCCGACATTTTGGGGGAAGGCAGCGACTTCCCACCAAGCAGCGCATGACTTCATAACACTCCTTGCATGTGAAAACAGTGGTTGCTGGTGGTGGCGGGGTTCGTAGCCTGTCACTACTAGAGCTGATTTATTTTCGCACTGAAATATTTTTACAGCCCACTTGCCATGCCCAAAAAAAATACACCTTCCCGCAAAATACACTTTCTATTCTATTTAGCCCCCCATTGCTGGGTGACCGCGTCATGAGCGCTGAAATGCGAGAATTGCAGCTGTAACGTTGTGAAGCGGTTCAAAATCACTTGAAACAGGAGTGTCTAGCCTTCTACTTGTTAAGCTCATGCTTTTGTTTTTGGGTCTCCTATAAAAAGTTTCTGAAAAGTGGCTAAATGTATTAGGTCACATGCCGGCTTCCGCACCACGGCTTCAGACATATCCAGGCAAATCGCCTCTGGACATGGCCTCCTATCGCCCCATCGCGCTTGCCAGCTGTTTTGGAAAGGTGATGGAGAGAATGGTGCTCACTCGCCTGGAGTGGTGCTTGGAACATAACAATATATACCCCGATGCTTTGACCGGCTTTCGACGTGGACGATCTTCCATAGACAATGTTGTTGATCTTGTCACGTCTGTACAACAGCAGAAGAGCCTAAAGAGATTATCAGCGGCACTTTTCTTGGATATTAAGGCTGCATACGACAATGTATTACATGAAACCATCCTGGACGCCTTGGGCAGCATTGGATTGGGAGGCCGCGTTTACCAATGGATCTACAGCTATTTGAAAGACAGAACCTTCTTCATTCAGACAGAAGATGACGCAACAAGGCAACATCATACTTATCGCGGCGTACCTCAAGGTGGGGTCCTAAGCCCCATTCTTTTTAACCTTGCGCTCATCGGCCTCATTGACGTCCTGCCACACTCCGTACATCTGTCGATATACGCGGACGACATCTGCATCTGGGCATCAGGGGTCACGCGTCTACACGTACGAGCCAGGCTTCAGACAGCGGCTACACTGACGTCAAACTACCTTCAAGGACGAGGACTGGAGCTGTCATATGAGAAATGCTCACTAGTTGCGTTTACGTGCAAGACAATGACGCCATACCGCATCAGAATTAATGGACACACAATCAGCTATCAAAAGACTCACCGTTTCCTGAGAGTAATAATAGATCGCGATTTGTCTTGGAGCCCTCATATTGCTTACATGAAAAAGAAACTGACCATGATCACCCACGTCCTAAGGTTTCTTGCGAAAAATCATGGGGTGCATCGGTACGAGCCATGCTTCAACTGTATGCTGCACTTTTTCTTGGCTTCATGCGCTACAGCCTACCTGTGCTTGGCAAGGCCCGCATAACAAACGTTCACGTCCTCCAGTCATTACAAGCTCAAGCACTGAGAATATGCCTCGGGCTGCCGAGATGCGCATCCTCAGCAGCGACTGTCGCAATCGCTCATGAACACCCTATCACAACCTACATTCGTGTCGATGCTTTAAGAACGCACATAAGACATGCCACCCGTATTCAATCGCATCACCTTGCCTCCCTTCCAACTTCCAGGCAATGCTCTGCGTTCTGCTCTATTATTGCCCCAGATCGCACGGTGATTCCCACGAACTTCACGCACGCAGCAAGACCGTCGTTACCATTGTGGTGTCTACATCCACTGGAAGCCGTGATAACCATACCCGGAATGCAAAAGAAGAAAAATTTGTCAAATTTGGCCCTAAAACAAACCACATTACTGTTTCTGCATGAGAAACACAGTGGAAGCATTCACATTTACACGGATGGGTCGGTCGCTTCAACAAGTTCAACAGGCGCAGTGGTAATTCCGGAGAAATCCATCACGATAAAGTTCAGGACCTCACATCTGACATCATCCACGGCGGCAGAACTCACCGTCATTCGTGCCGCTCTGGAGTTCCTAGTTGAAGAACCGCAACAGACATGGTCAATATTCTCCGACTCCAAAGCAGCTCTCCAAGGAATTGCCTCGCCATATCGTCATGGACCAAACGAACAGCTAATTACTGAAATACGACTGCTCCATCACCGGGCTATAGAGAAACAACATGACATAGCATATTGTTACGTGAAGGAGACTGACTCAGAGGGGTAGTCACCGATGTATTTACAGCTGGTTAGGCGAGCAGCGCCAGCCACACAGATTAGCTCGTGCCAGTCTATCTGCTTCGTCTTGTTCAGCTCCATGCACTGGCACGTAGCATGACCCCCGGCGGCGGAGGCACCGTCCCGGTGCTTTAAAGGTCGTTATCTGACGCATTATTGTAGGGCTTGATCCGCGAGACGTGTACGATATCACTGGGCCGCATAGTAGATGATGATGGGCAGATGGGGCTGATCTCGTAGGTGACAGGTGTTGCTTGACGCAATATGCGATAGGGTCCCGTGTAATGAGACAGAAGTTTTTCGGATAGGCCCAGCCGACGATGAGGGGACCAGAGTAAAACGAGGGTACCGGGAGCGAAATGTACGTCTTTATGTTCCGCATCGTACCGACGGCATTGGTTGGTTTGCGACGCCATCAGCCGAGCGCGAGCGAGCTGACGGGCATGATCGGCTCGCGCAATCGCGTCGCGGGCATACTCGCTGGTGGACGAGGTGTGATCTGAGATGACTGTGTCCAGTGGTAAAGTCGGCTCTCTTCCGTACAATAAGTAGAACGGCGAAAAGCCCGCTGTGTCGTGACGGGATGAATTATACGCGAAAGTTGCGTAGGGTAAGGCAAGGTCCCAGTCTCGGTGGTCGGGCGACACGTACATAGCGAGCATATTTGTTAAAGTGCTGTTAAATCGTTCCGTAAGGCCGTTTGTTTGAGGGTGGTAAGCGGTTGTGTGTGTTGCGTGGAATAAGAACGCAGAATGTCGGCGATAACTTGGGATAAAAATGTACGGCCACGGTCTGTGAGAAGCTGTCTCGGCGCACCGTGAATCAATATAACGTCCCGTAACAAGAAGTCAGCGACGTCGGTTGCACAGCTGGTCGGTAGAGCTCGCGTAATAGCGTAGCGTGTAGCGTAGTCTGTGATAACGGCTATCCATTTGTTTCCCAATGTTGATGTGGGAAAAGGGCCAAGCAGGTTTAACCCAACACGGTAAAATGGTTCCGCGGGTATGTCAATTGGTTGAAGATGGCCAGCGGGTAGCAGCGATGGTGTCTTACGACGTTGGCATAGGTCACATGTGGCGACGTATCGGCGTACCGAACGAGCAAGGCCTGGCCAGAAAAAACGGCGCCGGACGCGCTCGTACGTGCGGGATACGCCAAGGTGTCCAGCCGTGGGAGCGTCGTGAAGTTCGGTGAGAACACAGCGGCGCAAATGCTTAGGCACAACAATGAGAAGGTCGGGCCCGTCTAGTCGGAAATTGCGACGGTATAGCACACCCTTTTGAATGACAAAGTAGCGGACGGAAGCATCATTTGTGGAGGATTCCATACGACTGATGATGTCAAGCAGCTCTGCATCACGCTTCTGTTCTTCCCCAATATTAAGGAAGTCGGACACTGACAAGATAGAGTTCTCCGTGGGCTCGTCAGTGTCTTCAGGATCGTCGACAGGGTACCGGGAGAGGCAATCGGCATCACGGTGTAGGTGGCCAGATTTGTAAACCACCGAATAGGAAAACTCTTGCAGGCGCAAAGCCCAGCGACCAAGGCGGCCTGATGGATCTTTCAGAGAGTTCAGCCAGCAGAGTGCGTGGTGGTCGGTAACTACCGAAAATGGGCGTCCGTATAGATAAGGTCGAAATTTCGCCACCGCCCATACAAGAGCCAAGCACTCACGCTCTGTTATCGAATAGTTAAGTTCAGGGGCGGATAGGAGGCGGCTGGCATATGCAATAACGCAATCATGGCCATGTTGTTTCTGAGCCAGCACTGCACCAATGCCATGCCCACTTGCATCTGTACGGATTTCCGTAGGGGCAGCAGGGTTGAAGTGTGCCAGAATCGGAGGGGTAGTGAGAAGAGCGACGAGAGTCGAGAACGCAGAAGCCTCTTCGTAGCCCCATGAAAATGGGACTTCTTTCTTGAGGAGCTGCGTAAGCGGCCTCGCTATGTGCGCAAAATGTTTCACGAAGCGTCGGAAGTAGGAGCATAGTCCGATAAAGCTGCGTACATCCTTCGCAGATCGTGGTACAGGAAAGTTTTTGACGGCGCTGATTTTTGCCGGGTCTGGTTGTACACCGTTGGCGTCTACTAAATGGCCAAGCACTGTGATTTGATGGCGTCCAAAGTGACATTTGGACGAGTTGAGCTGCAGGCCAGCGCGACGGAAGATTCCCAGGATGGCTGAGAGGAGCTTTATGTGAGTTTCAAACGTTGGTGAAAAGACGATGACGTCGTCCAAGTAGCACAAACATGTGGACCATTTGAATCCTCTGAGCAGGGAGTCCATCATTCGTTCGAAGGTGGCTGGAGCGTTACAAAGGCCGAAGGGCATGACCTTGAACTGATATAGGCCATCGGGGGTGATGAATGCCGTCTTTTCACGGTCCATTTCATCTACCTCTATCTGCCAGTAGCCGGAACGAAGGTCTATGGAGGAAAAATAGTGGGACCCATAGAGGAAATCAAGCGCATCATCTATTCGTGGCAGAGGGTAGACGTCTTTTTTGGTAATTTTGTTTAGGTGTCGATAATCCACACAGAAACGCCATGCACCGTCTTTCTTGCGGACTAGCACTACAGGAGAAGCCCAATGACTGCAAGATGGCTCAATGATGTCCTTGGCGAGCATTTTGTCGACCTCACTTTGGATGATGTGACGCTCGGCCGCCGACACCCGATATGGGCGCCTATGAATAGGATGCTCATTACCAGTGTTTATGCGGTGGCTCATACCGGTAGCTTTCCCCAACGGATGGCCGCTGATGTCAAAAACGTCGATGTAGGACAGCAGAACCCGGTGGAGCTCATCAGTCTGCTGCGGTGTTAAGTTGGAAGCGATCATCGAAGTAATAGCGCTGTCGGAGCAAGTGGCAGACTGATGTTGAGCGTGGGGTTCAGAAGGGGCGGTCATCGCAAAAACATCTACCGCATTGTCTTCCAAGGTGCAGAGCAACGCCAAAGAGATCCCTTGCGGCAAAACTTGAGGTGTCAAGCTAAAGTTGACAACTGGGAGGCACGTAGAATTTCCTGCGACGGACAGAATGGTGTGCGGTAATGTAATGCCACGGCTTATGAGAACATCGGTGATAGGGGTCAGAACATAGTCACCGTCGGGAACTGGTGGTATTGAGACGAGCTCTATATAGGTCAGTGTCTGTGGAGGGAGGCGCGCGTGTCCTGTTGTGCAGAGGCGACTCGGCCGTTGTGTAAGAGGTTCTGTTGCGGGCAAGTGTAGACGGAGCGTACTGGTCGAACAGTCTATGAGGGCAGAATGCGCGGATAGGAAGTCGAGGCCTAAGATTACGTCGTGGGGGCATTTATCAAGGACGGTGAAGAGAACAACTGTGCGTCGATCCGCAATGCTCACACGAGCGGAGCACATTCCAACGATAGATGCTATGCCACCATCCGCGACACGGACGAACTGGGTGGTCACAGGTGTGAGAACCTTCTTGAGCTTGCGGCGAAAATCACTCGTCATCACGGAAAGTTGGGCGCCGGTGTCGACAAGAGCAGTGACATGTAGGCCGTCTACTTGTACGTCTATGAGGTTCCGTTTTGTCGGTATCGTCAAAAGAGGATTTTCGGTCAGTCCGAGCGATGCAGCGCCACCTCCGGGGGCTGCAACGCTTAGTTTTCCGTCGGAGAACCTCGTGGGAAGGCGGGGGAAGATGGTCGGCGGGGCTGTGGAGAACGTGACTGGCGACGTTGGGGGGATGGAGAGCGGGAGTAGCGGTGTTCAGAAGCAGGTTCCTGGGCAAAATGGTCGCGGCTGGTCTCATGGCGATAGGCAGGACGTGCATATAAGGGACGAGAGGACGGTTGTGCAGGAGGACCCCAGCGACTTCTGCAATGGCGAGAAATGTGCCCGATTCTGTGACACGAGAAGCATATCGGCTTGTCATCGTGTGTTCGCCATGCGGACGGATTACGGAACGTTGAGGGAGAGCCGGTCGGGAAGGGACGTGCAGGCATGTATCGGGGCTGGTAGTCGGTGCGGGTAGGCGGTGAGATAGAGTGAATTCCCAAGCTGGCGATTTCCTGCCGGACGACTGCTTGAATGAGAGGCAACGTAATTGGCGGAGAGGGGTCAGGGGACGTTGTTCCCACCTTAGCTGGAGCAGCCGCTTCAAGTTCCCGCCTGACGATTCGCGTCAAGTTGTCACAGGTGTCTGGTGGATGATATGTGTCGAGACATGAGGACGTCGCAGTGGTGTTCGGGAGGCGCTGGAACTGATGGGAGATGCGTCTGCTTTTAGCTTGTTGGAACCGGCGGCATTCTTGAATGATCGCATCAACAGACGACACATTGTTGAATACCAACAAGTTGAACGCATCGTCGGCAATACCCTTTAGGATATGGGCAACTTTTTCAGGCTCAGACATATTTTCGTCAGCTTGGCGGCATAGTGAAAGGACAGCCTGAATATAACCGATGTAGGGCTCCGTGGAAGATTGTGCGCGAGTCGACAACTCATTTTTCGCAGCTTCACGACGACCAGAGATGTTGCCAAAAAGCTCACGGATCTTTGCCTTGAAGCTGTCCCAGCTTGTTATGTCATGCTCGTGGTTATCAAACCAAACACGAGGGGTTCCGTCGAGATAAAAGATGACGTTTGCCAGCATAAGAGTGGGATCCCACCTGTAAGTGGCGCTGACGCGTTCGTAGAGGCGTAGCCACTGGTCGACGTCGGAACCCTCGCTGCCCGAGAGGACGCCGGGGTCTTTGAGCGCGGGAAGCGTCACGAACGTTGTTGCGGGCGCTGGGTTGACAGGTCGGGCAGAAGGGGGAGCGACCGGAGAGGATGTAGCCGAGTCTTGGGTGGTCATGTTGTAAGCCGTGAGGGAGCGTCCGCTTCGGAGTTCCGTGGCGAGGACGGGGATCGCACAACTCCACCAAATATGTTACGTGACGGAGACTGACTCAGAGGGGTAGTCACCTATGTATTTACAACTGGTTAGGCGAGCAGCGCCAGCCACACAGATTAGCTCGTGCCAGTCTATCTGCTTCGTCTTCTTCAGCTCCATGCACTGGCACGTAGCAATATCAATGGATACCAGGCCACTGCAGCATTGATGGAAACGACCGTGCAGATGAAGCAGCCCGAACTGCTCATGACGACGCCCCTTGTGTAGCTATACCATTATCAAGAACGGACGCCGCTGTAAGGCTTCGATCACTTGCACGAGAACTGACACTCGCTCAGTGGAATTCACCGGCATTCACCAACGTCCGCCTTCATAATTTGGACCCACACCTACAGCTCCGTCTTCCATCAGGAATAACCAGAGCAGAGGAGACACTTTTGTGCTGTCTGTGGATTGGGGTGGCCTTTACAAATGCTTATTCGTTTTGAATCGGAATGGCCAGAAGCCCGACATGTGACAACTGTGACTGCGCAGAGACTTTCTCCCATCTTCTCCGCGAGTGTCCCCGCTTCAGCGTGCCAAGAAAAGAACTGTCAAATGCTTTAGATAGAATAGACAATCGCCAATTGTCGGAAGAAAGGGTATTAGGACACTGGCCGAGACCGTCCTCTGCACGCAAGGCATTGAGAGCATTGTTGCGCTTTCTGCGGGCAAGTGGTCTTAGAGACAGACTGTAAACAGCGTCGTGGATCGTCTGATGACCTTCTCTCTCTCTTTTTTTACAACGTCTCTTTTCACTCATCTTTTATCCCCCTTACCCCCTTCACCAGTACAGGGTAGCCAGCCGGTCTGAGAACTGGCTAACCTCCCTGTCCTTCCTCATTTATTCCTCCTCCTCCTCCTCCTTCAGACATGTGAAAATTGCTAAGTCTGAATAACAGTGCATTATCCTGATGTATTTTAATGTCTAACCACATCAATGTGAAGCCGAAGACATTCCGGGTACAAACGTTTGTACCTAATATGTGCCTGAAATTTTTAAAGTGATGGTGCTTATTAAATTTAATCTTGGCAAATTAGGTCAGTGGCACTGTTCTCACCGAGATGGCTGCAGTTGCGAAAATTCCTGTCAACCGCAGGCTTCCTGTGTTGTGCGTGCACTTTTAGATGAAGGTAAACATACCAATAAAAATTAGGATACCCACTAAATGCATCATATGTGCCACAGTCGAGGCCACTGCTACATAACGAACGAGAAGCACCACCATGTCTCCGTGCCCGAGGCGCTGAGCTAACGAGTTTTCCCAGAAAGATGATGTTTTCATCTGTTCGGATTTCTTGAATAGATTCCCTTGCACTGCAACGTAACATGACAACCAGCAGCATTGTTCTCGTGTGGTTGTGAATTGTGTCGACCTACTTATAAAAAGCGCAATACAAATGCACACAGATTTATAGGTGGATCTTGAAAGGCATGAAAATTACTCATTTTCAGCAACGAAGTACATTATTTATGTCATTTATGTTCGTGAAAGAAAGAAAAGAAAGGCGAGGACAGTAATATGGAAAAAAAGTTTTACCAGAAGACATGTAAATTAATAAAGGCAAGGTTGAATCACTGCCTTTTATAGAAAAAAAACATTAGAACATTGGTACAATACGTACAAATAAAATTTTCAAAATATAAGCTATTGATTTTGTCCAACGTTTCTCAAGTAAATTACTCACAGTGACCACAACTATCCTCATACGGAAAGAAAAGAATCAACCTATTTGTAATAAAGTAGGGATGGCAAGTATTAATACCATTTATTAGTTCAACAAGTATAGGCTTTTCCTACAATTGGGTGTAGACTGCAATTATGAAAAAAGAAAAAGCGAGATCAAGGTATATTGAGATGTCTTTTATTCGAACACCTCAATGACGCTGTAAATTTCACGTGCTCACTTCATATATATGCATCGTCTGTATTAGATCGTAACCTGTCGCTCAGTTTGAGCGTACTGCCGTTTGCTGAATATTGCGTTGGACTGATTTATTCATGCGCTTCTAAACCTCTGCAGTATTATGAGAACGCAATACACAATGTGAAACTTTTGTGGAATAGATAAGGCATATTTAGACCTAAATTATCTGCCCCGCCTGTGAACCAGCCTCATCGAAGATTGGTCAACTATGAAGCGTATACAATTGTAAGTGAAAAAAACAATTGGGAGATCTTTAAACTTCGCCTTTGGGAGTTCAACGAGATAGCGATATTCTCCACGTAGTGGATAATTGACACACTTGGTGCATGAAATCTTGTTGAACTTGCTAGGCACCCACTACGTGGCATTAAGGCAATAAACTCAGTAACATGTGTGAATTTGGTAGTGGGCGACCACCTTCAAACCTTTAAGTCACATGTTAATCATATGTTCGGGCACCCGATGGCAATGTACGATTGTACCACGCATTGCTACTGCAATATGTCATGTTGTATTGTGAGAGATCTATACAGGACGCGTGTCTTAAACATCAAAGTTATTTCCACTACGTTTCCTAGCAGGGGAAGTTACTTTCAGTCTATTCACAAGCAGACTCGTGGCTGTGTGGTAAAACACACGCTTGCATGCAAACGAACCGTTTCAATTCCCACAAGGACGCAGAATGTTTCATTGTTTATTTTGCAATATGTCATGTGGTATTGTGAGGGATCTATACAGGACGGGTGTCTTTCAACATCAAAGTTATTTCCACTGCGTTTCCTACCAGGGGAAGTTACTTTCAGTCTATTCACAAGCAGACTCGTGGCTGTGTGGTAAAACGCAGGCTTGCATGCAAACGACCCGTATCAATTCCCACAAGGACGCAGAATGTTTCATTGTTTATTTGCATCTTTCTCGACTTTTGGGTCACGCACAAGATGATGAATTTTCACTCACAGCCAATTACACCACCACCGGAATGTCTGCGAAACAAGCTCTTTATCGCTATCGCGTTAAAAATATAATCTTTCTATAAAACGCTAGTGCAGTTAATCACCGTAGGACCAGAACCAGTGTAGCAGATCCCATGGTATTTTACTGTGAACGTGAACTGTAGGAGTACACCACCCGATAATTTCTACTCCTCCGACAACAGCAACCACCCTGAAAAGAAGTACAACATAACTGTTTGATGTGTGATTATGTCCCCTTTCCCGAAATGTAAACATAGCTTTCACTAACTGGCGGCTTACCATAAGCACAGTGTATTGATGACATGTTCACATTGGGTTCTTTGAATACATTTTATTGACTCAAATCATTAGGCACTGCTCAGTTGTAAGCATCAATCCTTTTAAAATGACTTGGCTTTGATCAGGAAAGTTTAAAATGAGGCTAGTCAACACACGCGACGAATGACCTTTTTATGAAAGGGGTAAAAGTTTTTCGAATCAGGTACACGTGAGTGGCTGCGGTTTGAAAGTGCTGTCATGAGCATGAAGTGAGAGAGCAGATTCATTATATATATATAGAAGAAAACGTTTTTAGGGTTTTTGGGAAATTATACCATAAATTTGCTCATAAACACTTGTATTTGCTTTCATCAGCCAATGCATGCCGCTAATGCCACTCTGTTGAGTTACAATGAATGCGACAAAGGAAGAAATATTAATCCATGACCCCCGGTTCCCCTGATTCACTTGACTGCGCGCTCCAACTGGGAATAGCCACTGCATATAGCAGCGGCCGCGGTGCCTTTACTGACGTTCTCGGCGTCATCTGAAGACGTAACGTAAATGACTGGAGGTATGCCCGAGCCGTTGAAGCTACAAGCTAGCACCGTTGAATAGGCTCCCACGTTGTCGATTAGAAGCCACTCGTTCACATGCACGGGCCAGAACAGCAGCCTGTCAAATATCAGGTCTCTTGGGTTGCTGGTGGCGGCCCAGAAGGTGGTCCACACATCTCTGTTCCGGTCGTTGTGCTCCTAGAAAAATGACTTCTTTTTTAAAGCCTTGATGAATACAACATTAATAATAAAGGTTTCATCCGGAATGAAACAAATATAGTTGAAATTTGGTCTTTCTTCTTTTTGTGATGCATTGAACCATCCTGTAGTCAGAAACTTGTTTGCAGTATTATCACTTGCCTGTTTTCTTTATTAACATTATACAATACGTATGCAGGCTTGAAAAAAGTACAAAAATTGTAAAAATAGAAAAGATACGTGGCGAAACAGCGCCCCCCAACATTCCGTTATTGCTCTGTGTCTCTATTGCTCTTCGCATTCAAATGGCATCTACGCTTCGGGATACTTTGTTAGAAAATAAAGTGCTGCTTAATTTCTGAGAATAGACTGGTAATGCTTATTCATTCTTTCGTTCAGCTAACAGGTAGCTGTCACTCACATTTTTAGCTTATGCATGCCTACTAATTGAGATTATGTTACTTATATTGTCACGAGGTTGTAACACACGCAGCACTTGAGAGGAAGCACACAGGAGTCAGGGCGGTGTCAGACGAACTGTTTATTGGGCGAACTTGTGCCCAGCAAAACAAGGCCAAACACAACTCACAGCAACAGCGGCGTGAACAGTCGTCGGCCGACGGAAAAAGACTCCCCAGTGGCGCGCTGCGCCGGCTTTTATACACGCGTCGTAACGCGTTCCAGAGTGGCATACAAGATAAACGCGGCCTGCGTTGCGCTTAACAGATACACGCGTCATAACGCGTTCCAGAGTGGCATACAAGATAAACGCGGCCTGCGTTGCGCTTAACAGATACACGCGTCATAACGCGTTCCAGAGTGGCATACAAGATAAACGCGGCCTGCGTTGCGCTTAACAGAAAGTGATAGCGGCTTTCTTTGTAAACCAAAAGAACCGCACGTGTCACTACCCCCCTCTGAAAAAGCATCGTCCCGATGCTAAAGACAGAACATAAGAGAGAGTACATGCAATAAATTACATTAACAATGCGTCACAGCTAAGCAGCGTGCGTAATAAGGTTTAAGTCGCACCACGTGTACGACTTCGGGTCGTGCACGGCGTCGTTGGGATGACGTTAAGCCATCGGGCACGACCTCGTAGTCCAGTTCACCACGACGTCGGACTACCTTGTAGGGTCCAAAGTAGCGTCGCAGGAGCTTCTCAGACAATCCCCGTCGTCGTATCGGCGTCCAGACCCAGACAAGGTCGCCGGGTTGGTATTCGGTGTGGTGTCGTCGAAGGTTGTAGTGGCGCCTGTCGACCGTCTGTTGACTCTTGATACGCAGGCGGGCTAGCTGTCGAGCTTCTTCAGCGCGATCCAGGTAGCTGGCGACGTCGAGGTCTTCTTCGTCGGTGCCGACCGGTAGCATGGCGTCAAGCGTCGTTGTTGGGCTCCGTCCGTAGACGAGCTTGTATGGAGCAAACTGCGTCGTTTCCTGCACGGACGTGTTGTACGCGAAGGTTACATACGGGAGTATGGCGTCCCACGTCTTGTGTTCGACGTCCACGTACATGGCCAACATGTCGGCGATGGTCTTATTTAGACGCTCGGTGAGGCCATTCGTCTGTGGGTGGTACGCGGTGGTTCGGCGGTGGCTTGTCTGACTGTACCTCAAGATCGCCTGCGTTAGGTCAGCCGTAAAGGCCGTACCTCTGTCGGTGATGAGGACCTCGGGGGCTCCGTGGCGGAGGACGATGTTCTCAATGAAGAACTTGGCGACCTCGGCGGCAGTGCCCTTGGGCAAGGCCCTTGTTTCGGCATAGCGGGTGAGGTAGTCAGTCGCTACGATAATCCATTTGTTGCCCGAAGTTGACGTCGGGAACGGCCCCAGTAAGTCCATGCCGATTTGTTGGAATGGCCGTCGAGGTGGTTCGATGGGTTGCAGAAGTCCGGCTGGCCTAGTTGTCGGCGTCTTGCGTCGCTGACAGTCTCTGCATGTCTTTACGTAGTGGGCGACGTCGGCAGTGAGGCGAGGCCAATAGTACTTCTCTTGTATTCGTGACAGTGTGCGGGAAACACCAAGATGTCCGGCTGTCGGGTCGTCGTGTAATGCTTCCAGAACCTCTGGACGTAACGCTGAAGGCACCACGAGGAGGTGGTCGGCGCGGAGCGGCGAGAAGTTCTTCTTCAGGAGGACGTTGTTTCGCAGGAAAAACGAAGCCAGTCCTCGGCGGAATACTTTCGGCACGTCGGCGGTCTTGCCTTGCAGGTAGTCCATGAGGATCTTGAGCTCTGGGTCAGCTCGTTGGCGTTCCGCGAAGTCGTCGGTACTTATGGGTCCCAGGAAAGAGTCGTCGTCCTGGTCATCCTGGGGCGGCGGATCGACAGGGGCGCGAGACAAGCAGTCGGCGTCGGAGTGCTTTTTTCCGCTCTTGTAGACGACGGTGATGTCAAATTCTTGTAGTCTGAGACTCCACCGTGCGAGGCGCCCTGATGGATCCTTCAAGTTAGCTAGCCAACACAAGGCGTGGTGGTCACTCACGACTTTGAAAGGCCTGCCGTACAGGTAGGGGCGGAACTTTGATGTAGCCCAGATGATGGCAAGGCATTCCTTTTCTGTCGTGGAATAATTGGCTTCTGCCTTCGAAAGTGACCGGCTAGCGTAACTGATGACCCTTTCAAGTCCGTCGGTCCTCTGCACGATCACGGCGCCGAGCCCTGTGCTGCTTGCGTCCGTGTGAATTTCGGTGTCAGCTTCTTCGTCGAAGTGCGCCAGTATTGGCGGCGTTTGCAGGCGTCGCTTTAATTCTTGAAATGCCTCGACTTGCGGCGTTTCCCATTTGAAGTCGACGTCGGCCTTCGTGAGGTACGTCAGTGGCTCGGCGATCCGCGAAAAGTTCTTCACGAAGCGCCTGTAATAAGCGCAGAGGCCAAGAAATCGGCGTACTGCTTTCTTGTCGGTGGGTGCAGGAAAGTCGGCGATCGCAGCTGTTTTCTGTGGATCAGGGAGCACTCCCGATTTGCTGATAACGTGGCCAAGGAACAATAGTTCCTCGTAGGCGAAGCGGCACTTTTCTGGCTTCAGGGTAAGTCCCGAGGCTTTGATTACCCGAAGAACAGCTTCAAGGCGCCGGAGGTGCTCGTCGAAGTTGGAAGAAAATACGACTACGTCGTCCAAGTAGACGAGGCAAGTCTGCCACTTCAAGCCTGCGAGTACTGTGTCCATGACCCGTTGGAACGTCGCAGGCGCCGAGCAAAGACCAAAGGGCATGACCTTAAACTCGAATAGGCCGTCTGGTGTTATGAAGGCAGTCTTCTCTCGGTCTCTCTCGTCTACTTCGATTTGCCAGTAGCCGGTTTTGAGATCCATGGACGAAAAATACTTGGCATTGTAGAGCCTGTCCAGAGCATCGTCTATCCGTGGGAGGGGATACACGTCTTTCTTCGTGATCTTGTTCAGGCGACGATAATCTACGCAAAAACGTAGGGTTCCGTCCTTCTTCTTCACCAACACCACGGGTGATGCCCACGGACTCGTAGACGGCTGAATGATGTCGTCACGCAGCATTTCGTCAACTTGTTGCTTGATGGCCTCGCGTTCCCGTGCAGAAACTCGGTAGGGGCTCTGACGGAGCGGACGGGCATATTCGTCGGTTACGATGCGATGTTTCGCGAGAGGGGTCTGACGAAGCCTCGATGACGACGAGAAGCAGTCCTTGTATTGGTGGAGTAAGGCTTTGAGCTCCTTTTGTTGCTGCCTGGAAAGGCTTTGATTGACGTCGAAGGCGGGCGCGGACACTGCTGTCGACGTTGCGGCTCCCTGAGAATCGGTGAGGGCGAAGGCATTGCTCGCTTCCACAAATTCGCTTAGATGTGCTACCGTCGTGCCCCTATTCAAGTGCCTATATTCGTTGCTGAAGTTCGTCACCATTACCTTGGCTTCGCCGTTATGAAGCTTGGCTATGCCTCTTGCGACGCACATCTGACGGTCTAGGAGCAGGTGCTGGTCGCCTTCGATGACACCTTGTAAGTTGGTAGACGCTTTGGTGCCGACAGAAATGATGACGCTCGACAGTGGCGGGATGGTTACCTGCTCTTCTGTCACATTCAAGGCGTTGTGAGCGACGTTGCAGTCTGACGCCGTTGCATTATCCGTGGACAGCGTGATTGACCCGGATCTTAGGTCGATGACTGCGCCTTGCTGGTCCAGGAAATCCATGCCTAAAATGACGTTTCGCGAGCATTGCTGCAGGACCACAAAATTCACAGAATACGTCTGGCTGTGGATCGTGACTCTTGCCGTGCAGGTTCCAGTCGGTGTTATAAGGTGGCCCCCTGCTGTTCGGATATCCGGTCCTTTCCATGCAGTCTTTACTTTCTTGAGCTTAGCGGCGAAGAGACCACTGATGATAGAGTAGTCGGCGCCGGTATCGACTAGGGCGGTGACGCTGTGGCCGTCGATGATCACGTCGAGGTCGGTGGTTCGTCGTCTGGCGTTCCGGTTAGGTCGGGGCGTCGGATCACGGCTGCGTCGGCTTGGTCCGGTGCTGCTATGTCGCGTCGGCGGCGAGGCTTTGTCGTAAAGACTCTGCTCAGGCGGCGTACTGCGACTACGTCGGGAAAGTTCGTGCGTCGTGGTCGTCGTCATCGGTAGCGGCGGCGGCGGCGGAGGAGGAGGATCTTCGGCATTGCGTCGTGCAGCAACCGCACCTATAAAGGCAGCACCTCTATCGGTTGCTGCCTTTATTTTCCCGGGTAGGGGCTTGGGGATCGGCCCCGGTTAGGGCCGGTGTACTGGCGGCGATCCGGGGAAACGTAGCGGCCAGGCGAAGGTGAACGGGATGGTCGTCGTTGTTGCCACTGCGATCCGGCGATGTAGTCGGCGATGTCGCGAGGTCGCTCACCTGGGCGCGGACGCGGCGCGTTCACGTCGAAGCCACGCAGTCCCATCTCACGGTACTGGCAGTAGCGGTAGGTGTGCCCGGCTTCGCCGCAGTGGTAGCATAGTGGGCGGTGGTTCGGGGTGCGCCAAACGTCAGTTTTCCTCGGCGAGCGCTGGATTACAGGTGAGCGGGAAGGCGTCGGGGGTGGCGGCGGTGGCTGGCGACGAAACTGCGGAGGCGTCGGGTCCTGGTGTTGGCGAGGAGCGGCGACAGGTCGTCGTGCAGTAGCGGCGTAGGTCATCGCCTCCGGTTGGGGCTGTGGCCGTTCAGGAACGCTCAGTGAGCGCTGTAGTTCCTCGCGGACTACGTCTTCGAGAGACGCGACTTGGGGCTGAGACGATGGCAACATGCGGTGCAGTTCTTCACGAACAATACCGCGTATGGTCTCGCGCAGGTCGTCGGGGCAGAGTCCTCGGACTTCTGCGACGTCTGGCGACATGCGCCGATCGTATTGGTGGGTCCGCATTTCAAGAGTCTTCTCGATGGTGGTAGCCTCGGAGAGGAACTCTTGTACCGTCTTTGGCGGGTTTCTGATCAGTCCGGCGAAGAGCTCCTGCTTCACTCCTCGCATAAGCAGGCGAACCTTCTTGTCCTCAGACATGTCGGCGTCGGCGTGGCGGAAAAGTCGCGTCATCTCCTCCGTGAAGATCGTTACGTTTTCGTTGGGGAGCTGCACCCGAGTTTCAAGCAGTGATACGGCTCTTTCCTTCCGCACGACGCTTGCAAAGGTGCGCAGGAAAGCAACGCGGAAGTCGTCCCAGGTTCGAAGCGTTGACTCGCGGTTCTCGAACCAAGTCCTTGCGGCGTCTTCCAGGTAAAAATACACATGACGCAGCTTGTCGTCCGGGTCCCACTTATTGAGGGCTGCGACGCGGTCGTAAATGTCAAGCCAGCTTTCCGGGTCTTCGTAGGTCGATCCACGGAAGGTAGGCGGCTCTTTGGGCTGGTTGACGACCACGGTTGCCGAAGACCTTGCTTCCGTCATCGTGGATGCCGGCTTCGTAGCAGCCTTTGTTTTCTTGTCCTTGTCGGGGAGCGGCAGGTATTCGGGCGGTAGTCCTTGTTGTCTTCGGCTCACTCGAACGACCGGGTCGGCGTCGTCCTCTTGGCGGCTTGGGCTTGGCTCACGGCTGGACGGGGGCGTACGGTACATGGACCAAGAAGCACCTCCACCAGATGTCACGAGGTTGTAACACACGCAGCACTTGAGAGGAAGCACACAGGAGTCAGGGCGGTGTCAGACGAACTGTTTATTGGGCGAACTTGTGCCCAGCAAAACAAGGCCAAACACAACTCACAGCAACAGCGGCGTGAACAGTCGTCGGCCGACGGAAAAAAGACTCCCCAGTGGCGCGCTGCGCCGGCTTTTATACACGCGTCGTAACGCGTTCCAGAGTGGCATACAAGATAAACGCGGCCTGCGTTGCGCTTAACAGATACACGCGTCATAACGCGTTCCAGAGTGGCATACAAGATAAACGCGGCCTGCGTTGCGCTTAACAGATACACGCGTCATAACGCGTTCCAGAGTGGCATACAAGATAAACGCGGCCTGCGTTGCGCTTAACAGAAAGTGATAGCGGCTTTCTTTGTAAACCAAAAGAACCGCACGTGTCAATATACTCTTCATGGGGCCCTATGTATACTCATCTAGCGTTTGTTTTTATTAAGTTTTCATAGTTGAGAAACACCCTAACGTGAGTTACACGTATTTAAAATATTCTAACATATTAGCCAAGTTTTTGACAATACGGCGTTTTTTAGACAACATATATATCTTAAACATAAAAATGTTGTAGTTGTTAACCATGCCTGTAAGTTGGATAGACCATTTCTACGCCGAGGCGGAAATACTTTACTAGTGCTTCAGTTACACTGAAATGTCTAGTCAATGATCAAGATCGTTTTGTTTATCAACTTGCTGAACTTGTGAGGGGTTGTTTGTATGGATAAGTTGTAGGCTATAATATTTAGCCTACATGTCTTTGAAATGTCAGGAGCGTTAGCAAATGACGCCCGGTATGTGTCAAGCCTTCATGCGATTAAAATGAAGATCATACGCAAGCACGTGCTCGAGCAGCTTCAAAGTATAAAGTAAAGGGTCTGGCAGACACTTCCTGGTCTCCAATGTGTTCGGACGTCTTTCTTACGTCACCCTAAAATCGACGTATATTCGAAGGCCACAACGACGCATCAGAAATAAATTCCGAAGGATCATCACTTTATGATTGCTTTCAGTCTTAGCAAGTAGTGATGTAACAATACTTCATACTGAAAAAAAAGAAGGCTGATCCTTCCGTCATAAAACTTGGTGTAGCGCTAAAGTCGTAAGCGTCCTAACAAAGGTACGTCGGGGGGTGTATATTATGCATTGATATATGAGAGCTTGTACAATGTATTTTGGTGTTTGACAGCTATAGCACCGTTTCATGTGGGTGTACCCATGTTGACACTTCTATGGTGGTACATCTCCAACCCGACGAGTATGCCCGTGATGATAACCGTTGCCATAGGCGAAGTTAACATACACATGGGCATATCATGTCATGAACTCTGCGCAATGATGGCATCCACTGGGACACGCAAAAAGTCACAGTTTCACCTAAAGAGCGAAGCAATGAATGTGAGAGATACCAATAGGAAAATCATGCGATGAACAGTAAGCAGCCCAAAACTTCCAGCGCGCTGCTGAAGCACAAAGAACGCACCAAAAGAACACACACAGATTGTACGTGAACTATCTACCACAGCTGAACGCTTAAAACGTGCTGCTCAATGACAAAGCGGGACGCATGAAACGAACACACAAGCCTACATGGGACGAGCACGTAGAAGTAACAACTGTCATAGTTGTTTCTTTTTCATATTTTAGCTGCGCGCTCCTTTCCAAAATGCGGAAGTTGCAGCGAGTGAAGTGATATTCATGTGGTCTGTAACCTCAACACAAACTCTGCGATGAAAGCACGCTATGTACCTGCACGGCAAAGCACAAATGGTATCGAGAGAAGGGGCACACGCATCACAATGAGTGGTGTGAGGACCCTTAAAGCGTGCTCTTCTGGACATCTCGCTATAGTGTCACCGAGCCACGAGTACCTTCAACAACAAATGGTTCATATAAATAGCTTGTCGTCGATGTGCTGAAGAATGTACTCTTTGTTGCCGAGTCATTTTGCGCCACGCGCTGCCGAGCGAGAGGTCATTGGTTTGATTTACGGCGAGCATTGCTTAGCGTACGGCAGCGGCACTTTGAGCAATTCTGTCTACTTATATATGTATAAATACCTAGCCGCTTCCATCTGGGAGCTCCTGGAATCGCCTATACAACTCGGGGTAGACCAAAATTATTAGGGGTGGTAAGAAGGTTGGACAAATCATGTTCTGACATGACACACATCTCATGATTATCAAGTTTGCACCATTCACATACCTTCGTTATCAATTAACGTCGCGTAATACCAAATTTTTCTACGTGAAGTTATAGAAATGGCCATGAGTGCATCAGGAGCGTGGCATGTATTCATGTTGTTACATTACACGCATCTCATTATTATCTTGTTTTCACCAGTCACATACTTTCATCATCTACTCACGTCACGTAGTACCAAACTTGGTGTATGTGAAGCTAGCGAAACGGCCGTGAGTGCATCATGAGCGTCGCATGCAGTCATGTTCTTACATGACCGCATCTCATGATTATTGTGTTTGTACCAGTCACTTATCTTTGTCATCCATTCAGGTTCCGTAATACCATATTTTGTAAATGTGAATCTAGCGAAACGGCCGTAAGCACATCATTAGCATTGCATGTAGTGATGTTGTTACATGACACGCATCTCATGATTTCCATGTTAGGGTCTGTCACTTGTGTTCCCCCAGAAGTAATGTCCTACCATACCAGTTTTGCAACAGGTCATGTGAACAAAGCCACCGCATAGCAGTAGGACAATGAATGGTAAATCATGACATTCATGACATGCATGTCATGATTTTCATGTTATGATTTGTCACTTTTTCCCGTCATACGGTCATATGCCATACCAATTTTTTGCTATCGATACCCTCACCAGAACGGCCAGGAGAGCTAAAAGTCGTAGGCGGCTAGATAGATAGATAGATAGATAGATAGATAGATAGATAGATAGATAGATAGACAGATAGATAGATAAATAGATAGATGATAGATAGATAGATAGATAGATAGATGATACATAGATAGATAGATAGATATAGATAGATAGATAGATAGATAGAGAAGCGAAAAGTCTGCGAAATTTGTTTAAAATTTCTTTGCATGTAAAACTGACATCGGCAGAATCGAGTCGAAGAATCCAAAGAATATAAATCAGAGTCACAGAAAGAATTGAACTCAAGTATTCGACATGTCAATCAAGTATTCTACCCCATAACTACGTCAGGTGTGGAAACAGCTTGAGAAAATGACTCTCTGCAAGCGTAATGTTAGTAAAACGTCACTTGTCGTTGTAGTGCTGGCTATCTAATTTTTGAGCATTATAAATGCACTCCTAAAATACAGGCAACGATTTAGTTGAGCGTCAGTTGTATGTTTAAGTGACATCCACTAAAGTTAGTCTTGGTAGCACTAGCTAAATCCACCATTATCACAAGGTCGAACGGTTCATAACACCTTACCGCTTGTAGTGTTTGTAATGGCCATGTTGTTGTTGGCACCGTTACGCAAATTTCAACAGCTAGTTATATAAATCATATGTGACTGTTATACATATGTGTGTGGAGACAAGATTCTTCATGTCTTCAGCGTTATTTGGTAAAGTTAGGCTCAAACAAAATTTGCGACATACAGTCATTTTTCCTCCGCATGCCTCACATAACATTTATTCACATGGTGCGTGGTATCTAATAAATTGTTTTATAGTTCTTTTCTTCGTCACCTGTCACTATTCGTTTTGTGACGAAAATACGTATGTTTAGGGTTGGTGACGCCGGAATAGAACACTTATTGTAAAAAAAAATTGGTTGCGGCCTGTTGGGATACTTTTCCTGATTACGTATAACTGAATCGAATATGCAGACGAATAATGAAGCAATAATTTAGTTTAGGCTAATACATTATTCATTCAGAAACTTTTTGTAATTTAAATAGCAATTACGTGTTTACAATTAGAAAAAAATGAAGGTCCAAGTGTCGAGCTTGAATTGACCACTTTGACGTTAACACGTTAACATCAGGGCGACGCCACAAACTTTGAAGTGTATTTTGCGTACTTCGGTCACATTACTTCAATAAAATTTTCCAAAGCTTGCTATTTTCGAGTACTGTGTGTCGTAGAAAACAAAGTAAATTATTAGTACCGACAAACGATGATGTGTGCGATAGCCCAATTTCTCAAAAGCTATGCGACAACTTCTGCCGCGACAGCTTCCAGGTGACGTCATTGCCTATATTTGGCTTGTGCGCGTTCTCTTGCTCACCTAGAAGTTTCTACGGTAAGAGAGCGTTTTTGCTATTTTGAATTGTATTTTCCTAATGCGAGAAAAAATATTTTCATATTCTCTTATGTGCCTTCAAAAGAGCATTGACACGATATACGCGCCTGCCCAAAAATGATATTTTTCGCTTCCATAGGGTGCCCTATCAACGCTTTCTACGCAGCGTTTCCGGACAACACGCAAAAAATTATTTTACTTTGATTAATTGATATGTGGAGTTTAACGTCCGAGAACCACCATATGATTATGAGAGACACCGTAGTGGAGGGCTTCGGAAATTTCTACTGCCTGGGGTTCTTTAACGTGCACGCAAATCTGAGCACACGGGCGTACAACATTTCCGCCTCCATCGGAAATGCAGCCGCCGCAGATGGGTTTCAAAGTTTTTGCCCTGCAGTATTTGCAAGACAGCCCCATAGAAATGTGTGTTATCGCAACACATTAACACGATTCACTAGTTTTGTAAAGTGTGAGACCTGTGTGACTTAGAGTTTCCTAAAATAACACTTTAGGGAACTCTTTCACAGGTGTTCATGGGAGCTGTAACGCACAGCACTTAAGACAGCAAGAGAATGATGGTATAGTACACTGATTTGTCTTATCTTCGTTTTTTTCGACTCTATTTTGTTCCGTGTGGCCTGAATCCGCTTTGCCGAAAGACAAAGCTAAGCAAAGGTTCAGCAGTTACCCTTTACCGCCTTGGTTTTTTAAAGACGGTAGTCTTCCTTGTGGACCTTCAACGCAAAACTTTTGGTCTGTCTGCCTACAGATTTGTTTGTCTGTTTGTCTGCCCTTAACGGTACCCTAAACGGCACCAAGTTGGCCAAATGATACTCCGAAGGGCCTACCTCATCCGCAGTGCCCACCAATATTGCTCAATATGCAGCGTTCATACTTGTGTGATTCTCAGTAAAAAGCAAATATTGTGCATATCTGAGGTACCGTAACAACACATGAATAATATGTATAAGTGTCCCTTATAGAAAAAGCACATATAAGTAATTATGAGGACCGTAGCGTTCATCACGTTGCGCTGACCAGGCAACGCTTGCACGAAAAGGCAAATGTTTCCAATGCTTTGCTAAGACGACACGGTGGAGGCACCTACCCATGGCCTTGCGTTCTACACTTTATCACCTCCGAGACGGGCGCGCTGGGTACGCGCGCTTCGTTTTCCAAGATAACGGTCCTGTGTCACGTGCGACGTGACTTGATGCGCTCGTTCGCCTCCACTGCACACTCGGGGCACTCTAACGCAGCGCCTCAAGTATACCATTAACCGACTGCCTTGCGCAGAACATCAAACAAACGTTTTGTTGTCTCTCTCCAGACGAAAGACTATCGTCTTCCGACAAAATTTGCCGTGTAACAATCAGATATGGGGCTATCCTTCTATACTGTCACACGGCCACCACCAAACTCTGTTGAACTCCATCAATGTATTAATGCCCCAGACAGTTAAACAGAGTTCAACGTATTAATCTCCTAGCAAGTTTAACACAGCCGCAAGAGGCTCATTGTGAATGCAAGAAGTGGGGTGCTATTGTGAGAGGGCATCGAGAAGAGAAGAACACAGGCGCACACTCGCAACTAGATGTTTATAGAAAACGAAGCACATATATGGCTAACAAAAAATGTCACATCCTTAAACTTTTCTCACCTAAAAAACAAAAAAACATAAAAACTGAAAGGAATAATGCTGTTCACAAAAAGAATCATCTTGGTGCATACGCCTAAACAGAAAATATTTGAAAAAAAATAATAGGAAATCGCATGCGGATAAAGAGAACAAATATATTAGTGCAGCGTTTTAACGGAATATGAGTACCCCTTCTTTGAAATCGCAATAGGCGGATGACTGAGACATCTTTCTCCACATGTCTTGACGTAGAAAGCTCCGATTATTTCACGGGTGGTTTTATCTGTATGCCTAGATTATATGGATCGTCGCGTCAACAAAAATGGGTGCAGCCGCACATCTGTGCCAAGTGGGTACCTTTTTTCGAGGACACCGCTTTGTTATGCTTCTGTAAGCGAATGTTTACAGAACAGCTGATTTTGCCCACGTATACACGGCCGCAAAACAGTGGTATCAGGTGCATAACGCCCGAAACACAATGAACAAAAGACGAGGTGTGTTTGACCTGACACATATCATATTTTAGACACTTTGTTTGGGGCTGCTATCTTTTGCATTCGGAGCCGAGAAAGCCACTTTCCCATCGAAACGGTTAGCCGTGTTCTTCAGCCAATGGGACTTCTTATCGATAAAAGTGATAACTGCAGGTTTAGACGTGTGCGACTTTTCATTTTATTTTAGGGGCGAAGCTCCTCATAGCGGGACCCGCTCGTCCTTCGTAGCCGTTGTAGTATGTACCAAGTAAAACATTTTGACCTCCAAGGTGGTGCCGGTGAGAAATTTCTTCTGTGCGCTGCTGAACAATGAAAAATAGTGCTCACTGTACATGCCAATGGCTGCTAATGGGGAATGAGAGACAGGAGCACTCGGCTTTTAGATAACGCGCACGTGGCGATCCTAATTAGCAGCCATTGGCATGTACATTGAGCACTATCGGAAGAAAGAATGACTATCTGGTCATTAAGGGTAACTAACTGGATTCCCAGAGAAGGGAAGCGGGTTAGGGGGAGACGGAAGGTTAGGTGGGCAGATGAGATTAAGAAGTTTGCGGCTATAAATTGGCAGCAGCAAGCACAGGACCGGGTTAACTGGCGGAACATGGGAGAGGCTTTTGTTTTGCAGTGGACGTAGTCAGGCTGATGATGATGATGAAGAAAGAAGGGTTGCTACTTTATACTCGCTGGGTGAAACCTCCTTAGTTTTAGAAAGGTTTAGTGAGCGTTGAGCCGCAGTGCCATGAATACAATGAACTAGTATATACAATGAATGAACTCGAGGTGGTTAAAGGTGGGAAGTAGACCCGAAGCGCAAGCCGTAAGAAAGTGTGCGTGTGCCACCTCTCGTTTAGTCCTTGGAATGTCCGCTGGATGGCGGTGCTTCTATATCGGGAATATGATGAAAAGACGCGAGATGGTGGTACTTGAAGTGTTGAATAGATCGACGAACGGATACACAGACAGATGCATGGATAGAAGCATGAACGGACGTAGGGTCGGATGCATGGACGAACGCAGGGACGGACGCACGAATAGACGCACGCACGGACGGGCGGATGAACGCATGAACGGTCCCACAGACGGACGCATAGACGGACGGAAGCAAAAACGAATGGACGGACGAATGCTACGCCCCACTCTCCATCATTCACCCCATGAATATGCTGCCAATTTTTTTTCTTGTGCCCCCAATCTAATTTCGCACTCTTTAATAACTTCGGGGCTACCTTACGCATTACTGTCTGCGGGAAACCGGCACCTCTTTGTAGTTGATTGCTTTGCAGTTGACTGCTGAAGCTGCCGGGTAGTTTGTCTGAACACGATTTGGTTATCGCGGCTCGTGAGCAAGACACTGCAATCCCCATTTTCGCAATATTTGAATGTCCTGAATTAAAATGAAGTATTGCCTTTTCCGAACTAGAAAGTATGACTATTATTGGTCTATTCGTGTGGTTTAACGTCCTAAAATCACCATATGATTATGAGAGACAAGGTAGTGGAAGGCTCCGGAAATTCTGACCACCTGGGGTTCTTCAACGTGCACTCAAATCTAAGCACACGGGGCTACCGCATTTCGGCCTCCATCGATAGGTATGGCAAACATACGTGGCTATCTTCATCCGTTTCCCTTGAATCTAAAAAGTGTAAATATTTTTTTTAGAAATTTAACTGCGAATTTTAACCCAGAACCGCACTCCCAACACAAATTCAAAAATCGGAAACCTTCTGTCTCAAGCAACCTGCAGTGATGAACACAAGAAAGTCATCTTCATATCTAACCATTTTTGTTGCCACAGTTCCCAAATTTCCATTATTCTCTTTGTCCGTTCTCCCTAGAAAAATACTGCGAAAGATGGGCGCATCATTAGAGCCAATGCAAAGCCCTTTTTTTGTAAGTAGAGTTTTCCTTCCCATTCCCAGAATGTGTTTCACAAGTAAACGGGCAATACCTACCAAAAAGTGCTGACTGACAAACGACAGGAAATACGGAGCTTGAACTTGCCATTTTTCAGTTATGCATAATCGAACGGTTTTTAATAGCTACTCACAAAGCATAGAATAGTAAAGGTCTTCTACCTCCAAGCTAAACTAGTTTACACAGTATTAGTATGTCTAATAGGAAACATGCAGGAGTGGAAGTGCACACTTGAACACGTCAAATGACTGCTGAGTATTTCGACACCACTTCCTAAGATGCCCATGTTTGAGAAGCCTGCAATATTTACAATAAGTTGAACTTCATTTACATCTACGTAAAATCGTCAATAACTGTCGAAAATGTGTGACAGAGCATTAATTTCGTCTTTATACTGGCAGAACTTGCACATACAATTTGATGGCATTGTGCAACGTTTAGCCATAGCACCAGTAACGTCTGCGGTGGCCATGGATGAAGGAACAAAAAGAAAAACGTCAATGATGCCTCCTTCATAAGAATAGGTATAATAGAAAAGTTAAAAGTGCCTTTACTGAAGTAGTGAAGGGTTGTACAATTTTTATTATGAAGCATTATGCGGGTTTGTAAAATTTCTATCGGTGTTTGGCAGCTATTGCACCGTTTTACGTAGATGCACCCGCGCTTGCACCTAGTGTCTCATCTCGATCGCGACACTAAAGCCCATAATCATGATTTATTCATTGTAGTAGCTGATGTTTTAACTTGAAAGCGTTTAACGGTGGGGTCCACCAGGGATACGGTCACAAATTTCTGTCAAGGATATAATGCTTCACCTTATATACTAACAAACTGCAAAGAAAAAAATTAGAAGAAAAAAAATTGGCAGATCCCACGTACAGTAGGAATCAATGATTTCCGACGCACAAAGAAGGGAAGTTGATATGTCATTTTAAATAAGCACAACGTTATGAGGCGGACGTAAATTATGCCTTATATGCTTTCCATGTCATAATTAAATGAAGACAAAGGTAAATCACGTGTCAATTAGCTTTGTCGTCCATTCACGTCACGTTATACCAAATTTTGTATATCTGAAGCTAGCAAAACTTCCGCGAGTGCTTCATTAGCGTGGTATGTTTTCATGCCCTTGCGTGACACGCATGTCATGATTATGTTTGAAACAGTCATATACCTTAGTAATCCATTCCAATCCCGTAACACTAAATTTAGTATATGGGAAGCTAGCGAAACGACCACGAGCGCACTATGAGCGCAGCATGTAGTCATGTCTTAAATGACAGGCATGTAATGATTATCATGTTTGAACGGGTCCTTTACCTTCGTCGTCCATCCGCGTCACGTATTGCGAAATATGTTATAAGTGAAGCTAGCTAAACGGCCACGGGCGCATCACGAGCGTGGGACGCAGTCATGTTCCCACATGACACACATCTCATAATTAGCATGCTTGCACCCTTCTTATGCCTTCGCCATGTGTCCTGCTCCAGTAATACCAAATATGTTTTATGTAAAGCTAGCGAAACGACCGTGAGCGCACTATGAGCGGAGCATGTAGTCATGTTTTACATGACAGGCACGTAATGATTATCATGTTTGAACGTGTCCTTTACCTTCATCGTCAATCCGCATCACGTAATGCGAAATTTGTTATAAGTGAAGCTAGTGAAACGGCCACGGGCGCATCACGAGCGTGGGACGTAGTCATGTTCTCACATGACACACATTTCATGATTATCATGTTTGTACCCTTCTTATGCCTTCGCCATCTATCCTTCTTCACTAATACCAAAGATGTTATATGTGAAGCTAGCGAAACGACCGTGAGCGCACCTTGATCGTGGCGTGTAGTCGTGATTTCCATCACTTGTATGTCATGATTTCCAGGTTAGGGTCTTCACTTGTGTTCCCCATGCAGTCATGTCCTACCATACCAGTTTTTTCAACATGTTATGCGAACGAAACCACCGCAAGAGCAGTGAGTTTTTTAATGACATTGATTACTTACAGGTAATGATTTTCATGTCATGACTAGTCACCAATGCTCCTCGTAGGGTGCTGTTGGGCCATAACGATTTCGTTATAGATCCCAATATGTACTCAAAGTCGCCGAAGTTTGCTAAGAAATGCTTCGCACTTAAAAGTAAAATTGCAGGGCGTTAGACCAGTGACCTCTTGCTTTGACGCACGCGGCGCACACAACGAAGCCACAAACCGTAGATTGGTGACGTTCTTTACAGCCAGCTATTCAAATACACCATGTACTGTTGGCAGTTCTCAAAGCTCAGCAACATCAGAACATTTTTGTCATGAGTAGAGAGATGGCACGCGTGCTCTCTAAAGGTCGTCGCCCCGCAGATTGCGATGCACAAGGGCCTCCACATGGCGTGCGCTTATCGCAGAATACGAGCGCTTTTTTTTCTTTTTTGGTTCCGCCGCTAGTTCGATTACAAGTTGCAGTGGTTAAAGAGAGCACTTCGTGTTCACTTTAAACACTGCAACTTCAACCATTTACCCTGCTGCCACGGCCGTGTTTACGAAAGGAGCGCGGCTGACACACGGAGAAGTAAGAATACTGACAGTTCTCCGCGCTCGTGCTGTGTAAACTTGTGCGTTCGTTTTGTGCATTTTTCAGTCTGTTGAAGCAGCGGGCTTGAAGTGTCGAGCTGTGACAGTTGTTTGTCCGCACTCGTCCTGTGTATGCTCAGTTCATGCGCACTTTCCCGTTGAAGTGTCACTGCATGTTTTGTGTAGCTGGCCATTCTTCGCGCGACATGGCAAATTGGGGTTGTAGAATTAATTTCTTTGCCCTTGCGGCGAAACAGTGCTCAATAAATGCGCAACTACCTCGGTGAAGATACCTTTTACTTTCGTGTTATACCGATTGTTAAAAAGAGATCAGCCACAATTTATATCATATACCTGGACACAGCCTATCATGAATCCCGAGCAAAGATAACATCAATAAGCACAATATAAGCACTGGTACTCGTTATACACCTCAAAGCGTCCATGTGATTGAAGAGAGAAACTGCACGGTGTGTGCTCCCGAGTAATTGCGTAACCTTCGCCTGTACTCATGCATACACACTGTACCACACTGCGCGAAGCAACACAGGGGGCAGGAGTTTGTAGTTGGAGCAGCGAACGCGCACGAGCGTTACGTCCCGCTTGCCTTTGTGTCGCTCCACCGAGGCGCGATATTAGGCAGATTTAGTTTGGCGTCCACAACGGCTGCGTGAGCCCCCAACTGGATCTGTCTAATTACCTGCCGATATCGTCACCTCCCCGCAGTGCCTACTGCAACAGTTATATTAGTTGGTCCTATCGCGCTAGAGGTAGTCGCCGGTGAGACACCGTTTGGGCCTGCAGAAGGTCCACTGCTCCGACTACTTAGGCCTTCAAGCAAGGCCTCCGGGGACGCAATATGAGACGCTAGGCTCTAACTGCGTAGTCGGTGCTAATAATCGTTGCACAGTTGGTGCATAGTCGGTGCTATCAATCGGTGCTAGTAACCTTCATGCCATAATACTTCTCGTCATCGATCATACCCAGCGGCACCATGCGCCATGCCTACACAGAGCATTTTGTGAAACAGTATGCCTGAGAGATATACGGTGCTTTGTGGAGTGCATTGCATTTGACTCGGTAGTTGAGTCGGTAAAAACGGGCGCTTATCATTGTGGGCCAAAGAGTCGGAAGTTCGATGACCAGCGGGACACCTTTTAAAGACGATAGTCACTCTTGGGGACCTTCGACGCAAAAGTTTTAGTCCGTCTGTTCATTTGTCTGTTTTTCCACCTTCAACGATACTGCGTACTCTAAACGCCACCAGCCAATACCCCAAACGGCTGACCCCATCCGCAGCACCCACCAGTGTTGCTCAAGACTCGGCGTTCGTACTTGTGTGATTGTCAATAAAAATCAATTATTGCGCATATCTGAGGCACCATAACAACACGCCAATATTATATATGTGTGTTTCTTACTAGAAAAGGCATACATAAGCAATTATCAGGACCCTAGCGTTTATCACGCTGCGCTGACCATGCAACGCTTGCACGAAAAGGCAAGTGTTTCCAACGCTTCGCTAAGACGACACGGTGAAGGCACTTACACATGGCCTCGCGTGCCCCGCCCTGGTGATCTAGTGGCCAAGGTACTCGGCTGCTGACCCGCAGGTCGCGGGATCAAATCCCGGCTGCGGCGGCTGCAATTCCGATGAAGGCGGAAATGTTGTAGGCCCGTGTGCTCAGATTTGGGTGCAGGTTAAAAAACCCCAGGTGGTCGAAATTTCCGCAGCCCTCCACTACGGCGTCTCTCATAATCATATGGTGGTTTTGGGACGTTAAACCCCACATATCATGGCCTCGCGTTCTACACCTTATCACCTCCGAGACGGGCGCACAGGGCGCGCACGCTTTGTTTTCCAAGATAGCGCTCATGTGTCACGTGTGACGTAACTTGATGCGCTCGTTCGCCTCCGCTGCATGCTCGAGGCGCTCTAACGCAGCAGCTCAAGTATACCATTAACCGATTTTTTGCACCGAATATCAAATAAACGTTTTATTGTCTCTCTCCAGACAGAAGACTATCGTCTTTCGACCACATTTGCCTTGTAACATGCAGATATAGGGCTAATTTTTCATACCGTCACACGGCTACCACCAAACTCTGTTGAACTCATTGATAGATTGATATGTGGGGTTTAACGTTCCAAAACCACCATATGATTATAAAAGATGCCGTAGTGGAGGGCTCCGGAAATTTCGACCACCTGGGGCTCTTTAACGTGCACCCAAATCTGAGCACACGGGCCTACAACATTTTCGCCTTCATCGGAAATGCAGCCGCTGCAGCCGAAATTTGATCCCACGACCTGCGGGTCAGCAGCCGAGTACCTTAGCCACTAGACCACCCCGGCGGGGCCTCTGTTGAACTCCATCAACGTAATAATCCTCTAGGCAGTTCAACAGAGTTTAACGTAATAATATTCTAGGCAGTTCAACACAGCCACAAGAGGCTCATTGTGAATGCAAGGAGTGGGGCGCAGTTGTGAGAGGACCTCGAGAAGAGAAGAACAATACAGGCGCACACTCGCAACTAGATGTTTATAGAAGAGGAAGCACATATATAGCTCACGAAAACTGTCACATCGTTAAACATTTTTCGCCTAAAAACAAAAAAAAACCTGGGAGGACTATTCCTGTTCACACACACACAAAAAATCATCTTGGTGCATACGCCTATACAAAAAATATTTGAAAAAAAATAGTAGGAAATCGCAGGTGTATGAAGATAACAAAAGTATTACTGCAGCGTTTTAACGCAACATGAGTGCCCCTTCTCTGAAATGGCAATAGACGGATGACTGACACATCTTTCCCCACATGTCGATGTAGAAAGCTCCGATTATTTGACGGGTGGTTTTATCTCTATGTCTATATTGCATTGATGGCCGCGTCAACAAAATTGAGTGCAGCCGCACATGGTGTGATTATGTGCCAAGTGGGTACCTTCTTTTGAGGACACCGCTCTGTTATGCTTCTGTAAGCGAATATTTACAGAACAGCTGATTTCGCCTACGTATACACGACCGCATGACAGTGGTATCAGGCACACAACGCCCGTAACGCAGTGAAGAAAAGGCGAGCTGTGTTTGACCTGACACCTCTGATATTTTAGGCAATTTGTTTGGGGCTGCTATCTTTTGCATTCAGAGCCCATGGCCTTGCATTCTACACCTTATCACCTCTGAGACGGGTGCGCACACCCGTCTCAGAGCTGCACGCGCCGCTTTCCAAGAGAACTGCCAGATAGCGTTCATGTCTCACGTGTGACATGACTTGATGCACTCGTTTGCCTCCGCTGCACTCTTGAGGCACTCTAACGCAGCGCCTCTAGAATACCATTCACCAATTTTCTTGCGCAGAACATCAAATAAACGTTTTGTTCACTCTCTCCAGACGGCCCCGCCGTGGTGGTCTAGTGGCTAAGGTACTCGGCTGCTGACCCGCAGGTCGCGGGTTCAAATCCTGGCTGCGGCGGCTGCATTTCCGATGGAGGCGGAAATGTTGTAGGCCCGTGTGCTCAGATTTGGGTGCACGTTAAAGAACCCCAGGTTGTCAAAATTTCCGGAGCCCTCCACTACGGCGTCTCTCATGATCACATGGTGGTTTTGGGACGTTAAACCCCACATATCAATCAATCAACTCTCTCCAGACGCAATACTATTGTCTTTCGACGACGTTTGCAGATTAACATGCAGATACGGGGCCAATTTTTTTTCGCCATTATTTAACGCGAAAGTGTTTTGTGACGGGGTCCACCACGGTATGTGACATGGGTCCACCATGTCATATCCGTGACGTGCTTCCGTCACGGATATGACGATGCAAATATATAACACATAGAAAAAAACAAGAATTCCAGACTCTTTCAGTGGCCGTCGAACCAGCGACTTTTCCATTCGCAGCGCGTGGCGTTAATTACTAGGCCATGGAATGTACGCTGCCGAACATGCTAGCAGGAAACCATTTATATACGTTCGGCAATCCTCAGAACTTCGTTCTTTTAGCGCGTTTATGTCATCAGTACAGAGATGGTGCTCAGGTCTGGTGTTGGGCGCGCTCTCAAGGCCGTCACTTCTAGCTTCTAGCTATTTGTTGAGTGCTGCCTTCAGAAAGAACAGTCTCTCCTGTGTGCTTTATCAGACTCGTTATTCCGGCACGCACGAAAGTCGCTTCGCTCGCAGCCGCGGTCGCATTTACGAAAGAAGCACGCTGCGCGCACACGAAGAAATAGGAAGTCTGACAGTTCTTTGCGCTTTTCTGGTGTATACCTGGGTGCCTGCTTCATCCGTTTTCTGTTTGCATAGGGCGCTTTATTTGTCAAGCTGTGATAGTTGACAACCCTCGAATGTCATGTGTATGCTCATTTTGTGCGTGCTTTCTGATTGAGCTGCGCTGTAAGCTCCAAGCTGGTTGTCGTTCTTTACGCGACTTTGCAATTTGTTGCTGTCGCATTCATACCTTCGCCATTGTTGGAGAACAATGCACAATGATTCTTCAACTGCCTCTGTAAAGACATGTTTCACTTTTCTGTGTTATATATCTAAAAAAAGAGATCAGCCATGTTTTTTTTCATTTTGGTAGCGTCCATTTATTCAAAGACATATCCGGGACAGAAATGCGTCGTTAAAGTTTTTGTGAACCCCAGAATAAAGCAATTTTGTGTTAAAAGATTGAGCATTGCGCCAGCCTTGGTAAGCTAACTCAAGTCGAAACGAGTCGTTTTGGCGCAAAATGTGACCTTTTGTGGTGAGATCCCGCAATAAATGAGATATGCTAAGACGTCAGTGTATGGTGCCCGGTAGTTTTTATTTGAAGAGCGCTTCATCAAAACGGTTCGGGGGACTCCTGAGGTGGTTTAAAAAAGATCTTATCGAGAGTACTAAGACCTACCGCACGTGCTTGCAGTTTGATCACGTCTTTCATGACCATCTTGAGCGAGCATGAAATGACGCGAGGGGGGGGGGGAGGACGCTGGAACAGTAACATCAAACTTTTCGTTTAAAGACCTTACCATGCGCGTCCTTTTCTTATGGAGAGAAGGGAGAGCACAGCTACGAGTAGCCGCGGGTCTGCTCTCTCGCTACGGGCAAAAGGCACGGCGCCATGTCAAAAAGCCAAGCGCTGACGGGATGCAACGCGCACATGTGGTGAGCCGTTAAAGGCCCATGTGCTCAAATTTGGGTGCACGTTAAAGAACACCAGGGGGTTGAAATTTCCCGAACCCTCCTCTATGGCGTCTCTCATAATCACATGGTGGTTTTGGGACGTTAAAACTCACATATAAATAAATAAATCAGCCATTAAGAGAGCGGTCGCGATCGCTGGAGCGCGTGCTATCCCGGCCACCATCAGAGGGCGGCTAGTATACCTTTCTACGGGCTGCGCTTTCAACTCCAAGAGACTGTGCGCAAAGAGCATCTCTCGCTGGAGCGGTCGTATTCTCTTACACCAGCGTTTTGTAGAGCTGCGTGAGGTCAGCTACAAAAGAGTAAGCTGCAAGCCTCACTTCGTATACCATTACAATTGTTCTTATTGCTCTCAGCGCTTCACTTTGGCGGTGAAACTAATTTTTGAGTGGGGAAGCCGGAACGATATCGGAGTGAGTGGAACTCCAAGCAGTATTTCTTCATTTCGATGCCCTAATATGCTGCGCCTTAAACATACATGCGTCTTCAATATCACAATAAGTGTCACCACAAAGCCAATGTAGTTAAAATCACGTAATTTCATAATTCAACGCTTGTAGTCACTATCTCGTCGCTTAGAATATTTATTTTCAAAACTAGTCTATCATTTCCAGTGAGAGTAATCTCAACATCTCTGCAGTATTATGGCCCAGCTGTTTAACATTTATCTTTATTACACGTTAGGGAGTGATGCTCGTGCATCAGTCATATTTCACAGTATTCAACGAAAACAAGTGGCTTTTCGCAGAATTACAGTAAGTAAGTGTGTAGATAGTCACCGTATTTTTGTTTCATAATAACAAATCTTAACCGAGATGTTACAAAAATTTCTTCACTGCGAGAGGACCTGACATTGCTGCAAGTGAAGTAAGGTATTGCCGGAGTAAAAAGGCCAAGGTACTCTTCAAAGTGTTCTTCTACTCTAGCAAAGCATCAGATGAAGTAAAATTCAATTTCACTCTCTATGAAATCAGAGCTTTCTACTCTTCTGCTCTTTGAGAGAGCGAAATGCCCTTATACTTTTGGGCATATCAGAGAGTAAAACACGAATATACGCCTGCTCTTGATTATTTGTAGATGCGTCGGCACACTGGGAGTGGTTAGCACTTCCTAATAACCACACATATATGCAGCAAAACGAACCGCATTTGTTTGTTGAGGCATTACAGGTGATTATTAAAATAACACTGTTTCCAGCGCGCGGCATTGATTTTCAGCGCACTGGAAGGCACTTGGATCTCCTAAGAAACACCTTGGAAACACGTTTTTAGCTTTGAATCAGTGTAGTGAAATTACCGAATACTATCTCATTCAATTGGTCACGATCGAAACTCAACGAAAATGGCCATGGATTTTTTATATTATTATTCATGTTTTTGCTACGACCATTGCACACGGGCGATGGTGTCGTAAGCCTAACGTACAGTGCGGGTACAGTCAAGTATTGTGGCTTTAGTCGTAGAACGTGGACAACAGTGATCACAAATAAGCCCAATGAGGTGAAAAAAAACTAAATTGTTTAGTGTAAACTTCAGAAGCGTGATGTTTCGAACGCAGAAATGACTAACCACTAAGCGCGTCAGTGCAAATGACGTTCGTATTATCGGTTGCGCTTATCTTCCTTTTCCCTAATGTAAAAAAAAAAAACGTGTCGGATAGAGGTTCCAATCTCAGAAGGCACAAAACAACACAATAAACATGTTATCTGCAGTCCAAATAATTTTGAGAAGAGCTGAGACACCTAAATTTATGCGTCTAAACAATAAAATGCAGGAATGTCACCAAAATTACTTATGACAAAAAACTAAACAGCCATCAACCTTCTGTTAGGGTGGTGTAGTGGTAAGCGTGGCGGGCTAGCAGTCTGTAGTGCGTCTTGGTAGAATGTTCGAGTCCCATTCAGTGATGCTTTGTTTTTCACATTTACTTTCTTCAGTTTTTGTCGTAGTATTCGTATTTAGATATCCTTACCATCCGCGTGCGTGTGGAGATCCACCAAAAACAATTAAAAATTGCGATTTGGGCTCAAGTTGTGCTATTTTTTTGGTGAGGTGTGCTGTAACTCTCTTCGGTGGGGTCCTACTACTCTGCTTCGGGCGGTGTTACGTTACTCTGTTGAGAGGGAGAGTTTTGACCCGTTCTGGGGGAATCACTGTACTCGGCCTGAACAAGAGCTGATTCACTCATGAAAAGAGAGTGAACTATGGGACAAAAAGTGCTCACGAAAGAGAGTGCTCAGCACTTTTTAAGTTTCAGAGTGCACACACATACACGCATATATATATATATATATATATATATATATAGAGAGAGAGAGAGAGAGAGAGAGAGAAGGAATGAAGTTTATAATTGGGGCTCGTTTTTTGTGTTTGACACAATATAATAGGATCTAACGACAATAATGCCAAAGAAAGTATATATATATATATATATATATATATATCAGAGGGTTCAGCTTAAATTGAGGACGACGCAGCGAGCAATGGAAAGAAAAACGGTAGGGGTAACCTTAAGAGACAAGAAGAGAGCGGAGTGGATCAGGGGACAAACGGGGGTTAAGGATATCATAGTTGAAATAAAGAAGAGGAAATGGAGATGGGCCGGGCATGTAGCGCGTAGACAGGATAACCACTGGTCATTAAGGGTAACTAACTGGATTCCCAGAGAAGGGAAGCGGGTTAGGGGGAGACAGAAGGTTAGGTGGGCAGACGAGATTAAAAAGTTTGCGGGTATAAATTGGCAGCAGCAAGCACAGGACCGGGTTAACTGGCGGAACATGGGAGAGGCCTTTGTCCTGCAGTGGACGTAGTGAGGCTGATGATGAGGATATATATATATATATATATATATATATATATATATAGAGAGAGAGAGAGAGAGAGAGAAGGAATGAAGTTTATAATTGGGGCTTGTTTTTTGTGCTTGACACAATATTAATAGGATCTAATGACCATAATGCCAAATAGTGTATACCAGAAGTTATTAGACCAAATTGGAATGTAAACTTAAACACAGAAAAGGTGGTGAAAAGATAACTTGCCGTTAACAGGAACTTAACCTGCGACCTTCGAATAACGCGTTTGATGCTCTACCACTGCGCTACCACGGTGGCTATCCCCCCACCCACTTTATTTAGTATATATGTGAATTTAAACGTGGGAGTGTCAGTCCGCACCACCTGTAGCCATGGCGGCGAGTGTGGTGCATTCATTTCATGAGCTTGTATGGCATCACATAAGACGTGAACTTATTACGAACTGGCAGCTGACCAATAGTGCCTCGTATACAACCTAAAGAAACCCAAATTGGGCTTTTAATTGTTTTCAATAGATGTTCACGAACGCGAATGGTAAGGATAGCTAAATACGAACACTATGGCAAAAAAGAAAAAAGCAAATGTAAGTAAATCATTACTGAGTGGGACTCGAACATTCTACCTAGACGCACTAAAGATTGCTAGCCTGCCACGCTAACCACTACACCACACTGGCAGAAGGTTAGCGGACGTTGAGGTTTTTATGTCATAAGCAATGTTGGTGACAATCCTGCATTTTCTTGTTTAGAGGCATAAATTTGGGTGTCTCAGCGAGGTTGTATACGAGGCACTATTGGTCAGCGTTCAGGTCGTAATGAGTTCACGTGCTACGTGATGCCAAACAGGCTCATAAAGAGTGAGCTACACTCATCGCCTTGGTTACTGGTGGCGCTGACTGACACTTACATGTTTCAATTTACATATATACCGAATAAAGTTCGCGGGGGGGATAGCCGCCATTGTGTCTCAGTGGTAGAGCTTCAAACGCTTTATTCGAAGGTCGTAAGTTTGTTTCCTGCTCACGGCAAGTTATGTTTTCCTCCACTTTTCTTTCTTCACAAGTACCTTACAATTTGGTCTTATAATATCCCCTATACTTTCATTGGCACAATTGTCTGTGAGATTATATATATATATATATATATATATATATATATATATATATATATATATATATATATAGTGAAGGTATGGGATATGGCACAACGGGAGCGTTGTCAACAAGGATAAATATATTTATTTCCCAACAGTTCGGGAGGGGTCCTCTCTCGTGAAGGGAGGACCCCTCCCGAACTGTTGGGAAATAAATACATTTATCCTTGTTGACAACGCTCCTGTTGGGCCATATCCCATACCTTTACGAAGACTAACTGGCCCATTGACTTAGAACTCCCACTATATATATATATATATATATATATATATATATATATATATATATATATATATATATATATATATATATAGCTATATTAGCATTTGTTTCATTATCCCATTATCCCGTGCTTTCACTTGTTTTCTATATTCCTAAAAGTTCTTACTAGAAATTACTCACTGCTAACGGTCGAATACTCATTCCTTTTTCTTCACTTGCATCTCTTGGGATACTGTTGTACTTACTTTCGTTGATAAAGACTTCGTCGTAGCGTTGGCATTCAGCTGAAACACACCAATGAATACTGTAGTACGTGTTAAACAGACATCTGCAATGCGTTCCTTAATTAAACTATACTTGTCTATACCACTTTTCATCTCATTATTCAGTTAGGTTAGGATTACATGATCACCATTAAATTGCGTGCGTGATGGGCTGAAGTATTTAGGAAAGTGTTAATGAACACGTTAACGACATGCAAGCGCAACTAATGCTATATGAGTGTCGAACCCCTTTTCGAGTAATTACCAAATAACCCAAGTACCGAAGTTTATTGCTTAGTGAATCAATTGACGCAAACGTTTATCAATTTTCCCAAGAATTAATTCTGTTAGGGTGACTTGAGGCACGCTTAAAGCACTTCATTTTTTCCTATCAACCCAATAAGTGCGCTAGGATTCGCACTAACAGGGATGACATGGCCGAGATCAACATGAGCCATTATCTTGAGCGTGCATCATAAAATGTGATCTCTGCCTTACATTGATTGATATGTTGGGTTTGACGTCTCCAAACCACCATATGATTACGAGAGACGTTGTAGTGGAGGGCTTCGGAGATTTCGACCAGCTGGGGTTCTCTAACGTGCACCCAAATCTGAGCACACGGGCCTACAACATTTCTGCCTCTATCGGAAAGGCAGCCGCCGCAGCCGGGGTTCAAACCCGCGGTCTGCGGGTCAGCAGCCGAGTACCTTAGCCACTAGACCACCACGGCGGGGCCTCTGCCTTATATTGTGATTCCCGTATGGACTAGTGTTAGTAATATATAAGTTTAACCCTCTATTAGGCCTGGCACTGGCACGTGCGGACACTCAGTGGCAAGAAGCACATCTGGTTCAAACGACACTCCTGATTTATGTCAGGTATCAGTCAACAGTAATAATCTGCTGTTTGACAACATACAACTGACTCCCCTCCCACCGAAGTGAGTGATGGCGGTGTCTTTGCATGACGAAAGGGCCTTTGAAGATGTGGCCACATCGCGCTTGGCTTATAATTACTTTGCGCGCTGCACAACACTACAAAATTTTTTTGTCTGAACTTTACAAAGCGGTGCTTTCTGTCTGCACAATGTGTTTTTCCTATTGAGCCTTTTGCGGTTAGGGATAGACAAAATTTCACTTGATCGAACATAAAGCCAACGAAATAGCACTGAATGAACAGGAACATGGGAAGAAAACACACAAATACAATGAACATTATGTTTAAAGTTAGCGCCTATGTTGCGCGTTCTCTTCTCGGGGATTTCATCTAGTACTATATTCGCTGGCGCCTTCAAAGATTACAATATGGGTCGCATACCTTCCAGAGCCGTTACCTTGCTCTTCTTTGCTACAGCCTTGGTCGCAAGAGTGAAGGCTGAGGCCACCAGAAATGGCCCTGGCTCGGCAATCACTGTCAGTTCCGAGGATGAAGAAAAGTTCTCCATAAGTGCCGATTTGATCAGTCGGGACACCTGCGAATGTAAAAGTTAGTGCAATCGCTCAGTGAATCACTGATATTAGGCGAGTTTTTTAATTACATTATTTACCATCAGTTCTCCTAGTGATGTCGTTACACCACCACTGATAGCGCCACCGCTAAGAATGGGGAAATGGCTTAAATTTTCCGTATACTTCTAGAAACGCGATACACAAGAATTTGTTACTATGTCTTGTTTTACTGTACCCTCTTTGGTGCTTAACATTAAAGCAATTTTATAACTACATATATATGTCGAAAGCTCTTTTGTACAAGTAGGTAGTTTCTCTCCAAGAATTCAGTTAGCTCTCAAGTACAATTTTTAGACTGTACAAGAGTCAACATTTCCGCATGAAACATCTATGACTCAAGCTACATATACGGCACCATTGCCGCTGTTATGTCTTAAAAGAAGATAATGTACATTCTCTTTAGGTTGCGATGTTCAGTATTTGCACTTGCACTTTCCCGTTATGACTATATGCAAGTACTACGTTCCACTTGTACTAGCAGCTCAAGTAACACTTTTTTGTGTTGAGCCATGAAAAGGTTATAAACATACATAAATAGACATTATCAGCCAATTTAGCATCCTACGACTCTTCCCGCAGTATTGTCTTATTCCCAAGTGTATTTCTGCTCCTTCTTTAATACTCAAACATATTGCTATGAACTAAATCAGTCATTATATTCTTACCTGCAAGAACTCTTCATTCTTCTGGGAAGTTATCGGAAATCCTCCACCAATGTTGAGCACTGTCATGGAGAAACCCATTCGCCATCCCAAGTCGAATACTGAGCGAGCATTTCTAACAGTCAGCAAAAATGCGTCATCCGTAAGAGAAATCACACCCATGTCAAACCTGCAAGTGCCATGGGGAAGTTAGTTTCGTGTCCTCCTGTGCAACCATATAGCGAATAAAAAAACAGGAATACTAACAAGAAGAACTGTAAGCGTTTGCGATCCATAGCAACACCTGTGGCTTCTCGTCGAGGCCATTTCTTTCTGTCGCTCGCCACGAAGTGGCGTAGATGGAACATTTTCACGGAATCCTCTATTACGCACCTCGCTGCACATAACGTGTTAATATTACTCTTTTGTTGGTTTTAAACATTTTCATCATTGCATAATTTTATCTGAAAAAAAAGTAATGATAGTTCTTTGGTATTGCAGTTGGTTTTCTCCAACATGTGGGAAAATTCAAGGCCCTCTTTGTAGACCCATGGGTTAAACAGAAAATTAATTTTTCTTAACGCGGCCACAAAGCCTAAGGAGAAGACTAAACCACCTCGTTGACAGATGCCTAAATTCATGAATTATCCGAGAAGTATGAAAAGTATTCTTTCATAAGTATTCTTTTGTATGGATAACGATAGCCTGCTGGCTTTATAAACTCACTCGATGCATCGGATATCCTTTTTTTCTTTTAATTCTACTGAGCTCACTAACTTGTCGCATACGGAAACACACAATTCGGTCACTTTCAAGCGTACACTGTAGCACATATATCTCCAGTGTGGTTGCAGTGTGCACCTAACGTGTGCTTGCACTGGTAATAGAAGTATCTGGTCTGTCCTTATTTTCAACTCGGCAAACAATCACAGACCACTTCAGATTCTGTCACCCTCTTTGTAGAGAAAGTAGGTGCTTCAGTAAGTGAAGAGTACGCGAGACAACGAGGAATGCCTTGGCTTTGCATTGTGTACTGCTGATGCTCTCCTTGCGTCGAACGTTATCTTTGATAAGAGGAGGACAAGAGATACAGCTTAGCAAGGAGGACGCTTTGCAAGTGACCATGCCACCTATGGGGCTGCTCTGCTTAGACTGTTTTTCTCGATATTACGTTTCATCGACACCATGGAGTTTCCTGCTAAAATTGCTTGATGGTATTATCGGGCTTCTATCTTCCAAATACGAGGGGAATAATGCAAAGCTCAGGAATATATATGCCTGGTTCTTGTGATGTCGCTTGAAACGTTCTTTCGTTATTTTAAGAAGCTATGTCCCCCTTTAATGCGTTACATTTAAAGGCAAAGCTCCTTAGTCTAACGTTGTCCTAACCAGCAGTATCAGACAGACAGACAGACAGACAGACAGACAGACAGACAGACAGACAGACAGACAGACAGACAGACAGACAGACAGACAGACAGACAGACAGACAGACAGACAGACAGATGGACACATGGATGGACGGAAGGACGCATGGACGAATGCACAGAAAGATGAACGCATGGAGAGACAGACGGACACACAGAGAGACAGGCACAGAGACGGACGGACAGATGGATGGACGCTTCGCGCACTCATCATCATTAGCTCCGTGGATACACTGTGATTTCATAAATTGTTGAAATCTGCGCGTACATGAAACTAACTCTAGCAATCTTTCCACCTTTATCGCAATATTTTTGTAAAAGACGATACGTTTGCTAAGTTCCGAATGCGATGGGAAGGTAAAAGATTGAATTTATTATATGTTCTAGTCCTTGTAGTCCTTCTAGTCATTTATTATATATATGTCATTCTTGTAGCTCCCCTATATGTATAATAGAGCCAGAGCGGACTCTTATCATTTTATGGGAATAAATAAGGCAAGCTTTGTGAACAGCGTTAGTCGCTGCCGACGAATTTCGCAGGACATCTATACCCCGTGCTAGACTTGTACAATGGACTGTGCGCGGACAGCTTCGAAAATTCGCAAAGTGAGGTATCTGACAAGACTTCATTTTTAAGAGCCGTTCGATTAAATCACCTCCAAACCGGAAAGTGCTTTCTTCTTCATGTCAAAGTGGTACTGGCCGCACTGGCTGTGTATGCCAGTAGCAGGTTGTATGCTGAGTAAGCAATTTCTACAGTTATTTGTAGCCTTTCGATGTGGGCTTCAAAGCTGATCCCGAATGCCGGTTACCTGAGGAAGAACACCTTCATTGTCGTATAAGCCCACCTTATGTTAACTCAGAAATATTTTTTACGCTAACATTTTCCCAGAGATGGTGCCATGAGATACCATGAGACAGTGTCGATACACTTCCGGCATTCTTGCTGGGTTTATCACTCGTCATTTATTTATTCTTTGCCCCCATTGCATGTTAGCAGATAAGACACTCGTCTTGTTGACCTTCTGGCCTCTCTGATAACCCTTTTCTCTGTGTGTCACGAACAACAGTCACGATATAGTATCTCTAGCGAGTTGTTTTGAAGAGTGTTTACGCACTTCGCAACGCTGACAAAGAATGACACCTAAAATCATCTGCGACCTAAATCCGTCAAGAGAGCAAATGCAAAGCCCTTGGTCTGGTTCATATTCTACATGTGCCTAGGGATGACAGCCTACTTCAATGTGTGTCCATGCAATATATGTAAAAAATAGGGCTATTACGGCATTAAGTTCTTTCACTTCTATTCACTTCCCATCTTGGATTTATAACAGGTTACAGAGATTTAATGAAAGAGACTTACACCGCACGACAGGGGTTCAGGGACACTGATATCCACGCCTTGAGTATGCTGTTTTAGATTCAATCATCATGGTCAAAACTTCAGGTTGTCGCACCGTATGACCTATCGCTCACACTATGATAGTACTGGAGACACGGAAAGGAAACAGATCTTGATATATATGGTAATATTACCTGGTTAATTCAACCTAGATTTCTCATTTAGTTAATATGTAATCAGTGGTCAGATATAAGAGAAAGTCGGCACAACACCACTGGCTAAAACAAAACTTTATGTTGCATGCTGGTATACTCACGCAACACCGACGATCTCAAGCTGTTTTTCCTTTGCAATACGCATAAGTTGCTCAGCTTCGTCTAAAGAACATCCAAACTGATCATTGAGGAATGCTTGCTGTGAAGAGTTGTGCACAGCAATACGCAGGAGCAACCTGAAATTCATGGTACACATTCGTATGTCATGGTTAAGGTACCTATACTCCAGAAAAAGCAAACACGCTGCAGGAATGCACCCCAGTAAGCTTTATGAGAATATACAGTTGCTCAAAACTTAGTCACCTTAGCGTGCTCATCGTAACGTATTCACACATTTGCTCATTAGGCGCACAACAAGTGAAATCATATGTTACAAAACAAATAAAAATTGGCCTCTCGTCTGCATCTTTTACTGCAAATGTCGTCGAAAGACGATAGTCTTGCGAGCGGACAAAATGTTTATTTGATGTTTTGCGCGAGAAAATTGGTGAATTGTATTCTGGCAGCGCTGCGTTAGAGAGTCTCGATCTGTGCAGCGAAGGCGAACGAGCGCATCGAGGCACCTTAGACGCGAGCGCCATCTGGCAGATATATTCGAAAACGAAGGAAGGCGTGCTCGCCCGCGGGGAAGGAGGCGCGCATTGCCTATCTCGGAGGTGATAAGGAGTAGAACGCGAAGCGACGGGCAGGGGCCACCACCGTGTCGTCTTAGCAAAGCGTTGCCTTAGCACTTGCCTTTTTGAGCATCGCGTTGCGCTGTCAGCGCAGCGCGATAAACGTTACGGTCCTTATAATTACTTGTGTATGCCTTCTCTAGTACAAAAGCACACATATAAAACATTGACGTGTTGTTATGGTGCCTCAGATATGCGCAATAATTGCTTTTTGATTGACAATCTCACAAGTATAAACGCTGCACCTTGGGCAATATGGGTGGACGCTGCGGATGTTGTTGGTCGTTTGAGGTATCGTGTGGTGCCGTTCGGGGTATTGTTACCACGGACAAATAGACAAATGTACTGACAAACCAAAATTTTGGTGTCGAAGGTCCCCAAGAAAGACTATCATCTTTAAAATCTAAGCACTTATGCCCACTCCAGGCCAATGAAATAGAACAACAGAATACGAAAATTGTAAAAGGGGGTTCTGTAAATGCTTTGAGTGTTCGACTAGAAGGGTAATAAAACATAGTCGACTGGTTAAAAACGAATGAAATGAGATTCAATTGAAATTAGTTGTATTTTCTAGTGTTATATGTTGCATGATTGTGTAGGGTTAAAAGTTACAGAAGTACCTTGTGGGGACCGAATGGCCAGACATGTGAGTGCTTTGATTGCTGGTCATCAGGGCTTCACCTATTTACACCTTAAGATCTGTGTACAAATGACAAAGCATTCTTCCCAATATGTACTACGATAAACTTTGACGTAATGTGCAACTTACATATCATAGTTTAGGGGTCCCTTCTATTTATTTCACTCTCTTTGCAACATGGAAGGCAACCATGTAGGCAGCTGCATGACCATTCTCATAGGCCCAATATTACGCTGACTTCAACCCACAAATTTTCTCATGTTTAAGATACCACTGCAAAATTGGAGTCAGATGCGGCGATGTTGGCTGTAATCAGTGCAAACTTATTAGAAAAAACATGTATTTTGTTCACGTTACCTTTACTTCCCGGGGGATCCACTATGCTTTTTAACAAGAGAGTTGTAAGTACGAAAGTCTCACATTGTCGTAATGCTCTTTTTTACGGCAAAGCTGCTCAAGCTCTCGGTAAATTGCGTCCCTCCGTCGTAAAAAACTCAATATGATTATGATGATGATGATGATCTTTCAAATACAGGCACACACCCACACTGGGGGATTGGCCAAGAACCGGGCGGCCAGATATTTAAGTTAAAGGCTTATTGTTTTGCGAACACAAAGTAATTTTGGACTGAAATATATATATATATATATATATATATATATATATATATATATATATATATATATATGTATATATATATATATTGTATATTTACTTATTTATAGCCAATAATTGAAAAAGGAGTATATCTGAGCAAGGATGCAGGCTGCATAGTGGGATATGAGACAGAGGTAGTGATGGGTACGAAACGAATATTATAGGTATAAAAATTTCACACTAACATGGCAATCGCTTTGTTTCGTTTATGTAGTCAAATATCACAGAGAAGACGTCCCTGATGCTGTACCGTAATTTAAAGCTGCCTAACAATAAAAGTACCACCACATTTATTTCTAATCATAATTTTTGAAGTGGACCTACCAGATATCTTTTTTTGCTGATAAGAATATCGGCGACAGAATAAAAATACATTGTATACCGTTTCTACTTATTCGCAAACCAAACGCAACGGTGAGCCCGGCACATCTTCTCTTCATTCTCTTTACCATCAAGTACAAAGCGCTTCATATGGTTAGGCGCCACAGGATCTGGGAAAACCCCACCACCATGTACAGCAAGTGCGAGTGTTAAACTGAAACAAAACGTGAAAAAGAAAAGAAGAAAGAGATGGAAACTAGAGAGAAAGAGACAAAAGCGATATGAAGGAGATGAAGAGGTAGAAAGACAGAAAAAGATAGCAAAAAACTATCAAAAAAAGAGATAAGATAAACCGAGAGAAGGAGGAAAAAGAACAAGAGAGCTAAGTAAAAACAAAGAAAGAAAGCGAAACGTTTAGCAGTGTAGTTTTCTGAGCAAGTTGGTACATGATGGTAGGTGAAGAATTCCGGCAAGTTTCAGACGCGAGCACAAGAAGAAGAAAGTAACGCACGGGAGAAGGCGGAACCTATTACTTAACTTTATTGAAAGGCAGTATTATATAGAACACCGGTCTTCCGTCGGCCAGATGGGCCGACGCTTCAACGAGCGCATGCTGCCAACTGGCTCATGAGAGCACTTGCCCTTGTACAGGAAGAGTTGCAGATTCACACCCCTTTTTGGTTGTGTCTTGAATGTGGGGAAGGAACGCAATAGGCTGGAGAGAGAAATATGCGAAGTTTTCCGCATCAGGAACTTGGGCGCTTAATTATCTGTCAGCGAACCTTCGGTACAAATTATTAATAAAGTATTTCGATACCAGGTGAATCTGTAATTTATCATGTAGCGCACTTGTTAGGAGTACGGTTAAGATAAACAAAGTGGAGGGTGTTAGATAGTATGTTGATTAACTTTCGCTGTCGGCTGCTTGCGCATGTGTGGTGGTGTTTTAGAGAAAAATTTAAGGGCACTTTGTAATTCACAAAGAGTGTTCAGCGAACGCCTGTGCTCATTGTGAAGGGTTCGGTCAGAATGGGACGTGATGCGCTTGTTTCCCTTCTTTTAGGATCGGACCTATTGCAATGGACAGCGACGCTATGCAGGCAAAGCGCGAGCGTTGTAGAGTCCAACGCGTGACTGACTTGACCGGCGTTAATTAGCCCCTCTCCGATGGCCACCTGGCACCGTGCCAGGGCACGGGCGGGCAGACAGATGGACGGATGTGAGCATAAGCTTCACAGAGGCTTCGCGGTAGTAGAAGTTTTTAGCAAGCTACGGAAACACGTTACGGAAAGGCGGCCACACTGAACCGGCTGACGAGTGCCCATAGGCGATCATTGTACGCGCATACGGAAAGGAATTGTGTGGTATTTCTGTAACCTGTTTCCGTAGCTTGCTAAAAACCTCTATAACAGTATTTTATTAATTTGTTGGATATTGGGACAAACATGTCACACTTGTTATTTTCAGTTTTAGGCACTGTAGCTCCTTGAGAGAGCTTGCACTACCACATACAGCTCAATGACTATGTTGAGCACGCTTCAACATAATTTATGCAGTTTCGTGATATTTTCACAAAGTAGAAGCATGCAGGAAGTGCAAGAGCAATCCTACTTTTTGTGTGTGTGTCGGCATTTGGGTGCTTATGTGTTCTTGCGGCTTATTTTAGGTAAAGAAAAATGTGGCGGATGAAAAAATATTGTGTTTTTTGCACTACAGTAACCACTTAGCAAGAACTATCACCATTTTTGTGATGTTCAAACATGTATATCATAACTGCACGTCTTTTGCAAACAGCAGTGTATTTCTTGTGCTCCATTTTAGGTTTGGCGCAGATAGTGAGAGAGCGTGGGCGGTTCGGTCTGTATTATTGGCACCATTTTACAGCGCAGCTGTCAAACTTTGCGTAATGAGAAGTGGCAACACCTAAAATCTATCGCCGTCACGAACTGGTACGCGCTTTTTTCGTACTGCTCTTCATATTCTGTATCACTCTGATTTCGTGCGCAATTTAGCTCCCCCTGTGACGCAATAACTGTGATTGGTGACAGAAAGTGAACACAAAAACAGAAAAAAAGAAAGAGATGGAAAGAAAGAGATAGAGAGCAATAGTGGGGAAACAAGGCGAGAAAGAGAGGAAAAGGTAGAAGGCGAGAAAACCAGTACAGATAGTGTGAAATAGACGTTGAAGAGAAAGAAATACATAAAGGCAATTACAGGGAAAGCAAAGAAAGAAAGAGTGGGAGATAGGTAGGCGCTGATGATAGATAGAAAAAAAGACAGCAAGCATAGCCGTGTATATGACAGGAAGGAAGAAGGAAAGGGAAGCGAGGGTGAGGAGGAGGTCAACACCCTCAGCTCCACTGCTTTCTTAGTCTTTGCAACACTACTGCGTAACGGCCCTAATTTTTTTCTGCTGAACAGAACAGGCCTCTTACTGCTGATGAAACAATTATGTTACTGCGTAGGTTGCCAGAGAACTCTGTTAGGGATGATGTGACGACTCATTTCCGCATGAGCATTGTTTCAGTGGGAACACTGTTCACCCAAATTTTATCGGCATGCGATCGTGATGCCACTGCTGCTCAACTGCCAATTAAGTGCTCGCAAAGCACATGCCCATTCTGTAACGTGCCTCTACGTGCATGAAAATCACTTCGAGTCAGTTCACAAGAACCTTTTTTAACTGCCTGAGGAGGACGGCGAAGTGTATGAGTGAAGAGAAGTGAGCAGTAAGACATTTGGGTTTCATCGTTTTCTTTGCAATAACACACTCCTCTACTTTCGAATTGGCTTTCTGGGAAATAAAAAGGGATCAGTAACTTACAGAAGTGGTTTTAACACGATAATATTTGTTCCATCAATTTTTTCTACCGAAGGATTAATAAAGTTCACTTTCAAGACCAGCGTTGTCCTATGCGTTATATTTTTTCTTGCACTCGTGTTTCAAAGTTGATAAAACTCTTCACTTCAAACAAAAAGAAAGAAGCAGAGAGAGATATAGAGCGAAAAAGATGAAAAAAAAATAGATGAAAGGTAAATAAACAATGAAAGAGCGAGAAGAATATTACATAAAGAAAGAAATAGGAAGAACAAAATACAAACAAACAGATAAAAAAATAAAATAAACAGACAGAAAGAGAAAGACAAAAAAACTAATGAAAAGAACAAGCAAAGGCACCAAGCTGCATTCTTCCTTCAGGTTTGGCACCAATAGGGTGAAGCTGTCATAGTTTTTGAGATGCTGGTATGTTTTGACAAAAATGTTAGATTAAAAAGCTAGCGTGTGCAGAGACGATTGCTTTTTCCAAGAAATCCTTCCCGGGCCGCCACAGTAAAGCAGGGGTTACGGTTCTCGACTGTTGAGCCGTCCCAGGTTTCATGCCTGCCTCAGTGGTTGCACTTCAGTGAACGTGAAACGAACGACGCCCGTGTTCTGTGCGATGTTAGTGTTCATGACAGAACACCAGGTCTTGAAAGATTTTCGGAGTTCCCCTCTACGGCGTCTCTCATAATCATATCTCGATTGTGGAACGTGAAACCCTAGATATTATTACACTACAAAGACAATTGTTATCGTCGTGAACGTGCAAATTTGTAGGGGCGAGCTTTAAGTGAACAGCTTGCTCTCCCACGCAGCCTTCTATACCTTGTAGGGAGTTGTGTTAGGTCTCGTAATGAGCTTCGTATCTGCTGGGCTTCATAAACCAGCAAAAATAACTGGTAGCTTGAAGCATTGAGTTTTTCACGTCTGACTTTTACCTACCACATATTAACTAACTCATTATGATGACGATAACATAAGTTAAAGTTAGAAAGTTATATTTATATTGACTTATTGAACCTCACTGCATAAAGCTTATTGCAGTCTTTCAATTCAACTTCAAACAAGATTTTCTACCATTATGCGCGTCAGATTTGCTTTAGTTTTTAAAAGATCTGAAAAAAATGGGTTCAAAGTAACATGAACGATGGAGCGCATGCCGCAAGCATTAGCAAAGATGCAGCGTGCGCCCTCCAGTCATCATAAACAGGTCAACTCCCCAAATCTGGTCTGGCAGCACGGCGAGATTCGCCTACAAAACAATATTTTCGCTGCTCTTCTGGTTTTGACACTCCTTTCGAAGGCAAAAAAAATGTAAAACAAAAGTGAAATAACAAATGCGCTCAGCGCACCAGCGCTGTCCCTTACCATTACCACATCAGAACTAGAACACAAGCAAAAATATTGCATTATACAGGATTCATGCAGTGCTGCTAAACCAAGTATGCGCTCCTGTCAATAATGACGACTGGATAGAGCTCACTATGCCGTATACTGCTCAGTCCACGTGCTCCGCTGTTCGCGTTTCATTTGACGCCGATAGTGTGCATACTATAGGTGAGACAGTTCGTGCAATCAACGTGAGCATTACTACAGTACAAGGTTTGACCAAAATGGAGGCCACGGGACTGAACTTACCTTGCCTTGTCATCTCTGATCCTTTCCATATCAACTGCCGAGTCAGAGCACATAAGCCGCACTCCGCATTTTTCAGCGTACTTCAGATGCGAAGGACATTTGGTCGTGCTCTCATACAAAATGCGGTTCTCTTTGACACCCATCTCCAGTATAGTTTGTATTTCGTGCTATTAGAAAGTAATAGCGATAGAGATGATATAGCTTTTAGGTAGATAGCTCTACCAAAAAACGTGAAAAATCACGTCACTTATCTTTTTCAGAATGCCAAAGTTCTCCTATGAGTTGGTTGGGGGTATAATTTGTTTTTTCTCTGTCTTTAGCTTTGTTTCTGTTTTGAAGCACATACTTTAGCTTAAATTGATTCAGTAGAAAGCGTGCAAAAATTTTACTTGCCCAGTTAGATCAGTGTTCACAAAATGTTTGACACGGACGAGTTTAGCTGCTCTAGTATACTTTTAGTTTTTAAGCTTAATTTGAAACCTATTGTATGTGCGCTATCTTTCCAGTGCCATTAGCAAATAGAAAATACAGCCATGTCCATAAGCAATTATCTGAAGTGCTCCCACGGAAGGAAAAGCTGGCCATAAAATAAGAATCATCATGCTAATGTCGCACTGGGTCTCTGCCTTCTATTAAGGCGAGAGCCTTAAACTGTTCAGGAGGAGGGCACGATGGCGTAAAGTTGGTGTGTGGCAGAAAAAGTCACATATATAACCAACCATGCCTTGTGGATAGAGAAACGTTAGCTTCACGTTCATTTTTTCATCGTTACATTATCATGACTTAAAAAAAGAAAATAAAAAGCTGCCCGCAAGATACAAAGTGCATGGTAAAATAGTCACGCCAGATGGCTTTCGCTGTCGAGTTCTCTAAAGCTAATGCATTGGGGCCTGTGTCACTCTGTTTTGCTGTAAAATTTGTGTTTACTGCCAAGAGTAACTATGTGTGAACAGACGAAGGATTCCATAATATTAAGTCATTTTTTTTCGTGAGAGAAAGCTGCACTCCTTCCTGCCGTTGCAGTTCGACCCGCTGTACTACAGGCGATGGTCCGCGTAACGCAGTGAAATGCGCGCGGTGGCACTTTAGTAATATTGTGATTTCGGTTCATCGCCAGTCAATGAAGGCACTCAATACAGTGGCTTTCAAAGACACAATTACCCCCAAACATGAATAAGCCCCTGTTGCATGCGAGTAGAGCCATAACGTTCATTAAAAACTCATGTACTTGATAACAACATGTTATTCGTAAACCATGACGCAGCATGCCCTGCGCTACTAATTACGAGCATTATGTTTAACAAGGAGCTCAAACTTCTGCAATATTCAAAACCTCTGTTTTGGTATTTCCTTCGCACTCTTTTGGCACGTTTGAATTACGTTCACTAAATAACAAGCATTCTGAAAACTTTTATTAAACCACTAGCACAATTACTAGGTTGCTTGTCACGCGATTGTATTTTCAATTTTGGTATGTCATGCAGGAGTGTATACCGCTTGTCGTGTAACCACTAAGCGAGCTTGAACGTAAGAATTTGGCGCATATCAAGTAGATCAAGCTGTACAATATCCATGCTTATAATTTACATTTAAAGGTTTGTGCCATCTTGTTCCCGTTCTACGGAATCGCAGAGTTAACTGAATGACCAACACACTAGGACCACGCGTAAGTCACTGCATTGATACAGGGCGGTGACAAAATCGTTCTTTAAAAACAACGCAATGTGTATTTTGTAATTCGCTTGCAGAAGTGGGACCTGCTGATGAACTAGGTTTTTTTCGCCTGCATTCATAATGTCATGTTATTTACTAAATATTGCACTACAAGTGAATGCAAGAAACATTATCGTGTGTTATTTTTCACCTAATTATCCGTTGGTTTCATTTCCAGTTATCAAGCAAACAGGCGAGCTTCCCGAAAAACTTCCATTCTTTTATTAGGCTCTCTCAAGGACAAGCTCCAGCAGCTTGAAGTGATACTGGCGAATGGAGGGTCACGGCACGCGCACGTCACTTTGATGCGTGCAGCCACTACTCCTAATAAAACTCTAATACCCGCACTACAGCACATGTCCATTGCCAACCCAAAGAAAAATGATTCAGGTGGTCATTAAAAAGAGCCTACTAAAATAATTTGTTGCCTGCCAGTTAAGAAACTTGTTAGAAAATCCACATGCTCTGAACACGTAGTTGGCGAGATAATAATGTTTCGGAACAAGCAGAATGAGCAATTATACTCGACCAGCTGGTATAGATCTGTCTTTGTAGGAAGCACCTAACGTTGACACGAGACACGTAGAAGAGACACAAGCACCCAACTTCAACCGAGCATTTATTGTAAAACGTCAGAATATATAGGTGTAAAGGTAAATGAAAAAAAGAAACGAAGACCAATCAGCCAAAAGCCAACATGTCGTGCCATACAACAGTCATTCCTTCTTATCCATCACATCATCTAGAAAACAAAGTTCTTTCCCCATGAGCAAGATGGAGGGCGCACTTACACACTCAAAGTCATCGCGTGTCATTTTCGCAGCTTCAGCAGTCACACCGGTTAATTAATTCCCGCTAAGATAAAAAAGCATGCACTGTCAAAATACGGCACGCAACCACACTCATTACAACGGATAGCCAAGTGGTCATCTGTAGCTTTTTGCACTTTATTGTGATGTTCTTTTGCCGTCTCAATAATACATCTTTGAGTGTGCCCCATGTATACACCACTGCAAGACAAGGGTACTCTATAAACAGCGGGTGGTGCACACTCAGCATAGTCATTCCGGTGTTTGATCTTGCAACCCTTCTTTTCATTGTGCAAAGAACAGGTTTCGTTATATGTTTCTTTCTACGGTTTCTCACGAGCAGACAGGACCACGCTTCATGATCATCAGCCTCACTACTCCAACTGCAGGGCAAGGAACTCTCCCATGATCCGCCTATCAACCCGGTATTGTCCTTTATGCTGCTACGTTACACCTGCAAACTTTTGGATCTCATCGGCACCCCTAACTTTCGGTCTCCCCTTCGTGTGTCTTACCTGTGAATCCAGTAAGTTACCCTTAATGACCAGCGGCTATCCCACCTACGTGCTACGTGGCTGGCCCATGTCCACTTCTTTTTAATTACAACTATGATATCCTTAACCCAAGTTTGTTCTCAGAACCACTCTGCTCTCTTCTTGTCTCTTAAGAATAGACCTATTGTTTTCCGTTCCATCACTCACTGCGTGGTCTTCAACTTAAGTTGAGCCCTCTTTGTAAGCCTCCAAGTCTCTCCTCCGTAGGTAAGTACCAGCAAGACGCTGCTGTTACATAACACGCTCTTGAAGGTTAGCGGCAGATTACCATTCATTATTTAGGAATACTTGCTGAATGAGATTCACCCCATTAATATTCTTCTAGTTATTCTCTCTCAAGGTTCGGCTTGGCGGTTACTACCTGTCCTAAGTTGACATAGTCCTTTATTGTTTTGCAACTTCCAACGTCTCTACACTTATCGCAAAACGCCATTTTGATGCTTGCCGAGACTCGGCACATTAGTTTTGTGCATATGAAGTTTGAGACCGACTCTTTTGCTTTACGTGTCTATTTCAGTAATCATGAGCAGCTGTTATTCATTCCTTGAGTTACTCATCAAGGCAATGTCATCAGAGAATAGCAGGTTACAGAGGTACTCTCCGTTACCTCTTATTAATAATTCTTCCCAATCTAGGGCACTGAAAAGCTCTTGTCAACACGCGCTTAATAACACTAGAGAGATTGTGTCTCCCTGCCTTACGCCTTTTCGTATTGGGATTCTGTCGCTTTTTTTTATGGGGAACTGTATGGTGGCTGTAGACACACTTTAGATTTCTTCAAGTATGTTTATTTAGGGTTCGTTGATGCCTTGATTCGGTAGTGCCTGCAATATTGCTGATGTCTGAACTGGGTCAAATGCCTGCTCGTAATCTATAAAAGCTATGAATAGGGGTTGGCTGCATTCTGAGAATTTCTATATCACCTCAATGATAGTTCGAATATGGTATATTGTGAAGTAGACTGTACAAAATCCTGCTTGCTTTTTTGGTTGACTGAACTCTTATGTCCCCCTAATTCTATTAACTATTATTTTTTAAATAGTTTGTAGAGAACGGACAGAAATCTTATCGGCTTGTAACTTTTCAAGTACTTGACGTCTTCTTTATTGTAGATTAAAATGATGTTAGCGTTCTTCGAAGATTCTGGTATCCTCCCCGTCAAGAGACCCTTCGTATATAAGGTGACCAGTTTTTCTAACACAACTTTTCCGCCGTCTTTCAGCAGGTCTATTGTTACCTAATCCTCACCAGCAGTTTTGCCTTTTTGCACTCTTACCAGAGATTTCCTCACGTCCCCTGTCGTTACTGGTATGATGTAGTATCCTCTGGACTATTATTGCTTATTACGATATCATCCTGGTTGTTTCGGTTTCTGTACAGCTCTCTTTGGAACTCCTCCGCCGGAAAACCTATCCTATTCATATTTGTTTTGACATTACCTTCTTTGTTCCTTAATGCATGCATCTGATTTTCGCCTATGCCCAAGTTTGACTTCGCAGCTTTCAGGCTTCTGCCACGTTTTACAGCCTACCGCTTTTTACAGCCTGCTCTCCATGTTATACCTTCTGATGTCGGCTACCTTGCTCCTATTGATTAACTTCGAAAACTCTCCTAGCTTTATATTGTCGGTTGCATTTGAGGCTATTATGGTTTGTCATGTTTTAATCAGATTTTTTGTCTCCTTAGATAATTTGCCAGTGTCCTGTCTAGTGACTGTTACTCCGGGTTTCAATGCGCACTCTTTGATGATACTAGTAACATTATCGTTAATTGAGTCAACTGTAACGTCAGCTACTTCGTTTAAAGTTTCAAATCTATTCTGAAGCCAAACACTGAATTCTTGTACTTTTCCTCTCAGTGCCAGCTTTTTAATGGGCTTTTTACGTATCAGTTTATGCCTTTGATTTTTTTATCCATCAAAATACGAGCCCTTATCAATCTATGGTTAATGCATCTGATGTTGTCAACTATTTCTACATTCTGTACAATGCCTGGGTGTGCTCACAAAATGAAGTGAGTTCTATTTTCAGTACCGTCATTAGGACTTCGCCACGTCCACTACAGTTAGCCCGTTTTGTGAAGAAGGTATTCAAAATCCGTAAATTATTACGTTCTACTTACTGATCACTCTCCTCCGGCATTTCTAAAACCAATGTCATATTCTCACATTGCATGATTTCCGAAATGTTTCTTGCCTACTTAGTCATTGAAGTCGCCGATTAGCATATCATAATCTTTCTTTACTTTATTAGTGGCTGACTCTACGTTCGTATTAGTGTTGAATTGAATGATCATCATGTCTTGTCGTAGGCACGTAGGCCGGTACCACCTTCTTTATGTACTTGTTGTTAAACCTAATTATGACAGTTGCCACCCTCTGACTGAAGGTATAGTTCTCCTACATGTTGCGCGCAATATGTCTGTGTATAAAAAACCCCACCCCGAGTTTTTTTCTGTTAAATAATTCATAGTAGCATAGAACATGTCCGTGTTTCAGTACTGTATAGGCGTTACTTCCACTCTTAACTTCGCTGAGCCCCATAACATCCCATTTAACTCAATCGAAATCTCCGAATAGCAAAGATAGACTAGCCTCAGTAGATAGCATCGTAGCGTTGAAGGTAGCCAAGTCCAGATTTCAACGGCGGCCTGTTCAAACCCAGAGATTCTTAGCACCCTCCGCTGCGTCGCGCGTCTGACCGCCGCATGGACAGTTGCTTCGCAGCCATTGGGAACTGAGGACCAAGGGTTGATTGGTATTTTTATAAGGGTCACTTTTGCACATTAATTACTCTTACACCAACCTTATTTTCAATATTTTTAAGGTTGTGTTGTATAGTCGCTGAAGGGGAGCATCATTATGCGGCAAACTTTGATAGAGAGATAGATAGATAGATACATAGATAGATAGATAGATAGATAGATAGATAGATAGATAGATAGATAGATAGATATGCTCAAAGTCGCCGAGGTTTGTTAAGAAATGCTTCACTTTAAAAGCTACAAATGGTCACTTGGCTATTCGTTGTAATGAGTGTGGTTGCGTGCCGTATTTTTACAACGCATACTTTTTATGTTTTGTTGGGGGTGAGTTGACCGGTGTGCTTGTTGAAGCAGCGAAAATGACACGTGATGACTTTGAGTGTGTAAGCGCACCCTCAATCTTGTTCACGCGGAAAGAACTTTATTTACTACGTAGTGTAGTTAATAAGAAAGGGTGACTATTGTATGGCGTGACATTTGGGCGTTTGGTTGTTTGGTCTTTGTTTCTCTTTTCTTGTTTACTCTATATATTTTGACGTTTTGATGTAAACGCTTAGCTGTAGTTAAGCGCTTGTGTCTTTTCTTTTGTGTATCGTGTAAAAGTTGGGCGCTTCCGACCAAAAAGCAGAATGAGGCATGCGTCTGCTGCGAGAAAAAGAGTGCGCAAGAGACTCTGAACAACAATATGGAATGCTGAGGTATTTAGCAAGAAATAACCGTAGAAGAAGTCCGCCTCAAATCTGTAGCTGCTGTGAATAAAGCTAGATGTTATATAACTGGTCCGCGGAAGAGCTGTTTACAGTGCTAGCGAAAAAGATCATTTTGGTAAAGGTGCAATAGCTACAACCGTAGGCAACAGAAATGTATAAAAATAGAGGTTATATTGAAAAAGAGGAGAAAAAAACATATATCCAGAATGTTACAGCGCCATTGATGGAATGTTTATTAGTTAAATGTTATCCCTGTTTTGAAACACATGCCAAAAAATTACCATCATCACTAGCACAGGCATCACTATCACTCTCATTATTCGAAAAAACCTAGTTTTAAGCTATTCACAGTGTTTTTGTTTTGTATCTCTAATGCTAACATCTCAATGGATGACTTTTATTTAAACAGCCTAGGGAAGGCATTCACACGCTTTGTTTTTAATTTCCAGCGTTCGTATTGCTGTATTCCATTGTAATAAGAAGCCGAAGGGCTTGTGCACGCAGTCGCCTAAGGAGCACAAGTTCAAAATGCAGTGTTCATACCTTAGAGCCACAAGCAAAATTTACTCCGCTTGAGCTGAGAGTGCGCAGAATGACTGAATCGGAGCAGCATCTGACGCCTGGAAAGTAATAAAAAGATTTTAGGTGTTCTGCTAGCAAAAGACTGTTCTCCTTTAAATATAGGAAGTATCAATTCTACAAATAAAGATGGCTTTAACGTGCTAATTTACAGGTTGCTCGCTTTAAAATTGTTTTAGGATTTGTCACAGCATTAGCTGTTGTTCTGTAATCACCAAAACTGAGCACTTTTGCTGAAGAAAATAGCTTTTTAATGTGATTCTCAGTTAGTAAATGTATTCTCTAACTATTACAAAGTTTTAAGCATGTAATAAAGAAAAACGCTGTATCAGGTTTTTTTAATATAAAATTATTAGCCCTCACAAACCTGCACTTTGAACAAACCTCGAAGTTATGCGGATCGTACGTTTCAAGGCTTGTTTTATTGAAAAAAAACGTGTAAATAAGCGCATTTTTTCTGCTAATTTTTTAGCTGACGACTCCTTTGTTATCTGTGCTCACAATGAACGCAATATCAACGTAATAATGATTTTTTAGTTACATTGCTTTTAACAGTTACGCAATTGTATGTGTACTACACAGTGCGCACTAGTTCATAGTGAAATAGTGTATATTAATGAAAGAAAGAAACAGGTTGTGTACATACACCTAGTCACTGCTTTTCTGTGGTTTATCTTGAGAGACTTCTAGCATGAACAACTTACTCCAATAGTCCTCTGTGCAGCTACATTGCCGCAAACACACTTCTACAACACCCACCCAACTGAGTTGGTGCATTAAGAATACGTGGTAACAAGAGCGTATGCAGCTTGGTTGACTATTTATAGCTCAGCTAATTGGCACAATTTTATTTCGTTATGGTGGCAAACACTGCCAAAATGATCTTTCACGAAATGATAACCCACCTTTTGTCTCAAACGTTTTTCAAAAAATGATTCGCTGTGCTAAGCTTGGTGAGTAAATTGATAACCACTCGGAGGAATGCGGATGCTCTTTGCAGTTTTACAGCACATCATCTAAATGTCAAAACGTGGTGAGCGATGCCCTCCGTGCCTGATGAAATCACTTTTCAGACCACTGCAGCATTCGCATTAACGAAAACTGTAGGCATCAGATTTGTTAGTTAAGTAAAATGCTTGAGAAGATATTGTGATACCTAATATTCACCCTGTAAGGGATTCCGCCTAACACCTGTTTAAACCGATCGCAGTTTACCAGGTACCCTTAATAGGTCAAGTTGCATTCTATTATAATCTAGGGATTATTGAATACCATTGTTACAAGGTCGATGGTGTAATTTTAACCAGGGTCACCCACTGCGTTAACATGGCAATCAGCCCAGCTAGGCAATGGGATAACATGACCACGAATTCGTAGCGACAATGTCATTATCTTTCCTAGCGCCTCAAGAAAGTAGGCGCACACGTCGCTTCGCACAGGAACTATTTGCTTATGAAGGCATGAAGGTACCACAAACTATTATATATTTGGTTCCCTTATCCTCGTATCAAGAAGCACTCTTTCACTTGAACGCGACTTGCCACCGCCTTAAGGCAGCGTTTGAAACGCGTTTGTGCTGCCTTGACACCAGCTTCACAGAGAGCGTTCAAAACAGGTTTTGGCTTGATTGAAAGAAGTGGCAAGTCAAGTTGAAGTCAAACAGCGTTTCTTACTACCAGGGTTATTCACATAAATTTGTGCTTATGTTGATGTGATCTGCAAGTAGAACTTGTTAAAACAATCTGCTTGCTTTTTTTAAATCTCTATTCTTGCTTGTATTGTGTGTTCAGGATATTGCAACAACCATCTTCGAAATCTCCAGCTTCCCCTTAAAAAACGGCAACTGGTAAATGAATGAATGAATGAAATAATGAATGCGCACAGTTAATCTGAAAGATAGAATAACGCGACTGTGTCGATCTTTGGTGCACATAAGTGCAACTATTTTTCTTTATTAATTTGAGATATATGCATAAATAGTATAAAGGTCGGCTTACTCACAGTAGTATGGCTGTATTTCCGGTAGCTCTTGCTGCCAGAGAGAGACGCTGTGCTTAATATTTCGTATGTCGCAAAGGAAGAAAGCTTCATCTTCATATATCTGGAAAGGATCTCAGTCATGATGGTGCTCGGTGTGTTGTATGCGTACGTCTGTATATATACGCGTTCAGAAGATATGTACAGCAGAACGAAATAATCAGGTAGCGCTAGCGAGAAATCAGCTTGTGGGTAAACAAGCAGGTAGATATTGTGACAGGGCATTTGTATCCTCAGGTAACGTAAGACTGTCAGTCGCACATAACTTCCCGCAGTCCACTCATTTTTTTCTATCCCCTTGCGACGTCTTCTGGTCAATACCACAAATTGTGTGCAAGATATGCTTGTTGTCACAGGGCAAAGCGCCCTGCAATCAGACAAAAAACATGTTCTTGATGTTGAAATAAGCGTGCATTTATTTCTTTATGTGATCAGAAGAATAAACGTATAGTTAGTCAATGAACAACCTATCCATTAGATCCGTATAAGCCAGTGCTTTGTATATGCCTTAAGGTATCTCAAAGACTGCCGTTCATGTCGTCTCTCACTTTACTTATAGTTGTGGCTTCAACATCAACACATTAAACTTTTATACGAACACATTAACTCGTTTTCGCGTTCTTCACTGACCTCTGAACTACTTCTTGGTCATTCATAGGACTGCTGCGCCCCAATAGGTTCTCAAATCACTATCTCTTCAGAGGTCTTTACCTCCTTGTGTGCACTTTATGCGACACCACATTACACTATTTTATTGCTTCGTCAACAAATAATTAGAACGTAAAAATGAGCTTAGATCTGATTCACTAGCAGTGATGGCACTCAGCATTATTTATGAAGGGTGAAACATGGAGAACAGTAGTGTTAGTGACTCTTCTGTGTACTGTACGTGCAATGATCACAGCAAGTCATCGCATAATCAATGAAGATAAAAACCATAAACCATAAAAGAACTTTAACGAGTGCCTCCCTTCGAGGCAGCAGAGTTTTATCCTCCTCAGATGTCAGTTTCTAGAGGGAAAAGAAGTCGCTGCGTAGACACCTAAAGTAGCCTGTCCCCGCTTAGACGTTTCAGTCTGTCTTGCTTTCAACTCCCTGAATGACATGTGATACGCAAGTGAACAGGTCTTCATTCAGAGAGAAAAATATGTCTGTAAGAAACGTACCTTTCGCTCAATTACTGTCCTCGCAACATCTTCGACATCTTCGTCAACGAACAGCAGTGGAATTCCACTTTCACTTTTGCGCATCCCAATCTCCATCTGAAAGGTAGAGACCACCATACACAAAGGACTTTTGTAGCTGATTGACTGAGAACAATTAAACTCCACTGAAATTCAGTACTTACAACCAACAAAAGGCCCAGAACTCGTCGGCGAGTTTTCGAAGTTCGAAGAAGGGTATGGAAGCTACTGACAACCTCTTATAGACACTGCACTGCAATACAACAATAACAGAAGCATTTGTATTCTTACTTTATCTTATCAAAGCACTCAAACGTAAACAGCCTTCCCGCGGTGACTTATTGGGGTCATCGAGGCTGTCTCTAAGATACTTGCAAAGAGTGGTTCAGTGGGCTGGTGAAGAGGGAGTAACTGAGCACCTAAACTTTTCCTTTCCCAACGTTCAATTGCGAAATCACATAAAATGGAGCAAACTCTAATGAAAATTTTTTGGAGGGTTCATTTAAAATGTAAGAAATTTGATGTAAAAGCTTTCGAAATGTGCGCAATACAATTTGTTGTGGTTCTTTTGAGCAATTTGAATTCAAAATGTTTGCTTATCATAGAGATGACTTGGGGAAACCTGTATGAACTATCGTATTTGTATACTTTTTTGTGTTGAAAGCACAAAACCAAAGTTAAAACAGCTTTTTCTTCTCTTTTTCGTGAGAGCTGTGCGCTGTTTCCGAGACGCATCCACAGCCAGAAGAAGTGATATGGTACGTTATAAAAACCAGGAAGCTGAATCACTAGAAACAATTATATTACAAGAAGCACTTATTGGTCATGTTGTAGCCGCCTTGCTTGAACACAGACAACTTTGCAATATATTCAGCGCTGATGCACTTTGATGCGTGGCTTTCGCTCAGCTCTTTAGCTGACAGAAACCTTGCTCGGCGATGCGATCTCTAATTGCAGGTTCCAAATTGAGTCACCCAACGCGCTGGTTTGTGGGCGCTTTCATTCTGTGTCTCTTTGTACGACTTTTTAATGGCCTACTTGGCACTTGCGAGATCACGCAATTGCCTGTGGAAATGCAGTTTGAAGTTGAAGTTTGAAATTTATTTCCACAAATGTACACAAAAACGAAATGACAAAATAAAGAAGGGACAAAACACAATTGTGACATCAGAGGTCGTTAGCAATGCGCGCGTGTTTCTTGCTTGCCTGAATGCGTCCTTGTAGCGGCAAATAAGTGATTTAGCCGCTTGGGTGCATACAAAACCAAGCAGCAGCGTTCACTGTTGGGGAAAATGACAAACTGTGTGGAAGAGGCACTTCAGAAGTGAACAAATATACATTATGTCCTTTTGTGCAGAAATGGTAATAAACAATCTCCGTACTCTAATCCTGTTTTTTTTACTCCTCGCTAATTCACTGATGACGGTTCGGGTGTCAGCTGCTCGACCTGAGCTGTTACCTTATGGCCTCCTTGCGTCTCACAAAAAACCACCTATACACCCTTCGCATGGACTCTGAAAAATGTTTCCGAACAGGAAGGGCTAATCACCAAAGAATACTACCGCAAACAGTCACACGGAAGAGAAATTTTTTTTTCAGAAATGGTTTTTTCTGTAAACGTAATTTGTCCACGTAGCTTGTCGGTCGAAAAATAGTAGCCTCGGAATCAGTGAACGTCGGCACTTATTAAATGACGAAAAAAATCTGGCATACCTCACGCATTGTGAAATAAATCTTGTAACAAATAACCGGTCCGCAGACGCTAGGTGGACGTTAGGCTTCCACGCCGAGGCTGCTGCGTCCCAATGAGCTTTTCAAGAAGTTTTTGTTGAGTGAATGAGACGCCCCCACCATCCGCCCCACCACGGAGCTCTCTCTATAAGATGAACTTCCACTGTATCCGTAGCTCGGCCGCGTACTCCCGAGGCGCTAGTAGGGTAGATGCAAATGCTTCAGCACAGCTACGGAAGGTTTGAGCGTTGTCGGAGTATACCGTCGAAGGAACTCCGCGCCGGGCGACGAGACGGCGGAAGGCGAGCAATGTTGCTGTGACAGTCAAATCTGACGTTAGGTCCAGATGTAGCGCTCATGTGACTGCACATAAAAAAACAAGGACGTTGTACTTTGATGAGCCACTTGCTAATTTAACGTAAAGGACCCACAGTAATCGAGCCCGACAAAGGTTAATGGCCTTGCTTAACTAATTTTCTCGCGAGGTAGAGGGGCCATTGGTGCAAACACTGCTGTTGCCTTCCATTGTTTACAAATCCTGCATTTTGAAACAATTTTTTTTTATAGTCTGACGTTCCTGCAGCAGCCAGAAGCGTTCTCGATGCTCCGTTAATGTTGCTTAAACATCTCAATGGATGAGTGCGCATGCGTGTCGCTGATACGATAAGGCTGGGGAACTTATTATCTGCCAGGAGAATGAAATGGCATATATCGAGATTACCACAAAACTGGTCCAGCTGACCACTGACGCAAAGAAGGCCGTCATTATTCACAAACAAACAAAGGCGAACAACACGAGAGGTTTAGGGTAACGGCTGACCCTCGCACAGCGAAGGAACTTCGTTTGGACAGGGTTGTTCTTGAATGGTCTGTAGCCAACAACGCTCAGCCTGTATTAACTCTTCCGCCGTGATAGGTACGGATACTGATAGGCGGTGTCGCGAAGCATTACGGACGAAGTGCGTGATCTAATGCGGTGAGTCATAGCAGCATCGTAATAGAGCTGTAGTCTTCTACGCGCAAGATGCGTTGACGGACAAAAACAGCCGACGGACAAACAGACGTACTTGGCATAGACGGGCTTTGAATATTGCTCGATTCCTCCAATGAAATTTCTGTCGTTGTGAGCCAATTATTCGAGTTGCTTGCACCTTCAAATAGTTTCCCCAGGTCAGAGAACAAAATTGTGCACCGCCAACACATATTAGATTAGACTAGTAAGTGGTGCTCCACGAGTAACAAAGTCGGCGGGATGGTCCTTTGCTGCTTCATTGAAACCATTGTGATAGATTAGTGAATTGTTTTATCTCAGCGACCTGATGTGCTAAAAAAGGGTCTAGTTTGGTTGATGAACCCCTTATCAATTGGAGTGCCACCAGCGAACCTGTTCAGAAGAACCCTATAGCACGTTAAAGAAACTGCACTTTTTTCACGTAGCAGCTTAGCCGCGTTGCGATGACGCACGTGAGAAGCTGTAGGCGTGGAGGTGACACCATCTTGATAGAAGAGAGTCTGCCCTTGCTGATTAACAGGTGTGTGAAGCAGGTGCCAGACTCACATCTTACGCGGGCGTAGATGCACGTGCCACACGTTCTTAATTTCATTCAATTATTCATTTAATAACACTGTCAGCCCTGTTTAGGGCTAATACCAGAATGTAAGATACAACGTAAACAAAAAGAAAAAACCTAACAGAATATTGTATAATCGAATATATTACACTCTTGACAATATAAAACATCTTTGTAACATCAGAGTACTAGCAGTACTATACAACAAATATAAGACACTTGGGAACTGTTACAGCTACAAAAGGGTGGAAGCACTTGTTAAAAAAAACTGGTATCAGTGAAAGTATGCAGCTCGACTGTGAATGGCTTGACATGGCCCCTCAGGAACAGGTATCGTGGGATGCGGACACACGCTGCGCCATTCAGCTCTGAGCACCAGCTGTTCCACTTGATTTGCTCTTCAGCTGCCATGATGGCGTCCCATGCAAGGTTTTCCTTCCAAAGATCTTGGAATACAACCTTGGCCTTTACGGTAAACGGGCTGTGGAATCCCAAGGGGTCATATATTCTGGCCGACTTTTGCAGTGCCACGAGTTTGGTCACAGGCTTCCCAGATGTGAAAGTAGCAGCATGTTCAGCTGTGAGGAAGAAGCTGTCACCTGTTTTATCTTCAATAGCCTATTTATCACAGAGAAATTGCTTGTTTAAGATGTCACAATTGAAAGCCCATTTGTGGAGCTCCATGCTGCCCTCCCTGAATAATTTCTTCGTTTCTTCATACAGCTTTAATGCCTCCTGCGTGCTCAGTAGTCCTAATTGAAGGTCGTCCACATAGAAGGCCTGCTCTGAAAGGGTTACCTTAGTTGGATATTTCTGCTTACAACAGGATAAGTAGTGTTGAAGTGCAGCAGTCAAAAGGAATGGGCTTGATGCGGCTCGTGACAGAACCCTCGTCATTCTCCACGTCGTTGTGGGTGGCATGGGCTTTTATTTAGCCGGTAATCTTCCTAGTCAGAGAAAGCGTAACAGGTCTCAGTATTCAGGCTGAATGAGAAGCTGCAGATATGCTTTCTTTATATCGGCAGCGAGAACCACCACATGGTGGCAGCGAAAGTTCAATAGAAGTTGCATGACGTCTGCCACAAGTTCTATGCCTTTCATGGTACATCGTTAAGGCAAACGTGACCAGCTTCGTGCGATGATGCGTCAGATACGACACTAAGCTTCGTTGTTACGGCCTCATGACACACCCCGGCGTGATGAGGCATGTAGTAGATGTTGGCTTCGAGTAGCTTCTCGTCCGGTATTTTTTCGGCATGGCCAATGTTGAATACGATGAAAACGCTTGGTGGTATCTTCTAGGAGTCATGGCTGCAGTCAGAAATGGTTAATTTGAATTCGCAGTCAACGTTCTGCCAGTCGGCGATTGTTGCTTCCGGATGGTAATCCGGGTGGTTCGACGATCAGAGGCACTTGATAACGACCATCTTGCTTGGAGATGCCCTGCCTAAATGCAGGCATGTGAGGGTCACTTTAGATGGTCCGGAAACAAGTGGAGTCGATCTCGACTGCATCGAGACGCCATATCGACAATACGTCAAGGTGCTGTGAATCGTAATCGTCAGTCGTGACGAAGAGTGCACTTGTTGAAAATTGGCTGTCGGACTTTATAGGGCCTTTCACCTTCCATCAGAAGGTGGTTTTGTTTGCGGGTATATTTGCGCTGATGCGATCATTTTTGCCACTTGTGAGTTGCCGATAGGCGTCCGATCCAATGAGGTTACTCTTCCCACCTGGTTGTCACGCACTCGGTTGAAAACGGTCAGCTATGTGGTTCGAGAAGCAGGTGCAAAATGTTGTAGTTGAGTGGTGGGCTTGGGACAGCGCAAATTTTTGAATCGTTAACGCTTGCAAAGTAATCGCTGAATCGTCGAACAGGATTCGAAGTCGCACATTGACACGCTTGGTGTAGAGTCGCCTTCGTGACTTGGATCCTCCAAACGTGACAAGGCAGAGTTCTTCTTTTCCCACGACAGAGCACTGAAGTATCGTTTACAGGTCTGCACGAATGTAGGTGCGCTGACTACCGCTGTCCAGCAGTATCCACACGAGGAGTCGGCGATCTCTGTACTATGCCCAAACTCTGCTTGTCTGCAACAATACGTGAGTGGACTCAACGTGACTCTGGGTGCTATTGAGCGTTCGCGTGGTTAGTGGGAGTGATTAAGGAAAAGCTGGAAATTGTGCATTGGGCTGCGGATTTTCGGCTGGGTGTGATACCTCGCAGAGGATAGTCAGGTGGCGTCGCTGGCAGGTATCGAACCTAAGATTGAATGATGATATCTTGCACATTCTGGCGATGCGGTTGCGAGTTCCAAAGTGGAAGCAACAATTGGCGTAATGTAGCCTTGCCCGCTTCTCTACAGCCGATAGGTTGGCACTGCAGGCAGTGATCATGTGTTTTTTGCTGTGGTAGAGTGGGTACGTCAGTATAGCAGGCATGGTAGATCCCATCAGGGCGGACGCTGAAAGTATATTTTTTGTACCATGCATTTTTTCGGATATGCGGTCGCGGGTTCGTTTTGCGACACACGACGAGACTGTAACCAGCCCTTCTCCCGGATTTCCACTTGAAGGTGGAGAAACGTTAGTAACTCCTTGACTAGCCGCGTTAGGTCTTCTGGCCTTTCGGCGATTCTGGAGGTGCAATTTGATTCCTAGGATTTCTGCCTGTGTAATACGGCGAGATTCCCCGGCGTACATCGCATCAGAACAGGGTTTAAGACTACAGTGTACTGGTTGGGTGCAACTCCTAGGCCTTGCAAGTCACTAGCGTGGAACTGCACACTATCATCCAGCAGGTGAAGCCTTCGGACGTCTCACTAGCTTTTCACAGGGCTTAGTGCAAAAAGATTATAAACATGCACGTTCACAAGGAGATCCTGGCGTTCAAAGCAATCCTTGAGGGTTTTGATTGCAAGGTCATAATTTTGCTCTGCTAAACGAATGCCTTTGACAGCTCGCTTAGCGCTCCCAGTCAAGTAGGTCAGAAGGTACTTGAATTTTTTGATGCGCAGTACCTCGGTATTCTTGTGGATGGTAGCATCAAAATGGTCCCAAAAGGACTACCATCAAAAGTTGATATCTGGAGCTTGGTTAGTTGAACCGAAAGCGAACGGTGCACTCTCACCTGCCCAGCTGGTTTGTCGAATTTCGAAAGTTCTAGGTTGCTTAGCCCGGACCCAGTGGCTCGTAACACGGCGGAAAGAATCTCTACGTTGTACTTATCTGCCGTTTCCACTTCATTGTCCAGGTTTTTTTTCGTCCGTTGCCGTCAGAATGACGTCGTAGAGTCTGGAAAGGGCTGCTTCTTTACCCCTCAGGAAATCCATGTGGCCGGTAATCAGAGAGGCATCAGGAGATGGTTGCTGCAGCAGGTCTGATAACAGGGCTAAGGCTCGGGTGACACCAGCTCTGATCGAGCCGCGCTTCTTCCGAAAATGGTCAGCAGTCACCACGGTCGTGACGTCCAAGGAAGTATTCGAAGGAGCGGATCCCGGGTTTCGTGCACCTAATGTAACAAATAACCAGTCCGGCGACGTTAGGCAGAGACGAACCGTTTATTCAGCATAGAGCCCAAGCTGTCGTCCATCACACAGCGTGCCTATCTCCACTACGTCGTCTTCACTATCAATCGAGCAAGCTCCTAGATGCTCCGTTCAAGCGCATTTTGCAACAAACCTCATGCGAAGCAGTCAGTGAGTAGCATCTTATGCTACACTACACTGATCAACTATGTCAGCCTGCTGTTCTTGCAGACGTTGTATCCTAACAAGTATACGCTTCTAACTGCTAAAATCAGCCACCCGTATTCGAATACTACGACAGCAGCACTACGGCCATGTGTTTAAATTTAGATTCACGTCAAAGACGTTTAGGTGGGCAAACTTAGTCAATGGTTCCGCAATACGCCTTGCCTCGTTTGTTTCCATACAAACTAGTTTAACGTGGGTATATGCTACTTGCTCGTAGTGCCGCTGTTCTGCTCTTAGGTAAACGCCAAACAAACTAATCCATATCATGAACTTTCTTCAAACCTACAAATATCAGATGTTAGTTTCCTTTTCCAAGTTGTTCCCTAGCTTAATTGGTTTAAAGCTTCTCCATAGCGTTTAGCACTGGCAAGTTAAATAACGCCAACCTTCACTCCCCTACAGCGCTTCTTCGTCGTTTGTGTCTTCTGTTCATAAGAAGAAGTGCTGTTATTTTCGATGTTCCCAATCAGTGTATGTGTGGCTGTCTATTGTTTTTTGAGGCTATATTTAAAACAGTTCCTGTGAAGTAACATTATCGCGTCAGTGAATCATATATCTACAGGGTGTTTTTTTAAACAGATAAGATTTTTATTCCAACTTTATGGCAGTCTGGTCTTTTTTGTTCTTGCGCACAAACTTTTTGTCAGGACAGAAATATTTTGTCACAAGTAAAATGATAATGGCACAACTAATCACCAAAAACTGCTAACTTTCTGACTATTCACTCTAGCGCTTTCTCTCTTTTTAACACTGTTACACGACTAACAATGTCACTCTAGTAATAATTGCAGCCGTTACACTAATAGCCATTGTATTGAGCTGTAAATTCCTCATTGAATGGCAATATTTTATATTACTTTCAAGTCTTCCGATAGCTTAAAAGTGCTACGCGAAAAGCAGAGTTTATTCTGAAATTATTGTGGCCGCGGGTAAGGCTGGAATTTTCAAATTCAGATGTGTAAACGCCAACACGCCTCACCGCAGATAAGATTACCGAATTCCGACGCTCTGATCGCCTTGATCACTGTACTGTGATTAGTGCATCTACTTTGACTTCCCGTTTCCTAAGCACAAGTTTAGGCGATAAAGATGTTTGTCTTTAAAAGGCCGAGTGTGACCTTATGTTGTTGTTTTTCCGTCTTCCGAATGTTCCCACAACCTGCAAACGCTGCCCAAGTGGCGAAGAAGACATGAAAGCCATCAGACACAATGAAGCTCACCGCAAAAACAGACTAGAAACAAAAAATGGACTTCTGCCGATAAAGACAAGCGGAACGGCAAGAAACACAGCAGGTACCATGACGGTCACTGTGCGCTGCGCGGCAGTCGTGTGTCACCCACGGCCAAGGAGCCACATATCATCAGCAGATCATGCATTAAGAAGCCCGTACATCTGTCCGAACGTGTACGATCCCGTCACTGTTTTCAATACTTAGATCTGTGAAGACAAAGCACAGTGCGCCTACTTGAACATAGAAGACGCCGCTAGGACGTGGTTCACGAACCAAGAGTAAACCCTGAGAAAGAGGGGCATTTTTCGCAACGTTTTTATAGCCATAGTCACGTGCGTCATCTGCAAGGAGAGGACAGGGACTCTGCTGGAAATCTGTCTGACGAAACAGAAAAAAACACTTGGTGCTCTTGACGTATTCGAAGGGACGAGACTGCCCGCCGTGGTGGTCTAGTGGCTAAGGTACTCGGCTGCTGACCCGCAGGTCGCCGGATCGAGTCCCGACTGTGACGGTTGCATTTCTAATGGAGGCGGAAATGTTGTAGGCCCGTGTGCTCAGGTTTGGGCGCGCGTTTAAGAGCCCTAAGTGGTCGAAATTTCCGGAGCCTTTCACTACAGCGTCTCTTATAATCATAGAGTGGTTTTGGGTCGTTAAACTCCACATATAAATCAATCAGTGATGAAACTGCTCTGTCACGACAACCCTGCCATGCTCGAAGGGAAAAATTTCACCTTATTCAGCGAGAGGTCAAGCAGAATCTCTTCGCCAGACTGATGCGAAACCCGCCTAGTGGTGTCCAAGACTTTGTCTCCGAAGCAGCGATGATTGATAAGAACTGGAATGGCTCGCATTTTCGTTTGACTCAAGACCGCCCAGCTGTTCGCACTCTTGACATAAGCGACCTGTGCGAAACCATCCCAGCCATCGTAAAAGAGCAGCTACGGAAGCTCTCGCCTTATCCACACAATGGAATGTCTCTTAAGTGAACAAGACAACCGAAGGCTGATTTTCACACAGGTTTATTGTATAGAGGTATAAAATGCTTAGTCACGGCTGGGCTAGACTGCACCTGCATGCTTGCTTCTTACGGCCTTCGCATCGGGGCAGTACATGCCTCTCGTCGCTGCTTTGAGGGAGAGCTGCAAGCCTGACCTGCCTCCGCCAGTCCATGTTGCGCGCGCAACGCCGGCACATGAAATTGGGTGCGCTTCTCCAATCACCGTGCGTTGAAAAACAGGTTGCCTAGTCAATAATGACGCAGAAATGGTTTATGGCATTGTACATACCTGATGATGCTGGGCTTAGACCTATATACCTCTTAAAAGGGCACTTTGCTGGCAGTGTCACAATTGCCGAAGTGCGAGCACAATTGTAGCCTCTTTGGCTTGAAAAGCGCAATATCCCACACTTCCTAACAACTTCGACTGGGTAGGCTTAATGCTTTGATATTTTAGGCAAAAGAAACACGCTCTTTTTCTCTCTTTTCTCTGCATCTGTTGCGATTTTTTTAACACATGCGTGATGCTTGCTTTCGCGATAATAATCGGATGCCTTTTTTTCTTCTTTCAGGAATTGGTGCTCCTTCTGGCATTTTTAACTATGGTGCGACACTTGGGCTTGCCATCGTCCTTTCATATAGTCTGGTATCGACCCATGCAATTAGCGTCTCTGTTCATTGATTGCGTGAAAACGCTGACTGCTTTTCGTTCGGTCCACCTCCACCTCTTCGTCAAGAACCCCCCTTCCATGGTTTCACATCGACAAACTCCCTTGTGCCGTGTATGCGGTGCAGGAGCTGCAGTGTGTAGAGTTACAGTTTATGCTACCTTTAGGTGGCATATACAGTAATTTCAGTACACTAGCGTATACAGAGGCATATACAGTAACTCTAGCTAGGTTTGGGTCGCAGGGCTACTACCATCGATGGGTGGCGAAACACACTCAGAAACTCTCCCATTGATTTTGCAATGGGTGCGAAGGCCGAAAGGAAAGAAGCGCGGGCAGGTGCAGTCTAGCCCGGCCGTTTTCTAGTAAACGCATCGTTGTGCACAAACAGAACACAGAAAGTGGTGGGCAGCCAAAATAAGAGCCGTGCTTTGCAAGGTTGGTTAACTTCTTTGGTAAATAAATCTGGTGTTCAAGCAATATTACATTGCTTGAGATTGGTTGAGTACCATGCAATCAAGCATGAAGTATTGAGTCCCAAGTAATGACAGGTTGCTTGAGCATCACAATGCTTTACTAATAAGCTAACAAACCCTACAAAAACGCTACTCTGTTTGTGACACTACTCTGTTTGTGTTTGTATGAGCGGTACACTTCTACTTCGAAAACATTATTTTTTTCTGATAGACTGCTCTCGAGACCGAAGAATGGGGCCTTGGCTGCCTAATAGTGCGTCACGAGAAACAGTGAAAGGCGGCGAACATCCGGGGCCAGTAAAAAAATATCCAAGCTTATGATTAAGGGATCGATGAGCCTTGGCCATGGCGCTACAGTTATCACTTATCTAGCGGAAACGTCCCGACGAGGCCTCTGATCACACGTTCGAATGGTCCGTAAACTTTTGGGAATGCTGTAGAACGGCTACCGCCTCTGCTCGGACCCATTTAGTGAATGTGCTTACGCTGAAGCGGTCAAAACAGAGCTGTTTTGACGGCTATTCTCATTGTTGCAACCCAAGAGGTAAAAAATGTTTTTAGCGGCCACCACTATATATTCGCTTCTTCAGTTCATTTTCCTTATAGCCCGATGTGTAGTTCATGAGTTGAATATTAGGCAGGACTTGTCAGAATATTGTAGTACCACCATCTTTTGCTGCCCACCTAGACGTTACATATCTATTCTGTTTTCACACACCTTCAAGCGCAGAAGTCACAGCTGCTTCGGCTCAAGCCCACTTGGTTCAAAATTGCGTTGCCGCAATGGCATATGTATACACAAGGTGGTTTGTCTAAGTCATTCAAAAATGGGCATGTATTTTCGGCTTGTGTAGGGCACAAGAAAGCTAAAGGCAAGGGGGGCGGGGGTAAGCGCTGAAGAACCGAACTACGGGCTTCGGGCAAAATAGAAGAGTATGTTGCACTTTCTTTTCTTTTTTTGTATTGTCTGCTGCGGCTGCGCTAGACGTTGTGCCCCGCAATGTGTTCTACGTTTGTCAGAGAATTGTTTAGTTGATGGCATTTTAGCAACAGTTCAATTTACAAACAAAAATCATGATGCGTAATGTATCTGTCGGTATTCCGCATTAACTGCTGCGCCCCCACAACATGGCAACCGATTAGTCTGGCGTCAGATACAATACCCCTTGTGAGTGAGAGAATGAGATGCAAAAGGCACCAGCCTCTGTGGCGTATCGAATGCAGTGTTGAATTGTGAACAACAAGATGACCGGATCAAGTCGCGTTTTGATGAGGACGAAATCAATGTGGGCCTCTGGCAGCCGAAATAAATCACAGCCCATCACTATATGGTGCGTCTCGTGGAAGTAATGTGGTTTGTAAAACCGGACAAACGAATGCAATAAGGCGAAACCTAGTCTCGCCACGCGCTGCGGTGGTCTCCATAAGCTTGGTTACCACTGAGTAGTAGAAATTCTACTGAAAGTAGAGCCCGCATGCCGACGCCAGACAGCTTTTCAGTTACCGGGATCTGATTACATCTCGTAAAAGTGCAGAATGGTAAAACCAACAATAAGAAAGCATTCTAATACTACAACATCCTTTGATGAATAATCAGAACTATATACTAGCAACGCTGTTACGTTGATGTAAACCGAACAAACATTTTTCACATTGCCTAAAGTCTTTCAGAAGAATGTTTTTTGAAGTCAAGCAAAGAAATAAATCGTAGCTATGCAGTCTGAGTGGGATGCGTCATTTTAAAGGAAAAGTACTGGGGCATGTTTAGGGAATTATTCAAATTGTGAGCTGAAATGTCACTCATTTTATTCTTACTTCCAGTAGGCGACTTCACCATAGCCAGCTCCGTCTCCCATGGATCACCGTCTTACCTCTGTAGAATGCGATCATTTGTAGTTACTGTATGAGATACACCATTACACGCTACTGAGGATGTAGAATGTACTTGCTTTCGATACGTTGCTCTCGTATTCCGGCTTTGGCGGCCACATTCTGATGGAGGCAAAAATTCTTGAGACCCTTGAGCTCAGATTTGGCGGCACGTTGAAGAACCCCAGGTGTCGAAATTTCCGGAGCCCTCTACTGCGGCGTCTCTCATAACCATATGGTCGTTTTGGTGACATAAATGCCAACAAATAAATGCAATATTTTGATGAGTTGGTAAGAAAAATAGTGACTCAACCATATTTTCTGGCTACCATTTTTTTCAGCCGAAATAAAATTTAATGAGTCAAGACATGCATAGCTCCAGAGTATTCAATTCAGAAAAATTCCAACCGACTGGCTCGTGCACACACTGAATTTCAAAGAAATTAGCTACTGAAAGCTGCTCCAAAACTGAGCGGCAACAACACAATGTTGGTTTTCGCTTGCTGCATAGAAAACAATCTCGCACTCGACGAGCGTTTATCAGAGCGTAGACGGCAGGGCGTTTCCTTCTCGCGCGGCAACGAAAGCGTTACCATAATAGCAGTAGGAATTTTTTCGTGCAAGTATGCTCTATCAAATACCAGAGAACAAATTGATTCCGGTGAATCAATTTCCGCTTACATAGAGGGCACACCAACTGACCTAGCCGAGGGTATATGCTTCGTGATCTCATTGCAGGTTAGCAGCTGATCTCCGAGTTCATGAGCGGGAGATTTAGCAAGGAGTGCCCGACACACTAGTTTTTATACCTTTCTGTGCGCGACCTATAGTGGAAGGTGCTGCCTCTGAGTTTTATGCTTCACAAAAAAACGCACAGGTTCTGTTGCAGTTTCTTTCCCAAGGATTGCACGATATAGATTAGCACTTAGCACCACACACTGACGTAAGGTTATCTTAAGGCGCAAGTGAGACCGCTTGTCACTATTCACAAAAAGGGCTTTATATTGGGGTAGTTTTATTTCATGATCGTACAAAAATAGTTCAAGAACAAAAAATGAACACTCAGAGACAAACAAGAGCTGAGTTACAGATGGTCTAGTTTTCCGGAAAAGTGCATACAATTATAGCACTGAAATATTACAAATTGCGGAATATTACACCATAAGCAAAAATTTTCATTCCTTATGAAGAAGAAATACTGAGAGGGCACTTACATACTGGTCACCAAGCTTATCAATTAGGTCAGCTTATATAATCTCACGTGTGATCTTTTTCCGTTTTATGGAAATGACACACACGACTGACATAATTCGGAACGCACCCGCTGCAGAAACAGTAATGAACAGCTGCGCAAAAGCATTTCCGCCATGACGTACAATTTGGGTGCAAGAATGACAACAGCGTTCTTATCGCATTGTGGTGAAGTTTTGTGGTGGAGGTGCTGGGTACCTAACCGAGCAACACGATTCAGCAACAATTAGAGCTGGTGGTCGATATGTTTCACGGTGAAGGCAGAACCCCGAACGTCGCAGCTGACGGCACTGCATCTTCAGTCCCCGTGACACCTTTAATATCAATCTGAGCCGCGGCTGGTCCTTGGCAGCGTCAGCATCTGATAGAGCCCCAGCCTTTCGAGGGCAAATCAGGTGAAGACGTGGATGAGTGGCTCAAACATTACGACCGGATAAGAAACTGCTACTCGTGGAACCTTGCAGCTCAGTTGACTAACTTGGTGTTCTTGAAAGACTCGGCGCTAACATTGTTCGAGAACCACGAGGACACCCTCACGAGGTGGGAACGCTTCGTGTCTTAAAGCAAGAAGTGTTTCGGGGATACCGTGGGAAAGAGAAAGCAAGCCGCACAGATGCTGCTGCAAAGAGCCCAGGTCCCACGCGAAACAAGCACAACGTATATCAAGGCAATTCTGTAGCTATGCAAGACCACCAATCCTTGCATGTCTGCGGAAGATAAGGTCGGCCACCTGTTAAAGCGAATCGCAGAGGACGTTTATCACATTCTAAACGTAAAAGACAACATTGGTACTGTTTCTGATGTCACACGACACTGTCGCACTTTTCAGACGCTCAAGATGAGGCTTATTGCTCCTAAATTTGGTCGACTACCAAATGTGACCAGGGTAGCGGGTGGCCAAACCTGCGCACCTTCCGATCTTTCATCAACAATACCTGAAATCGTACGTGAAGAACTAAGACGACACACTAGCGTGACGCTTTGTGAAGCTACACCCTTGGTGGTTCCCTATCAGCATCACCATTCTGTCTCCATTGCTGCAATAGGCGTGGAGGAGTAGAACTACGTTTCTAGCACACCACCGAGACCACAGCGCAGTCACTGCCAAGACTCCTGGTACCAGCGCCACTTCAGTTAACCTCGACAGCTGGCCGCCGCCGATTAGGACCCGAAAAAATACGCACATGTGTCACCACGCCCTCGCAATGCTGTGTAAAATGCATATCGCCAACCTCCTGTGTGCTACAGCTGTGGTGCTTCAAGGACACATTGCTTAGTTCTGCCGTCAGCGACAAAGATGACATCAAGATACGATCGAGTCGTCGTCAAGACTTCCTCGCGGTGGCCACAGTTATGACGATCCCCGACGGCCCACGTATTCCTAAAGTACCCAACGACAGGAGAGCCGGCGTGGTACCTTTCTACTTGTGACCGTAGCTCAACGCATCCGCCTGGCCAAATGTGTCGCTTGCCTTCACCTCTACAGCGGCAGTCGCTGCCACCACCACCGGAAAACTAGCTGCCGCGATCAATGGAGCTGAGGTCGCAAACATGATTTAACCTCCCAAACCTACGTCAGTTACTATGAAAGAAAAACACACAGATAAGTTCGTGAAAAGACGGATTGTGTGCAATGGCTTTACCATACACTGGTGCTGCAGTTTTTGTTATTACTAGTTCGTTCAAAGGTAGCTAAGGCCGGAAAGTTATGTTTTTGTACCAGAATTCTAATAAATTTCGTGGCGTGGGCGGGGACATACTTCAACCCGTCGGAGTATGCGCCGTGAACATGTTGTTAGGAAAGGCGTTCCCAACCATGTTTCTGATTGTGAAGCGGTGTACACGTGATGCCAATCTCGGCATTGACTTTCTCCAAAAGTGTGGTGCTTTCATCGACTGTGGGACGGGTGAAGTTTTTGTTAGCGATGGTGATACCCTTTCCACCCAAGTTTAGCAGCCACTGCTTCCGGAAGACTTGCTGATTCTTTCTAAAGAGCTCACATTAGCACCATGATGTAAAAGTTCAATACCCTTATCAGCTCCCGTAGCTCCAGCACCAGCCTTCCATGCCGTCGTTCAACCTCTCACGGTTCAGTGTGCAAAGAAAGATGTAAAAGTGCCTCATTTATTTTTTTAATTACTAATAGTTGCGCCTTTTTGTGGGCACTCAACTGTTCGTTTGTGCCGTTTATCCTTCCTCAAAGAATGAAGCTCGCACTATTCCTTGGTGTCATGAAAAATTTTACGGTTGTCATCAACGACGAGGAAAGTGAGAAACGCGTAGGCACCTCTAAACACAGCACTTTACATGAATCGCCCATTTTGAACATGGTTAGCAAGGCTCCACGGTCACATAGACAACACGAATTGGTCCAACTACTACAACGACATGCATCCGTGTTTGACTGGGCGAAAAGGATAAGCGACTGTCTTTACCATGCTTTCGAGCACAACATACCATTGACACAGGCTTTGCCCATCCAGTTCGGTAAAAACCTCACAGGGTGTCGTCATCCGAGCGGAAAGTTAGAGCTAAACAAGTTCAGGACTTGCTGCAGAAGGGCGTTATTGAAGAGTTGTGCATTCCGTAGGCAGCGCCTCTCATTTTGGTTCGTCTGAAAGAAGGTTCCCGGGTTTTTTTTGTTGAATATAAATGATTAAATGCCTTACTAAAAATAATATATATATATATCCGTTGCCTCGGATTGACAATATAATTGACTGTCTACATTCCGCTCCCTCCTTTTCTTCACTCGATCTATGATCAGGATAATGGTAGATCGTTATGCATCCTGCAGACGAAAGAAGACTCCATTTGTGACGCCCGATGAACTATATCAGTTCAATGTGATGTCTCTTTGGCTATGCAAGCCTCCCACAACTTTTGAAAGATTTATAAGCTCGATTCTTTGCGGACTGAAATGGGAGATCTGTTTTTGCTATCTGAAAGACGTTGTCATTTTTGGGCTCACATACAATGAACATACCGTTCATTTAAGTCTCGTTCAGGAATGTGTAAAAAAGGCTGGTTTGGTCTGGAACTCCTACAAGTGTCAGTTTGAATAACAGTAGGTCTTGGTACTTGGTTATTTGGTAGAGAAAGATGTGGTCAGGCCTGGCCCCAAGAAAATTGAAGTGGTCAGAGTGTTTAAGCCACCCACGTTTGTAAAAGAAGTTTGCAGCTTTCTCGTGTTATGTTCTCATTTTCGAAGCTTTTTGCCGAAATTCGCGGATATCGTGTATCTATTGACCAGCCTCATGAGAAAAGACAGTGCATTCGAGTGGACCTCTGAATGTGACGCTGGGTTCTGTAAACTCATACCTTGGCTGACATAAAAGCTTCTTGACCACAACTTTGATCCCTCTGATCCTACAGAAGTGCACAGGAACGTAAGCAGTTTTGGCATCGGAGGCTTTCTTGTTCAGCGTCATAATTACAGAGACCATGTCGTTGCCCATACAACTCTTTTTCTCAGCAAGACTGAAAAAATTACACTGTGACCGAACAAAAATGCTTGGCAGCCGTATTTGCTGTTCAGAAGTTTCGCTGTTACCTGTACGGGCGTTCGTTCACGATTGTTGCAGACCGTCATTCTCTATCCTTGTTCATTACTTTCCAAAACTTTTTTGCCGCCTTGAACGCTGGACCCTACGCCTCCGGGAATTTGTCATTAATGTTCATACAAAAATGTATGGCGCCATTTCGACGCCGATTGTCTTTCTCACCTTCCATTGTCTCCGACTGACGATAAGACAGACACGTTAAACATCTGCTTTGCTACTGTTTTGCACGCATTTCCTGACGTCACCACGTTCCAGTGAGAACGGTGCAGTGACTTGACTTTAGACTCTTTGTCCGCCACTGCCAGAAGCCCCAAGGGCTGTGCTCGCTTTTGCCTTCGCGATGAACTGTTGTACAAGGTGAATATCTCATCAAAGGGTGAACGGTGTTTACTAGTGGTTTCCCAAAGTCTGCGATACGACGTCCTCCATGCCATGCATGATCATCAGACGTCAGGCCATCTTCGATTCATCCGCACTTTACATCGAGCACAAGTGCGCTTCTACTGGCCTAAAAGCGACAATGTTCGAAGCAATACGTCTCCAGTTGTGACAAATGCCAGTGCCACAAGTGACCTACAAGCAGCCCGCATGGGCTTCTTCACCTTATAACGCCGCCCACAAGACATTTCGAACAAGTTGGTATTGACCTGCATGTACTGATTCTAAGGTCTTGGTACAAAAACCGCTGGATCATAGTCTGCGTCGATAACCACACCAGATATGCGGAAACCGCTGCGATACCATCTGCCACAGCAGAGTCCGTCGCTTCTTTTCTTCAAACGATTCATCATTCTTCCCAATAGTTCACCTCGTGTCATCGTCGGTAATCGTGGTCACCGATTCGTTGCCAACCCTGTAGGATAATCGCTTCGTCTCTGCACTTCGTAGTTTCACCGTTTAACACCATATCATCTCTAGATCAATGGCCTTACAGAACGATCAAACTGGACGCTCACCAATATGATGGCTATGCGTGTATATCATCTAATCACAAGAACTGACATGAGATTTTGCCATTTATCGCCTATGCTGATGATACAGGGAAGGACGAAATCGCGTACTTTACTCCGGTCTACTTACTGCACGATCGACATTCGCGCAGCTTTCTCGATACAATACTTCCATTCGCACTCTATACGGATGACTCGGTCGCTCAAACATTGTGCCGAGCTGAACAAATCCGCCAAATTTCTCACAGTCACACACTGGGATCGCAATATTGCTCCAAGCGGAGGTATGATCAACGCCATAACACCGCGTCATTCCGAAAATTTGATTCGAAAAAAATAGAAAAATGATGAAAAACGTCGATTCCAAAAAAGAAACCCTCTGTGGTTGTGCTCCTCAGCGGAAACGTGGCATACTCTTAAAAAATGGAGTGACGTTCTCTCCATTTAGGGAGGAACGGCGATGTCCCCAATGTTCATCTTTAAATAGAGAAACGTTGCTCCCTTATCTACGGAGAAACGTGTTCCTCCCTATGAAAATCAACATGGCTGACCCCAGGTTAGCGAAACGGGTAGGCTTAGCAAATGCATCGACTCTCGACTGATAAGGAGTACACGGCACTGAAAGTTACAAACAACGGTCTCGCTGAGCTTGATATCAAACGAAATGATTATAAAAACAAGCAGACGAACCTGTAGTGATGAAAACATCGCAAAAGAGAACGACGGAGCAAGCAGGTTTCGTTCGGCCAGTGAGGTGACGTTCACTCTGAAAGACACGGATACTGCAGAGTCCTCACCCGAAGAGTGCATGCTAGGCTTGCTGTATTTATTTCTCGCAGATTCACATAGTGTAGCGACGTTATCCATGCGTTTACGGGGCCGCAGGTCACGAGATGTGCTTTCAAACCATAGACTCGATCACAGAGAAACCATTCCGACTCACTATTGCAGCTTTGATAGATTGATGTTCAACGTTATATAAGTAGCTGGAGGTATGAGAGCGTCATAATAGTGAAGTAGGTGGTAGCTGGCGCCATCTGGAGAGACTGAACGATGCTAAAAAAAGGTTGCCTTGGGTGACGTACGTTGTCATACCAACCATCACGGCTCCCTTGCGGATGATTTACGACTCAGCCCATTCAGGATTACTCACTGACACCGGACGCCTAATATATGCTAATGCAATGCATATAGGTACACATGCACACAAGGACACATAGTACGCATATAGGGTGAACTCAATAAACAAGAGCACAATGAATCATTATCTACAGCGGCACACACTTCGACGCATTTACTCTTTTTTTCTCTTTATTGCCTTGCATATTATTACTATTCACATTTTACATATTCACATAATGGTACCCATTCAAGTGCGTCACAAAATACGCCCGCAGAATTCATTGAGGTACCGTCAGCTCTTGGCTGACTATTAATCAATACTTGGGCATTCATAACAATTGTTTAATGCGCCCAATCCAGTCTGGCACATCCTCTTGAACTTTCATCATTTCAAGAAAATGGCACACAGAATCGCAAAAATATTGGCGCACAGCTAGCACTTCTACATCCGCGTTTTTAAAGGCCCATTGGGTTTTCCATATACTGTGCAGGCCCAGAAGCATGATGAGATCATAAGGTACACCTGCCTCGTTTTTAACCGAAAGAAAACGGATGCCGTGTCGACTTAACGGTAATTCTTTTTTCAAGGTTCTTTGCAGTAGGTCCCAAAAAAAAACTCCGCTCCAGCAATCTATAAACACGTGTTGAATTGTATCCGGTTTATTACATAAGTAGCAGTTTGTGCTCCATGGCACGAATATTCCCTTATCCTGCAACCACGTTTTAACTGGTAAGGTACCAGTATGTAATTTAAAGAAAAAAAATTGACCCCTGGCACTACAAGCATTCTTTTAACACGTTTCAGAACATCCTGTCCTGGGCCTGGACAATATAGCTAACGGTACAATGTTACAGGCAGTGAAACATCGACAAGGTCTTAATACAATTTTTTACGTGGTACTTCAGCCAGATACTCTAACGAAAATCTCAGACAAAAAGAGGAAAGACGAATCAACTTCCTTTAAACACCTTTGTATTGGTCCTTGCATATTTGATGATGATACGAGAAATCCCGGCAGCACTCTAGATAACCTTAGTTGTATATCGGTTCTCATAAAGGGGTCATCTACATGATGTAGAAAAAGGAAACGATTGACAAGTTGTCTTTTGTACAAATGAACTAATCTGAGCCCGCCATTTCTAACTTTTATGAACAGGTTTGTGCGGCTTGACCTTTCTCACACAGAGCTCTATATAAAAATAGCAAATACTCTGTGCGTTATCTGTACACTTATTCTACTGCAGTGCAAAACCTGCAATACGTACCAGAGCTTGCTCACCAGAAACAAGTTGCACGTTGCGGCCTGTGCGAATATCGAAATACCCCAACCTTACCATTTTTCTACATCACTGCGATATGCCTGTGTTTTTTTTTCAATACGGTTCACTGTCGTGGTAGAACTCCAGAATTAAATGTTTAGAAATACTCTTGGCGTGACGTCCCGTTCCCCATGCCAGAAGCCATGACACTTATACCAGTTCATGGCACTACCACTCGCCTGGCAGAAAGTTTTCACGGCATTTACAGCATGCATAATACTCTCATAATTTGTACAGAAAACTGCAACGTCATCTGCGTATGCAAGGAGGAGGCTAACCTCAGCTTCTTGCAACTCAAAGCTGCTTATTGCAGTGTTATTAATTACACTTAAACAGAAAGGTTCAATAAAAATAGCAAAAAGCAGGGGCGATAGTGGACACCCCTGTCTCACTGACCGCAGCACAGGTATACACTCACCCGAAGTTTTATTTATTACCAATCTCGTCGTGCATCCAGTGTAAGCCATGCACACTCCATCGCTAATCAAACTCCCTACGTTAATGTGCTCAAGTAATGAAAGGAGCAAGTCGTGCGGCACGCGATCAAATGCCTTTTCGAGGTCAAGTTTAAGTATGGCAACATGAGATGCATAGCATCACAACTTTCTAGGATTGATCATGTTGTGTTTATGTTGGTGATTATAATTCTTCCCTTTATGCCACAAGTTTGGTGGGACCCAATCAGTTTTGTCATAACTATCTGCAGTCTTCTGGCCAATATTTTCATCAATATTTTATAGTCAACATTGGTTAGGCTAATTGGTCTATATGCAGCAACACTTCTTAACTTCGCGGGATCTTCTATTTTAGGTATTAAGACCGTGTGGGCTGACAAAAACGATGGTGGAAGTTGTTTACATTTAAAAGCCTCGTTAAATACCTCCCTCAAAAAAGGTGAAATTACGTGTTTGAACTTTTTGTACACTACAGCACTCAGGCCATCTGGTCCTGGAGACTTACCATTGTTTAACTTATCAATTGCTTTTTCAACTTCTCGCTCTGTTATTGGCAATTCTAAAATTTCCTTCCTTTCATCATCAAGTCTTAGCATTAATGAAATGAAATCGCTATTAAAACAATCTCCTTGTACACTGGTTGGTGTGAATAACTCTTTGTAATATTCGAAAAACGCACCGGACATTTCTTCTTTCGCATGGCACCATGTTCCTTTATATTCTATTTCTCTTATTTTACTTTTACAGGCATGTCTCTCCTCAGCTCCAAGAGCTCGTTTTGTTGGCATTTCTCCCGCTACCAAGTTTTCTGCTCGAGCTCGAATCAATGCACCACGATAATGTTCTTGGTCTATCAACTCTAGCTACTGTTTAGTTCTGTTTATCTCCTCGGAAAATGTTCTGGCCTGAGTACATTCTTCCGCAACTAACTCTTGCAAGTTTTCACGCAAGCACACTTCAAGTTCTTTTTCAGCATGTCTCATGATACTGGCTCTCTCAAGTGCTTTCAGTTTAATGGTCTGTTTAAATATTTCCAACTTATGTCCCCAGGATTCAAGTGTTCTAATTTCTAAGTCTTTTATACCCTCTTGAAAAACGCGATGAAACTATTCATCCTTAAATAGCTTTACATTAAATTTCCAGAGGTTCCAAGAAAAATGTTTCTTATTCCTTTTATGTTTACCCACTGAGAATGAAACCAAACAATGATCACTAAACGTAAGAGGTGTAACTCTGTAACCATGGCACGAATGAATGATTTCGGAAGACACGTATACTCCGTCAAGTCTAGCATGGCTTGAACGCTGAAAGTGGGTAAACGCAACCCCTTTTCCACTGCAAAGACATTCACCCACGTCCTCTAGCTGAGCCTTCGCTGCCATATCGATTAGAACGGCAGTGCTTGAATCTCTGTATGGCTTGGAACTTGATTTATGTATCTATACTCGAACCTTAGCGTAGATACAATGAATCATAATCTGACGAGTATCATTACGGAGTGTGCAGTGGAAGTTGTAGGCAGGGTAGTTAGACAGGACACTGGCAAGCTTTCCCAGGAAACGAAGAATTTAATTAAGAAGCGTCAAATCATGAAAGTGTCAAGTACAACAGACAAAATAGAACTGGCAGAGCTTTCGAAGTTGATTAATAGACGTAAGGTATGCGATGTAAGAAGGTATAACATGGAGAGAATTGAACACGCTCTGAAAAACGGAGGAAGCGTCAAAGCAGTGAAGAGAAAACTTGAAATAGGCAAAAGTCGGATGTATGCACTAAGGGACAAAGAAGGCAAAATAACTACCAATATGAATAGAACAGTTAAAATAGCGGAGGAGTTCTACAGAGATCTGTACAGTAGCCGAGACAACCAAGACCTTAATACTATAAGAACTAGCAGTAACCCAGGTGACACCCCACCAGTAATGATAGAAGAAGTCAAAAAAGCTTTTGAGAGCATGCAAAGAGGCAAAGCTGCTGGTGAGGATCAGGTAACATCAGATCTGCTGAAAGATGGAGGACAGATTGTGTTAGAAAAACTAGGTACTCTGTTTACGAGGTGTCTCCTGACGGGAAGAGTACCAGAGTCTTGGAAGAACGCTAACATCATCTTAATACATAAGAAAGGAGATGACAAGGACTTGAAGAATCACAGGCCGATCAGCTTGCTCTCTGTAGTATACAAGCTATTTACAAACGTAATTGCTAACAGAGTAAAGAAAACATTAGAATTCAATCAACCAAAGGAACAAGCAGGATTTCAAACAGGCTACTCAACAATTGACCACATTCATACTATCAATCAGGTAACAGAGAAATGCTCAGAGTATAACCAACCACTATACATAGCCTTCATAGATTACGAGACGGCGTTTGATTCAGTATAAATATTAGCCGTCCTGCAGACACTGCGGAATCAGGGCGTAGATGAAGTATATATAAACATTCTGGAAGAAATCTACAGGGGGTCAACTGCTACCAAAGTGCTTCATAAAGAATGCAACAGAATACCAATCAGGAAGGGTGTAAGGCAGGGGGACACAATCTCCCCAATGCTATTTACCGCGTGCTTACATGAGGTTTTCAGAAGCCTAGAATGGGAACAGTTTGTGATAAGAGTTAATGAAGAGTACCTTAGTAACCTGTGCTGCGCCGATGACATCGCATTGCTGAGTAATTCAGGGGATGAATTGCAACGCATGATCACGGAGTTAGACAAGGAGAGCAGAAAGGTGGGTTTTAAAATGAATCTGCAGAGAATGAAAGTAATGTACAACAACCTCGAAAAAGAGCAGCGCTTCGAGATAGGTAATAGTGCACTTGAAGTTGTAAAAGACTATGTCTACTTAGGGCAGGTAATAACCACGGAGCCGAACCACGAGATTGAAGTAACTCGAAGAATAAGAATGGGGGGGGGGGAGCACATTTGGCAAGCACCCTCAAATTATGACAGCTAGATTGCCACTATCCCTCAAGAGAAAGGTATATAACAGCTGTATCTTGCCGGTACTTAGCTATGGAGCAGAAACTAGGAGACTTACAAAGAGGGTTCAGTTTAAATTGAGGATGACGCAGCGAGCAATGGAAAGAAAAATGGTAGGTGTAACCTTAAGAGACAAGAAGAGAGCAGAGTGGATTAGGGGACGAACGGGGGTTAAGGATATCATAGTTGAAATAAAGAAGAGGAAATGGACATGGACCGGGCATGTAGCGCGTAAACAGGATAACCGCTGGTCATTAAGGGTAACTAACTGGATTCCCAGAGAAGGGAAGCGGGTTAGGGGGAGACAGAAGGTTAGGTGGGCAGATGAGATTAACAAGTTTGCGGGTATAAATTGGCAGCAGCAAGCACAGAACTGGGTTAACTGGCGGAACATGGGAGAGGCCTTTGTCCTGCAGTGGACGTAGTCAGGCTGATGATGATGATGATGATAATGACTCGGACAAACGCAGTTGAAATCCCCGGCCAAAATTAGTTTACGTTCACATTTGAAGTACACATCAAGTTTTTCGAAAAACTCCTTTCGATTTTGAATCACAGTGGGTGCGTACACACAGCAGACTACATTTTTCTCTTGGTAAGGATAACTCACATATAATAAAACGACCTGCCTCGCAGCTAGTTACGGACTCCACTTTCGCATTGAGGCTCTGCCGAATTAACAAGAGGCAACCAGCAGATTTACCCACCGCGTGACAAACGCACACATCAAACAGTCTCGTGAAAGGCTGCACCATTCGCTCAGCGTGCTCTTCACTCTCTACTTTAGTTTCCTGTACAGCGACGATGTCTAGATCTTGTTCTATAATCAGGCGGTAAAGCTGGTTTTGCCGCCGTTTGGAAGAAAGACCATGTACATTTAGCGCTGCCAATATAATCGTCGCCATCGTGATGAGAAAAATCCGAGCGAACGACGCTTACCTTACCAACACCTAACCCACTTGTCCGACCGACGCTCAAGGCATCGTCCCATCGCCGCCGCGTGAAAGCTACGATGAACGCAGGCGGCCAGCACACCGAGACTTTTTGAAGCCAGCCACTCGCCACTGCCCTTGATCTTCCTGGGTCAGACGCTGCTGGGACGCCGTGTCTCTCTTATTCAGGCGTCGCTTTACTGGCGTAGTTTCGACTGTATACATGTCCGAAGTAGCCTCGGACCAGATGACTGGTTCAAGCTTGTGTTGGGTTTCCGTCCGAGTCAAACGCCCTTGCGTTGGAATGCCCATAACCGTATTTTCATCTGTGTCTTGCTTAGGTATCTCCATCTCTCTCTCTCTTTCTGGTCGCCACTGCATGAGACTCCTCCACTCCTGCCTTCGACGCTGCGGCCTTCTCTGCTTTCTCTTCATCCATGAGCAATTCAGTGTGGTCGACATTTGTTGCTCGACTTGCTGCACTGGCGTAAGAACGAGTACAGTCCGGCTGCTCATGCCCAAAAGCGCGACGACCAGCGCACCCTGCAGTCGCGAGGAATGTGTCCAGTGTTCCGGCAACGCAGGCACAGCGGCGCTCTTCCTGGCAAGAGAACTAGTGCCGTGCCACTCCCGAGACACATCTGGTGGGGTATGCGATCCATAGTAACGCCTTCTTTAAGTAATAGTCGAACAAATCTTGTGGTTGACTCAACTCCTTCGAAGTCTTTGTCTCTCCACTTGTTGCTGATGACTTCTTTCACTTCACTGTACTCCCGGAAAGCACGCCGTACAGTCTCTGCGTTGACGTCAAAGGCTACCCAATGCAACTTGAGCCGCATCTCTTGCCTCTCTGGGTCGACGATGACGCAGGGCCGGTCTTTCACGAAGAGTAGGCCAGCGTCCAGAAGTGTCTTCTTGGCCTCATCTGTCTTCATGTTAAGAAGCCAGACGTGTGACGTCTGATACGCTCCTATGCCACTCACCTCTTGAATGATGCCTAGTTACTTGAGCGGCTTTCGGAAGTCATTAATCCATACGGACGCGCTGCGATGTCGCACTGCAGAACCAACGCGCGTCTGAGTCCTTCTCCTGAGGGCAGTGGTGGCAGAATTAAACGGTAGTCCTTGGGAAGTGATGTGCACGAGAAACCACGGCCAGCTTCGGCCGCTGTAACAGCTCTTGACGAGCCTGCCATCCTGCGTCTGCACGCGTCGGTGACCAGAAGCAGAGTGCGACGTGTTTACTCACACCATACTACGAAAACGCACAAGCTTATATAGCAATGAATTTCGACTAACCTTAGTGGCACAGGTTACAAGTAAGTTTTTGTACACTTTTTTTACGTTTTCTGGCAGTACGACCACATGCGCACACGTAAATATTTTGTATCTGATGCTTAGACACATGGAGCTTTATTAACGGTTGCACATTAATGAATGGAATAATTACTAGAACTTATCTGGTTTTTGCGAAAACGATTACCCCAAGCCATGCATGGAAGGCCCACGGCATTCCGAACGCTGCGTCTTGTCTCAGCCACTGCCACAGTTATTTGTTTTCTCTCAACGCCTCCGAGAACGCAAACGCTTGCCGTGCTTTAGCCATTTCGGAGGTCACGTCTTTTTTTATTCTTCCACTTGTTACTGGGAAAGGGCGCAAAATGCAGACCAGACTTAGGCTCCATCCTGGTTGATGTTTTGTGGTCGCGTCGACTTCGTTTAGTTGTTTCGTGTTAACGTTTGCTTATATTCTTTTTACGTGCTTACCACAAGTGTGACCGTTAGCCCTGAATACAGTATACCACTAGCCCTTCAATGACAATGTTTTTGATGCGGTAATCACCGTCCTAGCAGTGTATACGTACGTTACAACGCCGGTCATGCGAGAGAATGAAGCGATCACCTCGTATCCGACGGTATTTTTTCGTGAGCGATGACAGTGGCTGTTGGCGTCGCGGCACCTCTATTACTTGAGTGGAGAAACTAGCACTGCAGTGTACAAATTCACAATATTACTATAACGTTATAGCATGCTGTGCCTGCATACTTCTCGGCTTCAGATGCCTCTCGCAATTCGCCTCGCGTGTCAACTTGCAGTCATAGTGCGTGCCACAATTTTGTTGTAAGCGCTGTGGCTGTGGTGGTTACTATTGGTCTGGATTTGAAATACTCTTTTCACAAAGGTGAGTGAGTGTTAGTACTTACCTGCTGTGCACAGATGTACTAGAAGTGCATTTTGTGTGGAGTTTCTCACGACAAAACAGAATCATGAACGGAATTATGCACGCGTGCATAATTCCGTCTTACCTCTCAGTGCTGGCATGGGCAAGCGATTGAGAATTTTGTTTAACTGACAGAATTCATTGGTTTACTTTTCACAAAAGTGTAGTTATGATGATGTTTAAAACGTTTCTGATGGTTGTAAGCCATTCTGGCGAATAAACGCTCTGTAAAACTTGGAAGCCTGTTTCTCTTTGTGCTTTCACCTGCCATGATAACATAGCCTTGTTGGCTGTCGTGTGACTATGCTGGAGGACGGAGGTTTGACTTCCGGCCACGGCGGCCGTATTCGAATGGGGGTAATTTGCAAAGAGCACCCCTATGGCAGTAGCGGCACTTACAACTCTATCAATTGTATATGATCTTGCTGCCATGCATGGACTGTACAGTGGTATCAGGTTTCCTAGAATGTTGCAAAAATTAAGTATGCGCCTCGTTGAATTCATGAGTGCTGTTGGTGCCGTGTGAAACTAAAAATGCGTGGGCTTACCAAGTATGTCAACACCGAAAAAATCATTATTTGTGTACAGTCTAAGGTAATCGATAAAGCAAGACTGCTTGGGAAGCAGCGCTCCTTGTATTCGTGACAAATTGGTAGTATGAAACAACACGAGACACACACGGAAGTGTGCGGAACATCGTGCGAGTGCCTGGCGATATAAAAAGAGAGGCTTTTACTCTACACCAATAAAAAAAAACGTCACGCCTGCATTGCTTGTATCAATCTTAGGTGAAAGCAATCACTCGCGACTGGCCGCAGCCAGCTAGGCTCAGCGTGCGCATGCGTGCGCGCAAGACCCCCTTGATTGAGGAGAAACTTCAACACTGAAGGAAGAACGTTGCTCGTTTGGTGCTTGCCGCGAGATGGCGCGACCGGTAAAGCGCCTGAAAAGGAGGATGTCGCTGCTCCGAAAGAGGAACGGAGCCCGTTTCTCCATTCTCGCTCCCTTTTTTTTAAATGTATGCTAGAAACTAGAAATTTCTATCGCCCTATATCAGCCAATATGTTATCGTAAATTGCTTGAGTGACGACCTACGTGGTTGTCAGCTAGTCGGCGATCAAGCCGAACACAGCTGGCGCATGTAGCTCGTCTCAAACAGTTTCATCCCAAACGCTGCCAGTGATTCGACGCACCTAGCGGGCTTCGTAGGTGAACCGGGGAACGATATGGTACGAGCCGGGCCATGGTATAGACGAAGGGGAAGAGGAAGGGGAAGTTTCTTGGTTCAGCCTATGTACGCCATCATCACCTGATTTTACCTGTAAATAAACACAGTTAAACTTATTTAACCGTAACAGCATTGTCAAAACTAAACTTATGCATATTTGATTATGACAGCCCAAGTAATCCTTGTAGTGTTCCTACTTAAAATAACGGAACAGCATTAAAGCTTCAGTATGGAACTGGCGTCCATCTTAATCTGCTTTATTTTTCACTTCCTCCTCCTTTTCTCTCCTGCCGCGGCTCTCGTGCTTCTTCATCTTCTGTCCAAAGGCTCATACCGCTTCACCCTTCCCGCTTTCTTTTAATTACCCCTCCTGGGGTAATACTTGAAGACATTCCCAATTGAAGCACATTCAACAGATCCACGTTCACCAGTGTACCAGACAGTCTTCAAAATTCCGTTCTGGGTGGCTGTCTTGGTCACAGAGTAAGGCCCATAAAATTTTGCACTGGAATCTCTTATTCCTTTTCTCACTAGTACGAGGTCGGTGACTTGAATGTTTGGCATGTCTGCTCGATGCCTCTTGTCGAAATTCTTTTTCATTCGTTTTCGGTACATCTCCTCCTGTGATTTTTGTTGCCTCTCCTCGACAATCTTGAGGTTTTCCAAGAGTCCCAACTCACGATCTGCCTGCAGAATAGGGGTCTCTCCTGTAGAAGCGTACTGTGGACTGCACCCCAAGCCACTTGTGTAGGATCGGTTATGATGTTTTACGGCTGCTTCTAAAGAACATTTCCATCCCCCAGGAAAATTATCGTACATCTTGATGTATTGTTTCACGTCCCGTATGGCACGTTCTGCAAGCCCATTCGCCGCAGGATGGTATGGCGCACAGAACTTGATCGATACATTGTGATCTCGAGCCCATCTTACTAGCTTTTCACTCTTGAACGCGGGGCCGTTATCGCATACGATTGTCCGCGTAGTTCTAAACATGTCTCTTTCGAGAAGGGTTATGACGCTATTTGCATCTTCTTTTCCTGCTCGTGCCGCGACCATCCTGGTGCATTCATCTATGGCCAGCAGAAAGGCTTGCGTTTTTCTGACTCCTTCCCGTTTCTTGTTAAGTTCGGCGAAATCCAGGTGAACTACTTCAAAAGGCACGTTCGAGTGGCAAGGTAGTATCATGGTGTCCGTAGGCTGTTTATACTTGACTTTGTGTACTTGACACACATGGCATGAACGAACGTACTGACTGACGTCTTTCTTCATGTGAGGCCACGTAAACCTCTTGACCAACTTGTTGTAGGTACGCCAAAAGCCGTCGTGTCCTCCAGATTCTGGGCTATCGTGGTACAAGTAAAGCACTTTGGAAACAAGAGTTGGTGGGACTTGATACCGACCTTCAGTAAAAACCAGTTGTTCTGAGCCTTCCCACAGCTTCACTTCATTGATTTCTTCAGATTTTTCTGTGTTGTTTTGTACCATCAATCTTGATAGAGCATCTGCATCGGTTAAAAGCGGTCCTGGTCGGTGCGAGATGGTGAAGTCAAATTGCTGCAAGTAATTCACCCATCTGGCGATACGCCCTTTAGTTTGGGTCATATTCAAGAGATGAGTGAGTGCCTGGTGATCGGTGAACAAAGTGAACTTCGTACCTTCCAGGTACGTGCGGAAGTAGTCAACGGCCTTCAGAACCGCCAGTGCTTCCTTTTCTGTAGTAGTGTAGTTTGTTTCAGACGGCTTGAAAGTGTAACTGTAGTAACCTACTACGTGTCGCTTTTCTCGGCCAGATGCTTCAATACATTTTTGATACAACACTGCACCAGTCCCATAATGTGAGGCGTCAGTGTTCAATTCAAAGGGTAAAGTGAAGTCTGGTATACGCAGAACTGGGTCAGAAGAAATTCTGTGCACCAAGTCACGGTAGACTCTCTCACATTCGTCACTCCATTCAAAGGGAACTTCTTTCTGCGTTAAGCGCGTGAGGCATCTAGTTTTGACAGCAAAGTCCTTTATGAAAGATCGGAAATGTCCTGCCAATCCCAAAAACACACGCAGTGAATGGACGTCATATGGTTTCTTCAACTGGGAGATCTTCTCGACGGACTCTTGTTTTGTGCTTTTGGTGTTCCCATCAAAGACTCTTCCAAGAAACACAACTTTTTGTTGAAAGAATGCACTCTTCTTAAAATTAACCTTGAGATGTGCCAAGCTCAAGGCGTTTAACACCTGAGACAGATGGTCCTGATGCTCAGCCTCTGTTTTGGAGAAGACTATAATGTCGTCTATGTACACATTACAAAAAACACCAAGGAATGGCTTTAGGACTTCGTTCATGATCTTCTGGAACCACGCTGGCGAGTTTTTCCAACCGAAAGGAAGCCGGTTGTATTCGTAGAGATCGAATGGCGTGATAAAAGCGGTGTACATTTTTGTTTCTTCGGTTAGTGGGATCTGCCAGAAACCTTTGCATAAATCGATGCGGGAAAAATGTCGGCAACCCCCGGTCTCATCTATAATTGTGTCGATCTTCGGCATAGGAAATGGTATGAGTTCTGTCTGACGATTGAGAACCCTGTAGTCGGTGCATAATCTGAAGGTTCCGTCTTCTTTCGGTGCGATCGTTATGGGAGAAGCGAAGGGTGATACCGAAGGTCGTATGATATCAGCATCTAGCATCTCCTGCAACTCTTTCTTGAGCCACATCTTTCGCTCTCTTGACATATTGTAAGGTGCTTTTCGGATGACGGTCTTATCAGCGAGTTCGAAAGGAACCTTGTGGGACTTCATCGCCTGAGGATAGCTTCCTATGCATACAAGTTCAGGGTAGGTCGTTGCGATATCCTCCGCGCACTTGACAACTCGTAGATTATCTTGTCTACCCTGATTTGTCTCGTTCCTTGCTACTCCTTCGACTAGAACCACATCGTCCCAGTACACGTTGATCTTTAGTTTCTTTATATCTGGTCTTGATAGCAAAAAGTCGTACGTTACCCCCTCTATCACCAACACTTCGCTCTCTATTTGCTGACCCTGGAACTCGATGTTTACAAAGGCCCACTGATCATGCAACGTTACTTTTCCATCATAGCCTTGTACTCGTAGGATTCTTCCACTATGCAAGCGATTTGCATCCACCAGCTTGGCATTTATAATGGACACAGAAGCACCGCTGTCTACCAGAGCCATCATATGTTTGTTTCCTACTTTGACGGGAATGTGAAGTAGGCTAGAGCAACTTAAATAAACAGTCTCATTTGGAGTCATCGGGTGGGACTGATCACCCTCGTTTATTAGTTTTTTTTCTGTCGAATACTCCTGAGCTTCAGTGTCGAGATTATTCACTCGACATCTTGGAACACGCCAGGGCAAGTTATCTGTGCGAGTAGCGAGGTGGCTCGGTTCTCGCTGAGCGCGGCTTGACCAGTCCGCTTTACTCCGACTGAAACAGCTGCTTGACTCGGCGGTTATGCTTGTTTCCGAAGCTGATGGTATGTTCTGAAGACACGCGAGGAGGTCATCTAGAGTCTTTGGTGACAGTATTTGCACTTGCATCAACACGTTAGTGTGCAATCCATGCATTATTAAGGCAACTACGGCCGTAGATGGAAGCAAAGGCTCCGCCAGCTTTAAAAGACGGCGTTTCTCAAAGAAGTACTCGACAAGGCAACTTTGCTCAGACTTGAAATTAAGCGCCGTGTTCCATCTTTCTACTGGATTGCTTCGGAATGCAGTCAAAAACTTTTTCCTCCACTGGCTCCAAGAGTCGTCACTGTCTTCCAGAATGCATGTTTCATACCACTTTCGCGCAACACCTCTCAAGTAAACGCGCATGTTGGTGATTTTAGCCTCATCAGAGAGCCACTTGTTTTTTCCAGCGGCATATTCGTAGAAATCAAGCCAACTTTCTGGATTTGAAGACACACCGTCGAAAGCATCAGGTTCTACGAATTTAGGTGTCGGTCTCTCAGCATTCAGAGAGCTTATAAGAGATGTCATTATTTGGTTTTGTTGAACCATCTGTTCCTGTTGCAGCTGAAAAGCTTTTAAAACGAGGCTCACCTCTTCCGTCGAAGATCGTGATCCTGAGTGTTGTCGACGCACTGGTTCAAGAACTAGGTCGTTGAAGGTTGCCACACGCAAGTTCACTTTCACAGCACCTTTCCGTCGTAGTTCAGTAGTGTCTACGGCTGCCTTTTCCACAACCAGGTTCACGAGTTCTTCCGAGCTGAGCTCACGAGGTAGGTCTACCGCTGCTTCGTCTTGAACTTGGTACTTCGAAAAGATGATCTCCTCGGAGGTCTCGTCTATGAAGAACGTCACCCACATGATGGCTTCGATCCTGTCGACTGCGCCAAAATAATGTAGTGTTCCTACTTAAAATAACGGAACAGCATTAAAGCTTCAGTATGGAACTGGCGTCCATCTTAATCTGCTTTATTTTTCACTTCCTCCTCCTTTTCTCTCCTGCCGCGGCTCTCGTGCTTCTTCATCTTCTGTCCAAAGGCTCATACCGCTTCAATCCTCAGCTATCGGAATGAGTAAAATGATATTCGAAAGCGTAAAGGTGAGAATTGATATACACGCCATATCAAAACGTCGCGATTGCGGGGTGTCATAATAATAAGTGAAGCTTAACGTCCCAAGACCACCACACGATTTTAAAAGACGCCATAGTGCAGGACTGCGAAAATTTTGACCACCAGGGGTTGTTTAACGTGCACCCAAATCTCAGCACACGGGCCTCAAACATTTTTGCCTCCATAGATTACGCAAACCCTGCAGCCGTGGTTCGATCCCACGACCTTCGGGTTAGCAGACGAGCGCCATAACCACTAGAACACTGCGGCGGGGCACATGAGTGCGGGTTTAGGCATTGTTGCGATCGGCGAGCCTGCCTTTGCAGCAGGCGCCTAGACAGAAGAAAGGCAGCCGCCTATAAAGAGGACTGCGAAAACTCCCGCCTGTTTTTCATGATTTGGGAGGTGCGTGGTTGTAATTACTGCACGCACCTTTGCTGTCACTTGTGCCGGCTCGGAGAAGCGACACGTGGCGCCTTCGACCACCGAGGCCCCGGCGCTGAGTTTCCGCCGAATACGGACCTCAGACCACCATGCTGTGCGTTTCTGGCTGAGAGGTTACCGATGCTCAAATCAACGCCAGATGGCCCAGCACGTGTCAGTGAAGTTGCCTGGCTTGCGACCACCATTGACAGTGTGGGTGGTCGGCCTAAATAGCTACACGACGGACTCGTTACATCCCGTTTGCTGAGTGCATGATTCCCCGGAATCGACAGCGTGGCCGGAACACTACCTGTTTTGTGTTGTGTGGGTGTGTGGGGGGGGGGGGGTGTATTTTGGAGGCGGTGCCAGCAAAATGACCCTAAACAATGGTGACCTGATTGGGTGAAAACGTATTTCTCCGTTTGTCTAGGCATGGCGTCTAGGGACTGCGAAGGGAGAAAAAGTGGCAGTGTGCTTCTAAGAGAGCGCCTTCGACGAGATCGTCACAATGTAGGACGACATCTTCGTTTAGATGTCCGCCTTGTGGCGAGAAACGCTCGCTTGCAACTATGTAGAATAAACCTCTGTATAGTTTTCCTCATCAGTCTTTTCATGCTCGGCGTCTTCCTCCCGAGTCCCTCGATGCTGGTAACGGCGAAGTTCCAACACCTCCACAACGGATAGCAGTGGGTGGGATCTCTGATTAAAACCCCCTACTTCAATAACATATAAGAATTGTTTACTTCAGGTGTTCGTACACATTACCGCTGCATTGCGGCGCGTGCGAAAAGGCTGGGTAGTTGCCCCTTTTTGTATTTCATTGTTTCCTTTAGAGCGCAAAAGAAATAAATACCGTACAATCAAGAATTTATAAGGGTGGCTTGTTGGGCAAGTTGGTTTCGGAGTTCCAGCTAAATAGCATGAAAACTGCACCACATCAAAACAGAAAAAATAGCCACACACACAAAAAAAGATCGGAAACGAAAAGATGTAGGTAACTGGCTGTCTTTAATTTGAAAAAAAAAAATGCGAAGAGCACACTGATATGAGCCTGCGCAGTATTCATAGCTATAGTGTTGAAAGGCATCTTAACACTGTTGCCAGAATCCTTATCAAGCAACTCAATCTCTTTCTTCCCAAATAGCGGCGGCGAGATGTACTTCTTAAAAGGCCACTCACCATGCCGCATAACAAATCCTAGTTAGACGCTGGCAGTTGTAGTGTGTTCATTATGAGCGGTATGCCACCGGAACTTTTTCACATGATTCATTAAGAGCTGACAGAGCTAGTACTTTGAAGCGGCGCGAAATGATGATGAGAGGAGGTGAGCTCAAATATCTGGCCACGCTCGCTCCGCGTGGCCTTCGAAAGTCAAATCACTTCCTTATGCTCTCCGGCATCTCAGTATACGGTCCCGTGCGCATGACGTTCCCGAAGAAGCCCGATCCCCATGGAAGCGAGTGGCGTTGTTTTGTTGACCAGCAGTATTTTGTGGTCTACTGCTGGTTTCTGGGGAATGAATGCTTCGGTGTGGGCTCCTTTGGAAACGCCAGATTAGACGCGATGTAATAAATGAGCATATTTATTGCTCGAACGCGCAGGACCATTATTTTGTTTCCATGGCTGGCGTCTGCTTGATGCGCTAACCGTGAAGACACGAACGCACGCGAAATGCTCGCACATTAGCCCGTCATCTTGTTGCGATTCACGAAAAAAATGAAAAAGACACGCACATTACCTTTTTGTGTCTCATTGCTTATCTAACATTTTTAATCTATTCAAGCAATTCATTACACAAACTACAGAAGTCGTGCGAAATAATTTTCGCCCTGTCACGTGCAACAATGTGACGTCACACACAGTCATCTACGTAGAAGACCGACTTCACAGCACTATCGTCTACGTAGGGCGATTCGTACGTCTACGCCATATGCCCAATCTCTGGGCGCGCACCGGGGAAATTATGGCAAGCAGTGCTCATCTCGAGATTTGACCCATTCCCGCGGTGCATAGCTTTGCGAATTTCGGCAGACGTGATCGTGAACGCCTTATGAATGCATTACGTTCTTCAGCTCCAGATAGTCAAACATGATGAGGGGCCCATTAACAGAACTAAGTTAGTGGATCTGCAACGTTTCAGTGATTTTCTTTTTTTTCGGTGTTTTATTTGCACTACTAACCAAAGCGATGACGAATAAAGAAGGGCAATCACACATATATGATGAATTGGTATATTGCTATCAATGCCCGTAGGGAGTAAATTAACCTGCTTTAGCATTTTATCATTGAAACACTTGCCTGACTGCTCAATATATACTTCACCTTATATCATGGGAACACTGTAACTTTGCACGCGTCGCAACTGCTGAATCTGTTGGCATGCGAGGTATCACAGTTGGTTCCACTTGTCTGCTGCCGCACAACGCGCTGACATAAGTTCGCCGAAAGACAGAGTGAATAAAAAACGAGTTATGGGGGGCGCCGCTTTTCTCCACAACCGTTTTATGTGAAGCGCTATGTAAGCATGACGTAACAATGAATTTGTTCCCCTATACACACTCATAACGTTTTCTGACTCACTTTACGCCTGTTTCCTGTGCAAAGTTCTCACCACCACCCCAACAGTAGCCTGCATTCCGAAGTCTTTCAACCTGCTGGTGAAAACTGGTTAGCACTTTGTGCGAACAACATTTGCTCAATACATTCGAAATGCAATTGTTTCCAATAGCTCGCTCTAAAGCGTGAATGGAAGAACTTGTATGGGATGGGAGGAGGGTATTTTTAACACGAAAGCGTTTTGTGAAGGGGTTCACCAAGACTTCAGTAATGTATTTCCGTCACGGAAATTAAGTCGAAGAAACACGCACGACCAGGAGACATAAGTTTAGTTAACAATAATAGAACCTATGACCTCTGCGAGCGTGATAACACATGCTGGGCACGCTATATCCACTGCGCTACGGTAACATGCTTTGTAGCATTTAAAGAATACGCCTTTTATATCTACCACTGTCTTGTGTCATTTTTCGTAAAGTGCAGCAATGCATCAGGACCATGACATCCATTTAGTACATTGAACGCGTCATGTTTAAGCGCCCATCCCATTCGGCGCGTTTCCAATGGGAGCAGTATAATTTCGTCTACTCCTTAACACACCCCCAGGTGCCGACCGTACCTCAAGCGTCCGTTCCGCTCGTAGCACATATATTCATAGCAAAAATATCTATGTGAAACCCATTGGTTTCGTGTACTCTTACAAAAATAAAAACTTGCATCCTATCTGCAGAAAGTCTACAGATCATTAGTCACCCGCGATACAGAATAAATGAATACAAGTGACAAACTTTCCGCCACCTTTTGTCACCTCCGAGTAGGCCATTGGTCCACCCGTTCTGCAGAAAGTCTGCAGAGCATTTGTAGCCGCGCAGGGTGCAGCATGCCTGCAGAATATCTGCGAAACATCTGTAGAAAGTCTACAGAAATTCTGCAGCATTTCTGCAGAATATCCACGGTGTTTCATAGCGGTGAACAGAAAGTTACAATTTTCATTTCCGTTAGCACAATCATTCAATTAACATGCAGCACAGAAGGGTTGAATACCGCCCTTGCATACACGCACCAAACACGTGCCCAACACAAACGCAAGAGCAAACTAAACACCAAACAGGTGACTGCTCGTACTACACAACCTAACACCAACCACCTGGTATATATAGCCAAGGTCTTTTGACCGGCCATTGAGTGCTGGTAGGGAAACTTTGATGCTTCAAAATTGCACAATTATACGTTCACAGAGTACGTGCAGATTTATGGTGGCCATGAGGTGACACTAAAATACACAGATATTTTAATCTACACTAATCGAATGTGCAACGTTCTTTCAATTAGTGACACTCAATTACCAGCTGCCAGGCAGTTGTAAGGCGATGCAGAAAAGCTGTAGCCTTTCTACAGAGAATCTGCAAACTAGGGTTACAGCTGGGTGACTCAAAGGTGAAGCTCTTTCACCTATTGCTCATGACACATAGAATGTGTCATGAGCAATATTGTGTAGATATAAGTATATAATATGTACATTCAAACAGGCACTCACAGGACGCACATTAACAGACAAGTCTGCTTGTCGTCTGCTCGGCGTCTGCAGAAAATCTGCCGACTAGGTCTGTCGGGGGGTGACTGGTGGGTGACTGATCGGTGTCTGAAAGGTGAACTCAATTTAGGTATTGTTATCAATTGTGTTATGACCCAAAATGTGTGAATATATACGTATATAATATATACATTCCTACACGCACACACATGACCCACACAAACAGACAAGTCTGTTGGCCGTCTGCTCGGCATCTGCAGAAAGTCTGCAAGTCAGGTCTGTAGAGGGGTGACTGGTGGGTGACTGAAGGGTGAAGTCCCTTTAGTTAATGTTATCAATTGCATCATGACCCAGAATATACAGATATATACATGTACACTACATGCATCCAGGCACGCACTCAAAGGGCCCAGACTAACAGAGAAGTCTGCTTGCCCTCTGCTCGGCATCTGCAGAAAATCTGCAGAAGAGGTCCGCATGGGGGTGACTGGTGGGTGGCCGATAGGTGACTGAAAGGTTAAACCCATTCAATCATTATTATTAAATGTGCCATCTTCCAAAATGTGTAGATACAAATAAGTTACATACGTGTACGCGCACGCACTCTGGATGCACATTATCAAAAAATTATGGTAGCCGTCTGCTCGGCGTCTGCATAAGACCAGGTCTACAGAAAGGTCGAGTCTACAGGAAAGTGACTTGGGTGACTGATAGGTGGCTCGTGGGTGAAAGAATGGTCAAACCCATTATTGTAAGGGTAGCTTCAACGCCGCATTTCCCACTTGCGCTCACCCCGCGAATAATCGCGGCCAACAAAAGGGACAGCGCGACCAGCATTGCCTTTCCCACTGATTAGACAGCGTTGGTCAATAACTCCAACATGCCGCTAGTAGGCTACCTCCCAAGTTCGGCGTCCGATCAATCATACTGTTCTGGCTGTCACTTCATTTTCTCTGGTTCTATTCTCACTTTTAACCACTCAAGCTACCAGAAGCATCTATTACCACAAGTTTCTTTAGTCATCAATGATGGACGTTAGTTATTGGGATTGAAATGTATGACTAGAGTCATTGCAGATTCATCAACGTTAATTGATTATATAGCTGTCAAACACCAATACACATTGAACAAGCTCTCTTACAATATTGTACAGTAAACCATAAACTACATCTGTAAAAACACATTTCACTTTCGTATTTTACCTATTCCTTTAATTGAGAAAATAATCGTGTTTTTTCGCCCTAGGGCTCTACACCTAGCAGATATTACTATGAGACAAAAGAACTAACTCAAATATAAAAATCAAATGCATTTATTAAACAGACTTTCAAGGTTGAAACAGACTAGGGAAGCAGTGAAAAAACAGCTGCGGGATGATACAACTGGTGCTATTGAGACCTTTGTCCCCAGAATTCCTAGACATGTACATGTCACGCCATCTCTCCGCTAAGGCCACGCGCCCCATCATAACAAAATCCGTGCGCGCATGCACGCACGGAGGCAAGCGCGCACACGCACACACGCACACAAATACACACATACAACAGAAAAACACCATACCTCACAATTGAGATATTGAATTCAAGACAGTTCTCACTTTCGGATATGGCCTGCCGACACACTGGTCGCGGGATCCAATTGCTGCGGTGAAAGCTACATTTTCAATGAAGAAGAAGATGCCGTAGGCCATTGTGGTCAGATTTGGGTGTACTTTAAAGAACCCCAGGTGGTCGACAATTCTGGAGCCCTCCTTTACAGCACCCCTCGTTATCATATGATGATTTCGGTACGTTAAACACGACATATCATATCGTTTTCAGATACTAGGAAACCATTAGCGCATTTTACCCCCGTATTTAGAAACACTTCTTGACCTAAACATGACTTGTTACCACCTTCAATGCAGCACAAATGTGTTTAAAACGCGCTGCTTTAGGCGGCGCTAAAAAGCACAAACGCACAAACGTGTTTCCAACGCCCTGCATTGAAGGCAGCCAAGTCAAGTTCAAGTACACTCTAAAGCAAAGTTACCCGAAAAAGGAGTAATGGAGCACAATAGGCGCGCGCGATAAATGGATAGACCGTTGAGGAGAAACCACAGAGAGAAGCGCGATGCGCGAAACCACTTAATCTCCAAACACGCTCCAAAGGGATGAACCACCCGGGGAATGCATACAGCACAAAAAGCGTTGTCCCGACGGTCGTCCGCACCAGGGCCTGACGGAATTACTTATTCGGCTCTATATCACCTCAGCCAGGAAGCAAGGCCGGCTCTCTTGTCGTTCTACAACTCTACGTGGGAAACAGCGACAGTCCCAGAGAGTTGGAAGGGCAGCCGCATAGTGGCCTTACTGAAACCAGGCAAGTGTGCACACGAGTTGTCTTCTTATAGATCCATTGCCCTAGCCAGTTGCATCGGTAAGGTGATGGAACGCATGGTGCTGGCAAGATTGGAATGGCTGCTGGAGACTAATGTCGGCTTACCAGATTTTATAAATGGCTTCGGTAGAGGTCGATCATCTATAGATGGTGTCGTAGATCTAGTTTTTTCTGTTGAAAAGGAAAGACAACGTCGGAGATTGGTAGGGGCCATTTTCTTAGATATAAAGGGCGCGTACGATAGCGTCTACCATGAGGCCATTCTTGACGCACTTGAAGACATCGGCGTAGGTGCCCGACTACACGCATGGATAGGGAGCTATCTCAGAGGACGTACCATTTTTATGTTGACATCCGACGGTGACACGGCCAGGCACCTCGTAAGCCGTAGAGTTCCGCAAGGCGCCGTCCTGAGCCCCATGCTAGTTAACATAACACTCAGTGGCCTTGAAGCTGAGCTTCCCGACCTTGTCAGAATCAGTGCGTATGCGGAAGACATATGCATATGGGCATCTGGAGCAACGCGACCACAACTGCGAGCAAGGCTACAACAAGGCACATCAATAACATCTAAGTACTTACGTCGTCAGGGCCTAGAACTTTCAATAACAAAATGTGCTGCATTGGCATTTACAAAGAAATCAATGTCGCGGGACCCAATCTTCGCTCACGGAGCAGTGATTCCCGTGGTTAAGCACCACCGCTATTTAGGGGTCGTCATTGATCGCAACCTGTACTGGTCAAAGCATGTGACTGTGCTGCGAAACAAGCTAATCAGTTTTGTGTATATTCTTGGTGTTATAGCAGGACTGAGATGGGGCGCTTCGGAGAAAAGTCCTCTGCAGTTATACAAGGCATTGTTTGTGGGCTATATAAGGTACAGCTCACCTGTGCTTTCCAGCATGCGGGCAACGTGCCTTCGTACTTTAGAGAGCCTTCAGGCACCAGCTCTGAGAATATGCCTTGGCCTGCCACGGTGCACATCTACCTCTGGCACTATAGAGGAGTCACGCACCTACCCTATACAGGTTTACACGTCCTGTGAGCCTCTTCGAGTGCACCTTCGTCTGCTGACCCGACATGCACAGCACCCGTTGTCTTCGCTACAAGTGGACCGACCAGGCTGTACCTATTCGCGATGCCTCGATACGCATAGGCACATGATCCCTTCAGGCTTTGCACCTGCCGTAATCCCTGCAGTGCCTCCATGGACATTGACTAAACCGCTAGTGTGCCTTCACATACGTGGAATTTCGTATAAGTCGCATGTTTCTTATATTGCCCTCAAGCAACTCACCTTGGCACATTTAGATGACCAATACCGCGACTCTGTGCATATTAACACCGATGGATCCGTAACTTCATCCACCTCAGCTGCAGCCTTCGTGATCCCTCAACTCGGTTTTTCCCGACAGTACAAATTAGATCATAGGTCATCTTCGACAGCTGCAGAACTTGTTGCTATACAAGAAGCCATAAAATTTGTGAACGACCAGGCACCGCGTAAATGGACGATTCTGTCTGATTCAACATCAGCGCTTCAAGCTATCCATTCTTGCTCAAGAAGAGGCCAATTTTACGAGTTACGTTAGGAATCGTCGAAGCATTTGACCTAACACACAGGAGCAGTCACTTGATTACACTCCAATGGATTCCTGGACACTGCGGCCTGGTTGGCAACGAAACAGCCGATAGCGAAGCAAGAGCGGCAATATACAACGCTCCCATGTACGTCAAAGTACCCTACTCGCGAGGTGACGTCAACACATTGTTGAGATCAATCATGCGCGAATGCGCTGCCACTTACTGGTCGCTACCAGATCACCGGAACAAGCGCCTGCGGGAAACAGACCCCGGTATGACTTTTCGTCTTCCAGATAAAATCAGCCGAAGACATGCTAATATACTGCACCGAATTCGCCTGGGCGTCGCCTTCACTGCCACTACACCCACCTAATCGGCCGTGCGGACAGCCCAAATTGTGAACGCTGCGAAGTGCGCGAAACGATAGCACACATATTTTGTGACTGTGCATTATACGCGGCGCAAAGAAAAATGCTAACTGCAACGTTGGCAAGCATTGGACGAACACCATTAAGTGAAAGCCACATATTGTCAGCAATGAACAACCAAACAGTGACAAAAACTGCTACAAAGGCTGTTCTTGACTTTACAAAAAGCACTGGACTAGAAACTAGACTGTAGGGTACTATGCTAAGTGGCTACTGTACATACGCACCACCTCTTCTTGCCCCATCATCACCCTTCATCCCTCTTCTCTTCCCCTTTCTCTTATCCCCTGTGTAGAGTAGCAGGCTAGAGCGAACTAGCTCAGGCCGAACTCTTTGCCTCCTAATAAATTCTCACTCACACGCGAAAAGAGTTGCCAAGGTGACTAACCGTCCTTCTCCTCCACTGCTGGCTCAGTCTTTCCCCGTATTTTGCCGGCGACAGTTCGCGTTGCGTCGCGCTCAGAGTGCTCGACCACGGCTGCCTGGATTCGACCATCTCGGAATTATGACGTGGTGCTTGTGTGTACGCTTGGATGAACGTGGGCTGTTGCTTTTACGTTTCGCTGCACCTATGAAGCCTGGAGCAAGTCTCGACACGTCACCACGCCACGCTGTATATCTTTGGCTTCAAGATAGTCACGACCAACACACGACAGCAACAGTTGGGAAGGCCAATATGGTGGCCGAGAAGACATCAGGCCTATCGAATATATACTTCAGTCCGACTCAGGGTAGAGATCAGCACTGGGTTCTTAAGCAAGTAGGTTATCATTCTTCATTCTACTCTACTTGTGGCGTGTGCGATACGGATCACGCTTGCCGGCAACGGGCTAGGTCGTGTTGTATATCGCACGCTCGAAATGCATCGCGAAGGTCAGCTTCGGCGTCTGCAGTTCGCCTGTGCTTTGCGACCACCTGGAAATTGGCCACCATCGCCGTCGCTCTTCGGTACGCTCGCTCATCGAGTGCTCGCCTGTCCTCGCCGCCGCGATGAACTCTGGGCTGACGATATTGGGCTGAGACCTCGTCACTGTGTTGCGAGTCGTCGAAAACACGTTGCGGGTTCTCGTAAAAAGCTTGTTTGTAGTATGTCGTGCGCTGTAAGTGCACCAGCATGGGCTGGCGTGGCTTTTGCTAGCGTCAGAACTCACTGAAAATTGGTCGCCATTATAGTTAGTTTTCCCGTCAGTCGGCCGCAAGCAGCTCGGCGCCGTCCGTTCGCCGCGGCGGCGCACTCGCGTTTGCGCGCTGCACTCGCTCGAGTTCGGGGAAAAGGGTTCCATTACCGTCGATTTCTTCGACGCTAGCTCCAAACCAGCTGGACGCTGTTCGTGGCGGCGGTCAAGCGTACGCTCGCTCTCCTGTTCGAAGTTCGCTGGCGGCAGACACTCCGCGTGCAGCGCCGTGTTTGGTCTCGCGTTCGCTTGCTCGAGCTGAATGACGTCACTCGCTTAGACCCCACCGACTTATTAGCGGCACGGTGGTTCACGGAGTTGTGGCTGCAGCCACCGCTCCTAAGCTGTTGCGCTACGGGGATCAAAATGAGTCTTTGACGTTCCGTGACATCACGGTGAGATTATTAGCATGTCATATCTCACGTATGTTTTCCTTTCACCTTGCACGTTTTTCTCATATGCATTTGTATTCATCCTCTGTCACGCGTGTCTCACTATTATACATAATTATTGTGCAGCCGTGGGCACACACCGTACAGAAGAATGTGTGCGCTGGCGTCTGCGATGCCTGTCATCGATCTCTTTCGTCAGAGCAGCTTCAGAAGGACTGTGCGAGATGTGAAGGTAAAGTTATTTGCGTGTCATATTTCAAGGCTTCTTTTTATAATAATGTGCACGTACTTGTCACATGCGTGCATCTTCATCTTCTGTCACGTGTGTATAACTATTTTTACTTTATTATTGTACGTGCAGCCGTGGGAACACAACATGCAGAAGGCTGCGTGCGCTGGCGTCTACAATGCCTGTCATCTATCGCTTCCGTCGGAGGAGCTCCACAAGGAGTGATCAAGATTAGACAATGAGACTGGAATTGTACACTTCACCACGAATGCACTTGAAAGAATGGAGAAACTTCATGTGTATGTAGAAAAATAAAAGATTTCGAGGTCTCACTTTTGTCTTTCGTTGTTGCCGTGACTGCGAAAGCAGTTACAGAAAGGTGGCTAACTACTTCGCGTATTAGGGGCGAAGCTCCTTAGGGCGTGGGCTGTGCGTCCCCTGTAGCCTGTATGTAGCCACCTCTAGTTTAGTTCTTGCAGTGTTCACTAGATGGCGGTACCGTCCCCTGTATGTAGCCACCTCTAGTTTAGTTTTTGCAGTGTTCACTAGATGGCGGTACCGTCCCCTGTATGTAGCCACCTCTAGTTTAGTTCTTGCAGTGTTCACTAGATGGCGATACCGTCTCCTGTATGTAGCCACCTCTCGTTTAGTTCTTGTATTGTTTACTAGATGGTGGTACTTGTAGCTGATGATGAAAAGATGCAAGATGTTATAAACTAGAAAGCGGTACTTGTAGTTGAGGAAAGACGCGAGATCTTATAAAATAGGAATGATGTCACATATGGCGCGTGTCATTGGTTGAAGGCAATCGTTCGATTTAGTGCGGCGACGTACGCTAGGGGGAGCGATGTAATAAAATCGAGTGGGCAAAATGTACAGAGGATTCATGGTTTACCAGGTTTACCTCCGGAGCTTCGCCCACTCATCATCATTCACTTCGTGGATATGGCGGAATTTTTTCTTTTCTGCACAATTTGTTGCTCACTGCACAGAAAAACAGGCAAAAAAGATAAGGCTGAGCGGAAAATGAACATAAATACAATGTTTGAACTGGGGACAAAAAGTTCATCCGATTAGAGTATTTGAGTGGAGCAACCGTTCGTCCGGCAAGGTGCAACGTTGAGGACTAACGGTTGCCCGGGAAGGTGTAAATGTTGGTAATAACAGTTGCCCTATAAGGTGCAAATGTGAGGACTAAATGTTAATCTTTTGAGGTGAATCGTGGGACTAACGGTTACTCATCAAGGTGTAAATGTAAGGACTAAATGTTACTCCCTCGAGCTTGTCTGTGTGGACTAACTGTTACACCCGGTGCCGTTGGTCCTTAAAGGAATTAATGGTTGTGGCAGCCCCATTAGTCCCCAAAAGGACGAACCGCACACACTTTTATCACCCTTTTGCCTTAGAGTGTAGCATTTCTTAATTCGTTGGTTTGGCGTAATTATAATAACGTGCCATGAAACGCTACGTTCTCCGTCAAGTTTTTGATTTCGCCCCCCATCCTACGAGAGCTGCCTCTATTTAAACCCGCTTTTGCTTGTTTCATTTTGTATTGGAAGTGTCAGAGAGAAGGTTTGAAAAAAAATGGGGGGACTCTTAAGCTTCGCTTTTTAGAATTGAACGCGATAGTGAAATTCGGCCCCTAGTGTACCGTTCGACCGCTAAGTGCATACTTATTCATATGTTTTGTTACATACACGCACACCATAGATTGTACCAGCGCGTGCTATTATCGCCCAATGGGCTCGTTTCCGCCGTGACACCTGTCGAACTAAACACATTAAAGGAGCCCTAAAACACTGTTTCAAGTAACCCTGGAATTAAGTCACTAGAAGAGCTTATGGCCTCAAGAATTCAACGCCACAAGCATTTTAAGATTCCTCCTAGTTCGAGTGGAGTTAGAAAGGTTTGTCTCATGCTGCAGGTGCATTATATCTTCTCTAGTCCCTTCGAAAGCGCTGGAAGCTAATCACGGAGGGATGGCAGGGCGAACAAACTACTGCACCTCGTGACCGTAAGCACTTTTTTTAGATGCGGAAGCATCTTATACTCGCGCCTTGTAGTGCGCCGTCCGCGCCGTCCGCACCGCTTCTCGAACATTCGACAGCTGACGCGCGCGCATGCGCCGTCGCGCCGTCGCCCACCATCTGTGCCGCGCGCGCTTCTCCTTCGAGAACATTCGACAGCTGACAGCGCATGCGCCGTCGCGCCGTCGCCATCTGTGCCGCGCGCGCGCTTCTCCTTCGAAAACATTCGACAGCTGACAGCGCATGCGCCGTCGCGCTGTATATATACTCAAGGTCGGCGCTCGCTCGCTCAGTTGCCGCTCGTCCGTTGGTTTGTACGGCGCGTCGACGTCCGAAGTCGCCGTGAAATGAATGCCAACGAATCCACAAACACAATGATCGACGTCCCTTCGACCAGCGCCGCCCTTTCGCATACGTGTGTACGTGTTCACTCATTTAACACTCCCTCCTACAACCACGTAAACCAATTTAGCCATCGACCCAAGTAAGACGCAATTTAACACCCCATTTCACAACCACGTTAACCAATTTAGCCTTCGACCCAAGTAAGTCGCACTTTAACACCCCGTTAACCAATTATATGCTCCGCATCCTCCTCAGTGTTCCCCCGAGGGAAGCTGCGGGCAATTTTTTTTTGTAATGCGTGGCTTTCCAGTGCGATCGCACGCGCACGCGTGTACAAGTAGCGGCCTGCCCCGCCGCGGTGGTCTGGTGGCTAAGGTACTCGGCTGCTGACGTGCAGGTCACGGGTTAGAATCCCGGCTGCGGTGGCTGCATTTCCGATGGTTGCGGAAATGTTGTAGGCCCGTGTGCTCAGATTTAGGTGCACGGTAAAGAACCCCAGATGGTCTAAATTTCCGGAGCCCTTCACTACAGCGTCTCTCATAATCATATGGTGGTTTTGGGACGTTAAACCCCACAAATTAATCAATCAATGAACAAGTAGTGGCCTACCGTGGCCATCTCGCTAACTTGATTTTTTGGTCACAGGTAGGAGACCGGTTTTGGATATGAATTTGTGACGTCATCAATGTTTATTGTGCTTGATACTGTGGTGGAGTGTTTCACAGTATATGTCAGCTGTAAATGTCACCCACAGTTTAAGAAATAAAGACTAAAATTGCCCTTTTGACTTAGAAAATGGCAGCCACCTTTTTCTAACTGGAGTAAGGTCATTGCTAAATTTTTTTTTTGGGGGGGGGGGAGTTGCGAAAAGGAGTAGTGGCACCACTGTGGTGGTTCGGCAATTACGTACAATTTCAAGCGTCATCACCTGTGCAGCAGTGTGCGAAAACAAGTCGTCCTCTTTTTATTTGTAGCAGTCCAAAAACGTTCATTCACTGGATGTCCTTGATTGTTTCAGTTGGTCGGTAAGCATGTTTAGAACGTTACTTTATGATATCTGGGCATATCAGCTACAATTGTGTGAATTTTAGTGAGGCCAACAGGGGAACTTTGCCTTAGAGACCACTAACTGTTATTCCAGTAGAACTCGCTGTCAGGCTAGTTGGTGGATGTCTTGATTAAATAGTCAACGTCACGCCGAAAGAACAACCACACACAGAAAGAAACAAATATAGACACCACGAGCGCTCACTTACAATTGTTTATTCCTTAAGAAAAGAGGCTAATACAAACTCACTCTTTGTCAACCTAGACTAAACATGATCAGCCCTTCTCTTACTTAATCCCGCTATCGGACACATGATCTCTAGATAACGTGTTTCTGACTCAGACAGGTTCAGTAACGTTTCACTAACACATTCATTACCCCATTTCTTGATGTGATATGCCTCCAAAATTTCCCCCCTTAACTTGTTTGTGCTTCTTCCAATAATGTTAATCTGCGTGAAGTCCGGTGTGGATCCACAAGCTATAAAATGAGCTCTCAGATGCGCACCGTTCTTATTCTATGCCGTGAGAGCGTGTTCCCTCGCTCGATCATTGACGCAGCACCCCATGTGGCCAACATAGCTATTTTGGAGGCATATCACATAAATAAAAGGGGTAATAAGTGTGTTAGCGAAACGTCACTAAACCTGTATAAGTCCGAAACACGTTATTTAGAAAGTATACGTCCCACAGCGTGATGAAGCAAGAGAAGGCCTGATCATGTTGCGCATGTGTCGATAAAGAGTGGGTTTATATTAGGCTGTATCCTCAAGGAATTAATCATTTGTAAGTGAGCGCCCATGGTGTCTCTATTTGTTTCTTTCTTTGTGTGGTTATTCTTACGACCCGACGTTGAATATTTAAGCAAGAATAACTGTTAGTCCTCAGTATATTGCAATATCCAGTCCACTTGAACAATTCAGTTGGTCTGGAAGCTTGAGTGGTGCTCCACTCTTTGTTGTACACAATTGTTCAGCCATTTCGGAATTCTCAACACCATGTTCTGACACTTGTTTCACTCCTCACAGTTGATCCATGAACTAGGCACAACTCCCCGTAAATTGGAAAAGCTAGTGATTCTTTTGCTTGCAAAAATGTAAATATAGTGGGCACCTCACAACAGACGGGAGCAACAATATTCTCCAACATTGTTGTCTGCGTACCCGGGCGAGCAGATAGCTATTGAGCTTGAACAATCACTTCAGTACTTTCGCTGAGAAGTAGCAGATTGAGCTGTGCACATAGCTCTTCAGTCTGACGATCAAACACTGAAAGGTTAGGAAATGGCCCTTACTAACAGATGGCTATTACTGTTTTTTTGCATGTATTGTTGAACTCTGTGAGAGAAAGTGTTCTTTGTTTACACGTATACTGCTGCATTCACGATTGTCAATAAACAATGTTAGCTTACTTGCTTGGCATGTTTTTTTGCCAAGTAAGGCCTCTCGGTCACCTGGAGGCATAGCGGAAATATTTATAGCAACAGTAGGGTGCCGTGCACGCAAATACCGTCACGCACCAGCGGCGAATAATTGCCCAAACCATCGGGCGCGCACCGCCACCACCTGCCGTGGCCACCAACGCAGCCGCCATATTGCCCCAACGCAATGAAGCTGATAGTCCTAGCAGCGCAATCTCCAGATCGGATAAGATAGTTAAAAACGTCACTGCTACCCCTATTTTTGATGCACTGTCGAAGGTACAGTTTCCCTTGTCTAAATGGTAATACATGGGTGCTCTGGGATGTAGAACGCAAGGCGACGGGTAGGTGCCACCATCGTGTCGTCTTCGCAATGCGTTGGAAACAATTAACTTTTAGTGCAAGCTATGCATGGTCAGCGCATTTTGATAAACGCTACGGTTCCTAAAATTACCTATGTATGCCTTTTCTAGGAAGAGACACACATACAGAATATTGACGTGTTGGTTTGATGCCTTAGATATGTGCAATGATTGGTTTTTAATTGACAATCACACAACCATGAACACTAAATCTTGAGCAATATTGTTGGGCGGATGGAGTCGGCCATTTGGAGTACCGTTTGGCCACTTTGATGTCGTTTAGGGTGCCGTTAAGGTCAGACAAACAGACAAAAGTACAGACAGACAGACAAAAATTTTTTGCGTCGAAAGTTCCCAACAAAGACTGTCGTCCTTAATAAACTTCAGCGCATGAACACTAACCACAATTGACGTTAACCCGACGTGACGGCTGCATCAAAGTTGTAATCATGTAATGTTTATAAAATTAAGTGGGCAGCACTGCAACCAATGTTGACACTTCAAGAAGATTAGCGTCTATTTGAAAATTAGTTCCGAGACCTGGCGCAGCTATCTGGTAAAATGCTTCATTGCCCCGCAGAATGCATGGGTTCTAGTCCGGCTGCGATCCTGACATTCATTTTTGAAATTCATCGGGTCGACGCTATCGATGTCGAGTATTTCTTCACGCTCGCGCGTTCAAATTGTCCATGTGTATGGTCGTCATTCCTGGGTAGATACTAAGTGTCAATCACCTGTGGTACATACCCGTATACCAGCGGCTCATACTCGCCCGTGGGTATGCCTCACTGTCTGGCGGGAAGTGTTTGACGACGTACGTGACGGGATTGTGACATTATTCATCTCTTGACCAGCACATCATATTCGTCAAACTATCTTACCCTCCCATGCTATATTTGGTTCACGCCAAGCTAAGGAGGTGACCACGAGAGCACCCAAACATAAGTGGCTTGATAGATAGGTAGATAGATAGATAGATAGATATATAGATAGATAGATAGATAGATAGATAGATAGATGCGCTCAATGTAGCCGAAGTTCGCTATGAAATACATCGACTTGAGAACGACTCCAGGCTTTAGATTGGATGAAATGCGCTCTTTAACTTGATATAATACGTTATTGTGTGTTTAATGCCAGCAATTTCCTCGGTCGTTTTTGTTGGCGTTATTCTTGTTGTTTCAAAAATCCACATTAGCTCTTGTATTGTATCGGGGTGAGCCGGTAGGCTGTCTAAGCTTTTGAATACAATTCTCGGGAACATTTGAGGTAGAGCGAGACAAAGACGCTGCTTGAATACCCCAAAGAGACGTGTCACCACTGGGGTGGGCACATCACGCACTATTTTAGCTTGTGTAGTGGCATGTGGTGGCGGCTTCCTGAATTACATCAATGTCTCTGATTTCTGGCTATGTACTTGGTGCAATATAAAAGAATGAGAAAGTTGTCTATGTATCTGAAAATAGGAGATTTCGATCACCATTTCAAGCTGTGCAAATATGGTTGTCAAATTGCGCTGATTATATACTGGCGTCCTTCCTGTTGCCGTCTTTGTACTCTTGTACCATATTTTTGTTTTCTTTTGGTGATACATGGATTCTTTTCTCCGTGCAAGAAAATCACTTCAAGAAATAAATCTTACAGTTTCCTTACCCTCCGTCCTTTACCAGTGTGCACATATTTGCCGTAAGCGCGACAACTATGGCGTGAGCCACTAACTAAAAGGTTCATACAAAATGTAAAAACCAATATTGCACGACGCTTTCTTGTTTTTAATAACTGTAAATTTACTGCATGAATGTATGTGTCAGCCTGATGAATTGAGCAGTGTAGGCTTATGGAAATATATTAAAAAAAGTAGTGCGAAACCACAGCAAAAGTAAAGAGAAAAAATAAACGCCCATAATTATACAACAGTTTTTGCACACACTTGTTCTTTTCTCCAAGTTGGGGAAGCCTTATAGCTAGGTTTGTTAATAAGTGACAATAAGTAATTTTACCGGCACTTTAGAACATTGCAGTTGCTATGGGCAGTTTTTTAGCTGTGATTCTTTTGTGACAGAAGTTTGGCCCCTACGATGTTTTACCAACTGACTAGTTTGTCTGCATATATTAGGTGAGAGCTTGTAGCCTTCGTTCTTTTTTCTTTAGAAAACTTTGGTCCGCCAGAAGAAAATGAAATCTAGACAAAAAACTTGTACAGAAAGTCAGTTTTATTGCCGAAAGGTACAAGCTGGTGACAGTAGAAATTAAAAACGACCATACGAGAAAGGCGATCGGGGATAATTTTTCAGGTACCTGAACTCAATAGTAAACTTTAGCACAGGCGTAGTATGTCTTCGGCGAGTTAATTATTTGGAGAACCTAAGGCACAAGGGCTTGTTAATTTTGAATGAAGTGGGTAAAAATTTCAGCTCAGGTAACAAGAATCATGTAGTGCATTCTAACAAAACCTTTTTGTGCCTTGGCTGCATTGGCCATTAAAGAAGGTTTCAGTCAGTTGCGGAGCTCGCGAAGAAGTTTGTTATGGCCCGTGCGGCAGGGCGACACATGTGTCACATCTTCGCCGCATTCGTCATAGTAAGGAGAAGTATACATTATCTTGAAAAAGCAACAGCTGCTTATGTCTGAATATACATAACATCTGAAGTAATTGCCATTGTGTACCTGCCTTTCGGCGACTACCATGAAGGAAAAGGACACAAACTAACTTAGCGCTAGCTTAATAAAAAAAGTCACTGCTATTTAGTGAGACCGCAGTACTCTGCTCAAGTGAGTATAAAAATCCGTAAAGTTACATATGCATGTCTGTGAGGTACAGTACTGCCGGGAAGTTTTCCCACCGAGTTGGGCAGGCAAAAAGTCAAGCCTTATTTGACAGACTGTTTCGCATGCGGTGCCATTTCACGGCTTGTTGCAAATGGCCGTAGCCAGATCGCACCACCATCGCATCGATCGTCCGACGAACTTGAGGAGCAAGCTTCTTCGTGCAGATGTAATGCACCTCCGGCATGGGAAAACCGTTGAACCCGCAAGCCAGTACTAGCGTGTAGGCGCCCATGTTGTCCATTAGTAGCCACTCATCCACAAAGACTTCGAAGAATGGCACCTTGCGTAGAATGCAGTCCATAGGATTGCAGGTAGCACCCCAAAGAGTGGTGAGAACCTCTGAAGGCCTCTCGTACGGAGGCTGCAAAGGACGAATTAGAATAGGATGCTTATGACCCCAGGACGGAACAGACAGATACGCAAAGCATGGGACAAAAAGCATTGAGGCCAGCCACAAATAATAATAATAATAATAATAATAATAATAATAATAATAATAATAATAATAATAATAATAATAATAATAATAATGCCTAATTTATTGCATTTTATACGACATCATAATCATTCTCAAATATGCACTCAATTTTCTAGAAAGTGGGGCTATATTCTCACCCTATCAACAAAAGACATTTGTAGAGGGCTTTCTACTGCCGCTCTGCTGCTCAAACTAACACATCATATCTCATTTAGTATCAATCAGCAGAAACAAATAGACCTCCTCCTGCTGGAAAAGCTTCGATAATGTATCTCACAAAACAAAACTCATTTATGAATAGCAAATTACACTAGCCTCTTGCCTTATCATGTAGTGGATTCGCGACTACCTATTTGACTGCACACAGTTTGTTGAAATGCATCGCCAGATCTCTCGAACGGCCCAGGTTACCTCAGGGGTAGCACAGAGAAAAGTTTTGGCTTCGATATTATTAGTATTTTTATAAATGACCTGCCATCTAATACTACTGAAACTACAAATGCTAAAAATCAGCTGTCTTATCAATAGCCAGGAAAAAAATTTCTAATTTTTGTAGCGTTTATTAAAGGCAAGACCTCGGAAAACGAACGGGCCGACCCAGCACCTTGATAAGGACGATAATGATGACACACACACACACACACACACACACACACACACACACACACACACTTGCACACACACGCAAACAAACACACACGCACACACGCACACACACACACACACGCACACGCACACACACACACACACACACACACACACACACACACACACACACAGAAAGAGAGAAAGTAATGGGCAGGAACACCTTTCCGCGTGACTAGCACATACTCTATGAAGTGTATTAAGGAGGCACTTTATTGTTTTTTCTAAATTTTGGACTCTGAGAGGCACCTTGCAGTTGATTCCCATATTTTGAGCTCTATTAGCTATCCTTTGCGCATACGCCTCTAATAGATGTAGAAAAAACAATGAAGAAGCTGTTCCAAGACTCGCAATCTTACGGCTTAAGCCTCCAATATATGTATTTGCAGACGTACAGAAAGGGCAAAAGCTCTCAGGCCATTGGCCCACGGGATTCTGTGGAAGTGTGAGCTGGGATCTTTTGACCAGGACTGTACATATTCAGAGAGCTTGACAGAAATCGCAAGCCATTAGTGTTCTGATAGTCCGCCGCTGCCTCTCATGAAGTGTGGTAGAGACAAATAGTGCACTTAAAAATTGCTCACCACCACCGGTGGGTTTTTGAACGAGACAAATTTTGTGCTTGCGCACTGGTTTTATCGAATAAACATAGGTGTTTTTAAATAGAACGTTATTATTGCCCCTATTACTCTTTTTCCTTGGTGCAGAAATGACGTGATCAGGAAAACATACGCAGACGAAATATAATGGCGCTCTGGTGTGCGACCTTTTCAGGCCAGTAAGAAGTCACAGAAACCGCACTCAAAGTTATTTGTACAAAGTAATTTGTTAGGCACGACGTGTGGTCATTAGGACCTTATGCTGTTTCATGTTTAGGTTATTCATGGGGGGAGCTGTTAATCTGTTTCCCAGTAATTTGCACTAAGTAATTTTTTGAACTTGACAAGTGGTCACAGTAGAATGTGCGAGGAACCTTGTGATGCTTCATGTCTATGCTGTGCACAGTGGTAGAGTAAGAGTCAACCTGTTCCCCAGCGATTTGCACGAACTGTTTTTTTTTCAATTAGGATAGATAATTGAGCGAGTTGGCACGGATTCATACTTAGGACTGTGCAGCGCTTTGCTAAAAAATCACAACACATCCATTGACTTAATGACGATGAGTGGGTAGAAGCGTCTATCAGTCCGCCCGTGCGTCTGTCCGTGCTTCCGTCTGTGTGTCCATCCATCCTTCCGTGCGTCCGTTTATCCCTCCGTGCAAGCGTCCACCCGTGCGTTCATCCACCCATCCGTCTGTGCGTCCGCCCATTCATTCGCGCGCTCGTGCGTCCATCCATTCGTCCATCCATGCATCGGTCTGTCTATCCGTCTATCCACGCGTCCATCCATCCCTCCATCTGCTTGTCTCTCTGTCCATCCGTGCATCCATCTGTCCGTCCTTTCACCAAGTGAACACTCCAAGTATACCTTCATCTCACATTTTGCATCATATATTCATCAAATAGCAGTACCGCCATCCAGAAGGCATTCGAAGAACGAAACGACAGGTGACTACTACTACTACTACTACTACTACTACTACTACTACTACTACTACAACTACTACATACATCACAGGTGCAAGAACTACGGCAAAAGGAGCTTTGCCCCTGAAATTAAAGCGCCACCAAGCATAACTATAGCAATTTATTTTGCTTGTTCACCATAAAACTAAACGGACGCCGTCTGTTCTATACCATCAGCAGTGGTTTATACCACCAAGAACTATCACCTAGCGATGAATCCTGGAACAAAGTGGCTACGTACTACATAAATCGGGGACGACTGACGCATGCAATAATAGCTTCGACTCTAGAAGGAAAAAGGACAGGACATGAACTAAGCTGTGGGTTAGGGATTACTAGAACTTGGTAAGCACGAGCGGCAATCTGACTTAGAACTCGTTGTGTGCATGCTAGGTTATGGGGTGAAATTCAGGGATGATCTTTGCGCTGGAAGCAGATGTCACGTGACTCAATGATTTAGTCTTGTTTAATTATCGCGTTTGATTTTTCAGAGTAAAAAAAGATTGGCACATTCCCCGTACAGTGGGAATCGCTGATATACGAAGCACGATTGAGGAAGGTTGATATGCCAATTTAAAATCACCACAACGTTACGAGGCACATGTAAGTTTGCACCGTACATGGCTTCCATGTTAATAATATCATGCTTGAACGTGTCATTCACCTTCGTCGTCTATTTACGCCACGTGATACTAAACATGATATATGTGCAGCTAGTGACACGGCCGCGAGCACGCTAAAAGTGTAGCGTGTAGTCATCTTTTATATGACACGCATATCATGGTTATCATGTCTGAACGTGTCATTTATCTTCGTCGTCCACTCACGTCACGTAAAAATTAGGGGACCCTTAAGTTTTGTCTTTAAGAGTTGAACGCGATGGCGAAATCCGGCCCCTAGTGCACCCTTCAATTACTAAGTAAATACACATTCATATGTTTTGTTACATACACACGCTCGCACACAAACACGCACACAGTAGATTGGACGCGCGCGCGCTATTATCGCCGAATGTGCTCGTTTTCCTCGTGACACCTGTCGAACAAAATGCGTTAAAGAGGCCCTGAACCACTTTTCAAAATGATTTCACTATAAGAGCTTATTGTCTCACGAAATCAATGCCGCAAAAATTTTAAGAATTCATCCAGTGCGAGTGCAGCTGCAAAGGTTTGTCGCATGCTGCAACTGCATTATCTTTTCCTTCTTCCCATCGAAAGCACTGGAAGCTAAGCAGGAAGGGTGACAGGGCAAGGAAACTACCGCACCTCGTCGCCTTGAGCACTTTTTTTTTTCTTCGAATGCGAGGCTTTTTCGGAGTGATCACGCGCGCACGCGTGGACAAATAGAGGCCTCCCGCGGCTATCTCGAGAACTTGATTTGTCGGTCACAGACGCACAGACGATTTTTCGCTCACAACTAACGGGGGTATTCTGCGACACCAGCTCTTTAACGCTATCACGCAATACGAACTTTGGAATATGTGGAACTAGCGAAATAGCCGTGAGCACGCTATGAGCGTTTCATATAGTCATGTTTGACACAACATGAATGTCATAATTATCATGTTCGGATGTGCCGTTTACCTTCACCGTCCGTTCGCGTCAGAGAATACCGAATTTGGCATACATTAGGCTAGCGAAACAGCCGCGAGTGCATCATAAACGTGGCATGTAGTCATATTCCTACATGCCACGCATCTCATAATTATCATGTTTGCATCAGTCATATACTTTCGTCATCCAGTCACGTCTCGCAATACCAAATTTGGTATAGCACCTTCACGCTACCGAAGATCTCCATCTCCTCGACAACGTGCCACTTCAGTGCCGCCAGGCGACCGATGGAAGTGAGGTCACCAGTCATCTTCAGCTACACGCTGCTACGCCTCGACCAGTGATCATGCGTCATAAGAACATTTCTGTTTCTGTGGAAAATGTTACAATGGCAGCTTTAGTGGATACGGGAGCAAGTGTCTCCGTTATCAGCATGGATTTCAAAACCCAATTAGGCCGTAAGGTGGTGTTCAAGTGGAATGATGCGGGCACATTTCGTGCTGTCAGTGGAGAATCGCTACGACCTCTTGGTGTGCATACCGCGAACGCCTATTTCTCTAATAACGTCTATCAAGCCGAATTCACAGTGCTCGCTAAATCAACCCATATTATGATTCTGGGTCTAGATTTTCCGCAACAGTGCGGTGCCACTGTTGATTCTGGTGCCGGCGAGCTTTTTGTCTCTCCTTTTGTTGCCAACCAACCTGCTTCTTTTTCGCACACCCTCGCCTTCTGTGAAGGTTTTGTTGTACCACCCCAGTCGTTATTTAGCGAACGAAAAGGGTGTGCTCGTGCCTCACTGTATTGTCTCTGTTGCGAGTGGCACAAGTTCATTGTGGGTGTCAAATTTATCTAACCAGTCTGTTGTGCTTCCAAGTGGTATGCGTCATGCCTCGTTTGAAGCGGAAAAAAAGCTTAATATCGACGCCTTAAGCAATGACGCCTTGAACAAATCCCGTGCGCTTGAGAATAGCCGTGGTGTCCCTGAAGACTCTTCGCCATTTTTGAACATGATTAACAAGGCAGTACCCCTGAGAAGCGTCAAGTCCTAGTCAACATTCTTAGCAGGCATGCTTCATTGTTTGATTTCACCCAGGCTGCTAGCAGAGTTCGTGTTCCCAATACGCGGGTCGCTACAGGATTGACACGGAGTCCTTGCATCCCTTAAGGCAGAAACCGTACCGCGTCTCTGCATCGGAGCGCAAGGTGATCGCCAAACAGGTGGAAGACATGTTGGCTAAGGGCCTAATCTAAGACTCCTCTAGCCCCTGGGCTGCACCGGTCATCCTCGTGAAGAAAAAAGATGGGTCCTGGAGATTTCGCGTCGAATAGCGGGGTCTGAATTCGGTGACGAAAAGGGATGTGTATCCGAGTTCACGTATAGACGAAGTTATCGACTGTCAGGATTCGGCATCTTACTTCTTATCTGTGGACCCCCGATCTGGTTATTTTGGCAGGTACCTATGCATTCCGTCGACGAAGAGAAAACTGCTTTTCTCTGATGGCTTGTTTGTATTCAGCGTTACACCCTTTGGTTTGTGCAACGACCCTGCGACATTTGAAAGGTTTATGGACACGGTACTGCATGCTCTCAAATGAGTGACTTGTTTATGTTACCTCGAAGACATCGTTATTTTTGGACGCACTTTTGCTAAACACATCCACCGACTTGACGCTGTTTTAACATGCCTTGAACAAGCTGCCCTTACCCTGAACTGCAAGAAATGTCACTTCGGTCAGCGAGAAGCACTTGTACTTTGTCATCTTGTAGAGAAACATGGTGTGCGCCCATATCCTTAGAAGCTTGCTGCAGCCAGCTGTTTCAAATAACCACAGTCACAACGCGAACTAAAGAGTTTTCTGGGTCTCTGTTCATATTCTGCCGATTTGTGCCCATGTTTGTTGATACTGCCTACCCATTGACTTCGCTGCTTTGCAAAGATAGGGATTTCATCTAGACAGTGGAGTGTAATGCCTTGTTTCGTGAACCTTGAAAGAATCTTCACATCTGGACCCATAGTGCGCCATTTCGACCCTACTGCCACGACATAAGTGCACGCCGACGCGAGTATCATCGGGCTCGGCCCCTTGCTCATCCAGCGCTTCGATGGCGCCAAGCATGTCATCGCCTACACCAGTCGTTCGTTGAGCAAGGACGAGAAGAATTACACCGTTACTGAAGAGGAGTGCCTCGCTGTGGTTTTTCCTGTGCATAAGCTGCGTCCATATGTCTACAGGCGGAAGTTCACGATCGTGACTTACACCATTCACTATGTTGGTTGGTTGGTCCCCGTGACCCTTCTGGTTGCCTCATGCGATGAGCACTACGTTTGCAGGAATGGAACTTTACAAAAGGCTACAAGAGCGGTCGCCATCATGCAGACGCTGACTGTATCTCGAGGCTTCCCCTACCAACCACTCTATGTGACGCCGACCATTATGACGTCTTTCTAGCTGCCATCAACGGTGCTGCTTTTTCTGACCTCACCACCATCCGGGAAGAACAGCGCAACGACCTCTTTGACTCAGCCGCACACCCGATAGGTAGCCATGGCTTTATCGTCCAAAATGGCTTCCTTTACAAAAAAAATACGCGGCTGATGATGCCCGCCTTCTTTTAGTGGTCCCCATGAATTTTACAATCCACGTACTCAATGCTATGCACGACGACACATCAGCGGGGCACCTGGGAATTGCCAAAACGTACCACCGCCTGCTGGCTCGATTCTACAAGCCTACCATGCAACGCAGTACAGAAAAGTATATGGCCAGTTGTGATAAATGCCAGCAATTCAAGTGACCAAGTAATACCATGGTTGGTCTCCTCCGCCCCTTAACATCACCCTCACCTCTTTTCGAAATAGTTGGAGTGGATCTTCTTAGTCTATTTCCACGCTCATTGAACAACAACCATTGGAATATAGTCTGCGTTGACCACATGACACGTTATAAGGAAACCAAAGCGCTACCAACAGCCGTAATGAGGTTCCTCCTCTCTTCTGTGATACGGCGCCATGGACCACCTCAGATTATTCTGAGTGATCACGGTCGACAGTTCGTAGCCGATGTTGTAGAAAAACTCTTTCGTCTGTGTGCTCGCCAGTTTTGCCACGCGACCCCATTTCACCCACAGACAAATGGTCTCGTCGAGCGCACGAACAGAACATTTACCAACATGCTTGTGATGTACGGTGACTCCTGGCACGAAAACCGGAATGACATCTTGCCATTTATCACCTACGCCTATAACACGGCAAAACATAAAACCTCTGGGTACAGTCCATTTTATCTTTTTTTATCTCGGACCACCCCTCCACTTTCTTGACACCAGTGAATCCTTTCATGCGCATGAGAACTCTTCCATTGCCCAGGACTCTGCCGCGCAGAGGAAGCACGTCGCCTAGCCCAGGTTCGTACTTTGGCATTTCAACACCGCTCCAAGTTCACCTATGAATCACAGAACAAGAATGTGTCGTATGAAAAAGAAGAAAACGTTTGGCTCCGGACACCCTTTCGCAAGCTTGGCCAGTACCAGTAGTTCCTGGCTTGTTACACCGGTCTTTTTGTCATCTTCGATTGCCTAATTGATGTGTCATCAATCGCTCGTCTCGTGCCTAGCAGCTACCGTTATAGGCAGCCTCAGCTTGTTCACGTCGCCCGCCTAAAGCGCTTTCATATTCATGAACAATTCTCGCCTAGGGGGCTTCGTCTCGAGAAAGGGGGAGTGTTACGCTGAAGCAGTAACGTGTGAAAAAAGAAACAGGAGAATGAAGTGGTGCATTTGGGAGCAGCTCGATGTCGGCGCGGCTACCTTTCGCCGTTCGTTCTTGAATAAACAGGCTTCGTCGTAGCAATAATATTCCATATCATTTTCGGTATCAATACCGTTATTAAAATGAGCAGGAGATCTCAAAATCGTAGGCGACTATATAGACAGATAGTTAGGTTGACAGATAGACAAGACCAAAATCGCCGAAGTTCGCTAAGAAATGATTCGCATTTAAAATATAGCAACCACAACCGGGATTCAATTCTATGACCTGCGGATTAGCAGCCGAGTGCCTTAGGCACTAGACCACCGCGTCGAGGTCAATACATAAAAAAGTAAGTAAATAAATAAATTAGAGCCAGAGACATTGACGGTGCGTTATGAAGAAGTGAAGCACAGTTTGAAGAGGGTGAAACCACTCATCACTGACTCATTATCTGTGTGTTCTTCGTTCTCCGCATCTGGTGAAACACCTCTTCTGAAGCTTTTCGGAATACTACTTTCTCTCGTACATCTACAATGTATTCACACAATTTGGGCACCCGGACACAAGGATTTGTTTTAAAATAGAAGTGCTGATTATTTAGCAAAGGTGGCACTTTTGGTGCCAATCATTCTGGTTTTCCCACTAACCACCTACATTATAATTGCACGATTCCACACCCTAACTTTCAAAGCTGCTTATCAGACCCTGTCTTGACAGCTTCTTCAGAATATAGGCACCTATTCTTTCTCTTGAACATTGAGTTATCGCGGTCGAGAAAAATGAAAGTGGCGATAACGAAACTTCGCTGCCGGGTTACTTCCCCTAACATTTACCTGCATAGAGCAAGACAAGAGCTGTCTCCTCTTAGACTCTTCTCTAAGGAATAGGAAACAATCAGTCATTATTTTTTATCCTGACGCTGGTACACGTCATTGAGAAGAACATTCATAGCCCCATTTCTTCGAAACTTTGGTCTGGAAATATCTGAATCAGTTGTTGTATCATTTGGCGCCTCTACTCGGGGCTACACTCTAAGTCAAATACTGGCTAGACTACACGTCCGCAGGCAGGAAATCAAGTCAATGTATTGCATTTTCTAGGTGGCTCCGTAGCCGTGTTGCAGAGAAACCGGCCCGATTTGAAGTGGCCTTCAGAACAGCTGGCACAAAGTTTAGCCGGGATTTTAGGTAAAAATTGTCCTCGCAAGATACGGCCTGTGGTTAGGCGTTACTTTCTGTAGGCGGCCGGCCCGGCATTGATGTGGTGGCGGAAAAAAGCAATATTTTACGCTCTTCAGGAAGTTTCTTGAAAAAAAAAATGCGGCTGATATTGTGACTAAAGGTAATTAGACAACCATTAGCGTCACAATCACTTAAATTTGCGAGAGTAACATGCAACGAACAGCCTTGAAATTGAACTCGAGGCCGCATGCACGTGTAGCAGATGTCTTACCTATTGCACCACAGCGCCATCTCATGACGGTGAGTTTTTTTGCGTAGTACATATCTACCAAGTTGGTTTTTTAAAACCGTCTTCGGAACCTTGAATTGTTTTTGTGCCATGTGCATGTATTTGGTCAGCGAATAGTTTGTAGGGCTTCATAAATTTGAGACAACGATGGTGAGCGCTTTCGGCTCTGACTTCGGTTCATGGTGCGTCGTTCCGCAAGAACAATTAACGTGTGTTTGGGTGTCGTTTTAGTGCTTACCCATGAACTGCGGGTGTTACGCCCACCGAAATCCGCGGACGAGGCTGTGTTTGGCTGTCGAATCCTGCGTACGTTTCTCGCACGTGCGTGTGCAGTGAGAAATTTAGCTGATTTGTGTCGGCAGGTACAAGCGTGTCAGTGACAGCAGCCTATTCTCAGCTGTTCGAAGACAATGCGCTTTCGTAAACGAAACGAATGCGTAAACGTTGCATGGGTATTTTTGCGTGCCTACTCTAACATTTGCGTTTCGTATGTGCGAACTGCCGCGAGCTGCACGCTGGGGCAGCAGCACCTTTCTAGCATTTCAACGATTACGTATTTCTGCAACTAGAATGTATGCGCATTATTTCGCTATGTAAATTGCTTTTCACTCATTTTCAGTCTTTAAGTGATCTTATTTATGGGGAGTAGCTACTCTTACCTTTATTCACCATCACATCGCTGTTCAAGTGAATGCCGAAACACGCGCCAAGGTCAAGTATGACAAACACAAATTAGCGACGGACAGGTTGGACATTCGGACAGGTCGGACAGGTCGGACGGACAGGTCGGAATTAGCGACGGACAGGTTTACTACGCCATGTAGGAATTTATCAGTCAAACTAAAGGAATAATGAGCTAAATTCTTCATCGTTTTACAGAATTCAGTTTTATATTCAGTAATTCAAGCTGTGTTACCTATCTCTAGCTTATACGAAAGTAATGCGAAGAAACACACACAAAAAAGTCACCTTACACTCGGCCAATCCCCTGCATTGGGCAAGAGCCATAAGAAGGGGAGAAGAAGAAGAAGAAGATAGCGAACGTATTCATGAGGAATTTTATTATTATTGCTGGCCTTACTTGGCACTGCAGTAAGCTTATGCAGCTTCACTCCTAAAGAGCTATGCCATCTTGCACAGTATTTGAAGGCCCTAAATGTCACGAAGAACGAATGCAAGAAACAGGCACTTGACACTTGTTCCAGGTACCGACGATAGAGCGAGAAGACCATCGTTGCGTGATTGAGCTGTTTGCCACTGTTCATAAGCAGTTCTCAATCCAGCACTTAGTACAGTTCCACTACCCTGAAATCTGAGGAAGTGCATAGCACGGTCACCCAGTGATTTCCGTTCGCTGTTTTGCTCTGCGTTTACCGAATCGTCGATGACGTAAATGTTTGAGGTAAGCATATAAGGTTTTCCTTTCACGAGTAGCATTTTGTTCGAGATATTCACCAACTCGGTGTGCCACACGCGCGCTACTTTTTCCTGCGCTTTATCGACTTGGTGATTGTTATGGCAGTTGTTGCCTTCCTCTTCAGATGTAGCATTTAGGGAGACGGAAAGCGCTGGTGGGTGTAGCAGTCCGTTCTTGGCAAGACAGTGGTGTCCTTCTTGAACGGCGCAGGTGTCTGCCGCATGTTTTAACACGATAGCGTTAGAGAGCACGTGTCGCAGAAAACCCACCACCGGCGTCAGCCCCATTGGTTGTGAGCGAAAAATTGTCTGTGCGTCTGTGACCGAAAAATCAAGTTACCGAGATTGACGCGCGCTACTTGTCCAAGCGTGCGCGCGAGATCACACTAAAAAAGCCGCGCGTTCAAAGAAAGAAGTGCTCAAGGTCATGAGGCGTGGTAGTTTATTTGCCCTGCTACCCCTCACTGCTTAGATTCCAGCGCTTTCGTCGGGATGAAAGAACAGATAATACAATTGCAGCATGTATCAAACCTTTGTAATTTCACTCGCACTGGACGGATTCTTAAAATTTTTGTGGCCTTGACTTCGCCAGGCAATAAGCTCTTTTAGTAAATTCGTTGCATAGTTACTTGAAAAGCTATTTCAGGGCCCCTTTAACGCATTTTGTTCGACAGGTGTCACGACAAAAACGAGCCTATTCAGCGATAATAGCGCGTGCTGGTCCAATCTACAGTGTGCGTGTTTGTGTGCGTGCGTGTGTATGTAACAAACCATAATAATAAGTATGCACATAGCGGTTGAAGGGTGCACTAGGGCCCGGATTTCGCTATCACGTTAAACTCTTAAAGGTGAAGTTTAAGGGTCCCCCGCTTTTCTTCGAAATGTTTTAGCGATTTTAAGTTCATTAAAGTGAGAACCTCTTGAATGTTTTTAATTATGTTATCCTAAGCCTTGCTCGTCTGTTTCAGCCTGGTTTTAAGCATTGGTCACCTTGTGTTAGGCTCTATTGACTATTTGCTTTTGAGCATGATCTAGAAAGGGATTTGTGGGTGGTCGAAAAGCAGGGCATCTAAAATGCTTCTCAATTAAAACTCTGTTTGTAGCTCCAACTAGGCAATTCAAGTGGTTTATGTTGTTTTGGGCCGACATCATTTGCTTTTGAAGCATGCAACAGAAAACTTCAGATGTGGTGAGTGGACACTTGCGTGTCACAGTTTGAACGAAATTGTTAATATGTAAAAAAATCGAGGCACAGAAGAAGCATTATGATTTATGGCTCTGTAGTGTTTGATTGCTGATCAATATGCAGGGTTTAACGTGCAAAGACCACCATATGATTATAAGAGACGCCATGGTGGAGGCCTCCCGAAATGTCGACCACTTGAAGCTCTTTACCATGCACTAAAATCCGAGCATACCAACCTGCAGAATTTTCAATTGCATCAAAAAACGCCAGGCCTGCACGAAAGGCGCAGCACCGTCACAACGAAAGCTAGAAGAGCAGCCTTCCAGAGCCTTTTCTAAACACCTATTGAATAACTGCTGCAAGCACATTTGCCGGGTACCCACTGCAGCATCATTAATAATAACCTGTGCGTAGTAGAACGGCATCCGCTGTGCTACATTTTGTCAATCTTCTGGGAAGCGTGTTATCCGCCTAAATATTGCAAAGAATTTTGTGCCAATTGTTAATGCAGTGGCTGACGATGATGAGGAATTATGCCTCAAATTGGTATGTGCTAAATTTATTAGCTGGACAAAAACAAGCTTTCGTAAAAGGTTGAAGCATTGGACGACCCACTCATTACGCTATTTGCATTGTGTGACACCTGTATGTTCTTTTGCTCTTATAAAATGCTTTATTACTCACATTGTAGTATATCATAGCACCGGGGTGACCGGCTCGTGAGGAGTAGACCGGGGAGGGAGAACGACAAAGAGGGATGTGTTGGATTGTGTTCGAGTGAGTGGTTTTTCTACGTTACATTTGGTGGCAGTGGTGACAACGTGAACCCACGTTTACAAGGAGTAAGGCTGCCGTGATGACAGCGACAGTCGGCACTTCACAGATGCACCTTACGGAAGACACGTCGTCCACGGCCCTGGAACCTCCTGTTCCGACTACGTAGGAAAGCTTGGAACAGGCCGCGGGAACCCCTGTCTCCTCACACATACTGCCACCAGCGCCCCATCAGCCTCTCCTGTCGGAGTTTCATATCTAGGATACGTCGAATCACACTCAACAGTCAAGCGCTCGTGCAGGTCTACCTATACCTGACTGCCTGCCAGCCCTTGTTTCATAAGGTGAGGCCGACAGACGAGCGCCTATGCAAAATTTCGAAACCTGCTTCGCTACCCGGTTGCTCTCTCTTGATGCCACCCTCGCCCAACGTGCCCCGACGGCGGATGTCGTCGCCGACCTAGCTGCGCGGCTCTCCGTCACTGAGGAGCAGTCTGGCCTTCAGCAACGTGTGTCTACCACGGTCGAACGAAATGTTCTTGTGCCAGCTCAGCCTCGGTGTTTTAGAGCATAACTTTCACCGCCTACTTTCGATGGCACCAGATCGTGGACAGCATTTTTAATGCAGTTCAAGTCCATTGCTGCCCCAAATGGCTGGACAGTTTAAAATAAAGCTCAGGCGCTCGTTGTACAGCTCCGTGGCTCCGTGGTTGAATACGTCTAGTACATCCCGCAAGTCGTCCGCTCAAACAATGGAGCTGTAGTCACGGAGCTGGGAACCAGATTTGGTGACAGTCATCTTCCTCAGCTCTACCTCACACAACTGAAACACGTCCGGCAATGTCACCGCGACTTTCAAGAGCTCGCTGCTCACGTCGACAGCTTGTCCCGAAAGGCCTTGTCGGGCTGCTCTGCCGTAACTATAGACCTTATTGCTGCTAATGCCTTTGTTGATGCCATCAATATCAGAACCATCCAGCACTTCGTTCGCTTCGCTCGTCTAATTGGCGTACGGTCAGCTTTAGCTGTCGCTCTTGAGGCGAAGATACAAGAACGCTCGCAAGCAACTGAGGATCCATACTGCTCTATTGAAAAAACCTCCACCATTAGAATGGTGAATTGCACCATCCACCATTTTGGCCGATTATGGTGCTGGAAATGTTGGTGGCACATGGTGTAAGGTGGCGTATGGTGGATGGTGCACACCAGCTGGCAATGCTGGAGCGTGAGGCTGAGTCAGAACCACTGTGACAAGCTGCCACTAAAGAAATGTTAAAAGCAATTGTATAAAAACAATGTAGAAAGCACCCGCAAAGAAGTGCGAGAGCGCGGAGTCGAACCCGCCCTCTTCGGACTCGCAACTGAGCACACTAACCACTCTGCCACGCCGACAGATGGGAGCAATTGTGTCAAAGAAGTAGTAAACTCGCAAATTCACTGTGTAACTTCATTTGTGTTTGTCGCTTACTCGAGATGGACGGGATCTGCACCTGCTACTAAAATTTGGAGATTTGATAAGTAAGAACAACTGCTGCCTGTAATAATTGCCACTGCTATAATGGCAACAGCGCCATGTTTTTGTTACAATTTGCAACCGCAAAAAAAACATAGTAGATGAGAAGCAGGTAGAGTTTATCGGCGGTTACTGCCAAGTTTCATATCCGTTTCTCGCTCCTTCCAAAAGGCAATATCTGTTCAGGCTTTATGACGCTTCTATGTTCATTCAATAGATACGCCCACACAATTGATTGTGATGTTTTTCGCGCAACGCACAGTGCAGTCGTGCCAGTGCACCACTGTTGCTCTGTCGTTAGGAACAATTACATAACGGCTTTGCCAAAATCAATGCAGTGCACTAGAAACATTATGCTATCATATTGGTTCAGTAAGCATACGAATTGACGAGTCTGTGTTCTCGCATAAGATCCAGTCAAGTGCCAGCGAGTGAGACCGGCGGCTGTCGGTGAGGGGAGGCGTACATTTTGTGGAAGTACTGCAAACGCATCGCATCAATGTTTATCGCTTTTTGCGCGGACACCGTACCCAATAAAAAAGGCTCCATTTAGGTTAAATGATGCCACAGCTGTACTGTACTGTCACTTCTACTCGCCAAATTTGTGTATTCTGAAACCTAGAAGCGCCGATAACACTTGTGTGGGCTCGGTCAGTAGGACTAACTTTTAGTGGAAATCATGGTGGTAGAACAGAAGGGTGAAAGTCAAATTCGCGGGAGCTCGTCTTGACGCATGTCAAAAGTGAAAGTTTATGCATATTCGCACGCACTTTGTTAACTTAAAAGTACCGCTCAAGCAATAAAGTGTGCAAAGAGTTGCCAGAGTGCCCCACCGCTGTGGTCTAGTGGCTAAGGTACTCGGCTGCTGACTGGCAGGTCACGGGATCGGATCCTAGCTTCGGCGGCTGCATTCCCGATGGAGGCGGAATTGTTGTAGGCCCGTGTGCTCAGATTTGGGTGCAGTTTAAAAAGCCCCAGGTGGTTAAAATTTCGGAGCCCTTTAGTACGGCGTCTCTCCAAATTATATGGTGGTTTTGGGACGTTAAACCACACATATCAACCAAAAAATTTCCAGAGTTGCGTTTCTAGTGTGGTGACATCAAGTGACCGCTTTGTTCTGCTCTAACACTGAAAGGGGCAATTGCGAACTGGAGTCCATTTATTTCTCAACAACTGCGCGCCGATGTAAAACATTTATTGTCCCTGTCCACAGTGATTTCTGTAGTTTTCTAAACATTACAAAAAACACTTCGCGGATGTCATCCTGACGTAAGTACATGCGCGAAATGTAAACATATTTACGGCCACGTATTCTACGCTTCACAAAAATTTAAGTGTTGTTGACACCACAGGAATGAAAAAATAAACGGGCTAAGAGGCGTAATGAGCAGCGTTGGTTTCTTTTGACCGTAAACATATATCTCTGCGCATTCAAGAATGAAACACTACAAAGAAGTGGTTTCACATACTGTCATGTGCTTTTTGATCATGCAACCATCATCCACCAAGCCTTCCACCAAACACTTTTTGCCTCGCCACCATCAGCCTGCATTTTCCACTATCACCACCATTGGCTCATCACCACCACTACCATCTGCCACCATTTTTTCCACTCTTGCCGTATTAAGCTGGCATTTTCCACCGTCACCACCATCGGCTCGCCACCTCTACCATCTGCCATAATTTTTTCCACTCTCGCCGTCATCAGCCATTATGCTCACTTACAGTTTCCACCACATCCACTAATATTTCCACCATATAGTTGTTTGAAAGAGACTGCTAGACGTTGAAAGGGGCCGTTTATTAGGTTGTTAGGGGCAGCTCAGAAGCGGCTGACTGGTTAAAGATCCTCCTAATCCTCTTCTTCCTTTCTCGCTCTCGGCGACAAGTGCGTTCACCATGTACGCTTCTTTGTCTTCGTGCATGTGCGCAACATTCCTCTCCGCGCAGACGAAGGCCGCCGGACGAGTCAGTCAAGTTGTCGTGGCGTGTACAGTTTCAGGCGGGCAACATGAACCACTTGAGTTTTGGCAGCTCGTGGACCACTCGCCGTGAGACGAGCTATTACATAGTTGACCTCTGTAAGTCTGTCGACAATGACAAAAGGTCCATCGTAAGTGGCCAAAAACTTTTGGCATAACCCGCGCTTGCGTATCGGAGTCCACAACCACACCAGATCACCACGGCGATAAATCACTGGTCGATGGTGAATGTCATAGCGTGCCTTCGCTTTGTCTTGCGATGCCAATGTGCGTAGTCTAGCTATGCGACGCGCCTCTTCGGCGAGGCAGAGAGTCTCGGCGACAGTTACGTTGTCGTGATCAAAGAATGGTAATACTGTGTCGATTGTGTGCCGGGGCGAACGTGCATAAAGCAAAAAGAAAGGGCTATAGCCTGTAATCTCGTGCTTCGCGGTGTTGAACGCGTAAGTAATGAACGGGAGTACGTCATCCCAGTTCTTGTGATCGCATGAGACATACATAGACAACATGTTAATAATGGTGCGATTGGTACGCTCCGTCAGCCCATTAGTTTGGGGGTGGTATGGTGTTGAGTGACGCAGGCGGGATTCACATAAACGGAGTAGCTCCTCCACGACATCCACTGTGAATTGTCGGCCACGATCGCTGATAATCAGGCGAGGTGGGCCGTGTCGGAGGATGACGTACTGTAACCAAAACGACGAGACTTCACTGGCAGTTGCGGAGGGGACGGCCGCCGTCTCGCAGTAGCGTGTGTGGTACTCGACGCAAACAATTATCCATCGGTTGCCCTTAGCCGATTTTGGAAACGGGCCCAGAAAGTCAATCCCCACTTGTTCGAAAGGTGCGCTTGGAGTAGGCATCGGTTGTAGAAGACCAGCTGGACCAGTTGATGGACGTTTGTGACGCTGACATTGCATGCAGCTTGCCACATAACTCTCAACGGACTTTTGCATACCAGGCCAATAAAAGCGCTCTTTAGTCCGGTGAAGCGTCCGCACCAAACCTAAATGTCCAGATGTAGGGTCGTCGTGCATGACACTCATAATAATGGTTCGCAGGCTCTCCGGGACCACTAGAAGGAAACGCGCACCACAGCAGGAGAGGTTCCTTTTGAACAACAGTCCATCACGCATATAGAAATGGTGTGAACTAGTGGAAGCGGATGCAGCGGCAAATAGTGGTGCTAGTTTAGCGTCCTTCCACTTTTCTGCTCTGAAGCTGGGATAGTCCGGGAACGTAGGCGACACAGACGCTACAAGCTGGTCAAGGTCATCGAATTCACAGTCCGTTCTGCTAAGTGGCATACGAGAAAGACAGTCCGCGTCAGCATGTCGACGAGCACTCTTGTAAGCGACGGTAAAACTATTCTTGTAACCGGAAAGCCCAGCGCGAAAGGCGGCCACAAGGGTCACGAAGGTTGACAAGCCAACACAACGAGTGGTGGTCAGTTACAACTGTGATTGGGCGTCCGTAGAGGTAAGACCTAAACCGCTGAATTGCAAATAATACCGCCAGGCATTCATGTTCCGTAACAGTGTAGTTTTGTTCCGGCCTGCTTAGAAAGCGACTTGCGAATGCGATGACGTGTTCGCGGTTGCCGTAACGGTGTACTAGGACGGCTCCAATACCTATGCCACTAGCATCCGTAAGAAGCTCTGTCGGAGCAGAAAGACTGAAGTGCTGAAGGACGGGTCGTGACGTCAGCAAAAACTTCAATTGACGGAATGAAGAATCGCACTCCGGAGTCCACTCAAAGGAATTGTCCTTTCGTAAGAGGCATGTGAGAGGATACGCAACGTCGGCAAACTTCAGAATAAAGTGGCGAAAGTACGAACAAAGCCCCAGGAAACTACGAAGCTCCTTGACGGAACGCGGCGCATTGAACGCCTCAACTGCTGCTGTCTTCTAGGGGTCAGGGCGGATGCCATCCTTGTCAAAGAGATGCCCGAGCACAAGCGTCTGGCGGTCTCCGAAGTGGCATTTCTTCGAATTTAAAATTAGGGCAGCATTTCGGATGCAGTTCAAAACAGTATCCAGACGATAGTTGTGTTCACTGAACGTGCGGCCAAAGATGACGATGTCGTCGAGGTAGCACATGCAGATGTTCCACTTCAAGCCACGCAGAATGGTGTCCGTAAACCTCTCGAACGTTGCCAGTGCATTGCACAGTCCAAATGGCATCACGTTAAATTCAAAGAGCCCATCAGGGGTTACAAAGGCAGTCTTTTCCTTGTCCTCTGGGTGCATCGGAATTTGCCAATAACCAGATCGTAAGTCTACGGAGGAAAAATAAGAGGCCGAATGTAGGCAGTCTATTGTGTCCTCTATACGGGACAGCGGGTATACGTCCTTTTTAGTCACGGCATTCAGTCGGCGATAGTCGACGCAAAATCTCCAAGATCCATCTTTCTTCTTAACAAGGATTACCGGTGCTGCCCACAGACTGGCTGACTCTTGTACCACTCCCTTTTGCATCATTTCCTGCACTTGGTCGTTGATAATTTGTCTTTCTGACGGGGAAACACGATATGGTTTTTGGCGAATCAGACTTGCCGCGCCAGTGTTGATGGTATGGCGCGTTCGAGACAGGGGGACAGGGATTACTTTGCCCTTCTGCGCAAAGTCAAATACCGAAGCGTGCTTCAACAGCACATTCATTAAAGTTCTGCGCTCGCTTGAGCTAAGTGACTTATTTATCGTTGCCATAAGCGCCGTGTCCAAATTGTGACAACCAGTTCTGTCACGTTCTTCCGGCACGCGTGTGAGCTCAACCACAGATAAGGTCGCGTGTTCTTTGCTGACCGAACCTAATCTCAAACCATTGGGTAGTGTCACGGGCTCAGAGGAACAGTTACAGTCCATAGGCCAGTTCGTCCGCCATCTATCGACACCACACAATGGGGAACCAACACATTCTTCTTCACGCAGTTTAGGTGCATTGGTTCTATGCTCGCATCGAAGCTGTCAGAATCCGCTCCGCGACAAACAACAGGAACACGTACGGTAGACAACGCAGGTATGGACGTATCGCCACAGACACACAGCGTAGTTTGATCATTCGCTGGAGTTTCCAGAAGTTCTGACGGCATCTGGCCACTCACAAAGACTTTCCCCGTGCGACAGTCTATAGTGGCACCACATTCTCGCATAAAGTCCATGCCGAGAATGAAATCATGTGTCGACCGAGGAATAATCGCAAACTCTGTCGTTATCATAAGGCCTCCCAAAAATACTTCAGCACTACACACACCAATAGGGCGCAACGGCTCTCCACTCACTCCACAGAACGTCGAAGTTTCATCCCAGGTAAAAACAACTTTCCGCCTTAACACGTCTTTAAAGGAAGCACTCATCACGGAAATCGTTGCACCTGTGTCCACCAAGGCCATCACAGGCACATAATCCACCAAAACACGCACTTTGTTTTTAAACATACACAAAGGAGGTATTTCTGTCAGTAGCACGTTTCCAGCGACCTCACCCCTATTGGCCGCGCTGGCTAGTTTTCCGGTGGCGAAGAGGGCGCTTTGCGACGCAACGGTGAAGGAGAACGATGAGCACGAGGTCACGGTGGGGGCGGTAAACTCCTGTCAGATGCCGGGGAGATGTTGCGGAAGTTGCTGGGCCAATAGTTGTCATCAGGTGGTATGTGGGCCGGCCGCCGGACACCATGAGGCTGTTCGAAGGGTCGTGAAAAGTCAGATGGTTGGTGATACCGAGGAGTCACCCGACGGTTGCGAAATCGCGATATGTGGCCTGGCACACCGCAGGAATAGCACACCGGCCGAGGTCGAAACGTTGGTCACTCGTCGTTGAATCGAGCGTCATCATTTGTTCTTGTGTAACGGATGTACTGGTCGGGTACGTCGTACCGAGACGTCGGGTGTCGAGGAGGCATGCGCTGAGAGCGTCGTTCGTAGTGCGACGCAGGAAATCTGGTTGTCATCCTTGACTGTGGGGCTGGGCTGTACTCCACAGTTGCCGCGCTCATCGTCGGTTGCCATGGGGTCAAAGGAGGCACATCCATAGCCTCGGTTGGCAGAGACAACTCGCGATGGTCAGCTGTCGAACACGACATTTCTCGGTGCGACAGTTCCTCACGAACAATCTGTCGAATGGCAGAAAAAATGTCGAGGCGAGGATTCGTGTCCACACTGGCAACAGTTGTAACGTTAGCCAGTCGACCAAACTTGGGCGTAATTCGACGCATCTTGAGTGTTTCAAACGTTCGGCAATGCTGAATGACGTCGGACACAGAACTGATGCTTTCTTTTCAATTAGAAAATTATACACGTCCTCAGCGACCCCTTTGAGCAGATGCCCAACTTTGTCCTCTTCCGACATGGTAGCACAGACCACCTTGCACAACCTTAACACCTTCAACAAAAAGATCCCACGTCGTGAGTGCGTCCTCGTGGTTCTCGTATCATACCAGTGCGGTGTCGGTCAGGGAGAACACTACGTTGGCTAGCATAGCGGCTGCATCCCAACAGTTGGACTTGCCCACACGTTTGTACTTGGTGAGCCAGGCGTCGACATCTTCTTCGGCTTTTCCTCCGAAGGGCAGTGGAACTCGGTAGTACGGAGGCGGGCCAGACGGTGCCGTCCTGGAAACGCCTGCTTCTTCGGGCATGTCGAAGTCACTCACGGCAGATGGTGGGAGACCGGCAAGTCGACGGCTTCGTCGAAGCTATGGCAGTGATCGTTCCGTAGTTGAGGCGCTTACCCAGCTCCTCCACCACTCTGTTATGTTTGAAAGAGACTTGTAGACGTTGAAAGGGGCCGTTTAATAGGTCGTTAGGGGCAGCTAAGAAGCGACCGACTGGTTAAAGATCCTCCTGATCCTCTTCTTCCTTTCTCGCTCTCGGCGACAAGTGCGTTCACCTTGTACGCTTCTTTGTCTTCGTGCATGTGCGCAACAATATCAACAATTTTCTCCACCATACCCATAAACAATTCCAGCATTCACCAATCCAGGATTTTCAATACGGCGGAGGCCAACATACACGGACGCACCATCCAGGAAATTATATTTGGCTCCTACTCGGCTCCACGATCCTAGAGTGGTACTCCGGTGCCACTACTGACACGATGTTGGGCATTTTGCTCAGAACTGCTCTCGGGTGACCAAGTCGCTGACTCATTCAGCTCCTCCTATGCAGTCTTCCTCGGGAAGCTACAATGCGGGCCATCGAGGTCAGGACCCCGCATGATGGCTGAAGCCCCTCTTCTTTCACTTGGTCCCTTCACTGAGATGCAAACTCTGCCAGTGAATCTTGGAGATCCGCCGCAGCACGTTGAAGCACCAGTGGGCACAGGGGCTGCATTCAATTTTTTAGCGATGAGATTCTTGTCTGGAAAACTTCCAGTGAGACCCGAGCAGGTCGATCGACCCCATCTCGTCTTAGCTGACAGAGCCACTCTACCTACTCTCAGCGAAGTCTGCCTGATTGTGTGTGCGCTTGGGAAGACAGTGAGGCAGCGTTTCCTTGTTGTCCCAAACCACTTGTGTGTGCCAGTGATCTTAGACTGTGATCGGTGCGCAGAGTTGGCATTAGTTTGCAGTTTAACGGCACTGACTGCACCATTGAACGGACATCTACCGCTTCGACATCGATTCGAGCAAGTCTTGAAAGTTCCATTTAAGCTTGCTCTAGGCAGTCGTATTTCCCGATGAGTCATCATTTACAAAACTGTTGACAAAGCGCGCTTGCTGCTCTATGAGAACTACCGCATGATGAAATGTCTGATTATTAAATTTTTTTCGAGAATCGCCATGCTAACAACCGGCACAAATACGACCATGCGTACGAACAGAAGTGAAATACCTGAAATCGGAAAACGATCTATGCTTTTCAATCCTGTGATTACGGCAACTTCAGTTACCACATCTTGTCGTCTGCTGTGTGGGTTCCTGTTTACAGCCCCGACAAGTCCTTTGTTGACTAGGACATTCTTGTGGAAAGTACCATTTTTTTCTCGGCCTGGACGCGAATTCGCAATGCCGCGGGCCCTCCATTGCTGTTCCGGTGAAACATTGGTAGTGCTTGTCTTCAACCTGTCTGATCGTATCCTGTGCGTGCCGTCAAGCACCGTCCTCGGTACCTGAACGTACCTTGAAGCACAAGCACAGTCTGTCGTATCAGTAGTACAGCCCGTAGCACAATCGCCACCAACTGCATCAGCCTTGGACTGGAATGAATTCAACTTTGGCCCCAACTTGACTCCGTCACAGAAAGCTGAGATTAAAGCACTTCTACGAAAATTTCATGCCTGTGTGGCAATGCCACTCAGTGAGCTCGGCGACACTGCAGCACAGAATTGACACCGGCTCGAAAGTTCCTGTTCAGCATCACCCACGTCGAGTCTCTGCCTCTGAACGCGCAGAAACCGGTAAGCAAGTGGATGACATATCGCTCTCATCAAGTCCGTGATCGTCCCCCGTAGTTCTCGTGGGAAAGAAAGACGGCACAATCCGTTTCTATGTTGACTATCCACGGCTAAACAATGTCACCAAGCCTGAAGTGTATCCGCTTCCTCGTCTTGACGATGCCCTTGACTGCCTGCATGGTGCCCCTTTTTTCACTACGCTGGATCTTCTTTATGGCTATTGGCAGGTAGTACTACACCTGAATAACGCTGAGAAGACCACCTTTATAACTACGGATGGCCTATACCAGTTTAACTGGCTGCCATTTGGTCTCTCCAACGCTCCTGCTACATTTCAGTGATTAATAGACCGGGTTCTTGGGCATCTCAAGTAGTCGAAGGCTTAGGTATATTTAGACGACATAACTGTCTATGCTCCCACGTTTCCCGAACACCTAAAGCGTTCGGAAGTGATATTGCGTGCTCTCCAAGATGCTCGCCTTTGCATTAAACCTTCCAAGTGCATTTCAGGCTTTTCGGAGTAAGTTACTTGGGGCACGTAGTCAGCGCCAGAGGCAGGCATCAGCCCTGATCCTCCGTGTGCTCAGATTTGGGTGCACGTTAAAGAACCCCAGGTGGTCTAAATTTCCGAAGCCCTCCACTACGGTGTCTCTCATAATCATATAGTGGTTTTGGGACGTTAAACCCCACATATCAATCAATCAGCCCTGATCCCATGAAGCTCCAAGCCATTGTCTGCATTCCGCCTCCCACATGGCTTAGCAGCTTAAAAATTTCTTGTGCTTCGCTTCATATTTCAGATGCTTTGTCACTGACCTCGCTTTTCCCGTAGTACCTCTCAATGCGCTAATGAAGAATGAAGTTCGCTGGAATTGGAGACCCCACGAAAAAGCTGCCTTCCGCAACCTCAAGACTGCCCTTCAGGCACCACAGACGCTCGTGCACTATGACGAGAATACCCCGACAATTCTACACACCGATGCCAGTGGTCGTGGCCTTGGAGCTGTTCTCTTGCAAGTTAACAAAGACGGACAGGAAAGACCAGTCACTTATGCTAGCCGCCGGCTCAGTGAAGCACAGAGGCGATACCTCATCTCTGAACTTGAGTGCTTGGCGGTAGTTGGGGCAGCCGAAAAATTTCGCTGTATGTTATGGTAAAAGCTTCATGGTCGTTTCCGACAACGTCGCCCTTTGCTGGATTCACACAAAAAAGACCTCAATGCCAAGTTTGCAAGGTGCGCTCTCAAACTGCAAGATTACAACTTTTCTATTTTCCATCGCTGTGGCGCTCGCCATCAAGACGCTGACTACGTTTCTCGCCACTCGACCGCTTTCAGCGACATATCCCCAGTTTCTGCAGTGCTTGATTTACGAACTACACAGCTACAAGACGCACAAATTGGCGATATAACCCGACGAATATCTGGGTAAGTACGCACTCCCAAGCGTCGTCGTGAAAGTCTTTCTGCGTAATATGTTGTCCGAAGAGTTCTTTATCACCCGAATTATTGAGATGGGTCGTGCGTTCCTGTTGTGCCGGGAGCCATGCGACAATCGGTGCTACTCATGTGCCACGACGCACCAACTGCCGGTCACCTCGGGCTGCACAAGACGCTGGCACGCATCAAAGAGAGGTTTTGGTGGCGGCGCATGCACAGTGACATTTCCCGCTACGTTTTATCGTGCACAGTCTGTCATGCACGAAAGGCCACCACAAATCCGCAGCTGGTTCCCATGCAAACCATTCCTCCTCCAAGAAAACATTTTGAGATTCCGGGACTTCATAATATGGGACCGTTCCCATGTACGTCGCGCGGCAACAAGTTCGTCATTGTTGCCATCGACTATCTCACGAAGTGGCCTGAAGTCAGCGCCGTCCCTGCCTCTTCGACTCTGCACGTCCTCTCGTTCATCAACGAGTGCGTCATTTTTCGACACGGCACGCCATGCTTGCTCATCCCTGACCGTGGCACGGCCTTCACGTCCCGCGCATTCAGAAACCGACTGAACGACCATGGAATTCGACATGCCGCAGATACTCCTCAGCACCCACAAACAAACTGTCTGGTGGAACGTACAAACCGTACCATAAAGGACATACTGTCATCATACGGGAGTCCCACTCATAACAACTGGGACGAATACGTTGCCGCTGCTGTCTTCGCCCTCAAGACGGCACAGCAGGAAATCACACGAGAGTCACCGTTCAAGCTTGTCTATTGAAGGACGCCAAGGCTTTCGCAAGAGAGCTTCTTTGCTTTGAACACAACAAAGCTAAACCGTCTGGTTAACACCAGTACTTCAGAGCTTTTTCGGAAGGCTCGCTTTAGAGCGCATCTGGCCATAGCGCATCGTCAGGCGAAATTGCGCTCGCCTTCCAAACAAGAACCACACCCCTTTCAAATGAGGAGACCTAGTGCTGTTTTGACGCAAGCGTGTTCCACAGCGTTGCCAGAAGTTTTTCCCCCGGTATGCTAGCCTATTTCGCGTGGTGAAAGCACTAGGTTCTGTTATGTTCCACCTGGAAATTATTCCCGAACTGAGCACCAAAAGTAGAAACCGTGTTCCCCCCCACCCATGCCAGCCTGTTGAAACTTTATGTGCCGCGTGATTTCTGTATTCGCGCCTCTTCGTCTTCTGACTCAGACTCCAGGGGAGAGGGGGCGGTGAATGTAGCGGATCATAGCAACGGGGTGACCGGCGCGTGAGGGGTAGACCGGGGAGAAAGAACAACAAAGACAATGATGTGTTGGATTGTGTTCGAGTGAGTGGTTCTTGTACGTTACAATATTAAAGCGATTCCTTTCCCGACATCAAGCCTCTCTAAGGCAACTTTGCGATCAAGTTCCGTGCACTGGCGTAGCTCAATCGTAGAATACTGGGCTCGCACGCAGTGGACCCGGGTTGAAGCCCCATTGGGTCTTTGGTACTAGCTTTCATTTTTTATTTTGGACGACAGTGATTACGGACACCAGTGGCGGCAGCGGACAACTAACTCGCTGCGCGTGACAGGAGTTTTGATCTCATAACAGCTTTCACGGTAAATTTCAGCCGCTGCAGCCGAGATTAGATCCCACAATCTGCGAGCCAGCAGCCGGGTACCTTAGCCCACTACAGAACACCGCGGCGGGGCGGCTCTTAAGTGTCGTTCTAGCTCTCACCGACAGAGTTATGTTGAAATCAATTGAATCTTAGGCGCGCTGTCCCGGTCTCATTCAGTTGTCGGCACTCGGTTATCACGTAGACTTTCGTATTGTGGATTTCGCTTTTCAATGCTGGCTTTGGTTAACTTTCTCAAGGCGGCTTTTAGGCAGACAGGAACGGCGCATGTGTCTTGTAATCATAGTTCTACAGGCGATTTTCTTTCTGGTGGCACTTTAGGAGGCAGCTCATTATTATGGCGACAAGGCATGGCGTCACGTCCAACAGAATTGGTTGGAGTAAATATTCGCGAATGCTAGTAGAGCGATCTTTGAGGTTATAAAAAAACAGGCAATTAAGTGTGGAGGTAGCCCATCGTTTTTTGTATATTGGAGACCAAGAGCTTTTTCCTTCTTTTTTGTGCCTTTGAGAACTTTCTTCGTGCTTGGCGCAATTGATTTCACCTCGACAATGAATTAAGTACCATAAGATGTATCTCCTGTTTTTAGGTTATCTTAGCAGATCCCCGGGCATTGAATTTTGGTTATTCATAGCATCGTCACAAGAAGACAATAGCTGTGCGCGTAGCCGTGAGAAACTTTAATGAAAACAGCGACACATATGGAGAAAAGAAGAGTAAAATAACACATATAAGGCCTCACTTGAACCTGCACTTTTGTAAGAGTACTTTGTCATCGTGCGTTCTTTACAGATTTATGAAAATTTCACCGTACCAAAAATTACTGACTGCATTAAATCATAAAATTGTTTTGCATTTGTACTGCGAATCAAAATATAAAATTAGCCTTTAACGCAGAAGATGGTGTTGCTGATATGTACGAATTTCCGCTGTTGACGCGAACGTTTATAGTTACAATCTAAAAAGGCACTGCTCAGCTTTCTTTAAAAAATGCGCATATGTCTGACAAGGAAATCTAGAATTTTTTCATGGAAATCTGTACCACTGCCTAAAATTCTTCTGACCACATTCTCCCTTTCACATATACTGCATGCAATGTTGCAGTGCTCTACACCATCGTTTCTCGTAATCATATTGTGGTTTCGGGGCATAACATCACAACTATTAGCATTATTGTCTTCTTTGCCGAACAATTGCGGCAGCAATGCATGCATTAAACCACGAATCTTGATCAGAAAACGCGCATGTAGGGAGGCATTTTGATTTTAGAACTTCTATCATGGCTTCGATAATTATAAAGAGTAATACAGGAAAGTGAGAAGTTAGGGAATGATATTTTTTAAAAATAATACTTATAGAACCCCATTCTAGCATAACAAACCTTGGTATGAATGTGTTAGTGAATTAAAAAAAGCTATGCAGGTGCCTTGGAAATTCCAATAGGGTGTAAATGCTACAGCGTTACTTGTGGCATGGCCGCTCGATTCCCTTCTTTTGGTTCGGCCTGCAGAGTCATCTTCTGAACAAAAGAGCGCGCGTCAAAGCAAAAGTTAACAGACCGGCCATGACGGGTAGTGAGGGTGCTGCAGATCGGTGAGGTAACCCCCCTTGCACATGCTTGCACTGCGTCGCGCGAAGGTGAAATCTCACTTATACTCCCTACTTTTTTGAGAGTCCTATCCTTAGTCATGCGTTCAGCAAGTGATGCCATTTTGTTGTTCCGGACTGCTGTTTGGTTTAAAAGTCCACTCTTTTTATCGAGAAGCTACTAAGTAAATTCCTGGCAACAGTGGGAATTCCCAGAAGCTCGCTTGAAAACATACTCAGACTTTTTCGGAAACCTCTTTCCCGCAAAGCCCTACATCTGTGAAGTCTTGCAAAGTTTGTATAATAATTTATGTGCATGTGAGACTATTTACGAAAAAAAGCATTGCTTGTAACAGTCCAAATCACATTATACCTAGATATACGTCTTGAAAATGAATACGTCACAATACTCAAATAAAGGTGACCAGTATACAATTACAAAAATTATTATTACAGGTAACTATCTGATTTCTATTACACAATAAATGAAAAATGTCACGGAAATAAATATGCCATGGCGCGCAAAGTAATGCTGTAGGTATACAATTATAAATAAAATACGCGCACATTTACCTCGGCTCTTTACTTGATACTGAATTGGAAGTCAGTACGTAATAATTATTAACGACAAGATCATTATGGTAATGATGAGTTGCCGTACGTAGTGGTGCCGCCAAGGAGTGGCACACCACGCTCGCACCCCCCCTCAAATTTTTTAGTTATGGCATATAGAGCAAATAAACCAACCTTCAAACAGGAGCCCACCTCCCTCCGAAAAATAGTCCTACCTACACCCTTGGTCATACTACACTTTGAAAAAATAGCGAGTAAAAAGGGTGTCTTTTTGTCCCACAACAATAATCGTCATCTATATTGCGTACCGTCTTTGTGCTATCGCCCCGCGCGCGGCACATTCCGGTCACGATCGACATGCCCATTATAAGGGTTACATTGCATTCTTGATAGGAAAGTGGCCAGCGCCGAGTTTTCAAGAAGGGAAGCGCACGCAAGCCTGATGACGATTATTGTTGTGCGACGAAACGACACCCTTTTTACTCGATATTTTTTTTTGGAGTGTAGCGAGAGCAAGACGAGGATTTTGCTCTTCCTCATTACTTCAAATGGACACCCAAGCTCTCCGCATGGATATAATAGAGCGCGTGTATGGAGAACCACATACGTATGAAAAATTTATTGTTGGGCTAGTTATTGTGCGTAATTGACTTTGACATATTACCACAGAAATATTAGACATTCCTTCACTTCACGCACAACAGCGGCCTCACGGCACACATCTGATAAGCATGCGGAGTTTTTTTTATACAGATACTGGGACAAATGTAGTTTTTTGCTACTGGCAATATCGTAGAACCTGTTCCAACAGCCTCTTTTTTTCGCCAATGTTTTCATGTCGCCAAAACACCTCAAATTCATTATTGCGCTTCAAGTTTACACATATATACCGCTATTGTCGGTGCTCGGCAGTAAATTTGGATTAAACTAGCTTTATTAAGCTCGTAAGCATTCTAAATTGCAGCGAATTAACCACATAGCCACACTGAATATGCCCCTTCCTAATAATAATAATATTATCCGGGGTTTCACGTGCAAGAACCAGACAATTATCAGTCACGCCAAAGTGGAGGACGTAAGAAATTATTAAGTATCTGGTGTTCTTTAACGTGCAGTGACATCACACAGTGCACGGGCTTTAACCGCCACGGCCAGGACCGTCCTCCTTACAGTGTTCATCGTATTCCTTGCGCTAACATGTGTCACTCAGTCATCGGCCACTAATCCAGCTGAAGTGATGTAGCCCGTTCATGAGAGCGTCTGGCACCGAAGAATGACAAAGCACACTTATCCGAAACACATGAAACTGCTGGCGCAGATAGCTCACTGTGGCTGAAAAGAGCTTTGGGAGAAACACCTCCGTCGCCGATAGCTAGTGACACAGTTGATGGGGCGAGTTGAAAGAAATGTAGCGCTCTCACAGAAAGCAAGAAGCGTTTGGGGCCACACCAAAGGGGGGAGATTGAGCGGTCGTTCTTGTGGCTGAGTTATGCCTCTGAGTTTAGTGTTGCGGTGAAGTATTACTTAACCAGTAAATGGTGTTCTTCATAGCCGCTTGAATCACGTATTGATGCTTCAGTTTTTTTTGTCTTCAAATTTTTTTTGGCTTTAGATGGCGAGAGCTGCGTGGTCAGGGTGGTGCGTAGCCAAACTTTTTTTTTTGCGGGTAGCGGGGGAAGGGAGTTCGTGCGCCTGTATATACACACGTGAAATAAAAGTATTTGAGGGCGGTCGAAACAAATCCTCCCACTTTCCCGTACTAGTACGCTCCAATGCAAGTCACGTGAAAATAATATGGTCACTAGGTGTGAGGAGTCCGTCACAGAACTTGCGATTTCCGCATCTAGGTTCACTTGTCTTTTTTTTACATCCATGACCCGACCGAATGGGTGGCATTGAGTTATTGATGGGATGTCATCCAGTTTTCACTTTACTCAGAATGCACAGTGATATGAAGCCCTTACACACAGCGGTTATCGCAAGTGTGGCGCAAATATTGTCTTAAATGGAATCCTCAGATGTATTGACGTCGAACTCTTCAATTTGCCTAACCGCCTCGTGAAAACTATGCCTACGTACCAATCATTTGGCGTCAGCTACTCCGAAGTGGCTTTCCTGGTCAGTCCAACTGCAGCCTTCTTGCACTTACGAAGTCTCTGGGGGAACTATTCTCCAGGCACGGAGCCAGCAAATTTGCGTCTGGCAATCTAAAGGTTTTCATCCTTGCAAGTTTTTCAGTGGAAGCTTGCTCGTTGATGTACCACAGTGGCAGCGTTAACCCCACCCTGGAGGCACGAGCCGGTGGGGGTAGCCTTTGAAAATGTCCCTTAAACCAATTTTGTTTTATTTTGTCTTTTGTGTGTTTTATTTTGTTTTATTTTGCATAATTCAAACTAAGCCAATCTAACTAGTAGTTTTACAGAAGGACATCGCGAATAAATTTGGCATCATTGGGCTTTACGGGAAAGCAGCACAAAAATAACGACATACCTTACAAAGCCATTTTCACAAAGAGAAAGAATGCACTTTTAAGCACCATCTCCACTCTCAGTATGCGACGCAGTACCACTACGCTAAGGCCGCCTTCTCTTCATTTATATGAAGGTTGGCTGAAACGAAACCGCAGCCTTTAGAGCACTTGCAAGTAAGGGGCATGCTTGTAATGACAACGATAAGTGTAGTGCAAAAAATGTGGACGTAGAAAAAAAAGTGATAAATCTGAAACCTTTTGCGCTTTGTTCTTACATAGAGCTAGTGTTTGATAAAGGAAGACGACTCTGTGAATAAATACACACGTATACGTGGTAGTTTAAACACACGGGAATGAACTTCACTTACATCAAGTGGACGGTAGCATATGTCCATAAACTGGTAGAGGTCTCGAGGAATGACATTGTATTTGCTTTCATTTATGTACACGTTTTCATGCGTGTGGGTCAGTCCTGAAAAAAAAAATAGAAACAAGAGAGCAAGAACGGCATACTTCGACTGTTAATCTTGTAAGAGAAATCTGTCCAAAATGACAAAATCCTAGAGCTGTTTACCTTTTGTCATAGAAACTTGTACAATCGAGTTTAAGACGTTAGAGTACTGAATAGGCTTCTCTTTCATTATTACCTACAGGTAAACCCGACAATGAGCAGCCAGAAGCCGGTAGTTTGTTCCTATAACGTTTTTTACTCTTTTTTTCCCATTTTATTGTGACGACCACGTGCGGACTCCTTGCTTATACACAGTTTATGCTCCTGTGGAGCCTATCACGATTCAAGGAACATAAATACACACATTTATTGTGGAGCAAAATAAATAAACGAAAGTGCTCCAGCCCGTACCACAATTATAACGGCTGTCAACTAATAAAAAATTAACGACATCTGCCTGAAGGAAACCGTGATGGGATGCAAAGTAGCAGCGTCGCGCATAGCGATTCGGCAGAAAGCACACGGTGTTTTTCAAACGTTGTCGGCGACGTCCGATGACGTTGCCGACAATGACATCAACGATTCACCGGCATTGATTGTTTGATTGATTGATATGTGGGATATAGCGTCCCAAAACCACTTTATGATTATGAGAGGTGCTGTAGTGGAAGGCTGCGGAAATTTCGACCACTTGGGGTTCTTTAACGTGCCCTCAAATTTGAGCACACGGGCCTACAACATCTCCGCCTCCATCGGAAATGCAGCCGCTGCAGCCGGGATTCGATCCTGTGACCTCCGGGTCAGCAGCCAAGTACCTTAGCCACTAGACCACCGTGATTCACCGGCCTTGACCTTCCGCTATTAGCACTTCCGCTCGGCTACTTTGGCTACTGCCTCGTTGGTGTTACCAGCGCACCGTCTCCAGTTTTGAACGTGATCGGCGTGCTTGACTCACACCTTATCGGTGTCGTTGGTCGTCCACTGCCGCAGCCTGCGTTCGTCGTTACGCAGGCGTTACGTCGCCATTTGCGAACGCGATCTGCTCTGCTAACCCTCGGAACGCCGGCAACGGCCAGGGTAGGCCAAATCGCTTCGGCACATATTGCGATGGGCGAAGGAGCTTCGCTTTCAGGTGTCCTGTCCCTCGCAGATAAACGAGCCGAAAGAGTGTTCACTCGATGTGTGCTCGGTCCCGCCGCGGTGGTCTGGTGGCTAAGGTACTTGGCTACTGACCCGCAAGTCGCGGATTCGAATCCCGGCTTTGGCGGCTGCATTTCCGATGGAGGCGGAAATGTTGTAGGCCCGTGTGCTCAGATTTGGGTGCACGTTAAAAAACCCCAGGTGGTCGAAATTGCCGGAGCCCTCCACTACGGCGTCTCTCATAATCATATGGTGATTTTGGGATGGTAAACCCCACATATCAATCAATCAATCGATGTGTGCTCGAACGTCATGAGTGGTGGCGAGAGTGAAGCGAAAAAGGTGACACGCTGCGAGCGCGCGGCAGGCGAGGGAGAGAGTGACGTCACCAAGGAAAGGTGTAACATACTTGGAATTTCGCACCGCCCCAACACCTGCGCGAGGGGAGTGCGGTGTGGCGCGTCGGCACGGAGACAAGAACGGACAGCGTTGCACAGGCTATTCAGAGAGCTGCTTTGCGTATAAAAAGTAAATGAAGAATGATGATTTTGATTGATTGATATGTGGGGTTTAACGTCCCAAAACCACCATTTGATTATGAGAGAGGCCGTAGTGGAGGGCTCCGGAAATTTCGACCACCTGGGGTTCTTTAACGTGCACCCAAATCTGAGCACACGGGCCTACAACATTTACGCCTCCATCTGAAATGCAGCCGCCGCAGCCAAGTAAATGAAGAAGGCACAATCCAAAAAAATTTTGAAGACAAGGAGAGGAGAAGCAAGAAGAATAAATAAAATAAGTAAATGAAAAAGGAAAATAACTATTAGAAAAGGAGAGAAATGTAATTTCTTAAGTTGCAGGTTTTCGTGTTTTGATTCATGGATCTGGAAATGTCTTCGGGGTCTGTTGATCTTCTGGTTATTCTGGAGCTCTTCGGGGAAGTTGCAGAATTTAGTAAAGGGTGGTTGCTGTGGAAGATGCCGGTGGTGCACGTTTTGGTAAATATTTTTCATAGACAACAGACATGTCTGTTCTATGCTTAAAGTGAGGAGGAGGACGCCTCCTCGTTCGCTTGATCACACTTCCAGCTCGTCAAGACAATTCGTTGGGCATTGCAACTTTTCTTATTTACAATGAGTCTTTGGCATCAATTTATTGATGTGTTTTATGATGGCATCAAATGTTGCCGAGTGGAGAATATAATTTACTGCTTGGGGATGTGGTGTGAAGTATTTCGGGTGGTTGTGCCGAATTTATCTTTAAATTTGAATGTGCTTTATATGTAGTTAGGAAATGGTCAATATTCGTAGCATTTTATTGTGATAGCAATTATATATGGACACTCTCGGCTGGATTTTGCCGCCGGCGTTGGTTTCACTTAACGTATATGTATACGTATCTGTATATTTGAAAATTAAAGAAAAAAAAATAACCCAGAAAAAGACTCTGGCACGCGCAATCTAATATTGAACTTCCGAATCGTCAGTGTGGGGCATTAGCCACTGATCCACGAAGGAGCACCTCCTTGAACGTTGAAATGGCGAGTTATTTATATATACCACTTATCGCTACTGACGGGAATCTCGTGGGGGAACTATCGTGTTTTCAGTATCAGCAAGATCACGCAATGAGCACGCGCCACATTGTCACGACGCGGCGGCGGGTGCTCTCATCTCTCACGCGTACCTTGTGCCACAGAGAGGAGGGGGGTGACGCTCATTCGCCCGCCTTTATGTCACGGTGGGGAAATCGTACATCATGGCTGGTGTTGGACTTTCATAGGAACGATTCTGTCATTGTTGCCGTGCGTACGAAGTTCACTGCAATCGTTGCACAGTCTCCGTTTGCGAAAAGGGTGCGATTTTCAGACACAGCGCAGTAACATATGAGACGCTTATTTGCGTTCATCTGCACCTGTGAGAACGTTTTGTGCGTCATTTGTGCGTGAGAAATGCGGGGCACATTTTGATCTGCTTGACATTCTGCGCGTGACGTTCCAATCTGGTGCTGTCGCACTCATTGCTTCGCCTTTGCGGTATCGCTGTGAATTTTTTAGCGAACATAAACATTGTTTGTTTCATTAAAAACTTGCAGGTAAAATGAAAATTGTCCGTGTACTCTTGATTGTTGGCTTGTATAAATTTTCTTGGAAAACGCGGTATTTGATTTGTGCTTTTGACTCGATCATAGGATGGCATTTTTCACCCTCTGTTTGCTACATTGCCTTTCAAATATTTTGTGTTTTTATTACCTGGACTTTAATAAATTGCTTTGTTAAAGGTATTGTAATAGCTGTTTCGGACCTAAAATCGTTAGTTTCAAGGTCATCTGCCAAGTCATCACCAATTTCTGTAATGACTTTTACAAATGAAAAGGTGACCTTGTTTGGTGATTGCATGAAGTTAAGAAGTGCTTTAATTTTGGTAATAAAAGTATTATTGTTAAGTGGATGGTTTAGTCCTCTCAGACATGATAAACCATAGTGTGCAAAGCTGTTCTCGTTTCTAACTTCCGCGCTTACTCTACTGACTATGGTGGGAAATATAAGAGACGCATGTGAAGCGTGAAAAATAGGAATCAACCTACCATCAATCACAAGCTCCTTCGTTTTCTTGCCGACCACTTTGGTTAGCAGAGTGTATGCAGAGGTGACAAAAAACTGCCCTGGTTCACCGATGATTTCGACCCCGGAAGAGGGGGGGAATAACTGGTCGATGGAAGATCGAACGGCTTCGCACACCTGTAAAAAATCAATGCAAAGCAGTTGTGTCTTAAGTGACAACCATTTCCTAACACGTGGGCTTTTAGGTCCCAAAACAACCATAAGTTTATGAGAGACGCCGTAGAGGAGGGCTCCGGAAACTATTCAGGCTAAAGCTTTAGGTGCCTCTTCAAACGTGAAAACTGACCGACGTCCCGCGCTGGCAGAGTCAATACAAGTGAGGCAAAAATTGTGATCCCTTCATGAAATCATCATGACGGCTCTGATCACCAAGTCTTGTGACGTTATTATGAGTTCGTCATGAACTCACAGTGACGCGAAGTGACGTAACGTCACAAGATGATGTCAGCTCAAGTCATCATGACTTTGTCAAAAGTCGGTTGATTAAGGATGTATTTCAAAACCAGATGAGGTGTCCCCGATGCTTTGTTGTGTTTTATGTATCTTGCTATGGTGTACGTACTACTATAATTTGCTTGTCAGCGTGCTACTTTTGTTTACTGAGCTGATATATTTGAAACTGAGTAGTGATGCTTGCCACAGGAACTGACTGTCGACGTATGAATAGAAAAAGCACCGAGCATTGCATAAATTCCTGCTATTGTGAATGTTCCGAATAAGGGAACCTAAAATATTTAGGGGTAAAACAGCTTGAAATCGCTGCTCGTAGTCCATCTACGCATCTGATATGGCGGGATAGCATTCAGAGTAAGAAATTGGTAGAGGCCACGTACAGGGGCAATCGATGATATGTGAAGCACGAATGAGGAAGGATCAATTGTCATATTAAAACTAGCACAACTTCACGATCGAGGCGAATGTAAACTTCGCCGTACATGGCTTTTATGACATTATTATCGTGTTTGCGCCTAGAATTTGTGCCCAGTCGTCCACTCACGTAAGGTAATACCAAATTTGGTACAGGTAAAGCTAGCGAAAGGGCCCCAACTATGCTATGAACGTAGCATGTAGTTATGTTTTACGTGACACGCATGTAATCACAATCATGTTTTGACGTGTCACTCATTTTTGTCGTCTATTCGCCAGATGTAATGCGAAATTTGGTATAGTTGAAGCTAGCAAAACGATTGCAAGCGCATCATGAGCGTGGCATATAGTCTTGTTCTTACATGACACGCATGTCATGGTTATCATGTTTGCACCAGTCTTATAGATTCACCATTCATTCACTTCACTAATACCGTTTGGTGTATGTGAAGCTATCCAAATGACCGCGAGCGCATCATGAGAGTGGCATGTAGTAATACTCTTACATTAAACGCATGAAATGATTTCCACGTGAGGGCTATTCACTTATGTTTGACATCAAATAATGTTATACAATACCAGATTCATGATACGTCATGTGAATGAAACCACCGCAAGAACAGCAAGCCCCCGACATGTAAATCATGACATCCCTGTAATATTTTTTTATGGTATGACTAGTTACTTATTCTCGTCGTACAGTCATGTTTACCATACCAATTTTTGTATGGATCCGAATATCAAAACAGCTAGGAGAGCTATAGGTCATAGGTGACTACATAGACAAATCCGGTAAAACTCACCGAAGCTCCCTAAGAAATGTTTCGCATTTAAAAAGCTCAATACAGGCTCTGAGAAGGCTTTCACTATCCAATACAAAGTGAGATTGAATGAACAAAGTCTAAATTATATAAATAAGAGAAATAACCGAGAAGTCCTGGCAATGACTAACTTAATAACACTGAAAGCATATCAAAGACCTCCGGCTGGCTTGGCACCACGCCAAGCGAGTGAATATTCCTTCGCCTACGCTTCTGCGGTGCTTCCTCACTAAATTTTTGCAGGAAACAACCTGAAAAAACTCGGGGCAGACGACGCGTATCTCACGTCCCATCGCTTGCACGAAGTCGATAAAGCGCTGCAGGAAAAAGTAGCGCACATGCCGGACATCCAGCTACTTCCTAACAAGATAGCACTCGTGCCGGGAAAAACCTTGACGTGTTTACTCCAAACATCATTATCATTTAGATTATGGTAAACACAGTAGTGCAAACTGTTGGACTGGGAATCGTTGGGTGGCCGTGTTTACGTCCTTAGTTTCTCAGGTTTCACAGTGATAGAGCTGTCTACAACAAAAGTGTTCTCTACTGGGGTTCACCACGGCTCCAATGACGTATTGCCGTCACGGATATGACGTAGTAAAGTATATACTTAGATATTGCAAAGAATAATAACAAGAAGAAATCGCAGCGTCGAATCAGCGATCACTCACTTGGCAATGCGCGACGCAAGCCACTAAACCACGGAGCGTACGTTCTCACGCATGCTAACGGCAAGCCATTTATATAAATCATATACCATTGACACTCCCCAGAGCGTCTCAGCTTCACCGTGTTTTTGTGATCAGCAGAGGGATGGCACTACGAGCTCGCGTTGGGCTAAGTATTCGGTGCTTCTCGCGTTTCTTTGAGCGCACGCCACGATGCCCCAACCAGAGACCGTTTCTTCTGCCCATGCACTTATCAGATCAGACTCTTGATGCTGGAGAGAACGAAGGTCACTTCGCTCACTGCTACGGCCACGTATACGTACGGAGCACGCTGCTCACATACCATGAAGCAGGAATTGTGGGAGTTTGTGCTCGTCTTCTGTATACTTTTGCATTCGTTTTAGGCGTCTTTCTTTTTGTTTGAGCAGCCTGCTTTAGGTGTCGACCTGAGACAGTTATTTGTCCGTGCACGTGCTATGTATGCTCATTTCACGTGTGTTTTTGCATGAGATGAGTGCCCAGCAGCTTGCAATTTGATGCTGCAGCATTTCTTCCTTTGCCTTCGTGGCGAAACAATGCAAAATACACGCTCAGCTATGAAAATACACTACAAAATACACTGCAAATACAGTGAAATTATACGCCTAGTGCATCCAGCGGCAGATCACCCCTTCCCAAAGCCCATGTGAGCACTGCCCCCCTCTTCAGTGCTTGTCGTCCACGCCCTATCACCGAATAGAACAATTGTGTGGGATTCTGTGAGCACACAATAGCAGTATTTATGCAATGACAGGGTTTGCATGCCACTAAAAAGTCACAGCTTCACCGCAAAAGCGAAGCGATGAATGCAATAGCAACAAATTGGAATATCAGGTGAAGAAGGGCAAGCAGATCAAAATGTGACCCACGTTTCTAACGCACAAATGACGCACCAAACAGGCTCTTATGTACAGACGAACGCGAATAAGTATCTCAGTTGCTATTTCGCTGGGTTTGAAAAGCACGCTCTTTTCGCAAACGGAGACTGTGCAGCGAGTGTAGTGACCTTTGTGCACCCGGTAGCTATACAACAGAATCGTTCCGATGAAAGACCAATGCGTACGGTTCTCCCCACTTCGAGATGAGCGCGCGCGTGCGTGAGCGTCTAACCCCACCTCATCGCGGGGCAAAGTAACGCGCGGGAGATGAACACATCAGTGCGCTTCGCCCCGTCATGACAGTCTGGCGACGCTAGAGTTACTCTATATGCTAACTTTAGGTAGCAGAGTTGCGCCAAAGTACGCCATCTTGGGTTCAAATGTCTTGCGGGAAAGCCACTCGCACCCACGTAGCAACAACGCTCGCGCTTCAGATGCTACATTGTCCCTCAATATTGAGGGACTACGGTACTAGCGTGGCTTTATTTTTTCGCTTCCTTTCTAGTTTTCAAAGATATCAATAAAACTCGGTTGGTCCGGTAACGCCTAGAAGTCTTGATTTGATGCTTACGTTCTTGGTATGTAATAATAAAACAAAGTGCATCAGCTCGTTGAACCAGTAAGAAGGTTGGTTTATACTAGCTTTTTATTTATGATTGGTTACACTAGCTTCGCCTTCTTTTCAACTGTTTTTCTCATTTACAATATAAAATTATTTTTCCACTTTTGATCGCTATGGAACCAGTTAGGGTTGATTTTTTTTCATCGTGTTGGACTCGTTCGTTAACTGTGTGAGGGAGCCAGGTGTAGCTTTATTGCATTCAACTAAATCGGGCTGAATAGTCATTGAGAGTTGCCGTGCGACGCCCATATTACGCGCGGCTCTCTATTACGCTCGTATCACAATCACGGCTTACGAGAGCTGATGTGAATCGTTGTTCAACAGCCTTGTCACGCCCAACATTCCTTCCGTGTAAGGTCTGAAAGCTGCATTAAATTTACGTAATTCACGCGCTAGCCGCAACGCCTTGATGATTTGAATAAGTATATTTTAACTTATTCTCCCTTTATTTGTAGTGCTATACCAGTCAGACCAATTGGGGCGTATGGAGCCGACACACGCTGACCAAATCTGCAGGTATAACGTAATCACTGCATCTGTAGGTAATACAAACTTAGCAAGTTCGTAGTGCCATGGATAGATAGAAAAAGTCAAATATTTATTCCTTCCTCACTGAACAATAATCTTTATCTAGCAACATCCGCGGCCCCCGCGTCTAATCACATGGGCTGTAAGAAGTACAATTTACCACAGAATGCACTTGATACCACACTCCTCCAGACCAATATGACTACAGTACTGAAGAAGTGCAGCGAGAATAAAGACAGTCTATGTCAATCAAGCTTGATCTGCCCGGAATCATCGTAGCCTTGGTTTCTCCGCAGTTCAGTTGAACCACTTATGACCACGTGATGGCGCTCGGCGAATAGGAGCACTGAACTCCTGCAGGCGGAGCGAGTGGCGCCCGCAAAACAGTGGCGCAACTCTGCTACCTAAAAGTAGCATACAGTAACTCTAGGTGACGCTCGCTGATTGCGTCATCTCGCTGGTGTTGAAAACAGGGTAGTTTACCCGGGATTCTTATTGCCAGTGGTAATAAGTGGTAGATATAACTAGCTCTCTATTTCCACGATGAAGTAGGTGCTTAACAGGTCGAATGTTCTATTCCGCTCGCCGAAGTCTTTTTCTGGATTACTCTTCTTCGTGCGCTTTTATATATATATATATATATATATATATATATATATATATATATACGATGAATGAAAGAGGTCACCAACGCAGACGATGAGTGTAAAATCCAGCCGATAGTGTCAATTTATTTGCTATCGCAAATAAACAGAAAGTGATAACCTCTCCCCCCCCCTCTAGTGTTATTTCGCAAGACTGCTCCCACTAAAGTGAGTCGCTGGATTCGCCTCTGAGAGCATACTTCATTCTGTCTCACTAGCATCACATAGTTTCTTCAAAATATGCTAAAGGGAACTCTGTCGTAGTGCCTATGGGAGCTGCAACGCATGACACTTAAGCGAGCATGGGAATGATGGGTAGTACATGAATTCGCCTAATCTTTGTACTTTCGGCTCTGTTTGAATTCACGTGGCCTGGAGTTGCTTTGTCATGAGACGACAATCAGCAATCCTCCAGCAGTTATGCTTCACCGCCAAATATGCTCAGCAATTCAAATCGGCTTACGAAGCTCACAAGGGTTCGTACTCTCATTCGAAACAAAACTAAAACGCAGCAATAAACACAGCCACAAGTGGTTTGGAAACCCAGAAGCGCGAAGACTATGCGAATTCATGTACTACCCATCATTCCCATGGCCGCTAAACAATTTCGGCGCCACAGTCATCTCTACTTAATTTTAGGAAAACCTATGACTAGCACCGCCTGTCCGATAGCGTACGCTATATGCCCTTGGTCAACTTTTTTCACTAACACTGACAATCACGCTCCGGCTATATCCTCTCAACACCACTGATCCACTCCCGCCACACCTTTGCCTTTCATTTACTGTTACCTAGTTTCACCCTCTTCAAGTCGCTACCCAATATTTGAAGCAAAACGAAAAGGAGAACTACGGCGCTGTGCAGGATCGGCCAATTTTTGCGAAAGTCGGGATATTTCCAGGTTTCGGTGACATCCGTAATGAACGAGCCAACAGTATTAAAAAGACAAATCCACCTTTCAGCGTGCTACGTTTCATCGGATACGACGAAAACGATATTGCAATGAAACGGATACGTAAATACTATTGTGAATTCCACCCGCATTACTCAGACATACAATACTCTTATCAATCTTTGTATCACTAACACTGATAAAAAATTTCTTGTGGTGGTCCGATTGCAAGCGACCTAAGCGACCATCTTCCCATTTTTACTATAACCAAAAATAAGCGACAGCTAAGCAATAGTCTCAGCCACGGCAGCGTTTCCAAGAAATAAATAGTGTATTTCTAAGTGCTTCTGTAACAAAGTCAAAGTACATGACTGGCGCGTAGTTCTCAAACGACATGACTCAAATCCCATGTATGAGACCTTCATTGCTGAGCTAAAAGCAATGTACAATAAACATTTCCCATTTGTTGTCAGACATGCAGGTAAGAAATTGCGAAAACCATAGCTAACCAATTACCTTCGCCGCCAATCAAGTTGAAAAACAATCCCTGTTGGGATTTTATCAAGACTAGAAACCCTGAATCGTGGAAGAATTTCAAATCATTCCGAAATCGTCTGAATCGTATGCTATGAAAAGCAAAAGAAGAATACTTTAACAAGCATTTTTTTGTAGCGTCAAAGACTGATCTGCTGTGGAAACGACTAAACAACATAATTCATCCTAAGACAGATCATGCACTTTCAAGCCTGTGTATAAATGGTCTGACGAAGGTAAGTCGAGATTTATTAAATATACTCAATGATTATTTCATTTCGGTAGACCAGTCTAACGCATACAACGTTGAACCATATCTTATTCATGGCACTAATGCATTCCATTACAGCATGGTGTTCTTCCCCACAACGCAGAGTGAGGTTATCTATGTTTTAAAGGGCTTAAAAACTTCAAGATCACTTGATCCTAACTACATGCGAATTCGCCCTATGAAGCACATCATTGACATTATTGCTGCTGTCCTGATGACACTGTACAATTTAGTGCTTGAAAGCAGCTGTTTTCCGAAAAAAAATGCAAATTGCAAGGGTTACTGCCATTCACAAAGGGGGCGAAAAAAATGATGTAGGTATCTTTAGACCTATTTGTATACTTCCAGTCTTATCAAAAGGCATGAAAAATGTTATGCATATCTTTTTCGCTTTCTCAACAAACACTCTCTTATTTCATTGGCACAGTATGGTTTTCTGAAAGGGAAATCTACAGAACAAGCACTACTAGCCCAAAAATAATTCATAATAGATGCCTTTGAAGACAAACATACAGTACTTGGCATCTATATTGACTTCTCAAAAGCTTTAGATTGTGTGCAACATAATAAACTACTGTAAAAGCTAGAGCACTCTGGCGTTCATGGCAAATCTAATGATCTTCTTCGTTCATACCTCCAAAATAGAAGCCACTTTGTCACGAATGAAACCTTTAATTCAGACACAAAACACCTCAAGACAGGGGTTCCCCAAGGGAATATACTCGGAGCGCTTCTATTCATCGTCTACAATAACGACATTTTTTCATCTGCTACAAATTGTAAATGGGAAGGTTACGCCGATGATACAGCCCTTTTTTTCAGAGAAGTACAACTGTATGGGTTGGAATCCTTAGCCAATGATGCGCTTGCTGCACTATTAACGTGGTCAAAAAGAAATCCTTTGAGAATTAACACAAAAAAGACACAAGCCATAATTCTTCCCATTCGACACACAGTCATTGAACCTACAAAAAACTGATATCTTGATAATGACATAATCCGTACTGTAAACAAGACTAAAGCTTTAGGTGCCATTTTTTTTCAGAAACATTGTCATGCTATAAGCATGTACAGTATGTTTGCAACAAGTTGAATTCTTTCACTGGTTTGAATAACAAAAAAAACCGTCAAATACTTCCTCAAAAAGCTCAATGTTTGTTATACAATTGATTATTTTTATCATCGTTAAACTATTTCCACCTCGTATGGGATAACACATCCTCTGAAAACTTGAAAAAACTCAGTGTATGCCAAAAGCGAGTGATTCATGCTATAGCCAACGTTTCGTATGCTACTCACACTGCCCCTCATTTTGAAGCATTCAATATACTTAAGCTAAATTGACCAACGTATTTTGTCTTTCCTGCGCATATCGTCTCGCCATAAGGATCAACAACATAGACTTCACTTCGTTTCGCCTAACAAGACGTCACATGCATACGACACAAGAAGTTAGAACCACTGGCTCCTGCCATTATGTCGAACTAACTATGGAAATCAGTCGGCATCATTCCAACTAGCTGCACTTTTAAATAGATACTCCAAATATGGCATATATGCTGAGACGGCTTCAACACACGCCCTTCGCTTATTCTTAGTGGGTGATGATAACAGTTTGTTTTCCCACTAGCACCACGTCGCGATAATCAGATGCGTATGCCTATCTGTTTGGCGCATGGCGTTTTCTTTGTTTTCATTATTTTTCTTTTTTTATTTTCTTCCTGTTGTGCTTTCAATGCCTTCATAGTAGTCTGTTGGCCTAAATTATAAACTTATGTTTTATAGATTACAATATTTTCAATTACGATTCTGCTTTTTTTTCCCTTTTACTCCCTTTTTTACTTTTGAATCGCAAGATTGTCTCATTACGTATAACTTTTCTTAAAGAATCAAATATTTTTGATGTTTAACCTAGTTTTTACTATATGTTATCATTACCTATATTAGGTCACTAAATTCAAACGTTACATTTCCTGCAAAGTTTTATTTTCTAATTTACTATTTGCTGTTGGACATTGTAGGGGGCCGGAGCTTTGTCAAGCCGCTGTACTGCGGCTTTTTTTCTGCTACCCCCATATTTATCAAAGAGAAATAAAAGCTGATTGATTGATTGATTGATTGAAATAAGAGATGAATACGACGTGAACACACTTCCTTTATTCCTTAAAAAATATATATAAGTAAATTCGACTAAGCACCCGTGCATTCGCACCATGGAGAAAGCGAAAGTGAAAACCAGAAGATCAATATGCATACAACCTTCCTACCCGCCAAACATATTACTTGATGCCCCTGAAAATATGCAGTCCCTCCTTGGCCATATCTGCTAGTAATAAATGTTCTCAAGGAAAGGAGGTAGCTCTAGAAGGGGGGGGGATACGTATTTATCATTTAGTTTTTGTTTTGTCTATGGTGTACATGCGTGGGTATTGGGTCAGGTTCAGTTATATATTTTCTTTCCAAGTAACAAAGCTTTTTGTTGTGAGTAAGCGCCGACGTAGGGCACTTCCTTGTTCTTGTATTTGTAGCCCTTTTATTATTCAAAATCATACCCTCTCCTTATTGGGCTCTATTCACTACAACAGCCTTCTTTTCGTACACCTAGCTTTACCCAAGCTCTCCCTCTCGTCACGCTTCCCTGTCGCAGCTGGATTAGAAAGTGTGGACGACCATCTTGAGGGATTCACCTTCGCTTTCAAGCTCTCAGATATTTGGTCAGCTGTCCACTCGTCAAAAAATCACGTGCTACATGACGTGAGGTGGAAAAGAAAGAGTGTTCCACACTCGTGGTCATGGCTGCGAGTGGCGCTCACTAACGCTTCGAGGCATTGCATGCGCACATATAGCACAAAGGCATGACCACCACCACAGCTCAGTTGTTAAGAGCACCGTTCATGAATGTGTAGGTTTGGTTCCCGCCGTTGGCAAGTTTTCTTTTCGTACACTTAACTTTCGTCACATCTGTATCACAGTTACTACTATACACTTTAAACAGTACAAATAACGTCCTTTATGCTTTCCCTGACTACATTGGTCATGGTTCCTCGACTGGTTCTTCTTAACGTTGCATCAAACAAACAAACAAACAAGCAAACAAACAAGAAACAAGCCCTTGAAACTATTTAACTAGAGTCTGCTGTGAAAAGCTATATATGCGCTGCTTGCATTGCGTGAGTGTATGCTTATGACTGCGCCTCGAAAAAGGTGCATTTACGCTAAGACGCGAAAAAAAAAAGGCGAAAGTGCCCAAATTCACCAGGAATCCCTCTCTTCGCTGCCTAAGTCGGAAAAGCACACAACGAGATCAATGCGAAAAATTTAGTCCGAGGCTGACTTTTCTGCCACGCGATAGCAGAACGGCTTTCCACCTAACTGGAAATCATACAATTCTGCATAAAAACCACATGGTGTGAACTTTTGGCTGCAAATTCAATATGGCGACAGAAAGCCTGTGGTGGTTCGCAATGGCCAAATCACACGCTACCAATGATGCACAACAGAGGTCACAGACCATTCACTTACGCGTTCTTAGAGAGCCTAATTTGGAATAATATTGCCGTGAACACTGAAATCAGTAAAAGGTGCAGCAGTAGCAGCTCGGTGTGCCCCAACGTATCTCGCTTTTGAACAGACGGGTGAAATACCGGCATCATTACCGGCGTGTCTGCTTTATCTTGATTATGCTGGTTACCTCCTGAAGCAATGATTTGAAAAGCCGAAAACAATTTCTCTTCGGTTTTTTCCTTGCCTAACTTGAATTCGGTAGACATTGAAATGCTCAGGAATCGAGTGAACGTAAATGTATTTTAGAAGTATAGTGGCGGTGGCGTTGGCATGCAAGAGTGGAGGAAAAAGTGCAAACCTTTTCAACGCGCGTAAATAAAAATGAGGCTATGTTCTAGTAACAGCGCGACACCTTCAGGAAGAGACAAAAAGGACAGGAAAGAGCGCTGCCGAAGAAGACAGAACAGAGCCCAATGTAGAAGAATTTTGCAGCAACAATAGCTTAATTTGGGTGAGTTGGTTCATCGTGGTTATGTTCTAGTAACAGCACCACAACCTCAGGAAGAGACAAAAACACTCTTTTCTGTCCTTTTTGTCTCTTCCTGAAGTTGTCGAACTGTTACTAGAACATAACCACAATGAACCAACACGCCCAAATTAAGCTCTTGTTGTTAAAAAATGAGCTTCGCCCCGTATATGTCAGGCCTGGCAGCCGACTGTGTGTTCCATACTATGCACGGCAAAGCGCTCTCTACAACAACCGATGACTACGCAGTCTCCCGGGCAATACAAAAAACAATGTAAGTAAGGAAGGTTCCGTTTGATACCGAGGAAAATGGTCGATTGTATCTGTAAAAGTGCTGGCTTCGACGACATGAACACGGTACTCTTTTCAGCTACCACGTGGAGATGATTGCTACACCACTCTGCGGTTTTATTTACACTTTCGAAGGCAGGAATAGTCTCATGTTTCCACAACCGAAGCCTCACTCGAAAGTGTTTCGAAGAGGTGCATTACAATCTTTAAAGGTTTGGAGCACTCTAGACAAAGTTGACGTTCGAACCGTAAATATGGCTGTGTAAAAAACTCGAGAGCTTGGAGAGAAAATGTTTGCGTCAGCACAGCTTTGACGCAGTGTATATTGCGTGTAAGCTATTGAGTTACAAGTTATGTCCCAATTTTTTTTACCCAGCACTACTCGGAGCTAATAGAAGAACACTAGCTTGTAGCAATTATGATTGACTGACTGCTCCCTGTCAAATTAATTGGTTCTGCTATTTTTATTCCTCCCAAAAAAACACCTCCACAAAAGTCGATACTTTCTAACAGCACCGACGCTGTATTCTCCCGTCTTCGACGGTACTCAGCTGTGTGGATGCACGTCTCTAAATAAAGCCCTTGAAATCTCTAGAGCGAGATTTCCTCGTTTTTATTATGAACTAAAAACTTAGTTCTCTAGAACAGCAGATAGGGTTTGGTAACACCAAGATATGCATTGAAAGTTGCGCCACAGAACGTTGTTAGACGGCATAGCCATATCACGCGCCTTTGGTGGTAGACAAAACGTTACTTTCTCTATTGATTACAAAGCTTAAGAAATCAGAAAAGATCTTAAAAAATAAGGCCGGGTGGCAATACTCTCATAGAAGTTCTCTGCAATGACTCGTGAGCGTGTCTTTTTTTTGTAGTATTATAGCTTCATGAATGTGTATTTAACACTTTTTTTAAGTGTCACTGTGTTGTGAATAAACTAAAATCTCAAGTTAGCCAGTTATGACTTTCAGTGCAGCACCCAAAAAGTTTAAGGTGAAAAAATTGTCCTTTGTGTTTTTGAACCTATACACGAAGGCACCAAAATGTAGACGAGAAAAAAACGTTGGGACGGCATGCGTTGAAACGTTCACTGCGTCTGCTTTCTTTATTAAATGAAGAGGGTAAACAGTTTGAAACAACGCATTTTGAAAGTACATGCAAAAGGCCACAGGTGACTATCTGTAAACGTATCAACGCTCCTTGTCACTATGTTGCACGTCTAAGGACAGCACCCCCCTCCCCCCTCCCTTCATATTCAGCTGTCTCTTAAAAGGAAAGATCTTAAAGCTACCACGAAAGGGAAGATCTTTACGTTGCCGGTCAGATGTGCTCCATTGTGCAAAACTCCTCAGCTGTGTTATGTATCACAGTCGGACAAGCCTCACTACTGTGTACAGCAGGTACGGGTGTCATACGAAAATGACACGTCAAAAAGATGGAGAGAAAATGAGGTAAAAATAAAGGAACAAAAAAATCAAAGAAAAAATAAAACAGTAAAAAGAGAAAATAATATAAATACATAAAAAAGAAAAAAAAGACTTAAAAATATCAGAGAGAGAAAGAAAGAGAGAATGAAAGAGAGTGCAGCAATTTGTGCGACTGACACACAGACAAAAAAAAACATGATTAGAACCACAACACGCAAACTTAACGCACGTGGAGGTTTGCCCTTTTGCCTAATCGTGTCTCTTCTCTGTCCGTGTCTCAGTTTCACAGGTTTGTGCATTCGAAGGGCAAATCAACAGGCGAAAATTGAACCTTTATTGAATGATAAAGGGAAAGGAAGAGGTATAAAAAAGAGGGAGAGAAAAATATAGGAAAAATAAAAAAAACAAGGGCACATCAAGTTAAATGAAAAGCATAAAATACCACACACAGAAAGCATGGAAGAGAAAAAAGAAATTGAGAAAAAGAAGATAGAGGGAGCGCGGAGTAGAGAAGGAGAGAAAAGCAAGAAAGAGAAAGAAATAGAGCTACTAAAAGCATGGTACAAAAACTATACAAGAAAAAGAAAGAAACAAAAGGAGAAAGGAAATGAAAAAAAATAAAAATAAAAAGGAACGGGAAGGCCGCCTAGCCTCGCTCCTCATCAGGGCTTAGCATAACTAACAAAGAGCTGCCATAATGTTTTCCCTGTTTTTCATAGTTTCGTGGTTAGCAATTGTACGGCGACAAAAAGTTGCCAGGGCAAACGGTGCGTGTTTTCGGGTACCCAAGGTGCGGAGCTCCTTCGGTGCCGAGCGCCAAATAGCTGACACACATGTGTTGCCGTGAGTGGGCTTTATGACGTCTGAAGGTTTTGGGACTGTAATGCAGCGCTATAGAAGGTCTAAGCTACCCGAACAAAACAAAAACTATAGCGATATCTTCTTATCTTGCCGAGTGAGCAGGCGAGCGACGGCAAAGGAAGAGGTTTCACGTTTATCCGCGTCGTCTTGTTATGGCGCATTCACACATGAAAAAAAAAACACAAAAAACGGAAACGCGACGTGGCCGCGAAGCCTTTTTTACGGACGATGTATTCGGAGTGAAGCTCCTCTTGGTCTAACCTTGTCCTGCGTTAGGCGTAACCGAGAGAAGAAGCAATGATAAAAAAAGGAAGACAGTATATCTCCCGAACAGTACAATAGACGACACAGTCTGACAGAACTACACACAAACTGCAGTAGAGTGAGGATAATATAGATGGCACTGTACCGCTACTCTCCGATTGGCTACTCCGTTGGTTGTGCGTGGGTGCGCGAAAAAAAAGTGCTTCTCTCTGTCTCCTGGATTTTCGCCGTACGTGGCGGATCATTAGTGGAGCATGGACGAAGCAGAGCGGCTCGAGCTTGTCGCCTCGTTGGTGGGGCACGGACGAAGTGAAGTGGAACGCCTCGGCGGCTCGTACTCGTTGCCATATAGACAAAATATAAACAGACAGACAGATGGAGAGACAGACAAACAGATATATGGATGAATGGACGGATAGACCATTCGCCCCACTCTTCATCATTTACTTTTTGGATAAGCTGCGATTTTTGTATTAAATGAAAACTATTTACGCAAACATTGTAGCGCAGTCATAAATGCTGTTGTTGATTTTTTATGATGTAAAGGAGGATTTCACGTGGCTCTGCAGTATTTACGCTTCCACAAAGCCATTTAGGTAAAAAAAATGACAGCCTACTGACACTAGCGTATCATAAATCTGTTGGCAATATTAAAACAAATTTGGCTGTCAGTGCACGTTTTACAAAGCTTCACATGTTTTGAACCAATGAACGGATCACAGTCAAAAGAAAAAGCGGCATTTCATCAGTAACGTGCGAAGCATCAATTATCGAGTACTTGCGATAAAAAGATATAACAATTAGTTTCGAATCACCACTTACACTTCACATTGGGTGGGCGAATTCGTCATTTTCACTTGGTGGTTCTACGCAACCAATGATAATTCTTTTTGGAGAGTCAGTTTGATTGGTAGTCTTCCCCGCAATACATAGATGTTTCTTGTTCTCGCAGGTGCATTGTGATACTTGAGCACTATGAATGCGCAAAATGAATGCAACAATAAAGTGTAGCATGCATGGTCGTGACGTGTAATATGACAGCCACTGTAGAAAAGGGACATCCGAACACTGAGTCACCAGCATTGAGATAACATTGCTAGCTTGACGAGAGGTAATAAACATTATTTACTGGAATAAAAGAAATGGGAAAAGATATACAATTTTATACCCTTGATACAGTTGCAGCAGTTTCAGATCAACCTCCTTCAGGTATACCTCCTATCGTTCACTATTTCCAAACGATACATTGTTTTTTTCACTACGAGAGAATAATTGTTATTCTGATAACAAACTTTTATTCACAATAACCTAGCTTGTATAAGTGAAGTTTCTGACTGTCTTGCATTTCACAAAACGATTGCACAAAAAAGAAAACTGGGCATGCAGTACAAGCTATGAAGTAGGACACACAAGTCATGATTTCCTCTACTTGACACCTAGTAATACAAGCTTTTTTGTATCACTGATGTACGAATATACCTGAAACTACTGTATGGTTTATGTGTGCTACAGCCGTGAAAACAGATTAAGCAGAACGATGAGCGAAACTTGTACACAAATCAACAAAAACGAAAAAGAGAACGATTGAAGAACTGAACTACAGACACAAAATCTTTTGCTTTAGGGAAAAGCCTAAATCGCAATGAAAAAAAAAACTGAACTACAGACTGTTCCTGAATGCGCACGACCTGTTGAGTAAAAATTCGAGGTTTCTTACCTCGTAGAGAGAAGCTTGCTTAGCGTATATAGTGCGTATAAAAGTGGCATCAGAGGTTGAAATACTGCCCAGCCGCGGTGGTCTAGTGGCTAAGGTTCTCGGCTGCTGACCCGCAGGTCGCGGTATCGAATCCCGGCTGCGGCGGCTGCATTTCCGATGGAGGCGGAAGTGTTGTATGCCAGTGTGCTCAGATTTAGGTGCACGTTAAAGAACCCCAGGTGGTCGAAATTTCCGGAGCCCTCCACTACGGCGTCTCTCATAATCATAAGGTGGTTTTGGGACGTTAAACCCCACATATTATATGAGGGTGATATGTCTTGCTAGGTAAAAAATCAACAACACATGACTGTTTACAAGGTGTATTTACGCTAAAACACAAGGCCCTCAGCTTTGTCGAGATGTTGAATAGGTCGCAGGCAGAACGACTCCGCCTTCTTCGTCATGTTCGTGGTGGTGAAGGGCCTTCATTTTGGAAAATCGTCGCCTTGCAGGAGTATTTTCGTTCACTGCGCCAACTGAGCGAACTGGTTACCACAGTTATGTTTACAGCAACGCACAATCTCGGCGCACTCTGCTGTATTGTTTGCCAGTGCGCACCGCCACAATTCTGACGCGACTCATTCACTACACACATTAACGACGACCTTCGGGGTCCTGCGCGAATGTTTGGCTACGTGAACACGTCATTGCACTAAAAACAAAAACGCGTAGAAAATATCTGTGCAATTTACAAAAGCACGCAAGGAAGGGTGTTTCAGCTCCACTAACCTTAAACTATGGGAAAGGCGCTGCATGCATTGTTTTGAGAAAGATTTCCCTGACTAGGCACTGGTGTTGCCAAGTCTGAAACCGGGCATGTAGGAAAGGTATTTACGCTTTACCAATATCATCGAAAACCTGCGCCTGAACGCAGCTTACCCTATAAGGTGCCTTTGTTTTTGTTTGCTTTCGTTCTTAACTTTTTTCTTCTTCTTCCCTACATGTTCGGTTTCAGTTCCCTACAACACGTAGGAAAATGTGTTTCTGTTTCACTAATGTCGTCGGCTCTTTGCTGGGCACCGTGTTGTCTTCCTCCTTTTTAGTGGACTGGTGGGGATTGATGAGATTTACCCATTGTCGTACGTATCCGCTTTTTTTTTATGAACCGTGACTACATGACACACTGGGACGACAGGAGACGCCGATGAGCCCAGCCCCCCAGGTGCCTTGCTCAAAAATGTGCAGGTGCACACCTAATTTTAAAGTTTGCGTGTCCCCCCTACATATCGGGAGCAATGAATTCGGGAATTCTTTGAGTCTCGGGCAATTCACTGCAACGTGGTCATGCATCAGTGACCCTTCTATTGTAATAAGTGATCAGAAAATCACTTGCCTCTGCTATTAATCCCAACGTATGGAAATTCAAGTCTCGTCCTTGCATTCTTTGATTTTCTTCACGGTTTTCTTGGTTTTCCTTTTCGTTTTATGTTCATAAAAGCCCCTCTGGTGTTGAGATAAAACATTTTGTTTTGCAACCAGATTTTCCATTCAGTCTCATTTTCTGTGGCCAAGTTTCAGCGCCGTTTCATTTCCAGTAGTTGGCGTGTTTTGTTAGCAGAGAATCGGTTTTAATGTGCACAGTGGTGAAGTGCCGCAGCGTACATTTCGAAGCGTGGGCCTGAGTCGCACATATGCAGCCATGCACGGAGCCGCCAGCCCCACCCCAGTCCCAGTGTGTCTAAGCGCCAATAGTGACTGCATCATCAGAAGACCCCATTGGGTGCCCCCGAAATTTCGCTAGCTACCCTTTCGCACATTCTGTTTAGTAAGCGCATAAACGTTTAAGAAACAGCTATTTGTTGTGCCTTTAAGTAATTGAGACTCCGTGCTATGGTTACTTGTTTCTCAGCCTGTTTATTAAAAATCAGCGAAACGTTCGACAGGTACTTACTTGTTCATAAAAAACAACTGAAAATATTCTCACAGAGATAAAAAGATACCAAAGATAATTTGTCGTGGGCAGGATCCGACCACGGCAAGTTATCTTTTCGCCCACTTTTCTTTCTTCTCATAGACATTACAATTGGCCTAATAACTTTCCCTATAACTTCCTTGGCAATATTGTCTGTTAGTTCTCATTAATATTGTGTAAAACACGAAAAACGAGCTCTTAAGTATACACTTGTTTCCCATCTCTCTCTCTCTCTCTCTCTCTCAATATATATATATATATATATATATATATATATATATATATATATATATATATATATATATGAACTTACAAGAAAAATTATCCCACCGCAATGTTGGCGAAATTTCACTTTGTTGCAACATTGCCTCGTAATACTTTCATTTTCGCGTAAGAACATAATTGAGTGATTACGGTTGTGATGGAAAGCTACGCCTTACTTGTTGGTCTCCCCAGCGTTGAGTCAAGAGTGACCACTATTGAAAGGGAGGGGGGGCTTAGTCCCCAACTTTTCTCAGTGAGGGGAGAGGGGGGCTCGCGCCCCCCTTGCCCCCCCCCCGGCTGATACGCCTATGTATCTGAAGGTTATTATTCTACATATTAGCTGCATATTACCCAATTTTTCACTCGAGGAGTACGCTGACTTTTCCCTGACAACCAATGATGCCTTTTCCCTGACAACCAACAGCACAGTCACAGCGAAAGCTAGGAGAGCGGCCTTTCAGAGCTTTTCCAAAACACTCATTAGGTAACAACTGCAAGCACACGTGCTTGATACACACTAGGGCTATATTCATAAACCTTTGTGTAGTAGACCGGCATCCGCCATGCTATTTTTCGTCATTCTTTTAAGAAGCTTGGTATTCGCTAAACACTTGCGAGGAATTTCGTGCCAATTGTTCACGCAGTGGCTGACGACGATGAGGAATTATGGCTGAAGTGGGTATGCGCCACAGTTAATAGGAGAACAAGAACAAGTTTTGTAATGTGTTGGATCATTGGACGGCCTACTAGATACGCTATTCGCATTATATGACGACTGGTTGGTGTTTCGCTGTTTCAAAACGCTTTATAAGTTGTATCATAGCGTGATTGCTTTCCTGACATCAAGCAGGCCTAAGGTAAGTTTGCCATCAAGTTAGAAGCACCGGCGTAGCTCAGTGGTAGTATACTGGGCTGGCACCCAGCGGACCCGGGTTCGAGCCCTACTCTTTCTTTAGAGCTAAATTTTCTTTCTCTAAGTTTGCGCGATGTGGTTACGGACACCGGTGGCGGCGGACAACTGCGCGTCACCCGAATTGTGATCTCATAACAGCTTTCTATGTTTAACTGAAAAGAAGATAGGTATATGTTTATCGTAGTTTTACACAGTCTGTGTTGAACGCAATGAGCTTAGAATGCAAGATAAATGCATATCTTGACGCATGAACATATTTATTTTCTCATATGCTTACTACATGGCACAGACAGCACTAAGGTTGGAGAACAAACTAATGAGTGCTGGAGTTCGCAGGCATGTATTTTCATTAAAATACGCTTCAGCAACGAAATGCATTATTCCTGCAGCATATTAGAAAGCTCTTGTCCGGGTATTTCGGAACTTTTCGGTATGAAGGGAATGCAGGGGGAAACTTGCCACCACCATCGGAAGAAACAGAAACAAAGACAGAATGAAAGCCAACCAACGTGGGAAAAATAGCATTTGTAATGCCGTCCACCGGAGGAACTGCGCACTTAAAAAAAAATGCAATTGCATTTCCGCTTCAAGTATTAGGCCTTATATTGAAGTCAACTCTGGACTCTCTCGTGAAAATATATCTCGCCTAACTAGGAATTACGATAACAATGACAAAGCACACTATAGGGTTAGAAAGGGGCTCGCGATTTCGTTCCTAAACATAATGAAAATAGCAATATTAACACCTGCCTTTACACGTTATGACCAACGACGTAATTTGAGGTAGCAATATTGCTGTGCCATTATTAATAAAGCAATATCTAGGGTTTTATGTGCTAGAACCATGATATTGTTATTAGGCACATTTTACGGTTGGACTTCGGAAATGTCGACCATGATGTGTTTTTAACGCGATACCGTTAGAAAGCTCGTGTCACACTAATTTGACTACCGGCGTCGACCCCATTGGTTGTGAGCGAAAAATCGAAAAACAAGCAAATAAATAAATAATACAATTTTCAGCCCTATTAAGGATCAAACCCAGGCCATACGAGTGGTTAGCAGGTGTCCTACCACAAAGCCACGACGTTACATGCAGCTGCTCCGGGAAAAGTTATTACATAAAGGCCATGTAGTGCAAGCAGTCTCCTTAACGCATTTTTTTTCGACAGGTGTCACGACGAAAATGAGCCCCTTCAGCGATTTGTAGGCGCATTTGAGAGGCCTTAAAACTACGTTGAAAAAAGCCGGGATAGTGAAACTAGAGTGCAGCCATCGCCGCTAAAACACACAGGAACTTTCGAACAGCTCTAAAAATGGACAACTATGGCGATCTAGTGGAAAACATATCATGCCTTTCCAGAGGTGTTCATCAAGCAAACAACAAACACTAGATAATGTGTTGCCATCTGTGAGGCATCATGCGACTCTTCATGGCCTTGCCTTCGAGATGGAAAACGCACGGCGTGCATCTTCGAGGCTGTGCGACTCTTGCGTTAGATCAAAAACCTGTATTCGCACGTGCGCGTGTGTCTGTGTGTGTCTGAGCGCCATCAAACACTCGCGCGCGCACGTTCGTGTGCCCGTGTGTGTGTAATAAAACATAATAATAAATATGCACTTAGTGGTTGAAAGGTGCACTAGGGGCCGGATTTCACTATCACGTTCAACTCTTAAAGGCAAAGTTTAAGGGTCTCCCACTTTATTTTTTCAAGTGTAGTGAAACCACACATTGCACAAGCTCTAGTATTTTCGTTAAACTTTTTAGGGCCTAGTTTGTTCATGGTTATAGAGGTACTTTTACAGCGCAAACACACACAGCACAGCGCTTGTGTGTGTCGTCTGTTTCTTATTGGTGTGTCCATGTTTCCACTGTCAAAGTACTTCTATGAAGTAGTATTTTGCCTTCATCGAAATGTGACAGCCACTGTTGGAATCTAACTGGCGACATTCGGGTGAGCAGCCGAGCACTGTAACCACTACACCATCGCGGTCGGCTTGCCCTTATTAACGTAAGATAATTTGGTTCGGTAACAATATATGTTACGACGGAGTCTCTACAACGAAGTCAATTTTCAAGCAGGCATCAGTACATTAAGTAAAAAGTCTGTTCAACTAAATCTTCAATACGTGTGTAGCTTTTCGTCATCTTCATCTTGTAATGCAAGGGCTGAAGAAAACGAACGATAACACAGGGTGACACGTGGTCACCTGTATACATGATTGTTTATTCGCACTGGTCGGCACTTATATCTTTAAGTGCTCAACGACCCTCTCGCGCTTTCATAGACAGTTTCAATCGCACTTACCGGTAATTATTCAAGGATCGTACTTGACTTGACACCCACACATTGACACTGACCCACATGTATGCTTACGTTCACTGGAACAAGGTATCAGCTGGCGTTCGCTTTCAATCACATCAGACGGCAACGACACCTTTTAACACGACAATTAACGTTAAACAGCTCGTTTCAAAAAAAGTCTGGCGTTAGTATCGGCGTTGGTATCATTCGACGTGAAAAAAGAAATATCATCATTTGCGTGACAAAAAAATTGTGAAAGATCCAAATAAAAGAAATAATAAAAAATATTCTGGGTCTCCGTGGGGAACAAACCTGGTTTGTTTGCGTGGCAACCGGGTGTTCATCACACATCCACGCCTCTGCTTGTGAATACAGTAAAAGTAACTTTCTCTGCTTGTAAATGTAGTGGAAGTTCTAGTGGCTAAGGTACTCGGCTGCTGACCCGCAGGTCGCGGGTTCGATTCCCGGCTGCGGCGGCTGCATTTCCGATGGAGGCCGAAATGTTGTAGGCCCGTGTACTCAGATTTGGGTGCACGTTAAAGAACCCCAGGTGGTCAAAATTTCCGGAGCCCTCCACTACGGCGTCTCTCATAATCAGATGGTGGTTTTGGGACGTTAAACCCCACAAATCAATGAAATCAATCAATGCAGTGAAAGTTGCTTTTATGCTTTATGAACACACGAGTCCTGTATATATGCTTCACAATACATGAAATCTTGCCGTTACATAGCGTGGTACAAGCGCACATTACCATCAGGCGTCACAGCATGGAAATAGCATAATGGCTTCATAGCTTAAAGCAGTCATCCACTAAAAAAAGCGCAAACGTTACTGCATCGTTAAGGCCACGTAGTAGGTGCTTAGCAAGTTCGAAAAGATTTATTACAGTGAGCGTTTGAGCTACGCACTAAGAACAGAATATATCTATTGGGTTCAACTCTTAAATGTGAAGCTTATGGGTACCGCAATTTTTTCTCACCGCCGATGGCTCCCACTTTCCATTCACTTACGCTGCATCAAGCGCCTGTGAATAGGTGTACGAAGATTTTGAGCTATATGCTGAGATGCGTTCGTTACGTGGTCAGACCAAATGAACTTAACCCTTGCCGAGGTTGAACATCCCAAAACCACCATATGATTATAAGAGACGCCGTAGTGGAGGGCTCCAGAAATTTCGACCACCTCGGGTTCTTTGACGTGCACCCAAATCTGAGCACACGGGCCTATAACATTTCCGCCTCCATCGGAAATGCAGCCGCCGCAGCCGGGATTCGAACCCGCGACCTGCGAGTCAGCAGCCGAGTACCTTAGCCACTAGACCACCGTGGCGGGGTTTCCTTCAAGAAGTGAACAAGTTAAAAAAAGCAAGGCACCGCCAGGTTTATGGCCTATCCCCTTGGGTGGGTTGTGCCAAGTTACTGAGGAACCAACGAATCAACCCTAGATTGTGTCCTCCCTGCCACATTGTTCCCCCTGAACTTGTACATGGAAGGGCGAGGATTCTCTCCTACCGAAACAAAATTGGTAGGCAATGCCAATTACCGGGTACAGAGAAAATGATACTTGAGGTGGTATCAGCTGCCAATACAATGAAAAAGGTAAATGGCGATATCGCCCAGCAAACGGAGTCTTTGTCGTCACAGAGTACAGCTCACTTATTGCATGCGTCTGGGCTGTGAATCGGACTGAATCTTAAAAAGCTAACGTGCGTATCTTCATCACCGGCAAGGCACACGTGCGCCAGGGTCCATATTTAAGTCATACTTTGTTGGTGGTGATAACGAAGGGAAGGCAGCGGTCTGGTTTCGGCACCATACCTGCTCCAAAGTGTAGATGGCAGTTCTAGACGATGACTGACTAATTTTGTATGGTAAAAACAGAGCTAAAGGCGCTTTCTCGCCTCCTCAAAGAAAGAAACATCAATGGAGGCGGTAGCAGCTGTTAAATTTGGGTAGTTGGCAAGTGAAAGAAGAAAAATGGACTCGCACTGTGCGGCGCTACTCGCATACCCTTATATTTAGAAAGTGGTTCATTGAGAGCGTTCTTGCGCTGCCATCGCCATTGTTTGTGGTAGACGGGAGGGAGACATTGGCAGAGCGTAATTACAGGTGGCATGATGCATAGCTGTTATCCTGAGGTGCACGCTAATTGGGAACGTTGGGTTGCATATATTTATGTGAACTCTGTTAGACAAACTGTGTTGGGTTTAGAAGTAGGTGTGAGCAATAACTTTTAAATCAAAAAGGGAGTCTGTCTTATACTTGAAAGTTACGAGCACATGTCTTCCGCTTTGTGGTACGAAAGGCGAGCATATGTTGTGAGTATATTAGAGTTTCCAATCGGCTCTCTTAAGATGTTGAGGATGCCTGTTTCAAGAGCCGCCGAGCAGGTGTGAACTACCGGAGCGACAGCTGCAAATTCGCACTTTTTCTCTGGTTTTCGTCTTTATTTCGCCCACTCTTCTTTCTACCCTCCTCTGCCTGAAAATATTTATCCATAAAGAAGACAAATCTTAATCACTAATAGAACGCCCCTTCCCACATACCTTCATAAACTAACTTGAATAATGACGAGCAGCGCTCCAAGACCGACATTCAGGAGGTCATGCTGGGTTTCGTTGAAAGGGTTGCGTTGTACCGCCGTCTGTAACGCCACGGACAGCTTTCTTGGAGGGTTCGAGTTCAGAAAAGACCCTCACATTGAGCATATGGCCCCCGAGTCTGTGGCCTTAGACCGCCGACAGCACACTTCAATCGACAACTGCTGAGCTGCTGTTGATGCCGAAACCCGGGACTTTTTTGCCAGGGACTTCGTATTGCGAATTTACCTTGAACGACTACACGCCCCGAACGTCTCAGCAACGACGAATGTGAATCTTTTCCGGTGAGCAAACTAGATGAAGACACAGGTCCAACACAAGCTTCAACAGACGTGTGACTATCAAGACCACGTCGCAGCCTGCCTTGCTTGCCTGCAGCGGAAAATGGCTTTTCCGAGTCACCCAAGGAACGCCGAATCAGCGGATAATATCAGCGCCTCACAGACGACGCCAGAGCTCAGGACAAAAGTGAAGCTCCCGAAATTTGAGCTTCTGAAGTTCGGCGGGTATCGCTTATACTGACAGCCATTTTGGAAAGTGTTTGAACTGGTGGTCGACAAGAACAAAGAGTTGTCACTTATCGACAAATTTGACTAACTGAGGTAGTCCGTTACGGGTGATGCAGAAGCCGCTTTTGCAGGTCTATCACCGACGTCTCGATGCTATTGTGACGCTGTAGCACTGTTTAAAGGATGTTTCAGGAACAATGAACTTCTGATGCAAGAGCTCATGAGGAGTCTGCAAGAAAACAAACTGGTGCGCTGTTCAGATGACGCGCGGAGCCTTCGCCGCCTCTAAGACGCTTTGGCAGCACACATATGCAGACAGGAGAAGCTCGGAAGAAATCTCCACACCTACGGCGCAATGCTGCTGCCCGTGGTTTAGAGGGCCATGCCTCGAGACATTCTTCTCTCAACTTTGAAAGGAAGTGCGCTATGGACGCACTCTACCTTCAAAGATCAGTGGAGTTCGTGCTCCAACGGACCGCAGCCGCAGTGTAAGAATAGGTTAAGTGATTACAGTGTGCCCAGCGCTGCCTCCAGATTCTGTTCGCTGCCTGGACTGTTTTCGTTTGATGCGGCAGATGGCGCCCATGGAGAGTGGGCCAAGGCGCTCACATGTAGGGAGCGACTTCGATCGGCGTCTAGAAGGTTATTGCTGCGGATCCTCCCTAGTTTATTATGCTAAAATTGCACATGCACATGGATGTCAATAAATTTATACGCTCTCAGTCTGCTGTAACAAAACTGATGTCCTAATTTTACGCGTATATGCGGCTTATTCGCTAACTGTTTTTTTTGTCATAAAAATGCTCCGACAGCAGCAAATGTTGGCCTGGAGAGCGGTCACATTTTGACGTGACCGCACTAAAGAGCTCATTTGACTAGAATTCCGGTGTCAGTGGTGTCGTCGGCATCTTTGGTTATGAACAAAAAGCAGCGTTGTCAGTGAGAGAATCTGAGGAGTTTCCAATTGGAACAGCAGCTGGAGGGCAAAGGCACGCTAGCTATTAGGAAGACGATAGTATCAGTGCGTGGGTTTGTGCGTTTATATGATTGCATGTGTGCCTGAGTGTGTGCGCGTGTGTGCGTGCGCGCGTGCGCATATCGCTGTGCGTTCTGGTTACTTATCAAAATAAACAAAACACGTCATCAGAAAACTTTCAACAAATGTATAATGAAACTGACGCGTTCTATAAAGAACCTAAATTGACGCTCTAGCCTTGACAGTCTTGCTGTTAGCGTCAAGCATATGACTCCACTTCCGCGTCTGGCAGTGTTAAGAGCATATTATGGTGAGAAAAAACTTAATTATGTCCCGAAGGCTGACTCTTGGTTAACCCGTACCACACACATGTCTAGACTGTCGAGCCGGTTTCAAAAGTTATACTTTGCACTGCTTTATTAGGCTGCGTGGACTTCAGCTTAGTAAAGTGCGTATCAGACAGTGAAAGTGACTACACTATACCTAACGCCGTTAATACTGTGCACCTCGTTCTTTACGGCACCGACAGACATACGGGGTATTTCATTTTTGAGGAGGCATCTTAGGCTATTAAAGGTCTTCGACTTAATAAACGGTGTTGTGTCATAAGTGTGGTGGTCGGAAGGGCGCCTGAAATGTTGCAAGACGCAAACGATGAAGTGCTAGAGACATACAAAAACAAGAAAATTTGGCATAACGATATCAACCATGGCAAACTAATTATAATCACGGTAATAGAGTGAACATAGAAGAAAATACGGTAACATCACAGAAATAGTATGTACAATGATTTCTGTTCACTAGTTATTCTACAGCATTTATTTTTCTTGGTTCAAATTCGTGAGACAGCTAAAAAAGTGTCATCAGAATTTTAAACAAAAAATTACTTCTCCGGTGTGCTGAAGAACTGATTTGATAGCGCATAGGCCCACGCTACCAGTGTCGTGTTGAGAAGCATCCTTCTTGTCAAGTAGAGGAGGCGCGTCACTGCTGAAGTGGAAGCGCTGCTTTTTGCATGCGTACTTGTCGATCTTCAACATCGCCGTGCTATGGAGTCGCTGTTTTCACGTGCGAAAAATTCGGCGTACTTTCAGCGGTCGGGACAGGCATTTCAGATGCAGTTGAGCCTTTTGGTCCCCGTCACTTCTGAGGAGTCGGCAGTAGAGCCAGTCGTTTTCGCAGAGCTTTTCTGGTTTTTCACTGTATGATGAGGTATTTTGAGCAGCTTCGGTAAAATGGCAGGCAAAGCATTCGAAGTGAGCGTAAGTTTTTTTTTTTTGGTGCGTGCAACAGGACGTTTCTTTTGTAGTCTGCGTGATATGTGGCAAATATCGCTTCCTCCGAGAAAAGCTTGGTGCACACTTGGTCATTAACCTGCAAGGCTCTCTCAGCTCTCGGAATCGCTCGTGTTCATTTATCCAAGTGATCTATCTAGTTCACTCACAGCCTTGAGAAGCGCCACACGCTCCGTACAAGTTTGATAGCCTGACTGGAAATTCAGGTAAAAACACAACTTGCCCATTTCAAGGTGCAGCCAGCTATAAGAACTTTGACGCATACTCGGGGTCATATGCGGTGTCAAGGTATGCGTGCAGTGAATCACAAAGCGTGATTCAGGAAAACAAATGCTCTGGAAGGGCTCTCAGGCACAGGACAATGCGTACAAATCCCAAAATCTCATGTACACAAACATTGGCATCGGCAGGGTGGTGCAAAAGGGGCACTTGCCTCCCTCTAGTCTCACCAGAACTTGCCCTCACCCAATATTTATCAGTGTTTTGCCCCTTTTACAGCCACGATGCAACACTTCTTTGCACCCCCCAAGAAAAAATCTTGCCTATGACCATGCACACAAAACTATAATGAAAGTGTTATTTTGCGCTCGAATTTCAGAGTGAATACCGGCCTCGCGAATACCTGGCATTCCATGCAGTAGCGCCATCACAACTCGTGATGGAAGCTAACTTATCCGTTCACCATGACCGGAGCCAACATACCGGAAGGAGATTGAGGTATAGTGAATACCTCCAAGAAACTTTGGTCATTCCTAAAAGCAGAAGTTGTGAGCCACGAAAACCTTGCTGCATTTGAAAGTTTTTACTTAAAGCAGCCCTCGAGGGAGATTCCTGGTTGAAGGAAGAAATTCAACTCAACAATGCATGGTACAGGTACTCAATCATCGGCAATATTGCATGGAAACGTGATGCCGCGGGACTGCTTCTTTTGCGGAACCAGCGAGCATGCAACGCCAAACTGATATGCTGAAAATTCGGTTGAAGAGAAAAGACTGCTTCAGTAATCGATAGGATTATGTTTCAGATGCACTAGGCGAGGTTACTTATCGAAAGCACGCACTGTGAATGAGCGATGCCCAAAATGTCAGTGGAGGCATGCAACGACCACGTGTGACCCTTCACATCCAACCGGACCACGAGATGTTAACGATTCCGTCACTAGCACTCAAACCAGTCTCGATGCTGCTACCGAAAATGGGACCACTCCTAAAAAACCGTATTGCTACAAGCAGCAACGGTTAGGTGTATATAGAGGAGAGGCCTCGAATGCTCACGTGCGAGCAATGTTTGATGGGAGTATATCAGCAGGCTGACGACACTGAAGCTTGCATGTGAGCTCGTGCGATGAGAGAGATTCAGTGTTGGCTTTTTTGAGGTACACCAAAAAGAATGGCCAACCCGAAAAGTGAGGGTGTTCGTGGAAAGGAAACAGATTTAGCAGCGGAAACATGAGGAGCTTGAAAAGAGTGTTATATGCGACCAAACCATTTCCAAACTGCCAAAACAAACATTAGAAAAATTGGAAGCTTTGGGCTACGAATGTGCTGATACCTACAACAGCAGCGGTCCTAAAGACATTGACATTCCAATAGGAGCCGACACTTATGGGATCTGACCACTGGCCTAATGGTCAATTAGGCGAAGAGGCTCAGAGAAGTGGAAACGGCTGCCGGATGAACTTTTCAGAATCCCGTCAAGGTAAACAGCGGCCACAGTAATTTCCCCCAGGCCGTCATACTATGCACGTTGATTATCGAGAGCAAAAATGGCCTGCTCAGCAAGTATGGGATGCTGGACTCAATTCGTGTCAGTGAAGGGAATGAAAGAACAGGAGGTTCCACACTGGAATTCTATGAACAACGGCGAGATGGAAGAAATATGAGTGTGGAGACCTCTCAACAGTGGAATTGAATCAAGCTGAGTTATTTTAGGTCCATCACAAACAGAAGGAAGGGCTACAATAGGAGTTTCGAGTGTTCAAGAACAATGCCAGCTTCCCCGGAGATTCGTCATTGAGAAACACGTCCCTTATGACTGATGAAGTACCAAGAATCAGTGGAAGACTACAGCAAAGCAATACGAGCTACGGAACCGAGGAGAAATTGAGCGTGTTACCCAACGATTTCGATTCTTTTTGCTCGGCCGTCCGAAGCGAGGAAGTAAGTGACGACACCAGGAATTCTGTTGTTAAAGAGAAGTTCATTGTTCAAAGGGCACCATAGTGCGGCTGTTTTTACCAGGGCCTCGTAGAACGTACGCATAAAGCGTTTAAAAAGTCATTTGGAACGAGCTTCGATAGTTTTTTGTAAATGGACACTTTGTTGAAAGACGTTTAGGCTGTCATCAGTGATCGCCCTTTTTCTCAAGTTCGCGCAGAGGAAACCGAGCCCGAATCGCTCTTTCCAGGATCATTTCTCACGAGAGGGCAATAGCCTGCCCTGATTGCGTTGCTGCTAGGAGAAATCAGCGCTTTATCCTGAAATATTTTGAAAGAAATTATTTCATGAAGATACAAGCTCTTCGCAGGCTTTTGGCGCCGACGGGCAAGAGAGTACTTGCATAAACTACACGTGGTCGGAAGGAAGCGAAACCAACGCCTCAAACAAGTAAACATCGGCGACGTGGTGCTACTGAAAAAGACTCTCGAGCCAAGACAGCGGTGAAAATCGGGCACAATAGAAAGGCGAGTCACTGGCAGAGATAGCAGAGCGAGGATCTTTTGAAGTTCCTATGCCCGGCGGATCTTTCGTAGGCCGATACAGCTGGTTTACCGCCTAGAACTAACAATGTAAAGAAGAAAATGGCCTTGTTATTGCGGCCGGGAGCGTGTCGTTAACAGCTTTCTTGGGGGGGGGGTCAAGTTCGGAGAAGAACCCCACATTGAGCATATGGCCCACTGGTCCATGACCTTGAACCACCCTCTGAAGTGGGCCACAAAACAGGCAACACGTGCCAGTGTCAGTGGGCGTTTTCGTACGCGTGTATGTTTGGAGGAGGAGAGCTAGGCGGACCCAGCTCTCCTCTCCGCGATGGTCTAGTGGCTAAGATACTCGGTAGTTGACCCGCAGGTCTCGGGATCGAATCTCAGCTGCGGCGGCTGCAATTTCGATTGAGGCGAAGATGCTGTAGGCTCATGTGCTCAGATTTGGGTGCACGTTAAAGGTGGTGGAAATTTTCGTAGCCCTCCACTACGGCGTCTCTCATAATCACATGGTGGTTTGCAGACGTTAAACCCCACATATCAATAAATGAAGCTCAGTGGACCCCGGAGACGGGTCAGTTGCCAGCGAAGCACTTAAGGTGCATGAACTCATCCTTTTTCTCTTTCAAGAAATCAGTTCCTTTTGTTTCCAATCAACCAGCCTCGTTTCACGCTTGAGTGTCGAAGGACTTGAGGCATCGAGCATAGGGACAATATGTGTAGCAACTACCCTATTCAATACCTGTTCTCCTTACCTCTCAAAACGAAATGCAAAGCTTTTGCTACCACCACGCTGCCTTATATTCTGCACGCGCATACTGCTGGAAAGTTCCATGTAGAAATAGGGACCACAAATAAATGGTCGTCAAAGTATAAATTCTGCAATAAAAGAAATTTAAAATTAAAAAAATCGGGATGAACGACAGAATCTTTGCAATTTATTCCCTCACCTAAAAGAAGTGCTTTTCATAAATCTGTGATGATAGAATATGTTGTCCAGTGGTTAACGTGACGATAAGCAGTGTTTATCTTTCTGCACCTTTGATGAAATGTCAGTACACAAAGTAATTTCAACGACTGCCTTTGAGTGTCCCTGCCATATTGTGTTTTTAAATGCTAGCTTAGTGACCTGCTTTTCACGCATAAATGTGCACTTCAAGTTGCTCTAGTGTCTACGCCTTTTAGAACAAATGAATTCGTAAGCCGAGATCAACACCTATTTGTTGCATGGGCACCTCCTGTTAAATGATACTATGCCCCGTAATTTTCTCAACGAACATAACAGTCGTGAAAAAAAAACCACAGGACTGCACATCAACATAAATTGAAAGTTTCCGCACTATATACAGTACAAATGTTCACGCAGCAGCATTCATGCGGCCAAGGAATGCACACGATACAAACACTCACCTAATAGAACCTGTTTACATAAACTACACTTCACCCTGTCAAATAAATTCTCTATTGGGCACCGTACAATACCACATAAGCAAAAAAGTACAATAAATACATACACAAAAGATCTGTTATTTTAGAATACCATTAAGAATGTGAGTATAGATACTGGTAAATCTGACGTACAGTGGCAATCAATGATATAAAATGCACCAAATAGAAAGATTGATATTTACTTTATAATCAGCACAACGTTACGAGGCGGATGTAAATTAGCCGTACTTGACTTTTATGTCGTGATTATCATGTTGGCGCCTTCAATTTGTATTCGTAGTCCATTCAGGACGCGTAATACCGAATTCGGTATATGTTAAGCTAGCGAAGCGACAGCGAGCGTCCTATTAGCGTATAATGTAGTCGTATTTCACATGACACACATGTCATGATTATCATGTTTGGACGTGTCATTTACCTTCGTCGTCTGTTGACATCACGTAATACCGAATTTGGTACATGCGAAGCTAGCGAAATGCTTGCTTGCGTATCATGAGCGTGCATGGAATCATGTTCTTACATGACCTGCTTGTCATGGTTATCGTGTGTCCAGCAGTTACATACCTTCGTCATCCATTCACGTACGTAATATCACATGCGGTATATGTAAAGCTCGTGAAACGACGGCGAGCGCGCCTTCCGCATGGCGTGTAGCCATGACGTACATGACATGCATGTCATGATTTTTATGTTATGACCAGCACCTTATTTTCGCTATGCAGTCAAGTAATACCAAACAAGTTTCGCAATATGTCACGTGAACGAAACTACCGCAACAGCAGCAACACCATGGCATGTTAATAATTGCATTTGTGGCACACATGTCAAAATTTTCATGTTATTAGTAGTCACTTATGCTCGTCGTACAATCATGTTCTTCATTGAGGGCAACGCAGCGAGCGACGGAAAAGCAAATGATATGTGTAACATCAAGGGACAAGAAGAGAGCAGAGTGGGCCAGAGAACAAACTTGGGTTAAAGAAATCAAAGTTGAAATCAAAAAGAAGAAATTGACGTGGGCTGGGCACGTAGCATATAGGCATGATAACCGCCGGTCATTAAGGGCAACTGAAGGGATAGACAGAGAAGGAAAACGCATGAAGGGGAGACAGAAAGTTAGGTGGGCAGATAAGAATAAAAAGTTCGCAGGTGTAACGTTGCAATGGAAATCACAAGACCGGGTTGATTGGCTTATCATGAATGAGGCCTTCACACTGCAGTGGGCGAAGTCAGGCTGATGATGATGAAGATAGTCATGTTATGCCGTACCAATATTCTTATAGATTCCATTATCAAAGCGGCCATAGATAGATAGATAGATAGATAGATAGATAGATAGATAGATAGATAGATAGATAGATAGATAGATAGATAGATAGATAGATAGATAAATAGATACGGTCAAAGTCACCGAAGCTCGCTATGAAATGCTTCACAACTAAATCAGTTATCTGGTTAAGCCTCGTGGTGATGCTTCATGTTAATGAATCAATTCTACCACTGGCCACGAGATGGAACAGAGTTAGCGCTAAGCAGTGAGCGGACAGAACTTGTTGGTGACTCCTTGCGTCGTCTGCTAGCCACACAGTGTTGGCATCTGTGCAAATGTCATGCCTGTCCTCCAAGGGCTGTCTATTCTGTTGTGTTAGAGCAGTATCAAATGTTGGTATGCATGCCTATACGATATGCACAAGCATTTCGCGTTCCCATACTTGTGTGCACTGAAATAAGTGAGTGCGTACACGTGTTTGTATGGCACTAGGTGTAACGACCAGACCGGCCATGCACCAAAATTACTTTAATATGAGTGCCAACTTGTCGTTCAAGCACATCACATAGCGCACTTTGCATCGTTCTAAACGAAACAAGCCCTGAATTCCAAGGTGTTAATCCAGAGGTTTGGTTTGGCAACTCTATTTTGCGAGGTGTTGGTAATTTGGAAATGTTGGTGATACTGAGAAGCATGAACAAGCATCTGCAAAGGCCGGTAAGTAGTGAAGAAAACGATCTCAAGCCAAGCACTTCTTGCCAAGCACGTGTTGGCACAAAGGGAATAGCAGGCGGCGCGAAGTTCTGCTTCAAATAGTTACGCAGAAATATAGGCTTTTTTCTTCGTAGCTGCAAGAGAAAAAGCAAAAACTTAATTGCCTCAGTCCCGCAGCACCATTTTTACTGCAGTAAAAGCGAAACGCAAGCTAAACACGTAAAAATAAACAAAAGAAACATCGAACACACTCAAAACCACGACTGTTACCGAAAGCCAGCGCTCTATTCATAGGTATATCGCTCCGTTTTCACACGTAATTGGTAAGTTAGGCCCGGTTTGTGAATGAATGTGACAATGAAGGGCGTATGGGTTACCGTTAGGCTGCAGTCAACGTGATTCGTTCGCCAAAAATTGGCACGTAATATCTTCAGTGGAGCACCGCTGTGTACACTTGGATGAGTCTCATCCACCGCTATTTCTTACTAACTTCGTTATGGCGCTGTTACTTGTAAGCCGATCTCGTGGTGAATTGTGGTGAAGGGACATGTTGCAACTATGGCAACATATCGACACGTTAAAAAGGGTGGTCATAGGTCTCAAAGTTCTCCTTGTGGTAGGGACCGTGTGCATTAACCACGTCGCCTTGCAAAAAGCCTTTTAGAGGAAGATATATTTTTGCGTTGTACACAAGAAGGCAATGTATCCTGTGAATCCTCATTGCATTAACATATATCTCTGTTATATGTATTTTTTATTTATCGAAGAAGCTTTTAGTTACACTGCACCTAGTTGAGAATTTGCGAATAATTGTTTTAGCAGACCCGCATATTTGTATATCAAATGAGGTCAGAACCAGCAATAATCAATTAAAATTCTGAGTGCCATTTCCACAACCAGGTTCCTGAACAGTGGACCACGTAATTTATCCAAGAAATATTGCACATCACATGCCACTAAAGGCAAGCACGAACACCTTTTCTCTTGATAAGAAGTACGGGCTATGTCTTCCGCATTGCTAATGAGAATGGTTACAAGTTCATAATGAGGCATTTGTACTTTTTAATGAGCATTTTTTGTACTTTCTATTGAGCAGTTGTACATTTCCGCCTCCATCAGAAATGCAGCCGCCGCAGCTGGGATTCGAACCCGCGACCTGCGGATCAGCAGCGAAGTACCTTAGCCACTAGACCACCGCGGCGGGGTACTCTAAAGCAGCGCCTCCGGAATAGAATTTTCACGCGAAGAACATCAAACAAATGTTTTGTTCACTATCTCCAGACGCAAGAGTCTTGTCTTTCGACGCCCAGCCTCGGTAGTATAGTGGCTAAGGTACTCGGCTGCAGACCCGCAGGTCACGGGATCAAATCATGGATGCGGCGGCTGCATTTCCGATGGAAGCGGAAATGTTGTAGGCCCGTGTGCTCAGATTTGGGTGCACGCTAAAGAACCCCCAATGGTCGAAATTTCCGGAGCCCTCCACTACGGTGTCTCTCATAATAATATGGTAGTTTGGGGACGTTAAACCCTACATATCAATAAATATTCTCTTTCGATGACATTTGCTGTAAAAGATGCAGATACAGGGACATTTTTTTTGTTGCGATAGTAATTGTATGGACACCCTCGGCTGGATTTCGCCGCCGGCGTCGACGTTGACATCGGCGTCAGCGTCACTCACCGCATACGTATACGTATCGTTTTCACACACACACACACACACACACACACACACACACACACACACACACACACACACACACACACACACACACACACACACACACATATATATATATATATATATATATATATATTTATTTATATATATACATATATATATATATGTGTGTGTGTGTTTTTGTGTCAGTGGTGTGTTTGTGTGTGAGTGTGAGTGCGTGTGTGTATGTGAAAACGATACGTTTACATATGCGGTGAGTGACGGTGATGCAGATGTCAACGTCGACACCGGCGGTGAAATCTATATAATTATAAATAAATAAATAAATAAATAAATAAATAAATAAATGTGTGTGTGTGTGTGTGTTTCTGTGTCAGAACGCAAGAATAATCCTGAAAAAGACTCCGGTGCGCCGAATCGATCTCCGAAGTGAGAGTGCGAGGCACTCAACTACTGAGCTACAAAGAAGACCTTTTTCAACGTTCGTGCCAAGTTATTTATATCTACAACTTACCGCTGGTGACGCGCGTGTCGGATGTCGAGCGGTACTACCATTCTTTCAGTCTTACCATCAAGATGGTGCAATGAGCATGCCTCGCAACATTATGACGACGCAGTAGCGAGGGCTCTCAATTCCCACGCGTACTTTGCTTCGCGGAGAGGATAGAAGTACGCTCACGCACGCGCTTTTATCTCGCGGTGAGGAGGATCGTACGTCTTGGCTCGCCTTGGACTTTTACTGGAAATATTGTGTTGTAATTACGAGCGCAAAAGGTCATTGCAATCCTTTCACAGTCTTCGTTTGAGAAAAGGGCACGCTTTTCAGACACAGCGAAGTAACAACTGAGACACTTATTCGCGTTCATCTGTACTTGTGACTACGTTTGGTGCGTCATTTGTGCGTGAGAAACGCAGGACACGTTTCGATCTACTTGCCATTCTGCACGTGACCTTTTATTTTGTTGTATCCCGTTCATTGTTTCGCCTGCGCGGCAAAGCTGTGACTTTTTTTCTTCGAATGCGTGGCTTATTTTCAGTGTGGACGCGAGCGCGAGTGCGGACCACACTGACGGCTGCATTGAGCGCATTCAGGCAGCGTTGAAGCGTCCTTTAACGGCGGCCGCATAGATATGCAGCTACCGATGTTTCAACACATGTAGAGCCCTGTACTTGGGTGAATGGGGCAGTAATTTGGGTACATGGCATCATTTGGTCCTCTGCTTAGCAGCTTTTCTGCCTGTTTCAGTGTCTCTTGTGTTTCTCCGTTTTTGGCTGGATATATTTCCTTGATTCATTGCACCAACTGGCCCAATAAGTTATACTATGGTATTATTAGTAGATAGAAGTGGAAATCATTTGTTGCTGATTTTAAGAATGAATTGTCTTTTATAGGCCCCATGCTGCGCCTTAATGTATGGCTCGCGTGTCCTCGGGAGCCTCCTACTTTTTATTGATATATTATTTAAGGAGATGTTGGCGCACAAATATGGTGCCAGCTATTCCTTAGCGCTTCAGTGAAACTCGAACACGTATCTTAAAATGAAGCATACAAAGCAGTGCATGGAAAATAGAACACTGAGGCACAGATATGCAAAGATACATTTATAAGCACATATCACAACAAAATGGCAAGGAAATGTTCGAAATTCAAAGAATTAAGTCTGTGATAATGTCCCTCACTATTATTCAATCCAACCAGCACAAAAAAGCATGACACATGCCTAGTCCTTATGAAGATGTATTCGCTCGTTTGTATTGTACACAATAGTCAACACGTCATTCACTTCAGTACACAGATATGATGGGTGTCACGGGGTACTGCGCATAATGAGTACATGTGTTATACATATGAAAGGTCGTTATTTCTTCGTACTTGTCAGCAATTCCACTGTCTTGCAAGAAACGTGTTATTGCTTTTAAAGCGTGCGACTGTTAAACTCCAGTTGGCCATGGGCCCAGAAGTTTCTTCATGCTAAATGGACTGCGGTCTAATGCCAACAGTTCTGATGTAAGACTGCGTCTCGGCATGTCATGATGTGGATAGTCTATAAGGAGGTGACATACATCTTCATTTATAAATTCACATTCACATTCGGGAGTTTCAGTTCTTCCGATTCTGTGCAAAAAATGTTTTGTGTATGCGGTGCATAGCCTCAGCCGGTGATTTAGAGTTTCCACACTCCTATCTAATGCCAGCGTAATTTTCAATGCAATAAATGGATTGATGTGATATAAATCACAGCTCTTTGTACTTTGGTCAAACCACAGTTTTGCTCATTCTGAAAGTTGTACACTTTATAACACGCTGCAATTCATTTTTCGAAATTGGTAAGGAAACTGTGATGTCTTTACGATGTGCTTGTCGTGCTGCTTCATCGGCAGCTGTGTTTCCAGGAATGTTGCAATGGCCAGGTATCCACTGGAATTTGATCTCATGTTGCGCCTTGTTTGCTTTGGTCAGTTCTTTCAGCGTTTCGTATGTCCTACTATCACTAATTACTGTCGTGTTTGTATGGGAGAGTGATCTTAATGCGGCCTGTGAGTCAATGAGAAGTACCCATTTTTTCGCGTCTGCTGCCGATGTTATAAACTTTATAGCATACAGAATAGCGAAAAGCTCAGTTGCAGTAGATGACGTCAAGCCACACATTTTAAATGATTGGTGAATATTGAGCTGTGGTATAATAAATGCCGATATTGAAGCCGTTGCAATACTTGAGCCATCTGTGTAAATGTCTATGTACCCTGGATACCGCATGTGTATCTGATAAAGCGCTAGTTGTTGAGCAGCTTGGATAAACATGTCTCTCTTTCTGATAATGTCATCCACTGAGAATTCAATGCTTGGTATTGCAAGCAGCCATGGAGGATGGTCCATTTCAGAGCTCCAAAATTAATTTCTTGGTAATATATGTACATTACTCTGTATTTCTTTATGATCATTGCTTTTATCTCTTCGTAAAATCTTCAGTGTCAATGGGCGGTCCCTGTGTTGCGTCTGTAAGCGAAAAAATGGCGGCATGTTTCGATTGTTCTCATGACTGGAAAGGGTGATTCTCGAGTCTCTGCTATGAGAAGGCTGCTGGAAGTCGATCGTAGAACACATAGGCAGACGCGCAGTCCCCTAGCTAATAGTCTTTGAAGTCGCTCCTCTGAAGTGCGGGAAAGGCCGTGGAAGACTGTTGCACAATATGCAACTTTTTGTCGTATTAAAGCATTGTGAACAGCGAGCATGCATGATACAGATCCGCCCCATGATGTCCCAACAACCCTGCGGAGTATATTCACTAGCATATTCGCCTCGTTTTCGAGTTCCTTTATGTGAGGTGCCCATGATAGCTGCCTCTCAAGTAATAGTGAGAGAAACCGATGCTGTGTCATAATCATCAGTGGTTCTCCTTCTAAATTGAGATTGAAGGTTTTTTTATTTTCTTACGGGTGTAGGGCAATACGGCTGTCTTTGCGTGTGACAGAACCATTCCTCTTTCTTTTAAAAAGTTGTTATTTAAATTCAGGCTGCCTTGCCATGCAATCTGAATTAACCGTACATCCATGCCAGATGCCCGCATCATCTGCATATAAAGAGTATTTCAACCTATAAGGCAGTGTTTTAGCCAATTCAGCCTTAACACAGTTGAAAAAAGGGCTGAGTACGCTTCCTTGTGGCATTCCCTGTCTTACGACGTGTTGCGCACTCTTCCCTTCACTCGTATGAATGAATATTTTGCGACCTGATGAAAATTTAGATATCCACCGAAAAGACCTGCCGGACAGTCAAAGTTCTAACATACGCAGCAGAACATGAGTGTGACTGACTGTGTGAAATGCCCTTTTGATGTCTAAGAACACTGCGACCGTCTAACTACCACAGGTGCGTTCATGCTCAACATACGTTACTGTGTCCAGTATTGCATATATTGTGCATCTGTTTCCTAAAACATGTTAAGTAGTTGGAGAATAGACTGGTTTTGTTGCACCACCACTGAAGTCGCTCATCAATCATTTTTTTTCCATCACCTTACATAGACAGCTTATCAGACTAATTGGGTAGAAAAATTCAAAGATCAAAGAAAAACACCATTGTGTGTGTGTGTGTGTGTGCGTGTGTGTGTGTGTGCGTGTGTGAGCGAGTGAGTGAGTGTCTGTCTGTGTGTGTGTGCGTGTGTGCGCGCGTGCATACGTGGAAAAAAACATCTTTTTAGCTACTTATTCTTTTCATATTTGTCCGCTCTCAAGTGTAGTTATAAACAGGAAAAGCTAATCTAGTCAAGCTCTCTACCTCTTATATTTTTTTCTTTTTCTGGTTTTCATTGCCATGCATATATTCCCCAATAGTTTTCGGGGCTCAATGAGATATTATGATGGACATAAAATTATGACTTTAGAACTTAATTCTCCTTATTGTACGTGTATATTTATAAAATTTTGTCTAGCTTTCTTTATATTTGTTTTTGATGATATAATTACCAATGTTTATTTCGGGATAGCCAGCCCTAAAGACAACATACTATTTAGTTTTTATGAATGAAGCAAAAAAACAACAGCATAATTGCCACATTGCCAGCGCCGTTTGAAGTGTTCAGTGTTTTGAGAAAGAACGGTGTGACCAGCAATATGGAATCTTCGAAACTTCTGACATGCTGACGCCTTGTTAACACCACTAAACAACAGCGTAGATCATGATGGAAGCGTATGTAGAGCAAGGGCACTAACCCACTTGCAGTGATATGGCGCCACCGAACCATGAGTGTTATAGATAACAGTAGGGCTGAGTGCCTATTGTTTACGAAGTGCCTCGAGAAAACCACTAGAAAAATGAGGTTACTAGCCCCGATTTGCGAATAGGCGAGTTACAAAGGTTAACCCGTAAAATTCAATGAACCATTAGTTTATGCTTTGGTTTCTTTATGTCAGTTCGGAGACTTCACTGACAACTGAATGACATTCACGTGCCCATGCAGGATGAATAATGGTTGTCTTGGCACTGGTAACCAGAAAAAAACACGATGTAGTGATAATGTTACTATGCCGATAAGGTGGGTTGCAGTCTTTTACGTGTGTCTCAACGCAGCCGCTTTTGCACAGGTCTTTGCGAAGGACGTAACATGTCCTAACTACGTAAGAAATGAAACCCTGCACCTATGCTCTAGAGCAGCAGTACACGTGTAGTGTAGAACTCACCGGATGGTGTTTTGGCGGGAAACTGTTGACTCATAAGAGATTCTGCGAACCATTACTTTCACGCCATGTTCCGACTAAGTCGGGCTAGGTAAATACAAAAAAAGACAAGAAAGTTTTTGAAGGGGGAAGGGTATGGAGGGAGGGCTACGGGCTTTGAGTATGAAAACAAACGTGGTTTATTAGCAATCACTGTTCGCAAACCAAACATTTCTGCTATCGTTGAATACCCTAATGATCAATAATCTGAAGAGACTCAAAATATTATTTATATATTTATTTAAATATACTTCAGCCCAAGTACAGAGCTATAGCAGGAGTGAATCAGTATTACAGGATGAAAGCAATAGAGCAAAAAACAACAATATAAAACTGAAATACATAAGAGCATTACACAAGAAAACAACACTTTCATATTACAAACAAGAACTTACATACGTTTAAAGTGGTAGCAGTATCTATGAAATTTTTTAGTGGTAGTGAGCGAATTCTCCCCAGTAGGGAATTCCAGAGCTCTATAGTATGTGGAAAAATAAATATGAACGTGTTTGTACGAGCAAATAAAGGCTTTACAATAAAGCTGTGGGAGCTGTGGGAGCAAGTTTCATCCATAAATGTTATGCTGTTACCGTCAAAGATGTCTGTGGAGTAGTTGATAACCAAGACTCAATATAGTAATGAGAATGCAATGATAAAATGTTTAGTGATTACGAGGCCTATGATGGTGAGAAGTTGGTGCTGTAGTTACGGCATATGAAACGAATGGCCTCACGCTGGACGCTGTCAAGCATTTTTAGGTCACCTTGTGTGTGAGGGTACCAAACTACAGATGCGTACTCTGAATTACACCGAATCAACGTTTTATACAGGAGTAGTTTGGTATCGTGGCGGGATTCAGCCAAAGAACTGCGCAAATAACCTAATTTTTTTCAGAGCTTTTCCATTGATGTATTCGATGTGGTTAGTACAGGAAAGACTTTGTGAGAATCAGACCCAGATGTTTATAACGCGACAATCTTTGAAGTTGCACGCCATCCAGATGATTATCAAATGAAAACGGGCTCTGCCCATTGGTAAATGACATGACGAATCTTTTGATGCAACTTACGTTCATCTGCCATGTTTTGCACCAAGCGCTTAAAGAAATGAGTGATTGAGGAAGATGGTGATAATCTTCCGCAATATTATTGGATTCGTACAATACGCAACCGTCAGCATAAAGTATTATTTCAGATGAGGTGCAGTGTGATAAATCATTTATATATATGAGGAACAGTAATGGATTCAGTACAGATCTGTGCGGAACACCTGACGTAACATTAACAAGGAATGACTCTTTTGTGCTGAAAGAAACAAATTGTGAGCGATAATGAAGGAAACTGGTGACTTAAGAAAAAAAAACGGGGATTATTCAGTGTCAAATTAAGTGTCACTAGCAGATTAGAATAAAGCACTAAGTCTAAAGCTTTACAGAAGTCAATGAAAAGGGCATTTATTTGATTTACTGTATATAGGTTGGAGGCGACGTCATGAAAGAAATCAACTAATTGTGTAACAGGGCTATAGCTATGATGAAAACTATGCTGAGCTGACGTTAGAACTTCATTAAAGTTGAAAAATTTTATGATCTGTTTATAAATATAATGTTTCAACATCTTGCATGACTGTTGTGTGAGAGATATTTGCCTGTTTTAGATAAGAGTTGTCTATGACCAGATTTTTACAAAGGTAATACTTTCATTGTTTTTCATGCAGATGGTACTTCACTGCAGTCTATGTATTTCTGGAAGATCACTGTAAGATAATGGGTAATCTTTGCGGAATATCTCACAAGAAAGAAATTCGGCATGCCGTCTGAACCCGGACTTTTCTTGGTGTCGAGACTCAAGATTAGGTTCAATACACCTTCAAGGCTTATTACAATATCACCTAGCTTATTTGTTTGTACGTCAAGATTAAAAAATGGAACAAGATGGTTTCTCGAGGGTGAAAACTGACTGAAAATATGACTTAGAGACATTGGAAACAACAATGGGATCGTTTGTAAGGGTATCTATAATCTTGAAGGAGGCAGTGGCTGTTGTGCTAAGCAAGACTGACGTCCAAAACCTGCGAGGGTCGAATCTAAGTAATGAAGGTAGTTGTGCAGAGAAGTAGAACTCTTTGACATTTTATGTGGCAGCGCGAAGCTTTGGTATTGTCGAACGCAGCTTGAAGCACATGGTGAACATATCTGGTTTTACGCTATCCTGGAACACGGCGAGATAATTTAGCAAAGTTAATAAATTTCTTATACTTGCTTCAAAGACGTTGTCAAAATAGCCGACAGCTGCGAAAGTAGGTCAGACAGCTGTGTAACCACGAAAAGAACGTTAACAGACGAAAAAAAATGCAAAAAGAAAATGAAATACGCAAATGATCAAATCCTACACTATAATTTAAAATACCTAAAAATCTTATCAAGTCCCCTATTTGTAATGCACTTTCAGATACTGTGTTACGGGTTTAATTTACCGCCTCTGTAGCTCTATTCCAATGCCGGTAAAACAATATAACTTACGTGAATAGACTCAAGTACGCGTAATAGAACCACCGGTTATCAGAGTAATTATGGACCTTCTTCTACAGTGCGTCTCATAATGAAATACTACTTTAGGCATGTGAAATGTCTGAAGTTATTAGTATTATAGGTCCCCCATTCATTCTTGTAATATGTTGTTGTTTGAAATAAATCTATTAAGTGAGTGCGTACCAAAGGCTCTAGCGCTGACAGCAGTCCCCTCGACGGTGCTTTCAAAGAACTAACTCTACTCAATAGCAGAGTATGCCACTATAAAAAAACGGTGATATGGTTGTTATTTTGTAGAAGCTCTGTGCCGATGTATTACATGTTAATGACAACCTGCTGACGGCTAAGGTGAGAATGCAAGTGCGTCCAAGTGCAAGAAAATTCACAGCTTTGCCGAAATGGCGAAGCAATGAACACGATAGCAACAAATCGAAAGATCACGTGCAGAATGACCAGCAGATCAGAACATGCCGCGCGTTTCTCACGCGAAATGAGGCACGAAATGACGCGCTTAAGGAAGCCATTTGGTAATATTAGTTATTTCAAAACACTTTTAAATATGCCGCTAGGCACATGGCAACTCGTTCCACACGGCCATCCGACGCATTTTGTGGGCGAGTTTTGAATAGCAAAAAGAGAAAAATGTAAAATCTAGCAAGCTGAATTTCTTTTTTGAGAATTACGGTTTCATATAGAATGTCTATATGTGGCATTAAAACTTACAAAATTGCCGAAATAATAAATATTTCGGCTATTCCGTAAGATAGCTTGGTTATGCTCCTTGTGTTTGGTGACCACTGGCAGAAAGATGTATTGGTGAGTGAGTTGGTCAGTTTCGATGGGATATGACAACGCTGGTGTTTGGGCTAATCGTCAGTATTATTAGTAAGATCCAACAGACGATCATGCGATAGAATGTATATGGGATGTTAGTAGAACTAATTGTAATGTAAATGTGAAGAAAGAATAATCAACGAAAATACAACTTGCTGTTGGCAGAAACCGAACCTGTGACCTCCGAACAACGCATCCATCAGTCTACCAACTTAGCTTTAATGGCAGATATCCCCCGTGTACTTTATAGGGTATGTATGTGACATAAATGTGGGACCGTTAGAGCTCCGCTAGTGGCCATAACAGCGACTGTGGAACACACTTTTGCTGTCTCTTTCGGCCGCTACATACGGCAAGTTATCTTTTCGTCTAATTGATTGATTTATATGTGGGATTTAACGTCACAAAACTACCATTTGATCATGAGAGACGCTATAGGGGAGGGCTCCGGAAATTTTGACCACCTGGGGTTCTTGAACGTGCACCCAAACCTCAGCACACGGGCCTACAGCATTTTCGCCTCCTCCGGAAATGCAGCCGCCGCAGCCGGGATTCGATCCTGTGACCTGCGGGTCAGCAGCCGAGTACCTTCGCCACTAGACTACCGCGACGGGGCTATCTTTTTGTCTACTTTTCTGTCTTAGTATTTACATTACTAATACCACCCTCTATGGCTTGCTTAGCATGACTATTTATTTATATGTGTTTCGCAATAAAAACGAGCCCTTACAGGTACACTTCTGTCATTCGTTAGTATTATTCATGTTTCGATCAGCATTGTCATATCCATTCACATACAAAAAACTCTTATTTCCATTACAATTACTTATAATACCAACCCCTATCATTTGCTTAACATGATTCTCTGTTTTAATTGTGCCTAGCAAATAAAAACGAGTCCTTAGAAGTGCACTTTTGTCCTTCGTTAGAATTATTAATGTTTTGATCAGTATTGCCATATCCACTCACACAAAAATTCCTATTTACATTACAATTACTTTCAATACTACCCCATATTGTTTGCTTGGCATGAATCTCTGTTTAAATTTTGTATAGCAAATAAAAACGAGCCTTTAGAGGTAATCTTCTGTGTTCCATTAGTACTATTCATGTTTCGATCAGAATTGCCATATCCACTCACAAAAAAAATCTTATTTGCATTACAATTACTTCTAATACACCCCCTATCGTTTGCTTGGCATGATTCTCTGTTTCAATTGTGGATAGCAAATAAAAATGAGCCCATAAAGGTACACTTGTGCCTTTCGCTAATATTATCATGTTTCGATCTGCACTGCCATAACCACTCACACGGAAAAAATTCCTATTTTGCATTACAATTACTTCTAATATAGTCCTCTACAGTTTTCTTGGCATTATTCTCTGTTTAAATCGTGTATAGAACATAAAAAATGAGCTTTTAAAGGTACACTTCTGTACTTCATTAGTAGTATTCATGTTTCAATCAGCATTGCCATATTAACTCGCAAAAAATAAAACTACTTCTAATACCACCCCAATAGTTTGCTTAGCATAATTCTTGTTTTAATCTTTTTAATGTGCATAGCAAATAAAAACAAGCCCTTAAAATTACACTTTTCTCATTCGTTAGTATTATTCATGTTTTGATTAGCATTGCCATGCCGACTAGCACAAAAAAATTCTTTTTACATTAGAATAACTTCTAATATCACCCCGTATCACTTTGCTTGGCATGATTCTGTGTTTTATTGTGTATATCAAATAAAAACGAGCCCATAAAGGTACACTTCTCCCTTTCGTTGATATTATTCATGTTTCAATAATAATTGTCATACCCACTCACACACACAAAAAATCTTATTTTAATAAAATTACTTCTAAAACCACTCCCTATAATTTGCTTGGCATGATTTTCTGTTTTATATTGTATATATCAAATAGAGACGAGCCCTTAAACGTACACTACCATCCTTCGTTAGTATTATTCATGCTTCGATCAGCATTGTGTTATCCACTCACACACACATACAAAAAAAACACCAATGAAGCCGTCGTCGCATCTCTCACTTGCCCACTTTAAAACGAAAGTGTTTTATGCCGCACTTCATGAAGACTAAAAGACGTATTTCCGTCACGCATATGGTGTTTTGGTAAAATGAACACAACGAATGACAAGGAACAACTAAAAGCAAAATTTTGTGTGAAACGAATGACAATGGAGTTGGACCCGTGATATCTAGGTCCATGACAACAGGTTCCAGGAGCTCTACCCACTACGCTACCCAACCACATGTACGAAGCTTCGCAAAGACGACTTATACTTCTCGAATATTGCCCCTCTCCTGGCGCTCATGGTCAGGGGGGCTGGTGAACCAGTGAAGGGAGGATTTGCATCTGGACATTAACGAGAGCTGCTATAGGGAGTATTCAGTGACGGCGTAGTTAGGGTGCCTCGATTGTAGCGAAGGATTACTCACCTTGATGGCATGGAGAAGGCAGTTTAGACGTAGTTACGTGCTTGCCTTGCGCGTCGCGTCAACGTGTGGTACCTGGTTGTCAGAGTAGTGCAGCTCCACTTGCATGAGTGCGGTGACACCGCCACCTACTGCTTCGAGTTCAATGCTACAGACTGATAAAATTGGTGCAATAAGCGCCGCAGAAAAGCAACGCTGTCGACGGGCGAATGTCGCGGATTGGTGGAGCGAGGCACAGGATGGATGGAAGCGTAAGGCTCTCGCGCGTTCACGGCCTGAGCTGTGAATTTATAAAGAACTTTGTGCTAGTGCAAGCATGAGCACAAGCATAGATGTCCCTGTTACTGGCGCCCCCACACCTCGGATTTCTCTCCTGAATTCATGACACTTTTAACGATCGCATATCGAGCATGAGTGCCTAACACAGGCTTGTTGATGTCATCTTTGTGTGGGATTGCCTATATGCTGTGGCCAGGTTAACAACCTCAGCTACCACAGGGGTTTGTCTTCATCATGGACATTAGTCGTCACGATGAAGACATGCCACTAGACGTCAATGTGGGGCAACCATATGAAATGGTGCTATCGCTGATAAACATGATTATAATTTGTACAAACACACATACATAATTCCGCAGTGGAAAGAACATGAAACCACCCTTGCAGATAACTTGTGTATCCAGGGGGACACAAAGTAAATAAAAAATTATAGCTTTCAGTGGCCCGATTAGCAAAGATATAATGTTTATTTTTCAGGGACTGAAGCAAGTGGGTATAATTGTATTGAAAATTTGAGGCAGTCGCGTTTGTACACTTTACATACGGAAGAATTCTGGTATGTCTCTGCTCCTAGATATCCCTCTGCAAAGCTTCATTGTGCAGTGTATGATTACGCATGAAAGGTGGTGAAGATGGGCTTAATGTTTCTCCCGGATGTGACGAACAGTCATAGCTTGCTATCGCCAGCCGGTAGGAAAAGGGCAATTGCTATAATCTTTGCCCATTCCTTCAACCCTTTGGCAGAATAAACGACGCACGTAACTGCCACTGCTCATCGGGTCTGTGCCTTTTATCCAGGTGCGTAATCATTCAAAGCAGTATAAACTTTGCTGCGGGATATCTCCAAGTACAGACATACTAGAAGAATTCTTCACAGTATGGCTGGGTATAAACGTGGCAGCCTTTAAATTTTCAATACAAATGTGCCCGCTTGCTGCAGCCACTGACAGCCATCAATATTTTCTCACTTTGTGTCCCCCTGGATGCATAAGCTATCTGCAAAGGTGGTTTTCTTGCTTATCCCAGTGCAAAATGTTTTGCAACCGTAAAAGGTAACCTTGAACACCCGGCGTATTAATACACAGTAAACAATCAGCTACTAACTCTGTATTATTACACAGTATGCAGTCATCTACTTCTTTCTTGAGGAAAAAAAGACTTGGCGTGACGTTTATAGACATTTTTCTCGTGAATATTTATTATTTTTTTCGTGTGTGTTTTTTCCTCCTATTTTTTAACCTTCTTCTCTCTCCTTCTTTCTTCCCTTGTTTCCTCTATGCCCCCCGCCCCTTCTCGAAGGAGCCGGCCGATGCGGTGTCTCTATAGATGACAGTTGTCAGCCTGTTCCCTCCCTATGTAATCTGGCTTCGTGTTTTGTATGTACTCAAACCAAATAAATAAATAAATACTTCAATCTAAGCACGCTTTACTTTTGTGTTATAACGGTTCCCATGAAGGAGGCATCAGCCATGTTGCCCCACCGTGGTGTTCTAGTGGCTATGGTAGTCGGCCGCTGACCCGCAGGTCGCGGGATCGAATCCCGGCTGCGGCGGATGCATTTCCAATGGAGGCGAAAATGTTGTAGGTCCACGTGCTCAGATTTGGTCGCACGTTAAAGAACCAAAGGTGCTAGAAATTTCCGGAGCTCTTTACTATGGCGTCTCTCATAATCAAACGGTGGTTTTGGGACGTTAAACCCCACATAACAATCAATCATCAGCCATGTTACTTAGGTAGTTACATCCACACGAGTTGGTATATCTGGCTGAACACACACGCTTCAATAGTGGCATGGCGCTTTATGAATAACCTCAAGGCTAGTATTACACTGAAAAGAGACATCATTCAAACCTTGTGGAAATGGTCTTTCTTTCGAACACCACCAGGAAATCCTCCCCCGATGTCGAGAACTGTCATTGCGAAACCCATCTCTATGCCAATGTCGAAAACAGCTCTGGCGTCAGCAATTGTCAAGGCAAATATCTCGGGATGCTTGTAAGCGCAACCAACGTGAAATCTGCGAGCAACATAATTCAAGCTGAAGTGAAGTCCATGAAAAAAAAAACAAAAAACAGAAAAAATCTCAGTAGTTGCCTTTATTTTAACTGCACCCTGAATGAAATTTACACATTACATGAAACTGTTATCGAATAACATACACCAACATAAATAATTATCGGAACACCCTGACATGAATACAATGCTTTTACACTTCAATCGGCTTGCAAGAACACTTCTAAGCAACCTCATTGGGCATCAGTAATAACCCTCTTCCCCAAAATCTTGACGTTTTTTCCCTTCAGCATTTAATGATTTACTATTTTATACTGGCATTTAGAGGTGTTCTTTTTCAGTAGTGTCACACGCATGAACTAGTCTGAATTTTCTACTTTGTAATTAGACACGATCACTTCTTGACTGATTTTGATTGCACCATGAGCATCATAGTAGAAAGACGGAGGCTTGAAGTGAAGAGAAGAGAAACATAGAAATAGGTAAAAAGAAACGCTGGGAGGTGAACCTGGTAAAAGTAACCAGTTTGCTACACTGCATAGGAGAAATGATTAAAAATGCCACTGGTGGCAACACTTCGAGAAATATACTTGTCTTCGTAAGAAGAAAGGGCAATTAAGGACTGTGGTAAATGGGCTACAAGGTCTCGAGCAGTAGGCACATAGGGTGTCGAAGACAAATAAAATCTAACACCATTCTGCTATACCACTTTTGTGTAATGAAATTTTGTTTCGCAAATGCACCTTATTTGAAGGATTGTTTAGACGTCAGCGGTCTTCGACCTTTTCGAAATTTGAAGGGCTGGAGATATGAGAACGAGTTTTTGTAATGTTTAAACAACTACAGGCGAAGTGAAGCATCGTGTCATGTTTTACTTGTGCATTTTGCTTGCAGCTTTTTGCTTGATCACGCGCGAGAAACATACCTACCAGCTTTTCGTTGTATATGTGTACCATTTTGACAGCGCTTCGAAGGAATGCCCACAAGATAACTATAAGTTGTTTGTCGAATTATGTCACACATGTTGCTTTCTTCCGCAGAGAAATGTGTAAAATTTACTTACGACACACCAACGACATTCATTTCCATGTCTCTAGCCGAGCAGAGAATTCGTCTTGCTTCTCGGGATGGAATACCATATTTGGCATTCATGGATTGTTGTACTCCGTATTCATTTGCAGCTATGCGAAGCAGCAACCTGCATGTCATATGAAACAATTTAAATGTGTGCCCAGAATTCAATTCGTACTTGATGGCTCTCATTGATTATTCAAAACATTTTTTACTGAAATCCTAAACAACATCTCAAACATGTAAAACGCTGGCGCCACACAGATTTTCTCCTGGCACCTTCTATATTTTCCGTACACTATGTCACACCAGCACGATATTCAAGTTACGTCATTTGGGTGCACGTTCTCGATTTCTACATATATGAGGGACATCAGTCGGGAACGGTTCCCTGGCCCACTTCGCCGATCAGTGGCACGCCTCTGCTGTTTAGCCTGGCTGAAATATTGTACCAGATCAAGTGATTTCGCTTCTTACGGCAGAAGTGGAGATAACAGTAGCCGGAAAACATAATGAACAGCCTTGAAGGCGAGAACAAAACCACTTTTTCTGCTATATATGAGCCACTAACTCTCCAGATAATTCAAAAGTTCAGGATTCAGATCCCACCAACAGAGCGGGTAATTTTCGTCCACTGTCATTTTTCTTCAATTAGAAGATAATCATTAGAGTATAGTTCAGAAACCACCAATATTACCACAAATGCCTTCCTTGGCTTAATCGTCTGTCGGTCCCATCAGTTGTGTACATTAGAGAAAAACGAGCCCCTCGAACATACTCCCAACTTTTGTCCTATGAACTCGAAGCGGCTTAGGCGCTCTTTAAAGGCATGATTATTATGCAGCTTCAAATTCAATCAGAGGGTCAACTTACACAAAAGCAAATTTCGTTTCAAAATTGTGAAAGGTTAGTAGCAGCCAAAGCCAATTAAAGGAGACTAGTTCGCCCACGGCGAAGATGAGTGCACACGGACTTAACAGCTCGTTAATGGGAGTCGTGGTTGCGCTTCGATTGCCCAGCGACATATACTGTGGTACAGAACTCTGCATTATTCTAGACATTCGAAGTTTTTTTTTTAGCACGCACCCAAAGCTCGATGCTAGAGCGTTTTTGGATTCTTCACCACAGTATTGCGGCCTCCACCAAATTGAACTTACCTATGTGACCTCAAGCTCCAGGCAGTTATTTCTGGAGTGTTTATCTCTGAGAGTTCTTATTTACCCTCCTTTAATCCGGTCTACTCACCTCTTGTGGCTTTGAAAATTATGCACTCAGTAATTTGGTGTTGGTATTGATGAAAAGCTACACTTGAGCTTTATTGTCAGGACATGTGTATACATGCATATAAGCATACATTAGAATATCGGAAAAAGCTAGTATAACACTTTATTCAGTTTTCGGTTTCTATAGCGCTTCCCTTACTTGCGAGATAGCATTTGTAGTGAAGCTATACTATGAGACAGAGCATGATAGCCAGAATGCGCAGTAGGTGATGCCCCAGGATGGGGTCTAATAAATATCACAGGAGAATTTCCTTAACGCCTGAGTAAAAGCCAGAATAATAAAAAAAGCTAATCCGACAATACGAACACACAATTCAATAAATATTAAATGCCTTAGAGGCAGCGCTGAACAGACCTTTTTGCTGCAGCTGCACTGAAAGTCTTACAGGAGATAGTACGAAAGAGGCATCTGCACATGGAACCTCAATAGGATTTTTTACTGTTTCTCCACTCAGTAAGAAATGAAACATTTGACGCCAGAAAATCACGAAGAGAGGCTTCCATAGCATCTGATACAGAATCAGTGCAGTCATTGAAGTAAAAGACAAAGCTCGTAAATTTGCCGTTCACAAACCTCGCATTGGGGTCTTCAATTTTTTTCAACTCTTCTGCTGAATCGAATGTCATGAGGGTCACGCCTTTTTGTTGTGCGAAGCTCAGATGAGAGGTGCACTTCACGGTGTTGGCGTAGACGATCCGACTTGGTGTGACGCCGATATCGAACACTGACATCATTTCAGCCTGCACAGAAAGATTTGATCAAATTGCGTGCGCACAATACAATAAACAGCATGTAAAAAGGAGTTCAATGTTAAAGGTAACACTTTTGTAAAAGGCATGTCTAAATATAAATCTCTGGTAATTTCACAGTGGCCTATATTCGCAGGTGATAAGCAGTAGTTTACACTTATGAGTCCTGTTGACTCGCATTTACGATGGAGGGACGCCATTTGCAAGAATACTTGCTCATAAGGTGAAGCAATCTGGGAGTCACTCATGTCAGTGTTCCGTTCAACGGTATAGGGGAGTATGTTAGTGTACATAAAAACATGTTTATTCCGCCTTCTTTCAATTTACCATATGGGGCGAAAGGAGCGAAACCACCGGTATATTGGAAGAAGGCGCCGTCTATCAGCTGGGATATTTGGTTATGAAGGGGGGGGAGATGTGGTTGAGACGTTATCTCGCCATCTCTTCTGAGGTATGGTCACACCATTCTTTGTAAAGCCATTATCTCCTTCTCTCTTCCCTACTTGGTCGTGTCATGGAATAATATAAACGACAATAGTCTTTTTTGGGACATTCAATGACAAAATTTTGGTCAGTTTGTCCACGGTAACGATCCCCCTAAAAGCACCAAACGGTACCTCAAACGGCCAACCCTATGCGCAGCGCCTACCAATATTGCTCAAGTTTTGCTAATACTTGCGTGATTGTCAATTAAAAAGCAATTATTGCGCATATTTGAGGCACCACAACAGCACGTCGATGTTTTTATGAATGCATTTATACTAGAGAGGGCCCACACAAGTAAATCTAAGGACTGTGGCATTTATCATATAGCGCTGATATTGCAACACGATGCTCAAAAAGGCAAGTGTTTCTAACGCTTTGCTAAGACGACATTGTAGTGGCGCCTGCCCGTCGCTTTGCGTTCCACTCCTTATCGCTCCCGAGACAGGCGCGCATCTTTCTCCGCGGGCGGGCACGCCTTTCTTCGTTTTCGAAGCTAACTGCTAGATTGCGCCCGTATCTTACGTGCCTCGATGCGCTCGTTCGCCTTCGCTGCACGGATCGAGACTCTCCAACGCAGCGCTTCCAGAATAATAACATCTGATTTTCTCGCACAGAACATCAAAAAACGTTTCGTTCCCTCTTTCCACACGCACGACTATTGATTGATTGATATGTGGGGTTTAACGTCCCAAAACCACTATATGATTATGAGGGACGCCGTAGTGGAGGGCTCCGAAAATTTAGACCACCTGGGGTTCTTTAACGTGCACCCAAATCTGAGCACACGGGCCTACAACATTTCCGCCTCCATCGGAAATGCAGCTGCCGCAGCCGGGATTCGAACCCGCGCCCTGCGGGTCAGCAGCCGAGTACCTTAGCCACTAGACCACCGCGGCGGGGTCCACACGCACGACTATCGCCTTTCGACGACATCTGCAGTGAAACATGTAGATATAGGGCCGATTTTGTGACTTCACAGCATCTTCACAGCAGGGCTGCCTGTTGATCGTGAACCTGGTGATTATGAATGTTCTTCTAGCGCATCTGAGAAGTGTGGATGTTCCTCTCGAACGGAGAAAAATATTCAGTGACAAGAAGAGCAACAACACACGCATCTTGATCATTGCAGTTCAATACTTGATAACGCGGAATATACACAATTCCAGGCCTAATATAATGCAACATAACTTTGTTTTCTGCTTTTACTTATCGAAAACCAAAATAATAATGAAAGCACGGTAAAAGGAAGGCGCAGTGAAATTTTATGTGGCATAAAATTATTGAGATAAAAGAGGCCTAAATTTGTCACACCAAAAATTTATTATACTTCTTCCAGAATTAGAAAAGTAAAGAGCTGTGATTACCGCCTTGTGAAATAAGTGGAAGTAAGCTAGCTATTTGAAGTAAACTAGCTTAGAGATCATTATTTTGTATTTGTGTAAAGACTTCAACATGGAGAATACAAAACATTTTTTCTCTCAAGGCGCAGGCGACCCTAGATTTGTTCTCCTCTGCACCTGCTTCCACTATCTCTTCATATCATGGTGAGTACAAGCCTTCTGTAAATAATACTTCAGTCTGGAAGCATTGTTGGTTCAATATGTAAGCAGAATTGGAAGTTGCTGTGCCTATATCATATAAGCCACTTTCGCTTATCGTCTTTCTTTGAATCTATGCTTCGGTGCGTCAGGTACATTCTGAGGACAGGCTACAAACCACCGCCTATTTTACTTTCTTGTAGAACATTTATTAAAATCTAGAATAATTAGTCGCTCAACTCTCTCACAAAAGTAGAGAGCGAAAGGTGAAATGGTGTCACAAGAAACAAATTATAACTTTAGTTCATTCTCAGTATCGCTCGGTATATTTTTACGTCACGATTTCTCCCAGCTGTACGTATTTTGGGTACTAAGTTCTGATAATAAGATTTAAATTGGTAGCTGCAGCCTGTCTGACTGAAACTTGCATTGTCGGCAAGCCATGCTATGACAACATCTTAACAATGTACGTAGACACAAGCGAAGGAAAACGCAATCCAGCCTCCCAACGCTGAGTTATTAACAAGTAGTGTTAAAGGAATATCCGCCTCTTGAGTACATTCCGAACTGAAACGCTTATTGGTGGCCCGACGAAGCATCTAGACGCAGTATATTTAATGAGAGCCAGCCTACCTTCCTAGAACAAGGAGTGGTTAGCGACCGCGTGGATTACAAGTCCTGCTTATAGTATTTCACAATTCACTGCCGAAGGCAAGTTTAGTGTTGCAGCCCGAACACCATGTGGGCTACGCAAGCGCAGCCAACTCATTATTGCTTTCAAGGTTGCTTACAAGCCTCACAAAAAATAAAGGTAATCCTGCAACAAGTGTTCATCATGCATGAAGAAAATATTGAACAGTATTAAAGGCACCTAAACAAAGAAAACCTTAACAATGAAGAAGTTTCAGTGCCTACGACAAGCTGTGCATTTCGGTTATTTAGGTGTTGTAACTCTCTGAGATTTTAAGATTTTGTAAATGAAAATAAAGTGGGCAACATATAAAAATATACCGGGGGAGTGGAACGTGTTGAAAGCCAAATTAACCCATGCTCAAATGCATTAGGGGCATGCACTGCATCTTTTCTCATCCCACATTTTGCCTTGCTCGGTTGCACTACTCATACAATTGTTGAATTGGATAATTATGAGCCCACCCTATTTAATGAGAAGTTCTGGTTTATAAATATATTGGCAGCACAAGAAAACATGAAAGGTTGACCTTTTTGCGAAATCGCTGCTCATCACTTTGGCTGTATTCATATGGCAACTTGCCATTTTTTAAGTTGCTTTCTTCGGATGGCTGGCGTTAACAAACTGAGACATGCGGAAAATAGGCAACAGGAAAAAAAAACATTACAGAATAAATAGTGGCTAAGGTGCCCTGTGCAACTTGTTGTGCGTTGCTGAGTGTGCATATAGTGCGTATATATAGGGCTACGCAGGAGTGATATGTGGTAAATAAGACATCATTTGTCGCCATGGTGAATAAAAAACCATACCTCAACAGCCTGCTTCGTTAAACATGAACCTTAATAATTAAACCAATGTTGGTAAAACAACGAAAGCTTTTATGTCTGGCTAGTTGAAGTTTTTGCGTTCTTAGCCATTAAAATTTGTGTAATTATTGTCCAAGCAAGGCAGAAGTTCAGTGGAAGATAACCACTTAATATAATGAGCAATAGTTCAACAGAGAACGTTCCTGCAGCCCAAGTTTCTAAAGAGACTTGTATTCGTCAGACAAGCATGAGTACCCTTGCTCAAACAATGGTTCCACTGAGTTTTTTTGTTCGACGATGTCTCCAGTATGCGTTGTACTATTCCGTGTCTAGTTTATTTATCTATATATATATGACGCATAAAGCGTGTATTTCACTCCAGGAAAATTCGGCGCAGTCAACTCTGGGGAACAGAGAATGTGCCAATAGCATTTATAGAATTTCAGAACCTTGGCTTTGTCGTACGTAAAAAAACAAAGCAAAAAAGAGACAGTACCTTGTTGGAGCAGTCGAAATTAACCCCATTGGCATTCAATATTTGAAGTATAACTGGATCTGAGCAAGCCTTGACAGCTGTGAAATTGAAAATTGTAAATGTAAGTGATAGCTTCGAACATATTAAAGCTCTGAAAGCTATACACAGCATGAATGACCATGATTACTTTGTGACAATCAGGTGAGAGATGAGCTCAAAAATGCTTCTCTTTCAATCCACCAGAAATAAGTAGAGCCAGAGAATATAGAGACTTGTCACCTATCGCATACGTGAAGAATCGTCATGGGACAAGTTGTACCTAACAGCCCATATTAACCTTCCTGCGTTTTTTCTATTCTTGTTTTTTTAGGGTCGAACTCAATCTGGAGTGTAGCGTGACCTGCCTTACTACCCATGCGTCACATCCCCTCCCCTCCTTACCCTCTACCAGGCTCCCCCCTCTCTCGGTACTCCTACACATTCAGAGTCTGCTAGACAATGGTCGGTCCCTCTCTATCTCCTCCGGCATCCCTCCCCGTGGTGTTCCCGCACCCGTTCCGTATGCAACCACCCTCCTCATTCTCTCCCATCTCTTGCCTCGCAACGCCGACGCAGGCAGTTTCTATTTCTGGGTTTCCTACATGAGCAAACTAATGACTCGCGCTGCACAACCGTTTAATGGCCACACGTGTATACAGGGTGTCCAAAGTAACTTCAGCCAGAGTTTAAAAATATGCCGGTACACGTAATTACGACGCGACTACACGCATGTTCATCGTTGCTTGGAGTTAATCACACTATTATTTGTGTTCTCAAATATTGTTTATTTAGATCTTTTTAGTTATTTAACTTTTGAAGGAACGAAGATGGATAAAAATTTCAATGAGAAAGTTGTAGATTGGTTTTAGAAACATTCAAATAGATGGTGTTGAACTTTATGTCTGATAAGTATTAGTGTTTTTCTGCTAATTGGAAACGCCTGCAAAATTTAAAGTAAATACCACGTGGAAAACCCGCTCGTGCGTCTGTGTGCACGATAATTCTAGTGCTCCCTAACGTTCCGCGTACGAACGACACGCTTCCCTCGCACCAGTTCATGACATCTATAAGCAGTCACAGAGGTTATCATTTTCGTGGCCAATAGCAGAACGTGTTCATCGTAAAGCCGCCACCATTGTCGCGGCCCTGCCAAGACAGCTCAATGGGGCAAATGTTATGGTCGTTCGTACGCGGAACCTTAGGGAGCACTAGAGTCATTGTACGCACTGGCACACACGCGGGTTTGTCACGTGGCTTTTTTGTAATTCACGGGCATTTGTAATTAGCAGAAAACACTAATACCTAACAGATACAAAAATCAAAACTGTCTGATCGAACGCTTTGCCAACCGATGTACAACTTTCGCATAAATTTTTATCTATGTTTGTTTCTTGAAAAGTTAGTTAACTAAACATATCTAATTAAACAATATATGAGCACACGAAAACAGTCTAACTCAAGGAAACGGTGAGCAACATGCGTTTGGTCGCATTGTAATTGCGTGTGTCGGCATATTTTTTAACTCCGGCTAAAGTTACATGGGACACCCTGTGTAGGCACTGCCTATGGACTTCCATGATAATGCCGATGGAAGATTTTTCCTATGCGTTGTTTAAGAATAAATATTCACAGCGTGCGCTTTAACTAAGAGCGGACTGCGGTCCCTCCGTATAATTGGCGTATTCTGTCTCTCTTTGCCTATTAGCAGAGATTGGCATGTTCAAGTGAAAAACACCGCTCCGTCGCTAAGCGTATTGAGCCTCCCCAGTTTTCTCTTCTGCGCGATACCGCGATGAGGGCCAGCGTCAACGCCGCCATGAGTGTAAGCGTTAGCGCCCGCTGCTTCGCATCTACACATGGTTCCCTTTAGCGAGAGAGGGTGTATTTTTCTCTCTCACCCGGAGTACAGATACATTCTTATATAGAAATACGAATAAATATCTGATTAAATATACGATTGAAAAAGTATACCTCTTATTCAGATAAATGCAGCGCGACTTACACAAAGACTGGAGACACATAAAACACAAACGAGCGCTGACTTACATGAGTGCTGTTGTGGTAACACTGCTTCCAACAACACTCCTTTTTTGTTGATAACTCCTGTATACATCGTTTCGTCAAAGTCGCGCTGCCTTTATCAGTGTATGCACTTACATGCCCAAGTCAAAGTGATAATCAAATCTGTGAGTTGACACTATACAGTAGCGAAACATGGATAATGTGTACGTTTACGCAAAAGACGCCAGGCTGTCGCGTAATTACTCGTACATTCATGCATGCAAAACTATTCTCCTAATCTCTCTCTCACACACACGCACACACACACACACACTCACACACCCACACACACACACCCCACACACACACACACACACACACACACACACACACACACACACACACACACACACACACACACACACACACACACGCGCGCGCGCGCGCGCGCGCACAATCTGCGGTATTTCCTCCCAACCTGAAGTGCTTATGCCATGAATCTGTGAGTGTTCCACACTTCGCATTATCAACTCTGTACAAACTAACAGGCACGGCAGTTGCTCTTCAGAGTTGTCCTTAGCACGTCAAAAAATTTATATGTTCTTGCGCGAAGGGAGGCTCAAAGATTCTGCAGGCATTTTCAGTAAAGTTGTTCTCTTTCCCCTGCTTGCAGTGCGAAGCTAAAAAAATCCTTTCCGTGAAATTAAAGGTTTTTAAATTGCTAAAAAAAAAAGAAAACTGGACCTTGAATTTGTGATCATTGTGCACTCTGGTTCAGTAGATTTGCCAGAACTTTGCACGTTCCCATAGTAACTGCATGACATTGAAGTAGTAGGTCTTTTTTTTTTGGTGAATTCGAAGGCCATTTTTGTGAAGATCTGATCAGGTGGTAAATAAAAACCTGAATGAAAATAAAATTGATTTACTTGAAACATTGAGGTTCACCCACAAACAGCTCGTTTAGATAGTAGCCACTTTGATTGAGACATTCGTCGTAGCACGGTACCAACTTTCCTGTACACTCTTCACAGAAGGCAGCCGCCTGTGCCTTCAACCTCTTTCCTTTCTATCTTTCATCTCCCCCATCCCCCTCTCTTACGCAGGGTAGCACACCGGCTGTCTATAGAGTAGTAAACCTCTCTGCCATTTTTTCCTATTTTTCTTCCATTTTTCGTACGCCCGTCTGCAGCTCGTTGTCCGAGTAGAACTCCTGACATCATAACCAACGTTTCATTTGACCCAAGAGATGGTAATCAGTGGCAGCTAAGTCCACATAACACATCGCACAAAGATTGAGCAGAGGATTACAACATATCGCTTGGTCCATGTGCTGAACAAGGATATCGGTTGACACTCGCTTACTTCCTTGTCCGCCTTCATCATAAACGGCGGTGCGTATTAGTTCCAGTTGCTTACGCCAATGCCCCACCTTGCTGTCACTCATGAAAGTTGTGTCCTAAACATTGCTCAGTCGTCGTTGAGTTCCACTCACACTGCAGCCTTCAGCATGCAGAAACGAAATCGCAGTGCACTCAAAACGCAGTGACAGACCCTATATAACTAGGAATGCTCGCATGCTTATGTGCAATCAAAGTTGAGAGTTTTGACCCCACCCGTTAGGTGGGCATACTAGACATAAAGAGCAAGCCAGCATCATCAGTTTGCTTTACGCCATCAAACTTTCACTGATTCTTTTCGGGGGTCCATTGGTTTTTGCAAAGAAAACAAAACAAGCAAAAAGATTTGAAAAAGTTGGCCAGTGCATGCGCGCTTTTAGAAATATCAGGTTCTTGGCCTTCTTATGTAGAAATTTCAGCAGTGCCTCACCAAACTAATTTTGCATGTGCAGCGGTGTTTGTTTTGTTCATTTGTAAATTGGTAGCTATCGGTTTCTATTCGCGAGTACAACCACCATTCTTTGGCGGAAGCGCAATGAATGGCTGCCGAACGTCCGCTTCAGATGCAGAGGCTACACTTCAGGTGTAGTCTCCCGGCGTTTGGCTGTGGGCCCAAGTACCCAAAAGCATGATTGCTCCTAAGTCTGTGTATCTGAAGACATCTTCCAATCAAAAATAAATACTAAGAAAGAAACAGACAAACAGAAGGTATAATGCTCGCGTGCGCCGATAGAGATGCAATTCTTGGGCTGTAAGAATGGGGCGATAGTCCGAAAGAGACGTTTTATTAGCGCAAACAAGACAGACAAGAAAAGAGATAGGACAACGATGCTCTCAAAACAAACAAACAAAACCTTGAGCCCCTGTACTGCCGTATTTCTGCCGTTGTCTTGCTTGCTCTGAAAAGTTTGATAAATACCAACCAACTAGCCCATCATTGCCTTCTGCTGATCTGAAAAAAAAAGGCGTGTCCAGTAGTGTTTTCTGCTGTAGAACTTGAAAGAGACTGAAGTTCACTGGACAAGGATAGACACAGGCTTAAGGTTTATCTGCTACAAATGCAGATTCTGAGGCTCTAATGTGATATATTGAGGGACATGCTTTTGTAGAAATAAACGAGACAAGGCAGTCTCATCAATTTTGACATGTCACGCTTACTTCCGACTTCGGTTCTGGAAAAATGTTGAGAGTTAAACCGGAGCAGTTCCGGTTCGTACTTTATGCGCTATTGAAGGAGTGCGTGCTCTAGTCGATTACTTGTCTTGGTACGAGATGGGCAGTTTAAAGAATTTCTGTTTTGTGGACTATTGGGGAGTCTTTCAGTGCCTGAGCCAAATGAATGGGCACTCAATTTCAGAGACTGGCACCATTTCTGTTGTTTTAAAAATTAACCGTCGGAGAGTAACGTGTAATCTCGCATCATCCCGCAACTTTTTTACAGTGAACCCGTCTATTAGTGGGATCTGCAAAAGAAAAAAAAACTGCTTGACTTGGAAAAAAAAATTGCACAGTTTGCAAAGAAGTGACGCAAGGCTGTAACCAACAGCAGAGCAAGATTTCATCCTACTACGCACGCGACCCCCTAGATTTCTGGGAACATCTGACGTGACTAGTCACTTCATATCACGTGATGCTGTGTGAAGACTATAGTCACGTGATTAGTGTTACATAATTTTAGTCGCGTGAGTAGGTATTACGTGGCTTTTTACGATAACATGTCACTTCACTAGCCGCTACTTAGTTTTGGCGGTGATAGCTGTTATGTGAGGTTGCGTGAGTTTTTCCGCATGACTAGTAGTTACGTGGTTTCTGGTGAGAACATGTCAGACACCCAGCCTTTACTTGGCCTGGTGGTTTTAGTCCCGTTACTAGCCGTTACGATCTTTAGGCGGGAACATGTCACGTAATAGGATGTTACACAATTTTAGTCAATAGATGAGCTGCAAAATTTTAAGCATTTTCAAGCAAGCTGCTAGTTGTTGCGTGGTGCTACGTTATTTCAATCACGTCATTAAACCTTAGGTAACGTTTTGTTATTTTAGTCACGTGACTAGTTGTTACTGGGTTTCTGGCAGAAAAAAAGTCACGCTATACTATATAATCCGTGATGGCATGCGTTTTGAGTCCCGTGACTAATTTTAAGGTATGTTTTGTGATTTTTAATCGTGTGACAATTTGTCAAGTGGCGGTACATTATTTTCAGCTAAAGGACTAAATTGGGCGTAATGCTACGTGATTTTTATTCTCGTGATCAGGTGTAGGGAAATACAATTTTCTGTCATGTGATTTTGGTCAGTTGAGTGTTGCTACAGGATTCAAGTCCCTTGGCTAGATTCTACGTGACTGACTCATCGTAGCTGTATTTCATGTCCAACAACTCGGCGCACGTGTTGTAGAAGTGAAGCAGAAGCTGGAGAGGACGAAGCGGGAGCGTACTGGTTCATGATGACGACGATTCTTTTTTGCACTACCCCGCGGTACCAAAACTTAAAAAAAAAACTAGGCTGAGCTTAAAGCACTAGGCCTCCGTGGCAGTGGCAGCATCGACAGCGGGTGGAATGGCGTATCTAGAGCCCGTTGTAAACTCTCCTAGGGCGACTACTACAACCAGAGACTTTCAACACATTTATTGGTAGTGAAGTTTCACCGTAACTGTATCGGAGAGCTTTGTGCGCTGTGAGTGGTGGCCGTGAGACGGCGCTGCATCACCGCGTGGGGCATCAGGGAGACTGGAGAGAAGCTGGTTGCTGTTGCAGCCATGTGGTCAATGCATACTATCGTGGCATGCCATGGCGTAGTTTTTCACCGTACGTATGATTACGATTGTTGCCATAGTGTGCTGTGCGTAATGATCTGAAAGAATACCGTGTACCTGCTGGGTACCCGGTTGTCGATGCGGTTACAAAAGAAACGACAAAAAGATCTCCGAGTTCCCGCTGCCTACAGTGAACGACGGGAAAAGTGTAAGTGCCCAGTGCCGTGACAAGACTGGTGGTTTCACATTCGAATGTGCACGTGTGCGAAAAGCACTTCGATGAGAGTGAGACTGTTCGCGTGGACCAGTGGCTAATCGGAGGTGTTGTTGTGAAAAGACCGTGCGACGTTATGAAACTTTTCCCAACGCTGTGCTTAGAATTTTCTACGGCCTCATGGCGTATTTGTATAGTGCAAGAAGATGCAGAGCTAATAAGCATCGACGGGAACAGTTAGCGAGCGGGATACTGTTGAGGCTGCAAAGGAATGTGCTTGAGCCCTCTTGGCATAGCTGCAATGGATAATGACGCATTAATTAATGTGAGAATACCGGCCACCTCTTCATCGTTCTATGAGAGTAGGTAATACGGAAGCCCAATGAGTGAAACGCTCATCGTTTTCCTTTATAAAGGCACTGAGATGACCAAAAGTGCTGAGGTGGTATGCCGAACAGGCGGAGCTACATGCAGCTTCTCATGGTTTAACTCAAAGCACATATCTGTTGCATACAACAGAGACTTCAGCGCTACCAATACAAGTTTGCTAGGGTGACGGTGCAAGAGAGCTTGCACCGCAATCCTGTACAAAACTTGCGCAAGCTCTTAAAGCGTGAAAAGTTAATTTTTTTAGCAATGCGTCATGAGCACGAGACACTTCCGGCACAGGACGCAGTCGGTCAATTTTCACGTTTGAGGAGGCATGTAATGCTTTAACTTTTAGAGTAAAAACCATAACGAAAGACAGGGAAAACATATCATGAATAAGCTACACAGCAGATTAAAGTATTGAGAAACTACATTGCATAGCCAACCGAAGTTAAAACGCGCTACATCACCACAGTGATAAATTAACCAAAACACAAAACGAAAACGAGGCAAACGTCATATGAAGTATTGCTTGATGCTCGTCACTTGCTATATTAGAAGCACTGATTCGCTCAAAGTGGCCGTTAACTTAATTGCTGGGAGCCAAATTTAAGATATATATCTTCGTGTATAAACACCAAATGAACATATAGCCAGGAAGGTTGGATATGCGCTGTCAAATGTTGCAACTTCCGCGACGTATTAAGAACCACCAGTGTTGTTGAAAAACTCTGGATTGCATGCAAATGTTCACTAGATGCTTAAAAAAAATGAACTAGCATGCTTTTATAGCGGTAGCTAAATCTTACAGTGGAATCAGCATGGCGTCAAATTTCTAGCTTCAAGGCCTGATTCGACGTAAATTTCACTGTATGAGAGCTTTCCCCAATTTCCTTGAAGATAACATCACCATGAAGACGTATTAAACCTTCACGGCTATATTTATTAACGTTTCACATCTCCGGCGCGTGCCATGCAATTGCAGCGCCATGGCCGCTCCGATGCCCCGCCGTGGGCCAGGGCGCCCTAAGCGGTTGCTTCTGTCTCTATATCAAACTTTCACCGAAGCTTCATGACCAGTAAATGTATTGAAAGACTCTGCTACGGTTACGTTTGCACGGTACCCACTGCCTCATAAATCATTATCATTTTGTGAAGTAGGGTTATACCCACTATGTCATTAATAATACTTCTGCGAGCATCCGAGAGAAGCCGAGCTGCCCGATACACATCTGTAATGCGTTATCTGTACTTTCTTGATGCTGTGGCTGAAAACAATGAAGAAATATGGCTCACTAATTTATATATGTAGGTGATGAGCCGAAAACCTTTCCGTCATCTTTGGCGCGCGCGACCAACTGCAGAGTAAGTGTGCAGTGCCGATGATCCAGCTGTGCGTGTCATTGGACTGCCCCGAGCAAGCGCCGATGTGCGGGACTTGTGCATGGCGACTCGTTACCTAGGGGTGTTGTGCCCCGCTTCGTTACCACCTAATGCTATACACGTGTAACGCCTTCGCCCCCCCCCCATTTTTTTGTACGGAAGCACCTCTTAGACGTTGCTGGTGTCGCCATGCCTACCGCTTGTATGCATGCTTTACTTGACCACGGCAGGGGCGAGGTTGGCGTTTGTTATCAAGGGGCAGTTCATAATGTTGCTACACAAATGGCTATGTCAAGAAAAAAAACGCTGTATATAAAGCTAACTTCACTCAGCTTTGCATTAGTGGTGCCAAGCCAAGAAAGCGTGTCGCTAGATGGCTCTTTATTTCTGTCTACTTTTCTTTTCCATCCTTCATCTTTCTTTCTTATTATTTCTTCTCTCCATTTTCTTCAACACCTTCATTGTTTCTGCTTATTTCCACTTCTTTGATTGTGGGTCTATATAATTTCTTCACGTTGTCACTTTTTATATGTTTCTTTCTCTGCTTTTTTTTCACTGTGTACTTCTCGCTTCCTCTTTTTTTGTATATCTTTTTCTTCTGTGCATCTATTTCCCTCTCTTTCTGTTTTTCTTCGCTTTGTCTGTACTTCTAAGTCTTCTTTCTATGCAATACCTAATTTATCTCCTCCTCACTACTGCTTCTCTTTCCCACGCCTTGCTATAGCGAACTATAGAAGGTTATGTTACATTTGCTGGGATGCCTGGATAGGCGAGTGGTTGTGACCCTGGTCATCGTATCGTGCGCACGCGGGGTCGAAATATGCCTCAGCATGAAATTTTTTTAGTCAAGAATTTCTCGCTTTCTCTGTCTTCGGCTCTCTCGCCCATCAGATTCATATCATGCCATCCCGGCAATAAGTGCACGTGTTCTGCGAATGAAGCAAAGAGTACGAAGGGAAAGAGCACAACAAAGACGACGCATATAAATTACTCGAAATTTAAGGATTCCTCTTTTCACTGTTTTCTCTGTCAGATAAAAAACACGATGTAGAAGGCTCCAAGTTTGTATTCTTTGTTAAAGAATTCCCGTAAGGATTCTGAATTCATGGTGTTGTCACGTAATCATAACTCGAATTCTCTTTGGTGCAACGATGGTTGCTCAAGAGAGTATAGACGCAGGAAGGTAGCACGGAAAAAGCTTTTGTAAAATCAGTGCCCTCAAAATTGGAAGGACTACCAGCTCTTTGCAGGTGTTTTTAAACGTACAGTTGCCAAGTCGAAAGAAGATTAAGATAGATGGAAGTTTGATTATCTTTCTAAATCTAACAATAAAAAGATGTTAATATAGATCCTACGTAAAAAGAAAATGATACTGCAGTCAATAAATGCAGACTATATCATATTGTCTGCCGAAGAAATATTAGCTTTGTTGAAGTAATCCGCAAGAGATTAAAGCAACGTTTTTCTTGCCAACTATCACCACCTCTTCCATATGCAGAAAGGGATGAGGACTTCACGCAAGTTTCCAGGTATGAATTGTCGCAGGTGTTAGCTAACCTGCCATCAGCGGCTCGGTGTGCTCTATTGTGTCGGTGTGGTCTACGTCGAACGCGAATCGACGTCGCTGTGACATGAAGTCCGCGTACTGTAAAAACTCCAGACGAGAAACGTGTGCAAGCAGCATCGCTCTTGTGCTGAGAGCTCTCTCTGGTCTTACCTGGCCCTTTCGTGTAAAGTGTAAAGGCCCATCTGTACACCCAGTGATGTAACTTTTGTAAATATGTAGATAAAACGTCTCTTCTATCTGAATTATTTTTATACTGGATATTTTCTACTTGACTTGCGAAGGCGGGGGGTGCTTAGTCCAGGGCTTTGCTTTCAGCAGCCGCTCTGCGGACCCGGTCAAACACACTCAGCTGACCTTACGGGTTCTCGCTTGCCAGCAGCCCTTCCCATTGGTCCACTGTGGGATTCTGTATTAGTGCTAAAACTGTAATAGCCTGACATTCGCACGTGACGTGTAACAGGGCAGCTTTAGCTGAGCACGACGGGCAGAGAGGAGAGTATGCGGAGGATTGCATTGTACTTAGGTTGTGCCAATTTGTAAACGTCGCGCGTGCAATTTGCCTCCAGCTGACCGATTTCTCTTTAATATGATTTGCTGCTGTTTTTATATTTTGTTGTTATTGTTAGTGCTTTTTTGATTTCTTTTTCTTTCATCTATTGTGTTTTTTCTGCCTACCTCTCACGTAATGTCCCTCGGCACCCTCGAGGTACTAATAAACGGATAAAGAAATCTAGTGTTCTGTGTGGCAGAAAATAAGCATGCGGAATTCATTTGCAGTGGTTCAGGATGTTCGAATAGCAAAAACGGCAATGAGTTCTGCAAAAAGCCTCGCAAGAGATTCTCCTTTCGCGAAGCGTGGGTGACAGACAGCCTGTGGCCGCCCCTTGGTCACATCATCAAACGTATATAACCTTTCTTACGTATATAACCTTTCTTTTAGTAGCAGTACTTGTCCTCGCTGCCTGAAAACCCCTTTGTGACGTATGAGGGTGGATATAAAAATAATTTCCATATATACAGGCCAATCTAAATATTGTCAATCTTCAAGAAGGGTCTTAAAATGTATATTTTTATTACGCTGTCAAAGTTTTTGATGAACATCAAATAAGCGCACAATCACAATTGGTTTGAGACTTGGAATCTCAACCCGAAGTCCTCTGCTTCGTCAAAAGGAGCTGATAATAAAATATATAGGAGTGAAAACGTTTATGTTTGGTGTTTTCTTATATTTCCCCAAGGCCTCTGATACCAAAAACGCTAAGGTGAAAAAAGTTAAACTGCTATGGCATTCATGGTGCGGGGTATGTTTAACTGAAAGTTACTCAACTGACTGACGCCAGTGCGTGAAAATAATGAATGAGCTGTCCCCACTTGCAAAAGCAACACATGGCGTACCACAAGGTAGCTTACCCAGCCCACTTCTGTTAAATATTTTTATAAACGAAATCGCTGGAGCCGACAATTCGATGGAATATAATGTTTACGCAGATGACACACGTTTTTTTTCTGGAACGAATATCGACCACACTGTATAATTGGCAATTCAGACATTTGTTGTAGGTTTACACTTGGTTAGAAAAAATATTTTTACGAGAAAACTGTTCCAAAACTAAAGGTGGTATTTTCCGAACAAATTATGCACCACATCCTGTGCTTGCTTCACGGTTACCTAAATAATGCGAACGTAGAATTCTCGCGCTGTGCAAAGATGCTAGGAGTTGTGTTTCACGAACACATGCCAGGGAAGCATCCCATTGATTACATAAAAAATAGTCTTCCTAGAGTAGTGGGAATCCTATAAAAATGGGAACATATATTACCAGAAAATAAGAAAAGTTATGTCATTACCTACTTATTCGCCACTTGTGCTACTTTAGTTAGACGTACTTGCACAAAAATTATATTCATAACATTATCATAATATTTATGAAAGGCGAAGCACCTTATGGGCGAGTTCAATCTGGTGTGCGGCGTTACGACCATTACTGCGCATGCGCATACCCTACCTCTCTTTCTCTCCTATTCTACGCTTCTCCCATTCTCGCCTTGTAACGCCGACGCAGACAGCAGTCTGGTAGCGGATTTCTTGATTTGAAAACCGACTGCTCGCGCTGCAAAATCGTTCACTGGGCCCCCTCTGTTTACAGGCACTAGATCATGACCTCCAAGGTCGTTTGGTTCGGAAATTTCTCCTGTGCGCTGTTATAAAATAGGTATAAGCAGGGTGCGTGGTAACTAAACCTAACTGCAGGTCTCTTTGTCCAATCGGTGTCTTGTGTCTCTCATTGCCCATGATTAGCAATTAGGCATTTTGCAGCAGGAAATACTGGTTCATCACTGCGTGCTTCGCACCTCCCAAGGTTTCTCTTGTGCGCAACCCCGTCTGCAGTCCCGTTGATACTGCGCAGTCCCGTTGGTACCATAGTGATTTTTATTTAGAATTGTTTTTTTTAATTCTTCCGATATTGGTTACGGGCACTGGCGGCTGCATCGAAAAAACTACTGGCGCCGCACGTGACCTGCGTTCTGATCTCATAACAGCTCCCGCTGTAAAACGCAGAGAAGAGCGTTTTAATAAAGGACAGCTTGCGGTAAACAGATCACCTGGATGCGCACTGATATATCTTTAGGCGAACTAACAAGCATCCATTGAGCGCAATCTGGGTTCCCTGTGCCGATAGTGCACTGAGTAAATGCAAAAAGAAAACATTTGTATTGCTTTTTGGGGTGAATTACTATTTGTCAGTAATGAAACGCTAGCAATCAACATCGCAGACCGAACTTTACTGTAGGTGACCGACTCTCCTATCATTTGACGATGCGATGCTCGATCGTGGATACAATATTTTAGTCTACTTGCTTTAAACAGTAGATGGCAATAAAATGGGTAGTAAGATCTGTTTACCAATTAATTTATAAAAAGCATATAAAACTGATTCGAGAAAAGGCACTATACGTGCAAGAAAAGTGAGCTCGTTTCTCTGATTTGTGGTGCAGCCAGGCCCGTTGAATTCGTGTGTGTGGTTTAGAAGGGTATTTTAATGCTGCGCCGTGCTTTCCCGGGCTAAACTTTCTTTCGTAAGAGCCATGTGTTATGGTATAAATTTCACGTATGGTTAGCACAAGTCTATTGCTGTTATTTTTTTCGGCAGCAGATGCATTTGGCTATACATAGAAGGCTTCGAATGGTGCCATTAGGCGCCGGAGTCAGTAACACAAAAATTTAAACTGAGCGCAGTTCAACCGCTGTAAACGGCCCGTACAGTTCAGGTCAACTGGTGCGCTATATTTCAAAATGCCGTTGCTACATGCCCAATCTATAACTGAACAAGTTGTGGAGATTTAAGTAATTGACTATCACCTGTCTGGACCGTACGCAAACGTAATATTTTATTCTTCGTAATCATTGACGTGAATTACAAGCTGATTGTATTATTTTATGCTGCGCAGTACCGTAGGCCGTAAGACATATATTCTCTGTTGTTTGACAGCTGTTGCTACAAAAGTGAGGTAATGTTTCATCGATATTTAGGGTTTTACGTCCAAAAACCACCATATGATTATGACAGACGCTGTAGTAGGGTGCTCCGGAAATTTGGACCACCTTGGTTTCTTTAACGTGCACCCAAATCTGAGCACACGGGCCTACATCGTCTTCACCTCCATCGAAACTGCTGCTGCCGCAGCCGGGATTCAATCCCGTGATCTGCGGGTCAGTAGCAGAGTACGGTAGCTACTAGACCCCCACGGTGGGGCTACTAAAGTGAGAAAGTACAAGTACACAGCACTTTAAATTATTCAAACAGCCCCAAAACATTCGCTATTGTATAACATACACCACAACACAATGCGACCCTTTTTCTACTGTTAAGTAATAAAATGACAATTTCCCAGCAAGGGCGAAGCGATGGATGCGACAGCAACAAGTGTTATCGTAATCGTGTGTGAGACTGGCAGATAACTCATTTGTATGCGATCACGCGTAACTCTACAAAGAGGGAATACGACCATTCTAGGGAGAGATGCTCTTTCCGTGCAGTTTGTTTGCATTGAGAGAGCAGCACATAGAATGGTACACAAGCCGCCCGCTGATGGTTACTAAGATATTGCACGTGCCAGCGATTGCCAAGTGCTCTTACAATGATAGTTCAATGTTGCTGCTAGGGCAACCCTTCTTGCTGCACTAGTATCTTTGCATGCTCGTTCAAGGTGCATGGGGTAAGGTCCCTAGATAAAACAAGTTCACAAGGTAGCGTCACTCACAGTTCTCGACGCCACCCTCCTCACTCTCTCGCTTACCCATTCAATTCTTCGCCATCTGAGTCTGTAAGTGGTGCATTACTTGCACGTGATCTCGAATTGGCTGGCGGTGTTATTATTATAAATGCGAAGCATTTTTTAGCAAAATTTTACGACTTGGACCGTATCTATTTATGTAGCCGCCTACGACATTTAGGTTTTCCGGCTGTTTTGAGGATGGCATTTATACAGAAAGTGGTGTGCAATAGCAAGACTGTATAACGAGCATGAATGACTATTCATGACATCAAAGTCGTGATATATATGTTATGAACGTCACGATTTAAATTTCATGGTCTTGTTGCTTTTGCGGCTGTTTCGTCCACATGATATTGCAAAACTGGTACGGTGTGACATGACTGTAAGCGAACATAAGTGACCAGCCCTAATATGAAAATCATGACATGAATGCCGTGTAAGTAATGCCTACACGCCATGCTCATGGTGTGCGCGCGGTCATTTCGCTGGCTTAAAACATTGCAAGTTTGGTAATACGGAACGTGAACGGATGACGAACATACATGACAGGGGCAAACATAGTAAACTTAAAATGCGCGTCATGTAAAATTATGACTACAAGCCACGCTTATAATGCGTTCGTAGCCGTTTTGCTAGCTTCACATGTTCGAAATTTGGTATTACGGGACGCGAACAGACGACCGAGGAAAATATACGTTCAAACATGATAACCATGACATGCGTGTCATGTAAAACTTCCAAGACTACTTGTAACGCTTAGAGCACACTCGCGGCGTTATCGCTAGCTTCATATATACCAATTTTGGTATCACGTGACGTGAATAGACAACGAAATTAAATGACACACCCAAACATGAGATTAAGACATGCGTGTCATGTAAAACATGACACGCGACTATCATAGCGTGCTCGCGGCCGCTTCGCTAGCTCCCCATATACCAATTTGGTATCACGTGATGTGAATAGACGACGAAGGTAAATGATACGTCCAATGAATACTAAGCCACATTAGAATAAAGGGAAATGAAGAGGCTGATAGCCTCGCAAAGAAAGCATTGAAGGAAGGACGGGATTGCGCAATCCCTATGTCTGGGGTGGATATTCGACATTTTATATCGCAAGGAGCTAACCATTCTTTGATGGAGTAGTGGTTTGAGAGCCCTAAATCAAAAGAAACGGTACTTTATGAAGTTGATCCACACAGAAAATTTTCCATAGCTACAGACATCCCACGACACCTAGAGACATTAATCCACCGACTTCGACTGAAAGTAGCATACACAAACAGCTTCCTACACAAGATACATCGATCCAACTCTCCAGAATGCCATTGTGGTCATGCAGAAGAAAATGTTCGCCATGTTCTTTTGGAGTGCGTTATATACGCGAATTAAAAAGAAAAATTAAAGAACAAATTAGCAAGTTTGGACAGACGGCCCCTCACAATAAAGAAACTACTGGGACCATGGCCTGAGATGCATCTCCAGAAAAAGGCAATAATCTTCCTGACAGACTTTTTAGTGGAGACCGGACTGGACAAGCGCCTATGAGAGCCAGCCAGAGATGGGTATATATAAAATGTGGTCAAGTATATACTGACAGTAGAATAGTAAGGTGCGCGTGTAAATAGTTTATGACTGTGTGAACTGCTCTAAGAAAACTGTGTATTGGCATGATATTTGAACTGGTTTCGGTGTGCTATTAGGTTTTTTTCTTTTTCGTATTGTTAATTTTTGGGTACCGTTCTATATTATTATTTTATTTTTTGCTGCAGAACTTTGCGATATAGAGTAGCCGAGGCAATAGGCAGATCAACCTTTCCACAGCAAAACAGTTAAAACAGAACAGAAATGATACGTCCAAACATAAAAATGAGGACAGGCGTGTCATGTAAAACATGACTACATGCCCCGCTTATAGCGTGGTCGCGGCCGTGTTGCTAGCTTCACATATACAAAATTTTGTATTACGTGGCGTGAATAGACAACAAAGGTAAATGACACGTCAAAACATGATAATCATGACATGCGTGTCATGTAAATCATGACTATATTGTCACGACGCAGACACAGCAGGAGTTCAATATAGAAGAGCTCACTTTAATTAAAAATGAAAGGCGCTCGGAAAGAGGACCGGGCAAGAGCTTCGTTTTCTTCTCTGGCTGTGCGAGCTCTCCTCTGCAGGTTGAATGCGGCATTTGCCTCCCTCCAGGAAAAGCATCGACCCGATGCTCGGCTACAGAATACGCGGTGTATCTATAGTTGACGTATTACGCAACTGGCTCACTGCAATATGGCTTCATCCGCACAACGTGTACGATTTCAGATTTTTGAGGTCGCGAGGAACTGTCAGGGATGACCTCATAATTCACGTCACTTAGGCGCCGTATAACATTGTAGGGAACCAAAGTACTTCTTCAGTAACTTTTCACAAAGGCCGCGTCGGCGAATAGGGCTCCAGACCCACACTTTCTCGCCTGGTTGATAAGTGACGTATCGGTGTCGCAGGTTATAACGTTGTGCGTCGTAACTCTCCTGTCGGGCGATTCGCACGCGTGCTAGCTGCCGTGCCTCTTCAGCTCGTTGGGTAAAGGCTTGAACATCCGTGTCTGTATCCTCGCAGTCGTGCAGCAGCATGGCATCAAGCATTGTCGTCACTTCACGGCCATAAAGAAGACTAAATGGCGTGCTCCGTGTAGTTTCCTGCTGCGCCGTATTATAGGCAAACGTCACGTATGGTAGATTGTCGTCCCGATTTTTATGATCCACGTCGATGTACATACTAAGCATATCAGCGATTGTCTTGTTGAGGCGTTCTGTTAAGCCGTTGGTTTGTGGGTGGTAGGAGGTAGTTTTTCGATGCGCTGTTCCACTCAACTCAAGCACTGACTTGAGGAGCATAGCCGTGAAAGCGGTACCTCTGTCTGTTATTATAATTCTAGGAGCGCCATGCCTCAGAACGATATTTTCAATGAAAAATCGTGCCGCTTCTACTGCGGTTCCACTTGATAAAGCCTTTGTTTCTGCGTAGCGAGTAAGATAGTCCGTAGCGACAATTACCCACTTATTTCCAGTATGCGAAGTCGGAAATGGTCCAAGGAGATCCATTCCGATTTGTGCAAAAGGCATGGTGGGCACTTGAACTGGTTGCAACAATCCGGCTGGTTTTAAAGGTGGCGATTTTCGTCGTTGACAATCGAGGCACGTGCGGACGTAATGCTTTACAGTGCCTGGAAGCTTCGGCCAGTAATACTTTTGTTGGATTCTGGCCAATGTGCGCGTGTATCCGAGGTGGCCGGAGGTTGGCTCATCGTGGCAAGCGCTCAGGATCTCATCGCGAATGGATGTCGGGACGACAAGTAGGTGGGCATTTCCGCTGGGGGCAAAGTTCTTCTTGTATAGGACACCACTGCGCAAGCAGAATGATGGCAGGCTCCTTGCAAATATCTTGGGAACGCTTGTAGACTGGCCGTTAAGAAAATTAATAAGAGGGAGCAACTCACTGTCTTCTTTCTGCTTAGACGAAATGATGACCGTGTCGACCACTCCTAAAAATGCCATGTCATCATCTTCTGCGACATCGTCTTGCTTTATAGGCGACCTGGATAAGCAATCAGCATCAGAGTGCTGTCGTCCCGACTTATAGACGACCGTCAAATCGAATTCTTGTAGGCGTAAGCTCCAGCGCGCTAGCCGACCGGATGGGTCCTTCAAGTTGGTCAGCCAGCAAAGAGAGTGGTGGTCGCTGACTACGTGGAAGGGACGGCCGTAGAGGTATGGGCGAAACTTCAGAACTGCCCATACTACAGCAAGACATTCCTTTTCCGTTGTGGAATAATGGGACTCGGCACGGGAAAGCGTCCTACTTGCATATGCAATCACTCTCTCGGCTGAGTCTTGCCACTGGACGAGTACAGCGCCTAAACCTACGTTGCTGGCATCAGTGTGGATCATGGTTGGAGCGTCCTCGTCAAAGTGAGCAAGCACAGGGGGCGTCTGCAGGCGCTGTCGTAGACCGTCAAATGCTGCTTGTTCCTCTTCGCCCCATAAAAATGGAACATCGTCTCTCGTTATGCGTGTTAAGGGTGACGCTATGTGCGAGAAATTGGCGATAAATCTGCGGTAGTAGGCGCAAAGGCCAAGAAAACGTCTTACGGCCTTCTTTTCTGTTGGCACCGGAAATTTTCGGACGGCGTCGATCTTGTCGGGGTCCGGACGAACACCTTCATGGCTCACCACATGTCCTAAGAATCGGAGTTCCTTGAAACCGAAATGACATTTCTCAGGTTTCAGTGATAAGCCAGCGGACCGTATTGCTCGAAATACTAATAGCAGCCGTCTTAGATGTTCCTCGAATGTTGGTGAGAAAACAATGACGTCGTCGAGGTATACCAGACACGTCTGCCACTTAAGGCCTGATAGGACGGTATCCATCAGTCTCTGAAATGTTGCTGGGGCTGAGCACAATCCGAAGGGCAAGACTTTAAACTCGTAAAGCCCGTCAGGCGTAACAAAAGCAGTCTTTTCTCTGTCCCGCTCATCGACCTCGATTTGCCAATAACCGCTTTTCAGGTCCATCGACGAGAAGAAGCGTGCATGCCTCAGCCTGTCAAGTGAATCGTCAATACGCGGTAGTGGATATACGTCTTTCTTTGTCACGCGGTTCAGCTTGCGGTAGTCCACACAGAAGCGTAAGCTGCCGTCTTTCTTCTTAACTAGCACTACCGGTGATGCCCAAGGGCTTTTTGACGGCTGAATGATGTCATCATTGAGCATTTTCTGGACTTGTTCTTGGATTGCTTCGCGTTCTTTCGGTGCCACGCGGTATGGGTTTTGTCGAATTGGTCTTGCCGTCTCTTCCGTTATAATTCGGTGCTTTGTCAATGGCGTTTGATTTACCCTCGAGGTCGACGAAAAACAATCTTCAAACTGGCCGAGAATATATAGAAGACTCTGCCTCTGCGCTGGCGATATATCTTTGCTCACGTCGACAGGCAGTGGTGTTGAAGCGGCCGGTGTCTCTGCCTGTTGTACTGCGAAGCACTCGCGGACTTCTACAATTTCTTCGAAGTATGCAACTGTGGTACCCTCTGCAATGTGTCGACGCTCGTTGCTGAAGTTTGTCAACAGGACCTCTGCTTGCTCAGACACTACACTGACGAGACTTCTGGCAATAGCGATTCCTCGAGAGAGCAAAAGCGTCGATATTTGTTCCGCGACACTTTCTCCACTATGCTGCGTGTTACACGTGACAGAGACGAGGCGGCATGACAACGGTGGCATGGTCACGTCGTCAATCACGCGCATGGGCTTGCGCTGCAGCACTGCGCTATGGTCCGCTGAGAAGGTCAGTACACCGTCCGGTAAATTTATAATCGCACCGTACTCCCGCAGGAAATCCATACCCAAGATGGCCTGTTTACAACACTCAGCAAGAATAACGAAGGTTGCCACGAATGATGAATCCCCAATCTTGATTCGTGCGGTGCACTTTCCGGTAGGTGTCAGCAGCTGGCCTCCGGCTCCTCTAATTTGCGGCCCCGTCTACTCCATTTTTACCTTCTTGAGTTGGTCGGCCAGATTCGCACTCATTATTGAAAAGTCCGCACCAGTGTCGACCATTGCGGTCACGTCGTGACCGTCAATTGAAAGTGTAATGTCGGCGGTGACAATCTCGTCTTTCGTCGGTTCATTCGAAATGTGCGGCACTTCATGCGGCGGTAATGGGGGATTTTCAAATCTTCGGCAATTCGCAACCTTCCCCCCTAAGGTCGCTGCTTTTAGTTTCCCCGGCGTGGACTGGGAGACCTTCCTCTTGCCATGTCCGTGGTGCTACCCCTATTAGATCGGGGAAAATAACCTGGGGAGGGCGAGCGTGACCGGAACCCAGGAGAAACATCTCGCGGGATCGTCGCGCTCGTTTGAACGTTGCGTCTTCCGTCGAAATAGCGCCGAGGGGTAGTGGACGGAAATCCTTAATACCCGGCAACGCGATGAGGACAATACCGCACGATGTGGCCTGCTTCCCCACAATGGAAGCACAGGGGCCTGTAGTCAGGGGTACGCCATATGTCAGTTTTGTGGAGTGGGGGTCGCATCGGCGTCGACGTTTCCCTGTAGTACCAAGGCACTGTCGGCGGCTGTTGCTGGTGGTACTGTTTAGGTGGCGGCACGTTAGATCTAGGCTGTCGACGGAGAATATCTGCGTATGTTGGCCTAACTATTTCAGTGTTCGGCTCGGGAAGTGAAAGCGCTTGCCTTATTTCTTGGCGAACAACTTCTGTGACCGACGCAATCGCGCAGTCATTCGATGTGGCAGCGAGCTTCTTCACCTCTTCTTGTACAATTTCGCGTATCATGTCACGCAAGAAACGCTCGTCAGGTGTTACGGTGGTCACGGCGGTTGCGCTGATTTGTCCGCTGTTGTTTGGACGGTCGTACTGGCGGTACCGTAGCTGTAGTGCGCGTTCTATGGCGGTCGCCTCCTTCGAAAATTCGTCGACGCTTGAAGGTGGGTTCCGTACGAGACCAGCGAACAGCTGCTCTTTAACACCACGCATGAGGTGGCTGATCTTTCTGTTCTCGGACATATCGGGATCGGCTCGATGAAAGAGACGAGCCATGTCCTCAACAAACATTGCAACAGACTCGTTGGGCTTTTGTATCCGTGATTCAAGGAGTCGTTGTGCCTGCTCCCGCCTTTCGGTGTTTGCGAAGGTGTCCAGGAACTTCCGCCGGAACTCGTCCCACGTTGACCACACGCGATTCGTGAACCACGTGCGAGCCCCGTCTTGAAGAGGGAAATACACGTACCCCAACTTCTGCGCGGCGTTCCACCCGTTAACGTTGGCTGTGCGCTCGAACTCCTCAAGCCAGTCATCTGCGTCCTCATTAGTGTTGCCATGAAAATCCACAGGAGTTTTAGGGGTGAAAACAGTCACCTGTGTCGTGCTTGGGCTCGTCATGGTGGGGCAACTGCTTCCCGGCGCGGTCATGTTTTCCGTCCAAGGACCGAACTCTGGGCTCAGGCCTAACAGGCGGCGGCTGGCGCGGTGAACGGGTGTTTCGACGAGCGGAAGTCTTTGTGGACTAGATCCCGGGCTGTTGGAGGGTGTCCTGGACATGTACCCAGCACCTCCACCAGTGTCACGACGCAGACACAGCAGGAGTTCAATATAGAAGAGCTCACTTTAATTAAAAATGAAAGGCGCTCGGAAAGAGGACCGGGCAAGAGCTTCGTCTTCTTCTCTGGCTGTGCGAGCTCTCCTCTGCAGGTTGAATGCGGCAATATTTTACGCTCATAGCGTGGTCGCGGTCGTTTCGCTGGCTTCACATACTATACCATATTTGGTATCACGTAACGTCAATGAACGACAAACACAAAGGCCAGGTGCAAACATAATAACCATGACATAGTAGTGATGTATGGCATAATTTACTTCCGTCTTGTAACGTTGCAAATTATTTTAAAATGACGTATATCAACTTTCCTCATTCGTGCTTCGCATTAAATTGATTCTCACTGTACGTGCTGTGCCAATTTTATGCAAAATCTTCAAAACAAGCACGTATGCGCATATGGCTCCAGGCGGATTCCCGTCTTTACTAAAAACAAAATCGGAGCCAGGACATATACTTGCAGAGAACGAGCGTTGTATTAGCGCCAAGTTGTCCAAGATTGCTTTGCGGTGCATGTTCAAAGTTACATCCGAGTTTTCAACAATGCTGGGCCGCAGCAAAATAATCGAATACAGTTTCGCTCTCATCAACACGCCTCGTGCTGTCAGAAAGAGTTTATTCACTCCGTAAAGTGTAGCTATGAAGCATTTCACGCGTACGCTTTTCTGCAATGCCGTCGACGTACGCGACACGGTTTTGCGCAGCGAGTTCATTTGTCAGATTTTGTTGAAACGCCACGATCACTTCTAACGCGCATCTACAGTGCATGCACGTCATTTCAAATATTTCTGTGCATGCAAGCACAGAACAGCTGGAGGGTTTAATGAACGTCCTTTCAGGAGCATTTCACGCTGGACCAGTTTGAGCCACTTGCTCTAGAACGCGGCATAAAGGAGACGAAACGCGATGCTTCGGAACAATTCAGTGCTAGAACTCTTAGCTTTTGTGAAGCTCCACGCACTGCACCAAATTTACCTGGCATCACGATTGTCAAAATGGGTGTACTTTTTTTCAGAATATAAAAACTGCCATTACAGTGCTGCTAGTCGAGTGTTTGTACTAGTCTGGCCGTGTTTTTTTCTTTGCGTGTGCACAAGCTGACTGTAATCACTCGTCACAACATGACGCCGTGTGGAAGGCGCGTATTCAAGGGGGGGGGGGCACCACTTTGACATCGGGAAGGGTACCCCCTTAAATTGGCCATTTTCGCTCTTTATGGCATTACTTAAAACATTTGAAGGCGGGCACGTGCCTGGTGGCCACCCCCTGGCTACGCCCCTGCTCTGTCCTCACTGAGAGGGTCCAGCATGAAGCGCGTTCTTCGTGTCACAGCCCAAATACGAGCAAAACACTTTCGGATATGCGGACGACATACAATAAACAATTCGAGACATCATGGCTGGTGGAGTGAAATATAAAACTACACAACGTTGCCAGCCGAGTACCACACATCACGTTTGCTGTTGTGTTGTGGTGTTTTTATTCCAATCGGTAACCGTTTATTCTACTAATCATTTCTTTCCATTTTATTTACTTACGTCTATTCACCATAGCAACAAAACAAAAATCTATTTCTTTTAAGTTTTGAACCTTCTAGGGGGTGCTCCAAGTACATAAGCGAGAGGGTGGTCAGTGCTAACGTGGAAACTTGTTTTATCTATACCTTAGTGCGGGGCGTTTCCTCTCCGCTCCATCGGCCGCATTCCCGAGTGAGTTGGTTTGATTGCATGCGTATTCTGAGTGATGGATATGGGCAGGCTCGTTTCATCTTTATTCCATCCGCGCATATCACCCCCACGCACGTGCTTTTTCCTGCTTTAGAACGTACGATCCGGGGACCATGTTATAATTTCGACTTGATACGGGACTTGACGGTGATGGCGACGGCGACGGCAAAAACACATCGAGAGTGTCCATATAATTTCTATCGCAATAAGAATATATCATCGTAGAACAATGGGGAGGTCAGAAATGTTAGCAATTTAATTGAGCCCGTCAGCTCGGTAACGAAATGTGAGCACCAGTACACTTCTCACAGACTCAAGCACGCCTTCAGATGTTCTAGTATAGCAACTGGTTGCGCAATCACTTATTCCGCCACGTTATGTCACGATGAATGTAGTCTCTAAAAGCACTGCTGGCCCTGATCTGAGCGTTCACGCTCAAGTTACGTCGTTATGACTCGAACTGACGATGATGTAAACTAAAAAATGTGCGTTACTTAGCCCTAAATTGTCATGTTTCAATTCCACACTGATAGGTGCATGGGCGAACTGATCGGAGATTATTCTGGTGTTCACACTCAGTACTAAAATTCTAAACAAATAGGTTCGATGACAACATACATACATACATACATACATACATACATACATACATACATACATACATACATACGTACATACATACATACATACATACATACATACATACATACATACATACATACATACATACATACATACATACATACATACATACATACATACATACATACATACATACATACATACATACATATACACCAGTCAGCAAAAGTATGTGGACCACGGACGAGCGTGCTGCAATTGACAGCAAACTGCTCGCCTTATAGATAGTGCAGACGGCAATTTTGGCTTAAACTTCAGTTGGCCATCTACTTTTGCGCATGGATGTGCATACACACAAGAAGACAGCGTGTTTACTTTTACAATTGAGCGAAGTTGACCAGAAATAAGACGTAAACAAGCAGAAGTCATAGCGAAGAAGGTAAACGAATCCTAAATGTGCGCTGCCACGCAAAACACTTACCATAAAATGGCGTCACACGGGGCATTTCCTCTCGCCATAACTTTATCTTTCCTTCCAATTCACGTAGATCACAAACAAAGAAGGCGTCGTCTGTGTTCTGCGAAGGAAGTCTCAGTTACTAAAATTACAGACAGCTGTCGTAACACGAAGCATTTATTACGTTTAGAGAATTCTGGTACTGATACTTTTTAGCCACGCGTAACAAGAGTCCATTCACATATCCGAGCGCGACACAAACAGGATTGGTCGTAAAGAAATAATAAACATTGAATGATATCGGCAAATGAGGAATGAATAACCACTAAACTTTAATGAACAATAATTAATCTCGAGGCCCCTGCTGCAATGTCCACCATATTCTTATGTTTTAGCCCATAAAACACCAAAATCATTTTTTCACGAAAAACTCGCACCTCATTCAATATTTGCATCACTGGTTGAACACCTTCCCATTCTGCAAAAATAGTCGAGAATTATTTGCTTTCATTAAAAGGCAGCATGACCAGTGGAACATACCAATTTATTAATTTGATGTTATATATTTTATTGATTACCACCATATTACGAATGAAACATTCCCCATGAACGAAGTTGGCTCGGTAGGCTTTTTGCTGAGGGATTTTTTCGGGCAACATCGCATATCCTATCCATGTTTAGTCACCGAAGTCTATTTGCTCAGAATTTTGCGAAAATGGCTAGAGATGAACTACATTGTTTTTAAACTGCGCTAGCAACACGGACAAAAAAAGTGAACAGAAAACGTGCGCAGACTGACAGTTGTTGTGAGTCCATGCACTTAGCTGCGACGCTCAGTTGTGAGTTTGCGCGCATATGACCTTCCCCTGTTTAGCTGACTTGTTTCAAGTACAGTTAAAAAACTGCTTTTGGCTGAAGTATACCTTTCAAGTAATCTAACATGATGCTCTACTACGACAGGAAATACACGCGAAGACGTGTGAATATTGGTGAGTGCGTGAGTTATTATATTGTCGATCGCTTTAAGGTGGTAGGCCACTAAAAAACAAAAAAAACTTTTTAAGGGCAGGCAGCGTTGAAATAACTTTTTCTTCAAAACCAGCGTGCCTTATTTAATTTACCCAGCTATTTACAGTGCAAAATATTGAATATTAATTTATTGGGAGGTAATCTTTGTCAAAAATTGCATTAAAAATGCTAGCCACGCCAGGTGTGATAAGTCACTAATGGGTGGCTTTATTCAATAAAGCTTTGACATCTGTGTAACTAATGGCTGGAGCTATGCAGTGAACTAGAATAAATAATTTGCAGTGAATATCAAGGAAGTAATGCTAAAAACAAAAAAACGGGGAAAAAGAGCCAATTTAGACTGAACCTGTTGGAGAATTCAACTGTGAACTGAAAAATAATCGATGGATTTCTTTCATTCTAGTTCACTGCAGAGATATATATGTGTTGTAAATAATTGTGCGAAATTTCAGTTCATAGTATACGCTAAGAACTACGTTATGAAAGTTTGCGTCCAACATTTGGAGCAAATTGTTATTTTCAGAAAAACGTAACGAAGATTTCCGAGCCTGTAAAAAGAGTCACAATCTTCACATGCAGGCCTAAAATGAACTACATTCATAGTTGGTCCCTTCTGCGGAAGCATTATTGTCTCCTTTTGTATAGGTGGCTGCTCGTCTTTTCTTCCTGGCCTGTTTTGTCCCATCCGCTGACTTGCGTTTAGCATTCTGCATGCGCAGGTGATCCCTGGCGATGCAAGCTTTCGTCGTGTGGTACCCTGGTTCTATGCCAGCTTGCCTCAGGATATCTAGGGTGCTCACACTGCCATTATTAAAGTGTGCCACAGCATCATGCAAGGCAAACATCACTGTAGGCAAGCGTACGTAGACCTCTTTGGGTGCCCGCTGCCATATTAGACCATTGAAACACTCATTAGCATTTCGAGTCATTTCGTGAAGGCACTTCATCAGACGTTCATCAGGGCACAGATCACTGTAGACAGTTTTAACTTTGTTGAGCACATCATTTGAAAGTCCTCCTTTGTGTACATATTTCCCCTTGGCCGAGTGCTTCAACCCTTTGGTATCCGCACCAGCTTTTCGGTCCAAGTGGACACAGGCCATGTCTCGGCTGCTTGTCGGTAGAACTGCAATGAAAAAGACTGTAAAGGGTAGCCTTTTTTATTGCAGAAAGGTTGCCCACATTAGCTCATAAGGCAATGTCATAGTAGTTTTGCAGGTGGTCAATGAGGGCATCAGTGAGCTTTCCCTTACCACCGAGTCCAATCACAGTCTTCTTTAGTTTTCTGAGGCAGCAGCCAACGTGGTTCTGGACATGTCCAATACGTTCCAGTTTCTGCACACTGTCCTTTCCATACATGTCTTTGACAGCGGCATAGCTCTTGGAATTTTTCGAAACCGAAACCACAGCTGGAAATGTGGTTTTGGTTTTGCTATAGGAGCATAGGGTATAGAAAACTTGCTGTAACTCGCAAACTAATCAGGCTACTGGATAACTTTTGTTGCTACATATATGTGAATGTTTGGGCGTGCAAGAAAAACAAAATCCTAAAAATTTATCTCGCGAAAAAAAAAATGACTTTTGAAGGTGGCCTACCACCTTAAGACCGCTGGATGACATACCTTACAGTGCACAAAGCCACTGGCCCCATTCCGAACCACTGCTGGAAGCATCCTGTGGACAAACTACCTTCTCATAAGTGCCGTGAGTAAGTACAACCCCAAATGTGCATGGCGTACAGTGTGTTGTGCTTGGCGTATATAATATAGCGCAATGATGGTGCTGCTAAAGTTGCACTGTTATAGCCTTACACAGCATGAGAGTTTCTTGCACAGAGGTTTTATTTAAATAAATTAGTCTTTTGGAATAGTAAAAAAAACCAATCACAATGTTAAGGGCCAAGCCAAATCAAGTTTTTTTCTATGCAGTGTGAGGGCATATAGACTCGTACACATATCACGACTTGGGCAATTTCGAATATAAGTGCTTTTATTCAATGTTGCCATAATAATAGAAGATGGTCAATATTACCCAACACTTGCCACCATTTTAACTTCCAATCCGGTGTTGACCACCGCTTAGAGATAATTCGCGAACATTAGTTAACACTAGCCAGTGCGAACCCGTGCTAATTGTATATAAATAAATATAATAGGCCAAGACCATATATTCACAACTTTTCCCCGTTCTCCACAAAAAGTTTACGGTAGGTGGGAGACAGGGGGAAGGGTCTGCAAAGGCGATAACCACGTGTGATAAGCTCCGCTCTAGAAATATCGGGGAAGCTACAAGGACGACTTCCACGAGTGCACTTGCCCACTTCGCCCAAACAATAGCGACTATAGTCGCAGTGGAAGTCTACAATAACGCGGTTCTGGACTGTTCCGGTCACTTGGGCCGGCTTCCTTAATTCGACCCCCCATGGTGTCACTTTCTCATTTCATTGGTAGGGCTACGAAGTAGACAACATTTATTAACACTTTGTGTGCCTACTGGTAGCACAAAGCGTCCTCAATGGTCTGTGTGGCTGGAGAACGTGCAAGCTTTTTCGCGCTATGCTCCTTTCATCAAAACACACCCATACTCTCACATGTGTGCGCCTTACAGCCGCCAGTTTCCTTTTAATTTTCATTTCACCGGCCTTTTACGCTAAAATAAATTCTGATAGTAAAATGCGGTGTTTTTGCACCTCCTCCTTATACTCGTACAGACAAAAAATAATTAAACAATGACACCTTTTTGTAAGGTACTGGAAGCTTGTTCGTATGCATGTAAAAAATGAAAAATATAGTCAAGAATGTGTTTATGTTAAAGGGACATTGAAGTGAAATAAAGAATAAGTTTAATCTGACAAACTATATTCTATTGTCGCTAATCTTCTCAGTATGGGCTCATTATAACAAAAACTTGGGGTCAAAGTTCAGTTTCAGACTCTGAACTGGTATCTCCGCACGTGATGCCGCAGGTTTTAGAACGTTTTATCCACATTTCATCCACACTATCTCGACAAACTATTCCAAAAAATTGGTATGCATTGCCGAGTCCGTGGCCACCTCACAGGGCAATTTACTTCATTTTCATCTTATAGGAAGTACGTAGTCGCTAATTGACGTCATCAAAAATTTTGATGTCACAATTACTAAAGCACGAACTTCAATGTGGCGTCGGCATTCAAATTTTTTTAGTGCATTTTCTCGCTTACCGAGCGTCTTTTCGAGGTAAGCGTAGCAATTTCAGTGTTGTAGAACAGAAACTTACTAATACGCAAAAAAGAAAACGGTTTTTCACTTTGGTGTCTATTTGAACAATGCCAGAATATAATCATGCGTAAGCAGTTGGTGATGATAATATGTGTGTTTTAATAGTGAAAGGGCAATGCGTAAGCCCTTAAAATCACGCCTAAAATTATAATTGGGAACAAAGCATTCAAACCAAACAGTTATGTGAATTACAGAATGAACACGTCTAATTGCATGTGTATAGCTGGTGGAATTCAACAACAAATATTTGCTGTTAATGAACACCCAGTGCGCGCAAAGCATGCCCACAGCAGTCTGATTCCACATGACAGCATAATTCTGTTTTGCTTTCTTCGTTGATCAATAGTTTAATCACGAATAAAAAAGGCTGAATTCTTATTAACGCAGAAAACCTCGCCTACTTTCAAAAGCGCAGAATCGTACGAATCATTCTTCAAGCTCCGGCTTATTCCATGCATGCATTGTGGAAATGTATTTGATGCGAGGTGCCGAGCTAGTAGCATCCGAAGCCAGATTTTTTCTCTTTTAGCCAAGCCAAGCCAGTGGCATGTTGGGAGCTTTGTGTCCGGGCCTTCAGGCGTAGCCTTCATCGAAACGACGATAGCGCACCACCGGGGTAGGTAAACAAAGCTGAAGCCTTTTTTTCGACAATTTTAATTGTAAAGCTTCAGAGTCGTAAGCATTCAAAACCGTTTCTCATTTATTATGGGCATTCAGAAGCATGCATGGTGCCAAAGCGTAGAAAATTGGAAAGTGGCGCACTTTAGGTGCCAGCATGGACCATAAAACAGTGGCACCGCACTGCTCGGGAAGAGCACGCGGATATATTCATACCAATTGCAGAAGGTTTATCGTATACTGTCAACGACCTTTTGTGAAATCTTGAGCTACTCAAGTGCAGGGACGTAAACGGCATACCTTTACTTACACCATCGAACATTTCGTGCAGTTCGATGTGAATATCAGTCATTGCTGGACAGCTTCCGTGCTCCGGGCATCTGCTTTCGGGCTATGCGTAGTACGTACTACATACCTTGTTTGCACACGTACGCTGATGTATGCATATTGTTCATTGCGGTACATGCTCAAAGGTAACCTACGTGGCATTTATTTTATGTAAACGTCAATCAATTTACTCGCAATAAAACGATTTATTGCGGCAAGCTTATGTCATAAGCGTTGTCATTCCACTCGGCCTGTACGCGGCAACACAACCTGCCAAAGTAAGTTTGCAAGATACGTTTGAGATTCTAGTAAGCAGTTTATCGCAATTCACTATATGAAAACCAGCCCCACCGTGGTGGTCTAGTGGCTAAGGTACTCGGCTGTTGACCCGCAGGTCGCGGGTTCGAATCCCGGCTGTGGCGGCTGCATTCCCGATGAAGGCGGAAATGTTGTAGGCCCGTGTGCTCAGATTTGGGTGCACGTAAAAGAACCCCAGGTGGTCGAAATTTCCGGAGCCCTTCACTACGGCGTCTCTCGTATTCATATGGTGGTTTTGGGACGTTACACCCACATATCAATCAATTATATGGAAATGAGAGAAATTCAGAAAGAGGGCTGCTGCAGCGAGTGGGGACACCCATGAAGTAGAAGCCGACGACGGTGGTGTTGTCTGCTATGCGGAATGCCAACGCCATTTCAGAACATTCTTGTGCTTTTGAAAACCATTTTATAATATGCAAAGCAATAAATTTTACAAACATAGTTTTTAGTTGTTATTTGATCGAAAAAGTCATTTGAGAGTAAAATATAAAAGTTTTTTCATATATAAGTACAATAGTATTATTCTAATCTTTGTAAAACTGCCGACAGACAGACGGTGCCATCATCGCGTTCAATTTTTGTCCACATTGGTTCTATGAGTATGTCACTTCAATCGCCAAGCCTTACGAAATGGTTCGACGTCTTGGTGTATATTTAGCAGTAGGGTGCAAAATGTGCCCTAGTAAAGCACGCGAAGCACACTGGTGTGTAAAGGGTGCCTGATAGTATGCCGTGACATTGTCACTAACGTTAGAGCAAAGGCGAAACTTCGCCACGAAGAGCACGCTACGGGTTTATAACGCGTATGTTACACGTAGCGGTCATATAGGCTCGTGCACGCTACGAGCCGATACTGCCACCACAATTGCTATTGTCCTAACATCACACTTCTGCAGGGTGTTTACGTGATAGTCAAAAACACTGGACTTTGTCGAGGTGGAATACTGGATCTTCATGCAGAATGACTTGGCGGGATTCCGAATCGAGCCGTGATTTATATTCTTTGCTTCCATCAAGAAATTTAACCCATAGGACAACTTCCGGCCCCGGCACCACAACTTCTTTGAGATGGTAAGACAAAATTCAGTTAAGACATCTAAAGTCTCGGTTCATATATACTAAGAATCATCAACTGTGGCTCATACTTGTATGCTATGGGACTTGGTATGTCGGCACGAGATGTGCCGCATCAGACTGCTGGATAGAATTCCTTGACTTACGCGACAAGGAAGGCATGTTATTCTTCTAACGACCTGCGAATCGTGCTCGTCATGTATTTACCTCCTGCATTGAAAATTTAGGCATGTACCAAGCTTAGGAGACGACAGCGAGAATCACAAGTCGGAATCAAGATTGTCAGATCGAAAAAAAAAACCGGTCAGAGTGGCTTTAGTTTAGTGAATATACTTGGTATTTAAAAACAGTCCCGTTAGCTCATAAGGTAACGTAAGCTAAAAGGCCAATGGCTAATTAAGATTACGATGCATGATTCTACAATGCATGCAAACTAGTTGTAACACGTCTGAGTAGGGCGCTTATGTAACGGTGCCCAGCTAGGACACAGCTTATGTAGTTTACTCGCTTCGACTACCCCTTACGTCACGTTCATCTGCGTCATCATAGTCACTACTTTTTTTAAAGTCCACATGGTGAAGAGAAGTTCGAGGAATAATTCCCTCTCTGGTGGTGGATGTGCAACGAATTTGTAGTACATTACACAGGGTTGAATAAGGGCACTAACATCAACGTTAAAGCGCTGCTTAGCTAGGTTGGCGGAAAGGCGTGCTTGCCAGGCGTCTTCAATTTTGGTGTCTAGAAAACACGTTGGTGACCTTTCCAGCCGAAACTGATCGATGTCGGCGCACGCAGCAGCTACTGTAGCCGCCGATTAGGTGAGGGCGATCACCTCTGAAGTGGGAGAAGTGCGGACTCCACAAGAGTGTGCCAATGTCCGCTACTTCAGTTGGCCTCCACCTTTTGTGCGAGTGTTGTCACAGCTGCATGCATAGCTGAACAGTTTTCGGTGCCGGGTAACAAAATCTTTCTATGAGGTGACTTTCACCAGTGAGCTTTGAGGCATTGCATATTGTACAATCATTGCCGTCACCCGTGTATACAAAATAAATGATCCCCCTCTGTTTTGCCACCCTCAAGCTAGACAATTGCATTATGACTATCATTACTCTTTTTTCACTGTCGGCTTCCCCCCTCAGCCTTTTAAACAATGAACGGTAACCACTCACTACGGCATCGAAAGCACACCACTAGGCGAAGCGCACTCTTTGCGAGGACGAATCCGGGGATAAACGTGAAATAAAACATGCATGCTATACTTTCAGGTCACTTACTTTAATAAGATATGGACTGGGAAAGACAAATGAGGAAACCAGCTCAGCAAACTAATGCTATGAAATTGATGTCCGCATATGAGTATGCGAAACATTAATGTGCTCGATAAAATCGCGAACAGAGTGGTTAGAAAGCTACCGTATGCGCAGGAAGACGTTTACGAAAAAAATCGGACTGTGGCTCCTGTTCAACCAATGATTCGGACACATCGCATGCAGCAAGAGCTAACAATTTGAGCTCCGTGAGTAGAATATAATACGACCCCTCACACTGACTTATTGTAAATAACAAAACTCGACAACACCACTACGCAGAACTCAGCAACCTAGCCAAAACAAACACTTTCGCATGGTAATTTTATTACAATGTGCTTAGGATCTTCTCCAAGCTATTTATTTTCACTATTTGGTTATGGTCGGGACGATAAATTAGTAGCTGTGTTATACACTCATTGGCTCGGACACAACATTCGAGAATATTTGGCTCATGGGAGATATGTGCATGCCATTGCTGAGTAACTCGAATTGGTATGACGATTCAAAACAAACTATTCAGGCACATACGAGGTGTACCATCTGTTGAATGCTTTCACAATGTTTCCATTTAAAGCTTCCAACAACGATCACAATAATCGTATTCTAAATCACATGAGTTTTTGTTCTTTCTTCTTCTTCTAATATAATTTCTTATCAGTAGTAGTAGTAGTAGTAGTAGTAGTAGTAGTAGTAGTACTAGTAGTTGTAGTAGTAGTAGCAGTAGTAGTAATAGTAGTAATACTAGTATTAGCAGTATTACTAAGTTATAACATCATTCTCGTCATCATCAGCCTAACTACGCCACTGCAGAGCAAATGACTCTTCCATGTTTTGCCAGACAACCTGGTTCTGAGTGTCGTGCTGCCATGTTATATTCGCAAACTAATTAGCCTCATCTGGGCCCACGTTTATTTGTCGTTATTGAGTTCAACTGTGATTGATATCTTTAATACACACTCGTCTCTTGACCCACTCTATTGTCTTTCTGTCTAATTTTACAACTATAATTTTCGTTTCAATCGCTCGCTGAGTCGTCCTAAATTCAAGTTCAACCCTCCTTGCCAGCCTCCAGGTTTCAGCTCAGTAGATAAGTAGCAGTTAGTTGAAGCTGGTATATACCCTTTTTTTAAGGAATAGTAGTAGTCAGTAGTACAGAGGACGGCTTACCCGGCCACGTATTGGCCCGGGGTTGACCCAAGCTCATCTTTGTAATGCTTGTCAAACGTTCATCGTTGACGCGTTAATGCAAGAAGCCCATGACACCCTTACCATACTATGAAGCTGTTCTTGGACTTTACACTCTATGGTTGTCTTCTTTCTCAAAAGCGATATTTCATTGCCGTTGCATACAAAGGTCACTGGGTGCCTCTCTGCTCGATATGCGTGCCGCGAGATAAGCCAAAAGAGTTCACCACGCTCCTTATCATCGTGTGCTACATCTTGCCGGCTCAGCACGTGCGTGCTGTTGACAGGCACGTGCACCCTATTTACCTTGCTGTGCGGTTTCGCTCTAGTGAGAACATCGGGGACATTTGGTGCAAGTCTGTAGAATAGAACATTCGTCTGTAAATATGGCAATGCAGAATAAATTGTTTAACCCACATCTATAAATTGTCCCCAGAGTTTCTCTGAGGATGAAGACCCTCCGCTTACCACTGGTGTGAGTAACCGAAGCTTTGCGCATACAGAGAGGACTGGCTAGTAAATATGAATTCTTAATTTTATCTTCGAAATATTCAATGCAACATTAATTTCCTGCATTCACATATTCATTTGCACTTCCTACATTTCATTTTGGAAGATCCTCGATGGCTTGCAGTCTATATTAACTAACATAACTTGACAAAACAATGCAATGCAAACTCCCAAGCATAAGTTATCCCCGCCACGGCGACCGCATTTCGGTGAAGATAAAATGCTAGGAGTTCGTGTGTTTACATTCAGGAGGACGTTAAAGGACCCGATGTAGTTTAAGTTTCTGGAGCTTTCAACACGGTGTCTCTCATAAGCATATCATTTTTGTGTCGTAAACCGCCCAATTCTTCTTCTTCTTCTTCTTCTTATTATCATTATTATATCAAAGCATTATTACTAAGATATCTGCATGTGCGTTCCTGCAACTCTTCATTGCTGTACGCCCCAATTCCATCATTACTTCTCAAGTTCTTTCCTTTTCGTAATATTTGAGTTCTTGTCAGTGAGGCTGGTTATATTATACGCATTTCAGAATTGCCCTAACGACATGATCATGATTATGGTTCATAGCATAGTAAACTTTCCTGAAGTCAGCCTGTTCTTTGGTATAAGAGGAATGAGGTTTCGCCTTCATACTTTTGGAACTAACTTGGGTATATTAAAAATTTCAAACTCCGGTGGTATATTTGTTTATCATTTTTGCATACTGGCGTACTACAACGCTCTAGCAGGTTCCCAAACATTTTTTTGTGAATGTACAGACGAAGAAACGTCAACCAAGACAGTAAACATGTAATAAACTTACAAAGTGGTGCAGTTCAATATATGCATAAAACTAATGTACGAAAAACATCACAACAGAACAAATAGACAGAGGTTCGTTTGTTTCGCGATAATAATACAAGGATGAAGTACGGAACACCAGACACACGCGTGTGGTATTCCATAATTTTTCCGTAAAACAGTACAGCGTAGCAAAAGAATGCCCACCAACAAGCCCTCATCAAAACCTTATTGAAAAAAAACAGTGTTAAACAAATGACTCCGCCATAAAACAAGGCAGGTTCCTTGTATTCACCACTCTAGAAGATTAGGAGATTCTTCTTTTAGTAATTTATTAATTGATATGTGTGGTTTCAAGTTCCTAATCAACCTAATGATTATGACAGATTATCTTGTTAATCATGAGAGAATATGAAGACGGGATTCTATAAATATGAAGATGGCATGGCTTAATGGTGAACATTGCCAAAATGTAGCGTACGCCCTCGGTAGAATAAATAAATACTAAAATACTGTTGCGCATAAATACTGTTGCAAATTACGCCTTAAGTGGGTATGTGCCACACCTTAATAGGGGATGAAGAACAAGTTTTTCTAATGTGTTGCAGCTTTAGAGCATTGGACGACCCACTTATTACGCGATTCGCATCGTGTGATGCATGATTGTTCCTTTTCTGTTCAAGAACAATTTATTACACATATTAACGTGATTTCTTTCCTGACATCAAGCCAGCCTAAGGCAAGTTTGCTAACGAGTCCAAGCACCGGCATGGCTCATCGTTAAAATACTGGGCGGGCACGCCTTGGACCCGGGTTAGAATTTCCCTCTGTCACCATATGTCTTTGCTGTTTTCTTATTAAAGCTTATTTTTCATTTCGCGCAGTAATGGTCCGACATCTTTGGCCGACAACTACGGTGCTGCGCGTGACTCATTTTCTGATCTCATAACAGCTTTCTCTGTAATAAAGCAATGAACATTCTGACTGTTTGAGATCGAGATACACAATGCAAGCAAGCTCATCGTTATTTCCGGAGACACCATTGCTAAATTCATAATTTACGTATGATTATAGTGGTGGAACCGTATCCAAGCATTACCTGCAATTCAATGACTTTTCGGGCGACGTCCGTCACTTTTTCATCGACGTGAACCAAAGTCTCGCTGTCCTTGTTTTCTCCCATTGTGAACCACGTGCTGCTCCAACTGCGAAGAGAAAACGCCACAGCTCCGTCTTTTTAACCGAGAGTGGAGGGAATGGCCCTAGAAGCAACTACAAAGTGCGCACCCTGTTGGAGACCAAATACACAAACGTAAGCAAGATAACAAAACAGCTACAAACGACGAAGGAGAGGAAAACACAGACGACACAGACCCTAGCCGCGCCTTAAGATTGTGTAGGTGTGACAATGTTTTCGATAGCCTCCTTCTAGTGGCGACAAAGCCAAATGTAAAAGCGGACAGCGCTCGTTAAAGGTGAAGTGATGCCGATGACAACGTAGGATGCGATCTTTGAACTCCTCGACAAGTGCGTGCTCACCCCGGCTCCCACTCGTTCACTTATCCAACAATGGCTCTCACCTCTCTCGCTTCAAGCAAGAAAAAGAAGAAGAAAATAAGATACATGCTGTCCCGCACACAGACACTCAGCGACAAACCCCTGTTATACCGATGTCAAGCTTTTGACTATGAAAATTCAGGCTTTGAAAAAGTAGATGATTGATAAGTTATGTTTAACGTCCCAAAACCACCATATGATTTTGAGAGACGCCATAGTACAGGCCTCAGGAAGTTTTGACCACCTGGGGTTCTTTAACGTGCCCCTAAATCTGAGCACATGGGCCGATAGCATTTCTGCCTCCATCAAAAATGCAGCCGCTGCAGCCGGGGTTCGATGCTGCAGCCTGCGGGTCAGCAGCCGATTATCTTATTCACTAGGCCACCACGGCGGCGCTTTGAAAAATTAGGAGAACAGCTCGGCACTTAGAACAATCTTTTTAAATGTCAACGCGTTCATTCGCATCACTGTTCTTATTTTCTTTTTTTTTCTTCTGGTTATCATAACTCCGAAAAGCCCGTATCTCATTATGATTGGCATTCATGCTTGATGATAGATCCCCGCCAGGATTTGGTGTATAATCGTTTGGTTAATTACGCAGAATGAAAAACGCAAAACTCACGCGCTGTGCGAATATCCGCTTACGCGAACCTTCATGAGCCAGCACTACTAAATGATGCTTTTAGAGAAAACAGACACCTCCACCGTGGTGGTATAGTGAATAAGGCACTCGGCTGCTGACCTGTAGGTCAAAGGATGGAATTGCAGCTGCGGCAACTACCTGTTCCATCCAGGTGAAAATGCCGTAAGCAAGTGTACTCAGATTTGGGTGAACGTTTAAGAAACCCACACTCTTAAAACAAAAGTTAGTAATCAGTTGGTAAATGCGTGTGTTCACTAGTTTCCAAAGTAGTTTACTACCTTCGCGGCATACTTTTACTAGTACCAGCTGGTACAGCTAGTAACTTTAGCCGTTAATAACCCAGGAACCTTTTTAAGAGCTTTTTGCTAAGCAACTACCAAGCCGCCTACGTTGTGATATCCTTTGTAGATTCCGCAGTACATTTTGCCGTAATTGTGACAAAGTAAGCAAAATTTAGGGAAGCTCTAAGTTTATTGACTACTTCGGAATAGAAGTTTCATGCTAAGTAATGGCACACACGTGCTAAAATAGAATGAGACATGGTGATGCGTAGAAAACATCTTATGATTTCTGTGACAGCTATCCAGTACGTGGTGTGGGATCCCAAAGCAGTGGTATATATAGCCTTCAAGCTGCTGCTACATTAGAAATCTGCTATATCAAAGTCATGAAGTTTACTTGTGCATGCGTGTTCTCGTGATTCATTAATATGACCTCTCATACTCATATGAGCATAAAATCTTCTGAGTATGAGAACTCATATGAGTATATCGTATGCTCATATGGGTCCATATGAGTATTTAATATGCTAAATGAGTTCATATAAGCATTTCATATGCTCAATGAGTCTATATGAGCATATGAGATTCACCTATGTATGTGAATCTGATTTGATCATATGATAATGTGGTCAATTCTTTAAAAGCATGTTGCTGTGATGCGCACTTACCAAAGTATAGTTACATGAAGTAGAAGATATTCCCTAAACGAAGCATATTCCCCAAACGCGATGCAATCTGCTCCTTTTTATAAAACGCCCCACCGTGGTGGTCTAGTGGCTAAGGTACTCGGCCGCTGACCCGAAGGTCGCGGCATCAAATCCCGGCTGTGGCGGCTGCATTTTCGATGGAGGCGGAAATGTTGTAGACCCCTGTGCTTAGATTTGGGTGCGCGTTAAAGAACCCCATGTGGTCAAAATTTTCGGAGCCCTTCACTATGACGTCTCTCATAAATCATATGGTAGTTTCGGGACGTTAAACTTCACATATCAATCAATCCTTTTCAGAAGACAGTAATTCTGATACACTCGTGCTCACAGAAACTTTGCTGTACCTTGCAATCACTAATAACGACGTTCTCGCTGGGAGCGAACGCTATAACATTACTAAAAAGACTGTGTCAAAAAAGAAGTGGTGGTGTACTTTTCAGTGTAATAAGTACACTCACTTCTTACGCGCTCAATCTGGATTCACCCATTGAAATAGTTTGTATAGTCAGTGTAACTAAACATGCTAAAGTTATGGTTGGCAATTGTTACCGTCCGCCTGATTTTAGTAATACATATGTACGTGACCTTCGTCATAGCATCGAAACTGCCAAAGGTCTTTGCACTACAGATATAGTTTACCTCTTTGGTGACTTCAACATTGCGCTAATTGATTGAACAAACTTACTATCACCATGCTGCCTTTCATGAGAGTTCATTGACCTATAGCAGTAGACTTTAACCTCTCATAAGTCATCGATCAATAAACCCGTGTTTGAAATAAGTTAGACCTGTTACTAAGAAGCACTCCAGAATCTGCGAGGAAAGTCTCTTGCCTAAAATGCTTCAGTGACCTTTATTTAATTGAGATAACGTTATACTTGCCTTTCTCGTTTCTAGGAATATCCAATAAGAAAAGTTGGACTGCAGCAAAGCCGAGTTTGGCAAAATAAACGCTGAACTCAAAAAATTTTTCATTGGAGACTTGTTTCTTTTGTTCAACAACAAGTCTGGAAATGAAATCTGGGTTCTTTTCAGAGACAAGATGTCTTCGCTTATAAACTAATATATCCCAACTATCACCATTTCTAAAGATAAAACTAATCCCTGGTTCCCCAATTCCCTCTGTAAGCAGAGAAGTAGAAAAAAAAACGCCTGTACTGTACTGCAAAACGCACAGCTACGACCTTCACTTGGATAAAACAAGCAGTGCTTGACAGACTACTGCAAAGCGATATCTAATGCCAAAAATAAATATTTTCACAAAGACTTACCTTCACTATTGCAAAATAACTCGAAGAAATTCTGCCACCTCATATCCCCAGACCATGGTTTTAACCAGTTGTCATTACTTCAATAAAATAATATCCCACTTTCAGATTACGAGTGTTCTGCTTTATTGCAGTTTTCTCATCTTTATCTAGCCGGGCAGATCATTCCTATGTGCCACATATCTCTGGCTACCACTTCCAGTACATGCAGCCTAATGTAATCACAGTGAATGGTACCACGTGTCCAAGTAAAGAGATTAGGGCGCCTTCATCAGGCGGTATGACAAAATGAACTCTAAGATACTAAAAAAACACTGTTTACACACTTAGCATTGCATTATACCACAACTTTCTACAGTCGCTGTCGTCTGCAAAACTGCCAGATGACTGGAAAATTGCCTAAGTAGTGCCTATCTTCAAACCTCGAGATAAGAAGTCATCTAAAAATTATCGTCCGGTATCACTCAATTGCATCTATTGCAATCTACTCGAACACCTAATTGCCTCCCGTGTATAAAGTCAAAACGAGACTAACAAATTCTTCTTCCCAAACCAGCACGGATTCAGAAAAGGCATGTTATGCGAAACACAGTTATTAGAATTTACCACAGACAATCATCACAACATAAACAGTAGCCTACAGATATATTGCATATTTCTTGATTTTGCCAAAGCGTGTGATCGTGTCACCCATTGCTGCCTTATTTCAAAATTATGTGCCCTCTGATTAGACTCCCTCACTTTATCTCTGCTACGAAATTTTCTTTTCCTCCGCAAGCTGTTCGCAACCGTTAAGAATTCTACCTCTCCCTCTTTGTATTTGTCTTCTGGCGTCAGACAAGGGAGCGTCCTAGGCCCATTACTTTTCCTTATCTACACCAGTGATCTCCCATCTAATATATCATAACCTTCGCGGATGACTGCATGCTCTACAGACCCATAAACTGTCCAAACGACCACCGCATCCTTCAAATTGATTCGAACACTATTACTAGCTAGTGTAAGACTGGCTTATGACACTAAATACTAATAAATGCAAAATTGTTTGTATAGGACAAAACATACGATCTCCGATTTTTCATACCACTTACAAGATGACTTACTTTTGCGGGCATCATCGTACAGATATCTGGGTGTCCACCTTACACCAGGTCTTTCCTGGCTAGAACACATCACTTCTGTTTGCTATAACACCTCCAAAACAATAGGGTACTTACGCCGAAACCTCCGTCATTGTCCATCTAACGTTCGCAAGCTGTCTTACTTTACTTTCGTCCGACCACAGCTTGAATAGGCTTCATCTGCGTGGTCCCCTTCCGCTCAGTATTCAATTAACATGCTGGAAGTAAATCAGAACAGAGCCGCCCGTTACATTTCTAGAAACTACGACATTAATTTCAGTGTTTCTCAGCTTAAACGTGATCATTCCTTCCAAGCATTGCATGTTCGCCGCCACGAGTCCTTGTTATGCCTATTTCATAAGTACGTGTACATTAAAAAAACATCGGCATTACATTTTCAGCGTCCCCTCTACACATCACACAGGTTACATAATCATCTGAGCTTTACGCGTATGTTTGGTAACACAAACACATTTACCTCATCAGCACTACCACATGTCATCCACATGTGGAATTATCTTCCGGACAATATCACCTCTAATAGTCATTTTAACACGTTTCGGCAAAAACTTGAGATGCATTTCTTTATATGGCGTCGTAAGGTTGTTTTACTTGTTCAACTTTCGAGATATTTTGTGTTGTGAAATGCTGGCCTTTCTTTTCATCAGCAAGTGGTGATCTCTTGTTTTAAGTGGTAGTGACTTAATAATTTGTTAGTTTTTGTTACACCACAATATGCTAGTATTCTTAACCTGTATTGTGTAGTTGTTTCTTACAAGTTCACCTCCGCAATCACTGTAACCCCCTTACTCAATGCATTCGGGCCTGTAAGGCATTTTTCAATAAAAGAATAAATAGTCTCTGCTCAATACATGAGTGCCGAAAAAGGCAGACTATCCCCACTTGTACCTCTTTTACTCTTATCGCTTCCCACATTGATTGATTGATATGTGGGGTTTAACGTCCCAAAATCTCTATGTAATTATTTATTTATTTATTTACAATACTGCCACTCTCATCCGAGAGCATAGCAGGAGAGCATACAAATGTGTGTACAAGAAACATGTGAATCTGCAGGCTTGATTCATGAGGAAGAACAAAAAAGAACATATGCACACAAAGACGGAATAATTGCACAACTTTACGCATAAACACGCCTATATTACAAGCTGTAGTAACAAGAAGAAGAAATAAACCAAAGAAACAAGTCCATCAAAAAGGTAAGAATAGTTCCAATACAAGGCTGCAGCAACGAAATACACAAGAAATTAACAGATTTGTAAGCTGGAAATGCTACACGTGTGCTGTTCGGTTAGCGCAACAATAAGTGTTATTTCTACACTGAATAATCTAGCATTTCGACGAACTTAGATAACGAGTGAGTGCTTGTTATCGCGGGGTCGAGTTTATTCCACTCGCGTATTGCCAGGGGAAAGAAAGAGTACATAAACGTGTCGTTACTGCAGGAATATTTGATTATGGTGCGGTCGTGTTTGTGACGTGTTGGGCTGGTCTGAGAAAAAGATATGTATTTATGCGTATCAATCTTGTAACTGTTATGAATTAGCTGGAACAAGAATTTTAGGCGAGCGTGCCTCGCTTCAACTGACAAACTTTTTATTCCTGAATCAGTCAAAAGGTTAGTGGGAGAGTCAGTCCGTTTATATTTATTGTAGATGAACCTTATAGCCTTTCGTTGGACACTTTCAATCTTTTTCATGAGGGTAGTCGAATGCGGAAACCATATCGTGCTTGCATATTCCAGAAGCGGTCTTACGAACGTTCTATAAGCTAACAGCTTGGTAGGAGTGGGGAATGTCTTTAGGCACCGTTTTAGGTAGAACAGTTTGCGCAACGCGGCGGCGGTAATATTTGTGATGTGTGAATCCCCTCTAAGATCGCAAGTAAGCGTAATTCCTAAATCTTTGTGTTGCGAAACCTTACTTAAGGGTATGTCAATAATGAAGTATGTAAACATAAAAGGCTGTTTTTTTGTTGAAACAGTCATGGTAACGGATTTTTTAATGTTTATTGTCATTTTCCAGTCAGAACACCATTTCGTTATTTTACTAAGCGACGTGTTAAGCATTAGGTGGTCTGTACAGCTATTAATTTCCCTGTAAATAATGCAGTCATCTGCAAATAACTTGATGTGGCACTCGATATTAGAAGTTATGTCGTTAATACAAATTAAGAATAATAACGGTCCCAGGACTGACCCCTGCGGAACCCCGGATGTCACAGGTACGGTCTCAGATGGTGTGTTTTCGAAGACAACAAACTGGGACCTGTTCGAGAGGAAATCTTTTACCCATGCCGATATTGCGCCTTTGCCAATCACAATTTCCAATTTCCTAATTATTTAGTATTGCCTACACAATCAAATGCCTTGGAAAAATCCAACAGAATGATGTCTCTTTGCGCGTGGTTGTTTATTGATAGTACGAGGTCGTGAACTACTTCTGCTAGCTGTGTAATAGTTGATAGGCCGCTGCGGAAGCCGTGCTGATGAGGTGATAAAAAGTTCACTTTTTCCAAGTAAACAGTTAGATGCTTCAGGATTATATGCTCAAGTAATTTGCATGACGTACTTGTTAGTGAAATAGGCCTGAAATTTGAAACGTCATTTTTGTCTCCTGATTTGTGGTACTATTTTTGCTATTTTCCAGTCTTCCGGAAGGGTAGATGTTGAAAGCGACTTACGAAAAATTAGGCCGAGGTACTTGCTACACCATTTTGCATATCTTTTTAGGAATTCATTCGGTATGTCATCCGGGCCGGTGGATTTTTTCGGGTCCAAGATAAGCAATAGTTGCATAATTCCAGCGTCTGTGATGTTAATTTCGTCAATTTTGTCAGTATTGTGCTGTTCCAAATAAGGTGAAATGCCATTATCTGTCGTGAATACCGAGCGGAAGAAGTCATTATGCGCATTCGACTTCGCTACCTTCTCTTCTGCTGTTAGTGTAGACGACGCTTCAGGACTTTTACGAAAATGCCTCCAGAATTTTTGCGGGCTATTTGTGATAAAGTTTGGAAGGGTTACGTTGAAGTAATGCTGTTTGGCTTGCTGCGTCTTTGTTTTCAGTCTCATGACTGCATTTAATAACTTCTCGTTACCTGGTGAGTTGGCGGGGTTGATCCTCGCTGCCCACCGTAACCTTTTTACTTGACGTTTCGCTTGGATAACTTCTCGATTTATCCATGGATTTTTTAGGTTGGTTTTTTTTTGTGTTTCACACGATTTGTCAAATGAAAGGGTAACCTTTTCTTGGTTTTCACGGTTTGGCTTCGCACTATCCCATAGCTTCTTTCTTACTTCTCGTACTTTCGGCGAGAAGTCTTCGCCGATAGCAAACGAAGTACCTTTCAGTTTGAATCCTCTTTTTAGAATTTCTGTTTTTTCTCTCCAGTCCAACAGCCTAAAAATTACTGGCCGTGTTTTTTTTGGGTGCAGGTTTACCTAACCGGTGTATCCGTTCTATGGCAACCTTATCTAACTCGAGTATCTCATTGATTATAGTCGTGTTCACGGTGTTCGCTAACGTATCGCTTGTTTCTCCGTGAACCTCTGAGAGACCGTAAACAATCAAGTTATTGCGCCGGCTACGGTTGTCCAATTCATCCATTTTCTTTTCCAGAACTTCAATGGCTCGACTCATAGAATCAATCTGAGTTTGGCAAGATTCTATTTTAACTTCTAGTATAGCCAGGCCATCTAATTTCTTGTCAATGTTAGCTAGCCGCTCTTCCTTAATATCTCTGATGTCGGCCGCTATTGCTTGCAGTTGCTTTGCAATGGCAGCTAAATCCGGGCCCTGGTTTGATTCGATATCCCCGGCTAGCATGAGCAATTTTCGCACAGACACTGCAGTTTAATAGATACAACAACACAGCCATGGGCACGGCAGCACGACCAAAAACGGGTCACTTGAACGAAAGCATTTTCCGTAATTTTTTTTTCTTACCTGCAGTAGGAAGACGAACGGATTAGACGCCATACTGGCAGAGCCGCCGTGCCCAATAGCTGCGGTGCTGGCGGGTAGGCAATTTATAAGCTTGGGCCCCGCCGCGGTGGTCTAGGGGCTAAGGCACTCGGCTGCTGACCCGCAGGGCGCGGGTTCGAATCCCGGCTGCGGCGGCTGCATTTCCGATGGAGGCGGAAATGTTGTAGGCCCGTGTGCTCAGATTTGGGTGCACGTTAAAGAACCCCAGGTGGTCTAAATTTCCGGAGCCCTCCACTACGGCGTCTCTCATAATCAGAGAGTGGTTTTGGGACGTTAAACCCCACATATCAATCAAATCAATTTATAAGCTTGGTGGGCGGTGGCGCTGGTATAAATTGATGCGCCAAGTGGTCGGCGCACGTTGAGGTCCGGTGATGCAGTGGCAGATACTGTAGATTATCCATGTGGCAGGTCGCATTTGGAAGTGCGTGGCAGCTGGTGACGTCATGGTCTAGTGCAGTCCAGGGCAATCCATGTAGTTCGGCGCTTCTAGCGGTGCCGAGAAGCGCCGGTCCCACGAACATCTGCAGTAGGAAGACGGACGGATTAGACGCCATACTGGCAGAGCCGCCGTGCCCAATCTCTCATAATTTGGCACGGCCAAATTATGAGAGACGATGTATTCGAGGGCTGCGGAAACTGAGCAGTTGGGGTTTTTATTCGCTTCTCACAAAGAAAATAAGTAATTCCTATGAGAAAGCGGCTGGAGGCAGCTAATTTACAATTCAATGAGTATGCGGCAAAACGTGCTTTAAAGAGTTGGCTCGCGACACTCTCACGCAGCGCGCGCTGTCGTCACTGTATAGAGTCAGCTGCATTGTAGTCATGGTGGCTGCTTAGGCCTTAAAACGAAGGAGCGAGCGCGTGGCTCTAAACCGACCGTTCCGCTAGTGCTCGGATTCTTGGAGTGCTCAGAGGATGGCGATGACGTTATGGCGGTCATACTGCTAGTACTCGTATTGCTCAATAGATGGTGCTGCAGCGCTTGCTTCACTTCAACGCGTGCTCTAGTGTGATAGGAGACCGTTTTTTCTTGCGTTATAAGGCATTCGCTCTTGGCGCTTTCCCTTTCGCCCACAGTATGTGTGCTTCGAGTCTGAGCTATGAAGACAAGGCGGCGAATCAGAGGACTCGGAAAGCTCCTGGAGTGCGCGTTCACCGACAGTATTCGGAGTGCTGACTTGATGGCGCAGCGGCGCTCACTTGACTCCAATGCGTAGGAGACGCGTGCTTTAGTGCGATAGGAAACCACGAGGTGCGTTCACTTCTGGTGCGCTTCCTCTTTCGCTCGGTGGGCAGTTTGCTGCGAGTATGAACTACGAGCATAACGAAGAAGGAACGGAAACTACGTCTCGCTACCATTTACGAATAAAATTATGCTTCGTATATATACAGTGTTTGTCACGTCTTTGGTGATTGACTGGGAAAATGCATGGAGGATCCACAGTTGACCAATGTACATCCGAAGCTTCGCCCACTCATCATCATTTACTCAGTGAATATGCTGTGCTTTTTCTCCTAATGCGTTGCATGGCATGTGTCATGTGATCAGCTGTGCCTATCTCTTTAAGTTGGCAGTGCCTTGATGTCTGCCGGAACTTTATGCTGAGGTATAAGGGAGTTTTAGCTTGTACGTATACTTCTTTACGTTACCGTGTTACCGGTTTACGTTTACCGTGTTACCGGCGCCCGAGTTTTAGCAGCGTTTCGCTACACATACGGGAACCTTTACGTTCGTACGTAAAAGTTTACGTTCGCCGATGATGATGATCATGGATGCACACATATTCGTTTTCTTTTAAATAAAACTTAACCAGCGCTGCGGCGCAAATATAATAACTTTTAACATGTAAAATTATCAAGTATTTTGGTGCTATATATTCACCTAACCCATTAAAGTTGGCAGCGTGCAGAAAGCTATAAGGAGCCACCACATAATTCTTTAAGCCTCTCTGGCTAAGCCTCTCTGGTTGAACGGTCAGCGGCTAGCCGCATTCGCAAAGAAGTGGTCGTCGATATGGCAAAGAGTGTGCTCCAAGATCCATTCCTGGCTCAAAATCTACCGTGGAAGTACATCGACGATCTACTGATTATGGATCTGCTACAGCCGCAGCCGCGGAGGAACCTTCGCGAGAACGGCGTGTTGGATATCGACGGTGGATTGCTCCGTGCGTCGTCTGCTAGCCACGTCATGCTTCTATGTGCGCGTACGTCTTGGAAATTTTCAAAGTGTGGTTTGTCCAGTCATGTCAGTGCGAGTGTAACTGTTTTACCTATGCCTATAACGACGTACGAGAGCATTTTATCCTTCGGATGCTTATGCGTTGTAATAAGATCAGCGAGTGCAACTTTCCAAAGTGCCGTTTATTTTCGTTGTACCCTCCATTCACCAGAATAATTTCAGAGTGGGTGTCGCTTTCTGTTTCAAGCATATCACAAAAAGCTCTGGGCATCCTCCCAAACATGACGACTATTAAATAGTGTATAAATGCAGCGTGTTACTATAGAGACTCGGTAGCAAAAAAAAACAAAAAACAAAACAGGCTCTAGGCCATACATTTGGGTGCTGTTGGTAGGTGTACAATTACAGCACTGTTGTTTATTGATCGTGCTAGGAGCCTTAGTTGTGTTTATTTGGCCGTGGTATCGCTACATAGGAATATTACTACCACATAAACAGTGACACATCGGTACTTAAACTGTACTGAAAACAGAGTTACTGCGTGCTTAGATTTAAGAATGCTTTAAAGAAGCCAGACATTAGAAATAATTCAGACGGCATGCCTTATATGTAATGTCGTGTAACTTAACTGAAAATTTCATCTTTGTTACATTGTCTTCAGCGTTTATGTGGCATTGTTAGTGACTGACTGAAGGCAGTAATAATTGTTGTAAAAAAAAACATGCTTGTCTCATTAATCAGGCTTTTGTTGTAGCACTGTCATGCACGTAATCAATCGATGAAAGCTTTCTGCTGAGCTCTTATATAAGACTTTTATGTTATTACTGGTGCGAGAACATGTGCGTACATGTGGTAAATGCAGTATAGTGTCAGCCCCTGAGCCATTGAACGAAGCGTGGCTGCGAGTATTTGTATATGCGCCGTCGACCGCCTATCAACACTTGCGCGGGTGCGGTGCTGGCACCTATAGCCCGACCTTTGGGAGGTTGCCCGATATGACAAATTCTTGAGCCGCTAGACACCAATGGCTAAGGTACCTTTTATTGGCTGCTGTGCTTCGCTTTAGGCATCTTCATAATTTACCTTGATGAGATCAGCTCCTGTGTCATCCCTTCTCTCTGCACATAACAGTATGTTAAAAACAAGTAGTGCACAACTGTCTGACACTAGGCATGTAGCTTATGCCTTTCTTCATGACTTATCTTCAGATGAAGGGGTGATTATTTCTACACTGTTATCTTCTGTCTTTTTAAGTGTTATGTGTTCTGGTTTAAGTGCAGTTGTTCTCTAGTGGTGTCTGTTCTTCAAGGAGTGTTTAGAAGACGCCTCTGACATTCCAAAAATAACAAAACTTGCTCGTTGTGCCAACAGAACCTAACAGCTACTCATGTCTGCATTTTCCCATTAGTCTATTGTAAGATGGTCTGTTGAAGGCCGCAATCAAGTTTGGTGAACTACATGTGTGTGTGTGTATGCACATGACAAGGTAATCATGGTGGTGTTATCGGGTCACTCCACACCTAAAAATCTCCAACTTTTTTTATGAACCACGATGTAATGAAAATACGGGGATGTGAGTCAGACACCTTGCTACGTGGAAGGAGTGAGAGCAACTACCTGTAGCAGCACCCTCTGCCGATGCTCGTGCTCTAAACCCATTTTTATTTATTTGCAACACACCTTAAATGTATTTAGAGCAAACTTTTATGCCCATTTTGCAAAATATGCAGATATATATATTCATTTTGATGCACATAGCTGGGCAATAATGGTCAAATATTCTGCAAAGGTTGCTTGTGCTAAGTCTGCAAAGTAGCGAGTGCCAAAAATGAGACACCCAATCAAAATTACGCACACGCAGAGTTTCACACCGATGGCACGCTTAATTATGCTTGTTGAGTGCTTCTGATGGGACTTTGTACACGACTTTGAAGACTTTTGTTGTGTCTGTTTCAGCATATCTTGTTCACGCATACCCAACACACAAAAAAAGGCCCTTAAAATACTTTGTGCCTTTTAGGTTATGCATTTTTAGGATTTGTGGTTACATTGATGTATAATTTGGTGGGATGTTTGCAGTTGCATAGATGTATATCTGTTTGGTGCTGAAAGATGTGTATACTTTATGCAGGTTTCTGCAGCTGTGTGAAAATGAAGGATTGTTCAGTATTTCACCCAGTGTCGATGTTTTGAAATGGCATACAGTGGTCTGGAGTAGAAAAATCATGGCCTAGGGTAAAGTAAAGGCTCATTGCTCACTCAAAGTCGCAAAGTGTGCATGAAATTGTGACATAAACCTGGTGAAAAAAATATTTGGTTTTATTTTGTTTCACATATTTCATTACTAAAGTCACTACTGCACTGGGGCACTCAAGCTTTCCAAAGCATCTTTGTAAAATTTCAGGTACAACAAGCATCACAAAATGTATCACATGAGACCACAAAATGAAAACTATTTTAGCCCAGCCAGAAACTTTGATCTACAAAGTGAAAGCAAGAGGCAACATCTGAACAAGAGCTGGCTAAGCAATGTAAATATACATGAGTTTATTGTCTATCACATAATTAACCGACTAGATTTATTGAGAAGTAGCTCGGGGACATTCAAGATCTTAAGTACATGTAACAAATTTCCGGTACATCTTGTATCACAATAATATATCATGATAGCCCCTGCAATGAAGACACTTTCTGCACAGCCAAAAAATTTCATCTAGCTTTTGACCAAGCTGGGTATGCACAACACCTTAAAAGAAATAGCCAAAGCACAATGCATTTCGTAGCTTGAATGCGTGTCAACCACTACCATAAGAAAACAAATTATGAACAAACTTGGCACAATTTACCACCAGCATGGCCAGAAAATATGTATCTCAACAAAAATTGGAAACACCGTTGCAGTGGCAAATATTCATGGACACGTGCACCTCGACTACAACAGAGGCCGACGAAAGGCCGAAGCGGAGGCTTTTATTTGTTTTTTGCATGCTTGTTGACGTGACGGAGTATTGTAATAGTGACAAGGGTCACAATACACTGCTGTAAGAATAGACAGGTTTCAAAGCTGAAATTTTAGGCAGCATACGCATGGAACAATCATAAATAGCAGATGAAGTAGCCATATTGTTGCAGGAAAAAAAACATGCACACGAGTGCAGAGTTGGTATTTTGACAGTATTTGTAGTGATTGCGCAGGGTGTGATCATTCAGGTCAATTTCCTCCAATCTAAGTGAGCTTTCTCGTTATCTTTAGTGCAACATAATCCTCCCGGCAAGTGTAGCTCCATCCGGGTACAAATCATGGAGCATTAGTGAAGGCGAAGTATATATGGTTTGAGCCTGGCGACATGAACGTCACTATCGACGTGACGTAGCAAAAACCCGTCAGCTGGTGCTATTTCGTATACCATGTCACAAAATTGGCGTAAGGTCTTGTACGGACCAGAATGACAAGAGAGCAGTTTTTCCGCTGAGCTAACACGGCACGAGGGCGTCCAGAGCAGTACAAGAGAACCAAGAGAAATTGTGTCTTTGTGCTGATGATCGTAGCGTCACTTTTGAGAAGGTTGCGACGTCTTGACGAGCGACCTCTCAAGCATGGACGGCCGAAGTGATTGCATCGTGGGCGTAATTGGTCGTTGAGAATATAACACCAGAGGGTAGGATTGTGTAGAACGGCAAGACAGAGCCGCAGCCATACAAAAAAAAGAATGGGAAAAATCGAGCAGTTTCGTGACAGGACGAATTGTAAGCAAAATGATTGTACAGTAAAGCGGTGGACAAAGTGATGGGGATTGTCGGAAACGTACATGGCCAGCATGTCAGTTAGGAGTGTGGTTTAGTCGCTTAGTGAGCACCTTCCTTTGATGGTGGTATGCGGTAGCAATCTTGTGTTCAGAAGCTCAAAAGCGGAAAGGGCCATCGTCGACCTTTGACAATGAGTAACGGCCACGATCCGTTAGTAACTGTGGAAGGGTGCTGTGGTGTAGAGTAACATCGGGGAGAAGAAAGTCCACAACATCTGCTGCACAGCTGGTCGGCATTGCTTGTGCGATGGCGTATCTTGCTGCATAATCTGTCACAATGGCAATCCACCTGTAGCGAGAAAGGAAGACGGCACTGCGGCCAACGTGGTCGTGTCAAACTCGCTGCTTTATTCGATTGCCGAAGTGGAGCGGCGGCGGTTGCCACGCCAAAACCGCCAGGCGCGTGAGCTTGTTCTAATCCTCACGCAGCTCGAGCTAGCATCAGCTGCGCGAGAGGCGCGGCGCGGTGATCGAGAGATGACAATGATAATCATGCGTATAGCCCCCCCCCAGCGCTTTGCGTGATTAGAAGTGTATATAACAAAGAAAGAGACTATACACGTGAACGACAATTCGCAAGGTGTCCGTTTGGGAAGTCCAGTTTGTCAACATGTACTGACCATCGAGAAGCAGTGGGTCTCTGGTGGGCGACACTGGGAGTTGCGCAGTGGACGAAGAAGTAAGCGTTCGGTCGCTGTGTTTGCAATACAAGTGGGTGACAAGATGACCAGCTGGGGCCAGCTGGGAGCGCACAGGGTGTCGCAAGTGAGCATTACAGGTAGAGGTGGCGTTCAGGGTGAGATGAGGGCGAGTGTACAAAAGTCGATTTGGCCCCTGCACGCGAAGCAAGAACTCAGTAGGAGGCATGTCATGTAATCCAGCAGATGTGAATTCTGGAGAATGCTGTGTGGGCGTACCTTGACTTGGGGTAGCACCTTCAGTAGTCGGTGCACGTGGGGGCGTCTGATACCTTGTGGTCATAGTCAGATGCAGGAGTGGATGTAGGAGTGGATGGGGACAAAGAGTGGTGCATGAGCGGCGAACGTGTCCGATGACCTGGCGAAGACGGGGAGTGGTAAGATTTTGGCGAGAAATTGATCTGGTTGACGATAGTGATCTGGTTCGGCGTGAAGGGCGAGAATGTATGATCATCGAGCAGCAGGTGGTTGCGACTGGCATAACCGTTGACGCTTGGTTTGCCATTGTCGCTGACTAAGACATCGGCTGTCGGTTTTCCAGGGTGGCGGCAAGCACATGACGTTTACTGCAAAGCTCCATCGTGGTACCCAGCACATTCACCAAATGCTGCGGGAAGAGTGCAGAGGCACACGAGTGCATAGTTGGTACATTGACAATAATTTCAGCAGTTGTCCAGGGGGTGACGAGTCGCGTCATCTGCCTTCCAATCTGAGCGAGCTTCTTCGTTCTCTATATTGCAACAATATTCCACTGGCCCTAAAAAATCAGGTATGCAAAGTTGTCTAATGCAAATCCGACGAACAGCAATAAAAAAACTACGCTAAAAGCACGATTCCCAAGGAAGCCTTGGTCATTCTGGCAAAAGCAGGCAGATCCCTAGACGTGAGCTCGACCATCTTGTAGTTCCCCACTCACATCACCAACGGAACGTGATATCCTCCCAATAAAAACGAGACTACACACTTGATGGCCAGATACATGCTGCGCTGAACACGGACATGCCTCTCGTACAATAAGGAACATACCTCATGTATAAGGATAGGATCACTAGCTATAATGAGAAAAACAAAAGCATATGTTAACACAAGAAGGATATTCCCACTGCTTAGTCCCAAACAATACAGCAGACAGGCCATTTTCTGGGGGTAACTCTAGAGAACAACTTCCCTAATCCAGTCCGTCTAGGATGGATATATTCGAACAACCATCAGGACGACACATAAAATTCGTACCAGAAAGGACGTGCAACACTCTAACATATATTATAGGGTTGTAGTTATGTTGCCAGAATGCTTGCAGTTACTCTGGAGACCCTTTCATTGAGGTTGGCTACTGCTCTGCACATCTCAAACTTTGGCGTCTAAATGTGAGCAGTCCAGCAAGCTCACGAGGCGGCTTTGAGGCAAAGCTTAGACGTTTCCCCGTGCGAGACCAAGCCGATATTGCAATAAACCTTGATAGACATTCGATAAAGTTGTATCCATAATGAAAAAATCGGAAGCGCAAACCAACGGGACACAAGAGAAGAGACAAACAAGCCTGTTGTCCAGTGGTTTGCGCTTCCAATTTTTTTCATTATGAATTTGTACCAAACTAGCCCGCCTGTCAACCCTTCTGAAAGTTGTATCCTTTGAACCATAAGTGAGAGAAAGAAGCACATCTGAATCTCGAGCTTGTGTCCCATAGCTAAAATGTCTCAGCCTGAAGTAAAATTAGGGAACAACAAATTCAACAATGAAGAGGAGGCTGTAACTCAATGAAAGCATATATGCACCTGCAGGCATCATATGAGGTCGGTTAGAAAAGTATCCAAACTTTGGTGGAACAGCAAAAACGGGCATTATTGGAGCATTGTAAACCTAAACACCCTCAAAGTAGTCCCCTTGGGACTCTAGAGACTGCTCTTAGAGGTGCTGCCATTGCTGGAAGCATTCTAGCACTGCTCCAGTCGCTCCCTCATTTTCCTTACAATGAAAAACCAATGAGAGCACTGTGCATACCTCACTCAAACACTGCATCCCAGCGACTGCCGAAATTGCCAGGCGGGAAAAAATTCACACGTGCACACGAAGGTTCAAAATCGGCTAATGCAAGCGCGCTTGTTCGAAATTCATGAAGTGCTTGCAAAAAAAAGGGTCGGGTACTTTTCTAACAGACCTCGTACATTTTCCACTGGCCTTATGTGAGACAGAGGGGCAATGTATTGGCAACAGCAAGTGGCAAACGGGAGGCGCTATCTGCAGAGCTTGTTGAACAGCTAACAGCAAAGCATCATCAAGAGCAGCTGTTGCAGTTTTGTACAACCATAAAATTGTTCAAAATATGCATAAACCTCCATGTAACAAAGTACAAAACATCACCGATACAAATCATCGCATTGAAGGTTCTTCGCATAAAAGTTGGTACTTCTATGGCGAAACTCTCTGCAGTGCTATTCAAATGATTATATGACTTCTGTATTAGATTACCACACTGCATTTTTTTCTACTTCAACTCTTTCCAAAATTTAGAAAAATGTATTTCCCTTCAACTGTAGTGGCTGGTCTCTGTTGCACGGAAGATGACTTGACAAACGCTAAAACACATGTTTTGACCACTGGCACTAGCAGATGTTTTAGTGTATTGCCTTCTTTATCGATTTTTTATAAAGCGCATGGACATTCACGTGCTAAATAAAAATGAAACTTCACCCTTAATTTTTCCACGAATAATTAATTTCCAACTGTGTGAAACATGGGGTTAGAGTTCTCAGAGTGCAGTTGTCAACCTAAAACCAAGTCATTGCACCTCTTTAATGTTCACTCCAAGGAGCCATGACAAGCAATTTTCATAATCTGTATTATAAAGTTGGTCCTTTGCTGTTGACAAATGAGCTGGTGAAATTTCAGCACATTTGGCTGAACGCTTAATTTATAATGAGGATTGTTATAAACACGCATGTGGCCGGGTAGCCTCACAACAGTACATGTGAACCATGACATAATAAGACACTTGCTTTGTGAGCGTATCTATTCCGCCCAACAACTGTTTCATGGTCAGTTGCGGTACAATGGAGCTACTTCAACTTTGTATGCCTTGGAATTGAAAAATTGAAGAATTTGCACTGGCTGAAGTTCGGGAGAAGACAGATCTCCTGCATGAGACACATGACGACCCACACCCCATGGCAACATAACGGAGCTGGCAGTGGGCGGAGTTTATAGCTGGAGACTTATATAGCTGACTTAGCAATTAGATATTATTTTTAATGTCTGTTTTTCATACATTTACAGGCACAATAGACGCTCTACAATATTTAGCTGAGAATAGCAGTACGGAGGGTGACCTTGTCATGGCCCCGAATAAGTACTTAGTTATGGCGGACTTGGTTACATGGAGGTTTTAAACGGATACATCTACTTATTTATGAATGACTTTATGATTTCAAGCTGCGCTTCTTGATAGCTCCTGTTGTGCCTGCGCTCCTCAGCTAGCGCCTCTAGCTCAAGCTCCTTTAGCTTGATTAATTTTGCCTCCTGCTCCACCTGCCTCTGTTGAAGCTCCATTTCTTTCAGCTTCATTTTCTCCTCATGGTGCTTTATCTCGAACCGGAGCCGGTCCTCTTCAAGTTGGAGGCGGCGGTTCTCGATTGCAGTGTCCCGATCACAGCGGGCCTCAATGAGGGCATATGTTGCCTCAGCGTACCGCTGTGGACCTGCACAAATTTACAAAGAACAGTAACTGTCTTAGGTTTAAATGGAATGAGCAAGTGCAACAGTTTAAAAAGCACCATGATATTCTACTGAGCACACATGGTTCTTTTTAACTCAGTAGACTCTCAGTAAACTGAATCTATTTAAAGGGAATTGTTGCTTAAATGAAACAACTTCATTTCAACACGGTTGCTTTCGTACTTAGATTCTCCACTTCTTTTTTTTATCTCGGAGCTACTGTTAATGGAAAACATTTTCTAGTCTCTTCACATTCCATTTAACGAGAGTCTACTGTACAGTACATTCCAAAAACACTAGACTTATTAAACACAGGCAGGTAAATACTGTAATAATAGTCAAGCTGCCTCTGTACACACAAAATTGCTTGCAACGAAATGTGCGATTACTTAAAAAAGTATTGGGAGAAATT